>OX637659.1:5055009-6297457 GCA_951802225.1 Euspilapteryx auroguttella
GCGGATGAGGCCTAAGTCCTCAGTGGACGCCTCTTGAAGAAGAGCGAAGATGAAGAGTGTCTGTCTGTCAGTGCTGAAGATAACACTTCTTTGCGTCAATCTTTCAATCAGTTAATGGAGAGAGCACCCGAGGCGCTGAGACACACGCCTCGCGCGATTAAAATCTCGCTCTAATCTATCTTGGAGCTCCTATACTATACTATTCACTTTGGGACAGCATGCGGCTTAGAGTCTGCATGACAAGCCAAGTAAGTCATTCACAGATGTCTATATACTTACAGTATGTAACAATATGATGACTTTGGTAATAGGTATTTGTTGTAAGGTTAATATAAAATCACAATCGATCTTTATACTATAAAATTAAGAGCCAGTTTACCACGATGTAACGCCATTCTCGAAAAAAAATTATATCTTCTAAACTAAGGCAAATATCAAAAATGTGGTACAGTATGACACTAGATAATGTAGCCTAGTATTTTTTGAGCACAGTAAAGTAGTCCTAACTTAAAAGAACAAAATTATACACAGATAGCAACACTTTGTAGCTTTCTTTGGTCTTTAACTTAAAAGCTATACAACAGTGCCTTAAAAATACTAGGCTACATTATCTAGTGTCATACTTTGCTACATTTTTTATATTTGCCTTAGATAGATATAAAATTTTTCGCGAATGGCACTAGCATCGCGGTAAACTGGCTCTTATTGCTATACAATTTATGAGCAATGTATGCTGTAAATGATTATTTTAAGTCAAGTCTTAATTACTTAGTAACTTAAAGTATGTAAGACTTGAATACCTACACTAAACCTTCAGTGAACATGACACCAAAAACCTGAAACTTAACATTTAATAAATATATAACGAAAGTATCCACTCAGAGCTTCTAACTAGGTAGAACCTGTATCTAGACTAGGTACCGTGCCCAAAACACAAATAATAATAACGCACCACCCTCAGAGCCCCTAACTAAGAAGAGCCCTGTATCTAGTGTGCCCGGAACATATACAGAGAAGAAAATTACACCCAGACGGGAAACAAACATCGATATATTTATCATAACAATGTTTGCCCCGCCGGGAATCGAACCCAGGTGCACACGCATCTCAGTCCACGTCACTGCCAACTGAGCCAGAAACGTAATTTTAAATTGCCATGTGATTAATACAAAAAAGAACGAGCAAGCACCCTTAATTGGATGCTCTCAGCCCGTCTGATCTCCATAAAATATATTCCATCCATCTTGTCGGTCGGGGCATCCCCTATACGCCGGCTCTGGATTTATAGTGTACATGGCGCGCAATTTTTAACCAATCCACTTGGCTTGTAGCTGTGAAATATACACTTAGGAATGGAGCGGTTTTAAATGTTGGAAATTTTGCGCAAGCTTTTGACTTTTCGGCACATTTCCATTCCAGATATGCACAAAAACCATAAAATTGTAGTTAAAACACAAACAAACATACTGCGAAGGTGTCGGCTACGTATTAATAACGTAGTAATTCAGTAGTCAGTCTAGCCATAATAAAATTACGTTGTTTAGGAAATTTAAGTTATTAAAGAAATGTCAACAACTAATTTAGGTATGAACATTGCTAACGTACCAACAACTGAGAATACCGTCGTCGCTCGTTCAACTTCTCTATGTTTGTTACCCAAAAACTATATTTTGTTTATAATAATATCATCATAATCGCTGCAATGCGCAGCGGCTACACCTACACCTACACGGTCGCTTCCTACTTTTTTTGACTGCCCAATTTTTTGACATCTATATAATTTTATTAAAACAATGCCAGAATTTTATGCGATTATTTTAATTCGGCCAAAGTCCCTCGCATTGAGACTTGCTATCGGCGCATCCCATAATATCCGCTGTGCGGAGTCCAGGAAATGAAATGTTCCCGCTTGCTATCGGAGCCTTGCACGCGGTTTAGCCTGCGAGTGGGGGCGTGCGTGTGGACTATTCTCATGCATAATTTAAGGAATTGTATTTGCTGTTTAGCTTTATCTTTTGCATGGCTAGTATAGTTATTATTACTTATTGATTACTAGTGTATATACGAGTTAAGTAGATTTTAAATCTGAAATTTTAACGTCAGGTTTTATAAAGTTTAATCTGATCCAAAGTTACTTATACTTACTATTTAAGCATATTATCTTTCTTATATCTCTCAGCTGACATAAAACTTAGATCCATAAACAAATATTTAAATAATATATAGGTGGATTTATTGAAATTTACATAGTGGTTGTTATTTTTGGATTACATAAAAATTCTACATTTGATCACAAAAACATACTTAATCCTTGCTTTGACACGCTAACAACGTTATTTTTGTTATATATTACAATCTTCTATTATTTTTAAATATACCGTATTACTAAATTATATTATATTATATAATTATATTATTTAAATATACTATATTACTTTGAAATAAAAATTCGGTTTCCACTAGCAGGAATTTCGGTAAAATAATACAAATAGACAGGCATCGCCGCCTCGGTTTCATTTCCTGCGGGCGCGGCGCATTATCGACAGATAAATATTTTCACGACACCCAGTGCTACTGCTAACCTAATGGTTACTTACTGGACGAGAAAAAAACCGGTATTTTTTTCAATAATAGCTATTCATCGCACTTATATTATATTTGGTTAATTTTCAGTCATTACAGAATATAGTTTTTCTTATTAATAAAAAATATTATTGTACCTAAAAATATTTTATAAAAAAGTAAGATGACGTACCCTTATAACATAATCTCACGCCTTTATTCCCCGAAGGGTTATTTATTTATTTATTTATTTATTATTACAACTCCTTACACTAACAGTTAAACTAAACGTGTAAATCATAGTAAAAAATATTAAAATTAAACTAAACAAAAATATTTACAAAACTAGAAGTTATAAATTAATAAAAACAATAGTCCATCAAGAAAGAAATCATCAAAATTACTTATAAAAATTAATTGAAAATAGTTTAAATAATAATGTCATGTTATAAGTTCATCTATCACAATATTATGTAAAAATAGCAAAATTAATTACCATAAATTGAATACCTAAATACAATAGTCAATTTTTAAATAAAATAAGTAATATACATTTAATTAAATAAAATATTAAGATTTACTTAACTCAATTAATTATTTATTAAATGGAGCTTTTTGCCACACTGGACTCTATATAAACGACGGCTCCATGCAAGAATATTGATTCCGTTGATGTAAAAAGATCAAGTGTCGCGTCATGATCAAGTATATCATTTATAAGTTTTATGGTCGTGTGTAGTGGGGTATGGGACAATGCTATGGTGTGAGCGGGATTCATATGAAGAAGCTGTTGACGGCGAGGGCGAAGTTGGTAGCGGCAAAGAGGCGGCACTTTTATGGATATCTGAGCTAGCAGCCATGGATTGTAGGTACCTCCACGAAGCACATTGAAAATGTATTTCAGTGCTGAAATATTCCTGCGCGCTTCTAATGAGCGGTATCCAACCATTCCAGCAATAAACAAGGTAGGATATAAATATGGATAGTATCCATACATTTTATTGTACAATGCTCGTAAAAAAGACTTTTGTACGCGCTCTATCACAGTAACAGATGCTTTATCGCCAGGGTTCCAAATGATGCAGTTGCTTTCAAGTTTACTGCGTACAAATGCGTTAAAAAGAAGACATAAGGCACTTCTGCATTTGAAACTTTTCATCTGCCTCATTATGAAACCAAGACTTTTCCTGGCTGCATTGCAGGTACTTATGATGTGCTCCGAAAATTTCAAATCGACCTGGAACCAGGTGCCCAAGTCACGCACTCTTGATGTTCTTTGCAGAGGCTCTCCTGCTACTGTGTATTGCATGTGTAGCGGTTGCCGTGCTCGCGAGTATGACATTACAGAGCACTTGGATGGATTCAGAGCTAGGCTATTTTCTTTGCCCCAAGAGTGGATAATGTTGATGTCCTGCTGAAGTTTATGACAATCACTGTCGTCCACAATTGGTTGAATTAGCTTCACGTCGTCTGCAAACATAAGGCACATGGAATGTTGTATCGAGGATGGCAAATCGTTGATTATAATTAAAAAAAGGAGAGGCCCTAGCGAACTTCCTTGTCCAATACCTGAATTAACACAGTATTGTGTAGATTTACACAATTTGTATTGCACATATTGCGTACGATCATTCAGATATCGGGAGAAAAATACAATAAGATCTTTTGTAAAACCAGCCACTGCAAGCTTACGTAAAAGCGTATCGCAGTCAACTCTATCGAAAGCTTTCTGGAAGTCGAAGTAGGCCACGTCGACCTGTATTTTCTGGCTCAAATTTTCAGCTAATGTCGTTGTTAGATTGAACAGATTTGACGTAGTAGAGCGTTTAGTCAAAAAACCATGTTGCTCATCGCAAAACCATCCGGCTAATTGCTTGTATAATTTCGAATAAATGACTGTTTCGAACACCTTTGCAAATACACATAATACCGCTATTGCTCTATAATTTTGTGTATCATCCTTGGGACCGCTTTTGTGCAAAGGTATAACTTTTGAAACTTTCCAAGATAGTGGGTAAGAGTTAGCTTTTATGGCTAGGTTAAAAATATGTTGCAGCGGGCGAACGAATACTTCTAAGCAATCCTTGATAATAAGTTGTGGAACACCATCTGGTCCCTGCGTCATTTTGGGTTTGAGGCACTTAAGTGCTCGATGTACATCTTTCTCGCTGATGTGAGAAATTCTTACGTGAGGAGACTCTAAGGTGGCCGGCAGTTTTGACGCATATGAACACGCTTCCTCAGCATTAAGCTTTGGCTTTTGAGGAAGAAAAATGCCCTCAAAATACCGAGAAAATGCGTCTGCTACTTCGCGGTCGGACAGAGGATCGAATGTCCCTGGGTCTGCTGAGGCTCTGTTGCGCTTAACAAAGCTCCAAAACGTATTAGGATCACGCTTTATGTTAGCTTCAATATTTTCCAAGTATAAGCAAAAACATTCTTCAGACTTCTTGCATACCAGCTTTCTATAATAAGTAAAAAAAGCGTAATACATATCATTGTTGGTTTGCTTATAAAGGGTATGATATTTGTTTTTAAGTTTATTTAGATTAATCAGTTCTAAGGAAAACCATTTCGGATACCTGCTCGAATTAGTTTTTGTAGATTTTAGCGGCACAGTTTCCTCGATCACTTTGTTGAGAGTGGAATACAGAAAATCTACAGACTCATTATCGGTGTTTAATTTATAAATATCTGTCCAGTCCAATGAAAATAATTTAGCGTATAGTAAAGGAAAGTTTGCTTTGTGAAAATTTCTTATCTTAGGAGAGCTGTCATGCTCAGATGGATGTTGATAGGAACATCTTACAAAATTAGAGCGAGTAGAGGTCATGGAGAAAGTAATGTCGAGGGGAAGATGGTGTTTTTCATTAGCAACCAAACCTGATGGCTCTTTAGCCACGACAGTTTTACAAGCAAGGGTATTTGTTAACACAAGATCAAGCACACGACCGAGATCGTTAAGTATGTTGTTTTTTTGGAACAATTTATTTGATGTGATAAAGGAATCGTATTCTTGTTTTATTGCAACAGATGCAGAGCTTAAGTTAAAATCACCTATTACAATAGATGGTAATGAAAAATTGTTCATAATATTTTCTAAACAAGTAAAGATTGAGTCATACCTTGATTTAGTTACTTTAAGTGCTAAATAAACCACGCAAATTATAAAACGTATTCGGCCCTTTGTGATAAGAGCACACACAATTTCGTCATCCAGAGCAGCGCCGCAGTCCAGCTTTCTTAAAGTGACCGGCGCACGCACCGCGAGCAGCACCCCGCCCCCGCCGCCGCCCACGCGGTCGCACCTCAGCGCAGTCCAGCCATCAGGAAATAATTCAGCATCAAACACGCTGTCGTCGAGATTCGTTTCAGTCAAGCAGATAATGTCATTGTGGAGTAAACTTAATTGGTTTTTAATAGTCTGTAGCCTACTTTTCAATCCACGAACATTTTGATATAAAATATTGATTGTATGCGTTCTTTTATTGATTTTCTGAACGAAAAAATGTCCGGCCAGTATTCCTTCGACCACCACGTGAAAACATCAACCACTCTTGAAGAGAAGTATTCTTGGGCCAGTTGTTCGGTGTCATAAAAAACTCAAACAGTTTCTCGGGAACACCTATAATAAAGCTCCTGTGAGTAGTGTGTTCTGGAGCTGGAATTTTGACACTATACTGTGAGTCTTGTTGCTTTTTGTTCATATAGGCAAGTATATTCTCCTTAGTGACTTCTTCATGAAAATTCCACACATGGATATATTTCTGTGGCTCTAAAGTTTTTAAACCTATGTCTTCTTCACCAGTTGCTTTGATGACGAGTCGTTTGTTTCGCTGTTGGGTATGCGATTGCGTCATCATAGAAGTCCGATTTGTTGGTAAGCTGGCTGGATTCCTGGAGACTCTACTAGGCGGTTTGTTATGATCAGGCGATAATTCATGTGCCTCTATGTTAGATGGTTGGCTGGGGATAACTGGTTGTTTTTGCTCAGGAATGCTAGCCGCAGAGGCCACGGATGTAGTAGGAACAGAAGAAGTCTTAGCTGTGATGTTACTATTTGTATTAGCAATAACATGGGCGTAGGGTGCTGGTTGCCGTGTAAAGTCAGTGTGTTCTTGAATCTGTAACTTTTGTAAAAGTATTGCGTTATCAGCTTTTAATTCCTGCATAACTTTTGTGTGCTGATCAACGGATAATTTCAATACAGCATAGTCACTGCTGACCTGTTCGACGGTGTTGAATAAGCCATCGACATCAGATCTTAGTGCTGTGTATTTGCTGCTCAGGTCATGCAGTGTTTCCTTAATATCTCGAAGGCATTCCGATAGTGACGTAAATTTTAAATCCTGCTGATGGAATTGTGATGAAACTTCGTGGCGAAATGATTTCATTTCATTCAGTAATAGTTCAGGTTAGGCAGAGGCACCAGCTCGTCCACGTTTGCCACGAGTTTATGTTTTGTTTATACCATCGACCAGCGGCCAGCTTGTCGCCTTACCGTACCTTAATTTTTTTTTTAAGAGTTAATTTCGCAGTTACCGGCTTCTGTGATAACCGGTTAGAATCCCAAGTTCCAACAGCACTTCATAAATAACCAATAATGGATTCCTAGAAGGCGAGGCGTGACGGCGGACGCGTAGATCACTGGATTTGTGAGTCTATTGATTTTATAGCCGTTCCCACCAAAACATGGGAGCGACGGGTGGATTCACTGGCGATTTGTACACTGGATGAGACCACTAATTAATTTTACTCTAAAGTTTTTTTATTTAACTTCAGTCGACTTTACAATTGTCCTGTGTCAGTCAGTATATGATAATTTTTTTTAGCCTAAGCTATCCCACTGCTGGGCAAAGGCATCTTTCCCCCTTTTCCACACTTCCCTGTCCTCAGCGGAATCCCACCAAGCCCAATCGTGCGCTCCCAGTTCATCGCTCCATCGCTTCCTGGGACGACCACGTCTTCTCTTGGCGTAGTACATTAATGCTGCTGCCTGTCCATCGGATGTTCCCACAATCTCACCCACGTGAGGAGATAAGCCGGTAGTATTCGAGCCAGCATGTATTTGTGGTACATGGCGTAAAGAACCTGTAGCCAGCGATATATTACATTTACCCTTAAAGATGTCCTTGAAATCGTATCCATACTTCCCATACTATATTTTAATATTATAAATGCGAAGCGAAAGTAACTCTGTCTGTCTGTCTGTGTCGCTTTCCTGAGAGAACTACTGAACCGATTTGAATGAAATTTTGTATATAGACAGTCTAGAGCTTAAGAAAGGACATAGGCTACTTTTTATCCCGAAATTTTCAATGCGAAATTAGAAATTTAATTTTTTGAAGGGAAAATGGCGAAGCCGCCGGGCACCCACTAGTAGGTAAATAAATTAAGGAGAATATCAAAGAAATTTTTCCATACTGTCCACTCAAAGAAATGACTTCGAGTCGGGTGTCTGAACCAATATAGTTTTATCCTTGTCCGCGCGGTCGGTTGAAAGTGATTCCGTCTGTTGACCAATCATATAAATCCAAGGAGGTGGTGACGCAAGTAAGTTTTTTGCTAGTAAACAAAAGTGGTGCTGAAAATTACAACGGTTAAGTACTATACCGTACTTTTTATTATTAGTAGTTTTTTAAGAGTTTGGAACATTTTACTACAAATGATTACTAACTACCTAAAAATCTCATATAGTGGTCAGAAATTAAGTCGTCGTAGTTGTCAATACTAATCGAGTTTTTTGTATCAAAATAATTTAAAGTAAACTAATACCATTTAAAAATACATTGCCGAAAGAGCCATAGTCAGATCCCCAGACGATTCAAGTTTGTAAGTTTTTAATTCAACGTCAGTGTATTGGCTTTTTTATGTGTTCTCCCTTTTAGTTTTGATCTAAGCTTTTACCCGGGTGAGGGCAGACATTGTCATTCAAATGAAAAGAAATGAAATGGAATCCCGGAGTTTGCTAGCGTTCTGTAAACCCGTCTTCCAGATTTGCTTTGTTGTTTTATTTTGCGTGAAATAGTTTGTCAAATTATGAAAAAAAAAATGGCAAAAAGGCATTCTTTTTCGCAATAGACATTTGCAATTATTTACAAGTTCAAAAAACTTAGAAAGTTAATGTTATTTTTAAATAATATTATTTATTTTATGATTTAAAAGTTTACTATAAGATTGCTTCGTTATTTTATGTAGTTCACATGCTTGTTGAGTAGTAAGTAATTTTACATCAATTATTTAATGCTTTGCCTCGTTCCAAAGAAAATCAATTTAATTCAAAATGTTGAGCAATCCTAATCCAAACCGCCCAAAGATAAAAAGATTAAGAAGTGTGTTCAGTTAGGGCAAGTTCTTAATCTATGCTAGTAAGATCCATTTATTTAAAATCCTAATTAATCTAAGTTTATAATTTTTGATCATCTTATTTCCATTTCAGAAGGCACAAAATGGTAGCTGTGAGGAACTTTTGCTTGCTTAAACTTAAAACATACGCATCGTGCAAAGGCAGCGAAATGGCGTGTTTTCTAACTTTTATCGTCACGACGAAGATATTTGATGGCAAAAGACATAATCGAGAATTTATTTATAGTAACGCGGTTAACAATTTCATTACAAAGTAGCTTAAAACAGGGCGACTCTATGTAGAAAAAACAGAATTAGAACGAGTAAATTGGCGATCAAAGCAGCCAGCACACTAAATCAGATGCAAAATTACTGTCCTGTGCACTAGCCCAATGTAAATAGTTACAAAAACAGTCTCGTCTCAGTTACTAATTGGAAGGTTTTTGGTTCATCTGTGAATTGAAGGTATTTTAACCCTTTCAATGTTTTCATGGAATTTCCTTTGAGTGGGACAGGAAGGTAACAGATTATTCTCGTAGCTAACTGCTACGCGACACTACACCAGGCTACGCAGCTTTAGTTGCTACGAATTGACGTAGCGCAAATTTGGCGTAGCACTCGATGTTTTGTGTTTTTTATTGCTTTATATTGTGTTACATTCGTTTGTTGGGTTGCCTGGAAGTAATCGTTCTTATTTTTGCCTTATCAGGGCAATGATATATATTGCAATATGCAGTTGATTTAATGCAATAAAGTGTCAATCTAGCTACAGTTTTCATTGAAAACAATATTGTGAACTATGAATGTATTCTGTATTCAAAAGCCTATTAAAACTTAATATGTAATATCTAACTGAATGATGAAAATGATTCAGACTTATTATTATTAAAAATAATTAAAGTACTTGTACTTTAATTTATAGAAAATTCTTTCACATACAAAAATATACTGAATTAGAAATTACATACTTAGGTACAAAAAACAACCTTATAGTATACAATAATTTGTATAAACAAGGTAATTTGGAGAGCAAGCTTATCTCCTCCTGTCTACATCCTACAACGGTACATGCGGATAATTGCCTGGTTGTAAGAGTCAGACATGTACGTTATATGTTGTGCGGTAGATTGTAAATATGTATGTACAGATATGTACTTATTCGTAGCTCTATGTAAGAAGCGTATGGACTAAGAGCAAGTTGGTTAAAAATCATAAATTGAATATTCTTATTAGGTTGCTACTAAAATACATATCAATATATATCTTCCGTTACTGACTGACTGACAGACAACGCAGAACCGACACTACTGGTCGTAGCGGGCTAAATTTTTTCACGTGGGTTTCTTGGGGAGTCTAGGGGAGCACTAAGCAATAATTTTCCGAAATTCCCATGAGAAAGGGAAAAACCTGCATTTTTGTGTTTATGAGAAATCTCGCGAGTGAAACCGCAGGGCAGCCTCTAGTTATTTTATACATAGTATTAAACAAAGTCGCTTCCGCGTCTGTCCTTATGTATTAAATCTTTAAAAATGGTAGGTAACGGATATTAATGTGGGCTTTTTAATAGATAGAGTGGGTAAAGAGAAAGGTTTATAAGTATAATTCATGCACAAAATAGAAATAGGTTAGTCGGTACGAAGTTAAACGGGACAGTTCGTAAATCATTTAATAGATAGAAAGACACTGAAAAAAAAAACCATTTTGGTCAGCCATTCCATTGACAGCAATGAGCTAGACACCAAAGAGGTGGTCTGTGGTTGTGGTCAGTGCAGTTGCTTTCCCAAACACACACATTTTCCACATGTAGTCCAAATAATGTCGACAGTCGCCGTATGTTCAAAGAATTCGAACATTATTTAAAATTACTTAGTTGATTAAATATTCATACTCTATCTCTTAGTACAAATCAGAGCCAGGGTTACGTCTTTCGGTTGGTCTCGTTAGCGCTCATTATAGTGTCTGATTCCCGGCAACCCTAGCGGCGAATCGGAATGTCGTAAAGGGTGAAGTTCTAAAGACTGGTGAGGTTCTATAATAGCAAAATTTTATACTATAACCGTAATATCCAACTAAGTTTAAACTGATTCACTAGTTTAAACTGCCTCTGTCACTTTCTTGCTCATATAAACAAAAAAGTGTCAGCTGCAGCTTAAACCAACAACTCAGTTTAAACAGAGTTGATTATAACGAGCCTTAGAGCTTTGAGAGGAATAGCAAAAGCTTGGGCAGTGATATTTACAACACAGGGACATCATTATGTTTTTTAATGGTTTTAATTTAATTATTGGGATGTAAAGGGATCAACAACCCGCCTACCAAGCGTGGCTATTTTGTTTAAAACCCCTAAAATACCCTTTATTTTATATTTGTGCGGGAGGTCTGTATCTAGTAGTGGACGTCTCCATAGCTGAAAGAAAGAAGGTGACGAAGAATAGACTATTTTCATATTACATTTAGTCCAATTACAAAAATTAAGTTTTATTATTGGTCACTGAACCCTAAAAGGGGTACATCTGTAAAAGACGGCCGACTCAAGTTGATGTGTAATTGCTGCTCAGAAGTCGGGCTCGGATGTTTGGTGTAATTATTTTTTATCTCAAATATACCTGAGCTGTTCATCTAATAAGAACTCAAGATATACAATACAACTAGACTAAATTTTAAAATACATTAACTATATCAACAAACCAACAAAAAAAAAACACGCGAGTTGCTGCCTTTTGATTATTTCATAACAACAGCGAATTATCTAAACTAAACATTCAATGAAATAAAACGACACAATCTGAAACATGTCCAAATTGAACCGATACTGTAATCCAGAGCTCAACAATAAGCTTAAAGCAAAATATTTCTGGCGTTCAAATACAAATGTATGCGATATCCAGAGTTGGAGCCGGCGCTAAATGAATAGGCTTTTATTATTGACGCCAGTTTCAAATTATCGATGCATACAGCTTTAATCTGGTTCCAAAACCGGCGGCGATACGATGTCAGCGCGGACCGAACAGCTGGCAAAGATAAAACGTAAAAGTTTGCTGTCCAAAAAATACGTATCGAGAGTTTTCATCACTGCCAACTTAAATTAGCGGATAAACCTCATTAGGTTTAAGCTTAATATTTAAGTAATTAAGTACATGTAATATAAAAAAACTTGAATATAGAACTTAAAAAAATAATAATTAAGTAATATAAATATAACATCTTTCTTAGCATAAACGTATCGTTAACTCAGCCGAAAACTCTTGGACATAGACCTTCCCTTTATATATTTTTCTATGATTGCCATGTGGGTTGCGGCAATCGCAGTATGGTTAATGTTTATATATTTTTCAGCGAAGGACGCTGCTATCGTCCTTTGGCTTTTCCCTAGGTCGCCTTTTACGACACCCATGGAAATAAATAAGGCGGTGGTAATGTATGCCACAATAACACGGCAATAAAAGTATATCAAACAAAGTCGCTTCCCGTGTCTGTCCCTATGTCTTCGAACTACTCATATAGTCTAAGCCCTATGTATTTTTATATCTTTAAAACTATGAAACGGATTTTGATGAGGATTTTTTTAAACGATAGAGTAATTCAAGAGGAAGGCAGTAAACATGCACATCATAGTAATAGGTAAGGCGGTACGAAGTTCGCCAGGTCAACTAGTAAATACAATAATTATCTAAATAGGGGAATGAATAAATAAACAATATCAGAAAACACGTTACGTGTACATGTTTCTATGTAGATTGTGTCTGAATATATCGTAATTGGCTCGCCGCTGTCATCGGTTGGATTTGAAATTTAATGCAGTATGTTGCAGTTTAGTTTTGAATTTAAATTCGTGTTACCCTGTCAATAAATTAGCTATTTAATTTAAGATGATAAAAGCCACTGTTTTATTATTATTTTATGTTGATGCGATGACTGCCAGACTCAAGTGTAACTGGGCTGGACACGTCTGCCGCTTAGACCCGGACCATTGGGTCGAATGGGCGAATCGCAACCAAGTGGGTAGCGGCAGACGCAAACGTGGAAGACCAAGGAGGAGATGGCGGGACGATCTCGATTTCCAACTGGAGAACTGGCTGAAGGTGGCGCAGGATCGGAAGGTTTAGAGGAATAGGGGGGAGGGCCAACAGTGGGACACTTAGCGGACTAAATAAAAAAATGTTAGAAAAACTGAGGAGGAACAAAGTAATCAGTTAAACGTGATTCAATACTACTAAGGTTCTAATGAAGTGGCAACAAAACCATGCGAGAGAATAAACGCGCATTGTTTGCGCGCCGCGAACCAATCTAAACTTTGCCTGGTACAGTACTTTGTTCTCGTAAGCACAGATCATATATAATGTTCATATGTTTAGGGAAAATTCAGTTATTAGTTTTAAGTGGAAATAAGTTGAGAAGGTAGCCGAAATAGGATTATAGTGAAGTCTCCAAACTAGTCTCGCTTTTAATATTTTTTGCTGACCTAGAAACCTTTCAGTGTTGCAGGTGCAATAATCCGTGTTTGTATAGTGTAATATTCCTAAATTGTGTCCATGAAAATGTATTATTTAGTAATACTATTGTTAACTTTATTTTAATGCATTGTATCGAGACTGTTACATTGATTAAATATTTGATTAATTCATCAATTTTTTTATACGGCTATCTTCGACAAACCTTTTCTTTCATATTTCAAGCAAGACGTGTACTATAGTTAGTTAACAGTTAAAAAAAACAATTACATCTTAAGTAAGTAAGAAAGAATAACGATAAAAAAATGCAATATAACTTAAACTATTAATTAACTTGTAACTGAACTAAATTAAACTGTAGTATATGCAATTTAATAAATACAGTAACCAAATCCAATCTCCGCTGCTGATTATCTTTCAAGTACTAACAAGCAGGCGGCTGGATCAGCGGCGATGGATGCGCCCATTGCGTGCAGCTTGTTAGCTCTTATCTAGAAAATTCGTTAATTGCTACTTTGAATAAGCTGTTTTCTGTCGTTTTTATAAGAAATTCAATTAAACTACGGGCTAAATGTAACTTTTTGTTCATTTTATCTTCCGCTTGAACACACCACACTCTACAGAATATAAATTTCCTCTGGAACATAATAAACAAGATATTTTTTTAGTTCTCAGGTGTTCTCACTAATTAAACTGTAGTTATACAAATAAAAAAAACGTCTTGGAACGTCGTTTTGACGTTCCGTCACCTATTTTATAGGACTTCGCTCTAGAATAGAATAGAATAGAAATACTCTTTATTGCAATCAATAGACTTAATATAGGTGATTACAATTTATAATTACTACATTGATTGCAATGGGCGTCCTTATCACTTAAAGCGATTTCTTCCAGGCAACCCATTGTCATGATGAAGTAAATTACATAAATGAATGGTGGGTTGGTCTAAAGAAAAATAAAATCTTTAATTTTAAACAATAATATTATAAACTACTAAAAAAAAAAAAAATTATATATATACAAAACAAATACAATACATACTCTACTTTCTTGCTTAATTTTAAATGTAAGTACTTAAAACATTTAAAGAGCAATATTATGTTAAGTATGATAGATAGATTATGTTTCGTCGTTTGAAAGTAGAGCTGGAAATAGACTGTTTAATATTTTTCTTTAAACAACTTACTATGGCAAACAAATATTAATAAGCCCTTACTTGCACTTTATGCATGTCACTAAGTTAAGTAAGTCCAGTTAATGGGGGTGAAGCAAGTAAGTTAGTTAGACACCACTTTGGCGAGACGCGACTTACTTACTTTACTTATAGAGTGCTGGGGACGTCTTAGTTAATGGATGTGTACGTTTTGATTAATGTATGCTTTAATGGAGATTGCATCGCGTTATTGGCCTTGGCTGCCAACGATGGACCAGTAAAAACGAAAGTAAAAAAAGTTTATTCCTGGTAATGTTCGTCTCTGTATATGTTTCGGGCACCCTAGATGGGTGAAAATCCCAAGCGAAAAAAAATCATGGCAAACCTGATTTTGGTAGTGCAATGTGCTCGTTGATCATTAGGATATTTTTTTTTAAGTAGTGTAAGTACTTCTCCACCTTGGCAAAAAAAATTATGGAGTAAGGGCTTCTACAACACCTAAAAAAAAATTGTCAAAGTGTCATTTTATCATCACGGTGGCTTGTCCTGAACCCAATTTCACTCGTAAAGTATCTTTTCTTACAAACACGTTTACGATTTTGATTTAAATCGATTTGCGTATCGTTAAATTATTAGTTAGTATATCGATAAAAACTATTATTGTTTATTTATCTACTTTCTCACACATTTGACAAGTACTCGAATTTTGTCCTGAGAAAAGTTATCATTTCAGAGGACGGTAAGTTTTAGCAGAATAGTTATGACAACACTGCGTTGTTACGCCCCACTTCTGTTTCCTCACCACGGATTAGTCCGGCTAAAGCTCTCGGTGCGTACGGGCCGCTGACAACACCACTGTGGATTCCCGCCAAAACGTAGGTTTATCATTTCAGTGATGAGGGGACAATTTTTTTTTCATTTCGGTGGCCGTTATGTCTCGTGTTTGATTCATTTAATTTCTGTTTACATTCGACGTATGTATTGTTTTGTTTCAGTAATATTTATAGTTTGATAATTATTTAATTTGGAGTAAAATTTTAAATTAACCTTTGTTTTATCATCTCAGTGCTATCATTTCAGTGGATTCGGTAGACTGTTATACCGAAAAGAGTCCACCGGAATGAAATATATCACCGAAATGATAGAACCATCAAGTTTTGGAGATCCTTGGGTCAAAAATTTTATTAAGGTTTTCCTTCCCAATCCTTTACCGTGTCAGTACCTACGTTAGGTTTTGCCGGCGTAACCATTTAATATACCAAATTATAATACGTACCACTAAATAATGTCAACTTAATAATTATATAAATTGTGTTAGTTTATCGTTTAAAATCTTTATGCTTAATTAAGTAGTTTCGCCCTAGGACAATATTATATTAGGCGGTTATTGTGCTATATTGACAATTCAAATAATCCCCAAAGTAAGTACATACCTAACTAAAGCACGGGCACACCTCGGTGGGACACGAGCGATCCAAATAATGAAACAAACGCGTTGCAGTTGCAACGCACTTAGTCTAAGCTCGTGTACGTAAACACTTTCCATGTCTTGTGTGAGTGAGATAAGACAATGCTTTTTGTAGTTTGTACTGTGCTGTACGGTTAGTAACAGAGAAGTAACCGAGCGCGGATGGCCGGCACTTTCACCGGGAGGCAGGGAGTGTCCGTCCATACTGTACGAAGTAATTTTTCTTCTGTGGCACAGTGTAGCTTAAAAAATACGTATTCTATAAACTTCGATCATCAATATCAATTCCAACTACCTAGTTAACGGGTCACCGCAGAAAAAACATCTCGTCAAATAATACCTTATTTCATAAGTAGCTTAGGCTCTTATTTCTGTTTTGTTAGGTATCGGTCCAACAAACCACACAATCAACGTAAAAACGTGCATTTTAATACCAAATTTACTATTAAAAAAGTTTCTACTAAACTTTAACAAAATGTTGGCCCAACACGCGCCTTCTTGTCATCGCTAAACTGTAGATGTTTTATTTTGACAAAAGATCATAAATATGAAATACCATTTTTTATATTTGCGATCTAATTACAAGGAAGAAGGTAGCATGGTTGCAATTAGTTTCCACTGAAAAATATTTTTGAACTTGTCTAGTCGTCATTGTTTCGTAAACAAATGAACTGTGGTGTGTGTAGTATCTCAGACTACGTAGATGTAGGTGTATCATTGTATACGCGGACAGTTTTTAACCCCCGACGAACACCTCAGATTTTTTAACGTATCTGTCTGTCTGTGTATCTGTCTGTGACATCGTAGAGCCCAAACGGCTAAACCGATTTTCGTTTAGTTGTTTTTGTATCATAGATAATTTTAGCCCAAGTGTTCTTAGCTGAAAATGTATATAAAAAAAACCCTCTAATAAAATTGTATATTATTTTAATAGGCAGTACTTAAACTTACAAACACAATGTTTACACACTCGAAAACTAAATTCGAGCTATTGTTCAGTTTTTTTAAATGTAGGTAGGTATCAGTTAGTACGTAGGTATCAGATAGTACGGAACCCAAACTAAGAAGTATGGTTGTTCTTAGCTGTATCATTTCGATGGGCTTTTTTCATTTCGGTGTATGGTCTATCATTTCGGTGCACATTTTTATCATTTCGGTTGACACTTTTATCATTTCGGTGGATTTTTTTCATTTCAGTGGACTCAAATAAATTCAACCTTTAATATTTCAGTAAGTTTTAATGTTAATTGGTGGCCATTCTCGCATATTTTCCAAAATAGGTTGAAGTTTTAATAATAATTAAATCTACGTCGATAACATTTAAAATAAAAAAATCCACCGAAATGATACAAAAAAACAGTTTGTTGATTTTGACCCAGATACAGGTTCTTCCTAGTTAAGGGCTCTGAGTGGTATGTGTTGTTTGTTGTTGTTTGGTAACTGATCACTTTTGAACAAACCGGAGGATAGATATTTATGTAGTGCCAAGTAAACTATTGTGGACTAAGACCCTAGAAGAGGTTTTATTAAGTTATTGGGTTATAATTTTAAAATGCAACAAATCTGGCTTTACTTCCAATTTATTTTTATCAAAGTTGTTAACTGGCATAAATCCGTTTAGAAATTTAAGCAAACACCAATATTAAGTTCATGATTAATTTAACTAAGAGAATTTGACCGCAGGTCGCCCGAACAAACTTGAGATCAAGATTTTTGCTGAAAAAAAAAAACAATTAAATAAAGTAGGCACGATGAGATGTCGTGCCCGTGCCCGTGACTCATCCCAGTGAAAGTGGACCTAACAAATTTCCTCGGGGCTCGTGACAGATGGCGCCCCTCTCGCGCCCGGCCGCTATATGTCAACGTGAATTTTTTATATTTCATGCGCGCAATATTTGCGAGTGGCCAAGATTTTCGTCTAAGGAAAAGCGTGGGTAATAAATTTACATTGCTGCGTCAAGGTTTAGTGTGCCCTACTAGTTGAAATATCTTTAAAATTTTGTGTTTTGTTTTTTACTGTTGCGTTTTTTATTCTATAAACTTGGAAAAAATATACATCATTGTAGTGATAATGGTTGAGGTGGCAGCAATAAGTCTTTTTAAATTTCTAGAGATACTTATTCTGCATATAGTACCAGTAAATACTACTAGTGTAGTGGCTCTGAGTATTGCGTTATCAGTATTATTTTTCCCTACACATAAAACCGCTTCCTCAAACTACTTTAATGCAAAATAGGGTGCAAAACTTTAGTACAAGTTAATCCTAACACGTCAGTTACACTCAGTATCCTAAGTAATAATATCAATCGCATAATATAACTTAGCACGTCTTCTTAGTTCTCCGAGGACTCAACTCTACGGAACCCGTAATCAAATTATACGTTTCAGACTCGATGAAGACAATGATCAGAATACTAGAATCTCATTAATAGATTATTTATATTCGTAGTAGTATAAGGGCTTGATAATTGATAACGCTCCTTAGGGCCAAAGTCAGATGAGTTTTATTTAAACAAATTTCAGAATAAATCACGAGCTTTGACTTAAATAAGCTGATTTAAATAACATCAACTTCCTCTCGAGCATTTGAAAAAGGAACGGCACTAATCTGTTTAGGGAGAGGGAATAAACGAACACTTCCGCCGGAAACCAACAAATTCTAAATTCAAATCAGTCCGTGATGGGAGTGCAAAGCGAGCGCACGTGTCGACTCGACGGCCGTTTATCCCGTTACGACTCTGTTTAAAATGCAAAATAAAACGTAAATCGGAATTTTCTAGCTATGATTTGCATTTTGCATAATATTTACTTAAGACATGAATTTTTATTATAAGTTGATTTTAGAGAGAACAGGAAAAGATTAAAATAAATTACTGCATCGATCGATAAGACTATTTTATTCATTCCTAGTATCAGTTCCACTGTACGTAGCTTTAAGGCTGAGCATGCACTGAAACGTGGCGGTTTTCATAGGACTTAAAATGCCAAACCGTATATCAGTATCGCAAATAAATCGGCGAAAAAAGGCGCTAATGCGTGCGCTGTTTATACAAAGCCACAGAATACCTAATAGTAACAAAGCTATGATTAAAAAAAAAAGCGGTTTCAGTGTGCAGTGCGTGCTCAGCCTTACGATCATACCTAGCACAAAAGCGCAATCCCTAGAATTGCTTTTAAAAAATTACAATAATAATACAACATAGCAAAGCAATCCTTAGTCAGAATGTTAATGTCATGAATAACGTCGGTCGGAAGGCTTGGGTAATTTTTCCGCTTACAGCTTTGCAAATGATACCCTCATTACGGCGAGATGTGGGCTGGCATGTTATTTCTTTGCCCGAGAACTCTTTTAGTCAAGTTTGTATTACACGATATGATAGAAGCAAGATGCTTGGGAATTTTCCTTTTAGTAGATATTTTTATTAATTTACGAGCTTTCCCGGCTTACTTCGTTACGCCATAGAATATAAGATACTACAAAAGACTTGGCTCTATAGACTATGTTCTTTTGCCTGCCCAGAATGGGCTTGATAAAAAACAAACAACAACAACAAACCAACTGTCAAAATATGTAAACAACGGAAAAAATATTGCACCTTGGGTTACATTATTTGAGTTTAGGTAAGGATCCCTAATTTTTTTGGAAATCTAATATAGCCTATGACACTCGGGGTTAATGTAGCTTCCTACCAGTGAAAGAATTTTTCAAATCGGTTCAGTATTTCCGGAGCCTATTCGTTACAAACAAACAAACAAACAAACAAACAAACAAATCTTTCCTCTTTATAATATTGGTATAGATAATGATGTAAAGTATAAGTAGGATCTATTTAGTTAAAATCCAAATACCACAATAGTCTTTATGTAGTACCTATTGAGGTGGTAGGTCAGACGAAATTATATTGTTAAAAAATATTTATGCACTGCACTAGGAAATTTATAAACGTGCGAATCTTATTATTTTCCGGTGACATTATACAACTAAAAATGTTTCAATTACAAAGACTGTATGAGCTAAAATAACAGCCTAGAAAAAGTAGCTTCAACTGATAAAATCGTCTTTATCCTGTGTTTTTAATTTTACTTTACTTTACTTTTTACTACTTACAAATAGTAAATTTTTCAATCCATGCAGAGCTACAGAAATACATGTCACAGAATTCACAAAATCCAATACGGGACCTTTCGAATAAGTTTAAACAGTATGGGCTCTTCGTTCCTACTGTATTCAGACAAAGTTCTACAAAGTTGAGTCCCATTGCCGAGCGTTTAGATCTGAAGCCCTTCTGTCTTGGTACTGGTAAACTCTGTCTATCCCGAACTAGACCTAGACATGTGACTAGAAGTTTGACACTGAATGTATTGGACGTTGCATTCGAGTCTTATTTGAGCTTGAAGTTTGATAGGAGGCGCGACCAGCGTGATACGTTAGAACAAAATACTTACACTAATATAGCTGGCAGTTTTTTTTTGTACTGTATGGCATGGGCATTCCCTTTTTTTATTTTGTTATTGCAGTAATAAATTAAAGAAGTTATTCAGCTAAACAACTTTTTCAAAAAGCGATAGTTATAATTCGAATACACAGAAAAAAAAACCGCTGTTCTATTATATTGGTTGGATCAGATGATAGAGTGATTCTTTAGAGATTTCGATCCAGTTGCTTGGTAATCACTCCTTTCGCCTTGTTAGACACCTACCGATCTGAAGGAAGTCCTTTATAACAAAATGATTATTTTTAATAAGAAAACCAATACAGTACATACATTCTGTAGCTAAACTATATAATACTACAATAACTATATAATACTAATATAAATATTATTACTGTTTTATGTTTATTTTGATATTTCTTATGAACATTTATGTTCTTCAAACCTTTTTTTTATCTTGTTTTAAACAAATAACATTAGCTTATCAAACGTCAATCGCTCCTCTTATTAATGTGTTCACATTTCGCCAGACTTGGAGCCAGTTCGGGTGAGCTCGGGAGGACACAGAGGGAAGATGTATGATACGAAATTGTAATGGAATTGCTTTGTGAGTATCCTGAAAGTTTGGAGAACTTTATCAACTTTTTGTTTTAAATAAAAGATAAAAAAACATGTCATTTCATACTACTTATATACTAAGCACTGAGAAAATCAGAATTACTATCAAATATTACAGGTGAATAATAAAAAAATATAAAATGCGAAAATACAACACAAGGAATTTGTAACATGAAGATATTACCTACACAAATTTGTAGAGTGGCCGTCTAGGACGGCGTAATAGATTTGTCTATGGTCTCATATGCCCTAGACTGTAATACCAAAGAACAAGAGCTATTTTGCAATACAGAAAAACTGGAAATGTTAGTGCCGTCCTAGATCGCCACTGTACTGACTAGTTGACTACTAAGTATCATGATCACGAAAAAAAAAAAAGAAATTCGTATTTCAAGAATTAAACCTTGTTTTTAACGTTATGTTGTTTTTTGTTTGCTTAGAATTTTTAAGGAAAAACTTTGAAAACTGCACTAAAACGCATTCGACATAACCTTGTTTTGCCTGAAAACTTGACTCCTAACTTTGGCGTCTCGTCTCCATTCCGTTATTAAGTTACAGTTAAGCAAACTTTACGGGAAATTTTTCAAAAGTTCCTTCGTCGCCACAGATCTAGAATTTTGTTCTCGTTTTAAGATCTATCGCGTGTGACTGTTACTGTGTTTATACGAAATGCGAAAAATGGGTTTGATTTTTTGAAGACACTTGGGTCCTTTTCGGTCGTTATGGTCAAGCTTCCCATTGGCACTAAGGAGCTATAGACTTTAGCCAGAGTGGGTTTCCATAATCAAATTCAGTATCAATTCATTGGAGCATAGCTATAATGCTAGGTCCGTTTATTCACTTGACTCATGACTAGACCAAATCGACCATAATGATGTCAATGATTGACCATAATGATGAAAAAAAATACAAAGGCCTTAGAAAGTAAATACTTACATGTAGTCACATGTGATCGCCTAATATTGGTACACAAAAATCGGTTAATTGGTACAGTGACGGTCTAGGATGGCGTAACAGATTATTCTATGGTCTCGTGCGCCCGAGACCGTAATACCAAAGAACAAGACCTATTTTGCAATATAGAATACCTAGACCGCCATTGTAAATTCCTAAAAAAAATTATAACTTAAAATTCGTCTCTTTTTAACCGATTTCAAAAAAGGAGTCAGTCATCAGTTTGACATGTAAATATGTTTGTATGTATGTATGTCTGTCCACGATTATCTCAAGTTTGGCGGAACCAATTTTGATGCGTAATTTATTATAGGCGGGTCTCTTTTAAAAAAAAAAGAAATTATTTAATGCTGTCATCGTTCATCTATCCCATATCTAAGGGGGCGACATCGCGGGGTTGCAGCGGGGTGGAGGGCGGGAGCGTCCCGCGGGCAAACATCGCAGTGCCAACAAGAAGCAAGTTATTGTTGTCACTTTATAAAGTCGCTAGACATCGTGAAATATCGCTACCTTTCAAAAAATTGTGAAGACGGAGAGAGATAAATAAGAACGTAACTGATAGCGAGGTGCTAAGATAGGTTAGTTTCAGTGAGTGTGCAGTTTCAATACTGCTGTGGTAACTGATACACTTTTGACTGTTTTTCTTGTTTCAATGTTTTTTTTTTGTTTAAATTAAAGCAGTTTATTACTGATGACGTAACATATAAGCCTACTGTTGACCATCAAGATATATTACAAAAACTAATCCTGCATCCATTGATCAAACCTTAAACACGTACTTACTGAGTAATAAGTGATTGATCTCTTGTATAATTAATATGAAATATAACACTTAGATCATGAAGTTGTCAAAAAGCGACCTTATCGCTTTTAAGCGATTTTTCAGGTAACCTATTTTATATTTAGGTATACATGAATGAAGCAACAATGTAATTTTTTTCTTTTGAATTATTGGCAGTTCTATTGTTTTAAAATAAAGAAATCCCATCTCTACCTCAACATCTACCTTACAGAAAGTTCCACTTCGTTTCATTTAGCTCGCGGAACTTACTCGGCGCGAACTTTTAATAAATTAGGCTCTGTTTTTCTTGGAAACTTTACTGAAAACATTGACCAATCTTGGAAACTTAAATAAAAATATTGACTCTTTTTTTTTGTAGCATACTGTTTTCAGGAATCAATCCTATATAATTAGGTTTGCCAACCGTCTGTAAAACTTATCTTGTTATAAAAAAGTAAACGCGTATAAAAATTATTTCGTCTAATCATATAAAAGCTCAATGGAGTCCCTATGGAATTAACTGTGAACTAAGGTCAGTGCTCGCGGCAAATTTTTTTCTCATAAATAACTAACTTTTATTGCTGTGCTGTTATAAAAACATTTCGTTTCCACTAATAGTGGTTGCTCACAACGTGACCAAAGCCGCTGTACAGCTACTAAAAAAATACATCTCATGGGTTGCCTGAAAAAAATCGCTTATAGTTATAAGTCTGCCCATTGCATTACCATTGATTCTATAACGTTCTTTTGTTTGCAATAGTGTTTTTTTTTTAACTTTAACTTTAATCTCCAAATTATAGGTAAAAAGCTAATAGAAGACCTAATTTTTGAAAGGTCGGCTATAATACCAAATAAAAGAACAATGAAAGATCAAACATCAAAATCATTCACGCTTTAAATCCTGAGGGAATATTAAACCCTCTATTTTATCTTTCTCTCAGAAAATAAACTAGGGACGGGAAAAGTGATTGATTTCAACATAATTTAGATTACAAATTAAAGATATATAAAATTAAAAATTATTTAAACGAATTGTTGTAATCAATCATTAGTTCTGCGAGCTGGTAGACGTCATGACAAAAAAAAAACAACTACTGCGTTAGGTCGTTAGGTCCAAAAAATAATAATCAAGTTCAATTTTTCAGGAGAAGACTGCACAAAACTGAAACTATAACGAAGATGCTTGCTGCTTCACAATCTTTCGGTAAATTAAACTGCAGGGTTTTGAAGTTCAATGATGTATTCGCGCTTGAATTCTATTCTCTTAAAACGAACGACCAGTGAAAAAAGGTTGTTTATTTCTATTTACAAAAACCGCATCCGTAGCATGACGGGATGAATACGTCAGACAGCCCGAGGCCGGATAATAGAGGGTTTAATCGCGAGCACGCCGCGCTCCCTTGAGCCGACGGGACCACAGACTTGCTAATTTTACTAGAGCTCGCCTTTTATAAAGAGACGATTAACTTTTCTGTGCACTTGCAATGGAGTCATTTCAAACTTCGAATATTGTCAGCATAGACACGAATATGATTAGGTATATTTTTATTATTAAGTGACCTCTTTAAACACTAAATTAGCGAAGTATTAAAATTTTAAAACTAAAAACGAATTAGGACGCTCTGCAACCGGGGTGGCATTAAAATCACAAAAACTTTTATTGTTGCTTTATACGTCAATTGTCAAATTTCACGTTTTGCAATTCTCTAATAACTTTTTTTTATAAAAAGCTATTTAAAATCGTTGTTGTATGGTATTAACATTAATATGCACTACAATTGCACAGCTAAAAGTTACCACGACAAAAGTAACTGTTAAAATAAGAGAATAAGACCCCGTTCTGCGGGTCTTTCTTTTCGACACCCATGAGATTAGATGATTGTCTATTTTGTTATTTCGTATCGTAGCTATTCTATCCTTTCTTAAGTCTACGTGGTGAATGGTAGAAAGTGAAGACCTTTGATATCTGTAAGTGCGGAAAGGCACCGTTTGAACTTCTCTAATGTTCTCTAATCGTTTCTGGGTTTCACTTTACTTTTCTTACTAGAATTAATCTTAGGAATGACAAACTGGTTTTTAGTAACTTTTTACCTACTTCATAGGTAAAAAGTTTTTCTTGTTTTTATCTGTCTTTGTACTGTGATAGGTATCTACTTCTTTTTTATATTTTAGAACAATTATGTATTTTTTTATTTTTTAAACTTTTAACAATGTTACACCTACACCTATATCTTAGTCTTTCCAATTACCCTATAGTGGATATAATATAAAAATCCTTAAATTATTATAGTTTTAGATAACTTCAGTAAAGTAAAAAAAAAACAAGTAAAAAATGATTTATTCAATACAGGATACAAGATATCGCTTATTGAAAGTCAATTAGACTAATCTAATTAATATTGATACCTTATTTCGTAAAGTATCCTATACTGATAGAGGCGAGGTAGTTCAGGGTGCCCACTAATTGGCTCAGGCAAACACTCCCTTGAATTTCTATTATAAACTGACTGGTGTGACCTTCATTCAGTGTACTCCTAAACTGGAAAGAGCATGTAGGTGGTCGGTCAGGTCAGAATCCTTGTGAGCATAGTAGGAATAAACTGGATGATGATCAAGCTATGGGGTAAGGGGGATAATGATACGCCCTGCAGTACCGGGCCGAAGAATAGGACTGAGGTATCCCCTGCCTGTCGTAAGAGGCGACTAAGACGGGACCCCGGGGTAGTTGGGTGCACGAGGCGGGGGCCTCGTGTAGTCATATAACGGCCCCGAGAAGGACGGCGGAACGGAACGGAAAGGACGGAAGAGCCATCCGCGCTCAGGGGGGACTACCACCGCTTGTCCCCCCGTGAAGAGGCTAAACAGCCAATGCTGGAGGGGGTCGCGGAGTTGAACACAACGATCGAAAGATCACCCGTGACCCCCTTGCCAACAGCCCAGATGGACACCAGCAGGGTTTTAGTGGGTGCGAACCCCACATAACCCTGCGACTCCTCCCCGGGGTCGTTAGGAGTTTCCCCGCCTAAAACAAAAAAAAAAAAGGGGGATAATGATGAGGATGCCATATGGACATACAGGACTAAAATTATATTTTTTCTAAAGAGCTTATCTTTTTACAGGTCCTAAACGATGACTTACGACTAAGCCATGGTGTAACTAATCAATAGTTACCAAACTAAGCAATTAAAACTACTATCCAAAACAAATCAGGATCAAGCTAAAAACAAAGCGTTTGTTTCAAAGTTCCCTTTTGATTAGATAAAGAAATAAGAGTACAGGGACTAAATGAAACGTTCTAAGGTCTCTATGTACAACCGTTTATGTACTTCACAACGTACATAAGTGTACATAGCCATCGTTTTATCCCGAAAAGAAAATAAAATCTCGATTCTTATTCTTAAGGAGCAGACCGAGCGCATGCGTCGCAATGAAACTCCGCCTTTGTTCGAGTGAGATGACAATAGCTACGTCACTTCCGATTAGGAAATTTGATTCACTGAATAAGATTGATTTTGCTGAAACTTGATTGCAATCGAAATAAAAGCTTTTTATTTCTTTGGTTCCGTTCTGTTAACTGTAAAGTATCGCTTGTTCCAGATTTTGATTTTAAAATTTTGGTGGTATGGAGAGTGTTATGTATATATTTGTATTTATTTAATTATTTAAAAAAAACTACTCATGTTATTTTCAATGTAGGTAATTAGGTTTGTTTTTTTTTTAATTAAAATTATTAATTTTTTAAACCTACACTCTGTTTTTTCTTCTTCAGCATATGCCCACTGCTGGGCATAGGTATCTAAACTTTTCCCAGTTTCTCTATCGGCTGTCAGTCTCATTCATGTCTTCCCAGCAACCAGTCTTTATATTAAATTACAATATATAATTTTACTCAATGAATTGTCAAACCAAGATATTTTTCTTTTTCACGTTTATTAGTTTGAATTTGTACAATAGGTAGTACAAATATAAATAATAATAAAGATAAATAGAATTATACCATAATATAATGTAAACAAAAACAAAATCCCTTTCTAAAAACTTCTGGAAGCCTAAAAAAAACGTAACTCTTTCAGACTGTAAAGAAAAAATAACAGCTAACTTTATAAAAAAAGTTACTGACCTGAAAATATGAAGTTGTGTTTGCTTGTGGCTAAAAAAATTTCAGTTTCGCCTTCAAAGGCGGTTCATCCTTTCATAAAGCTACTTTTTTCAGCTACTTCTTTTCAATGGATTAAAAAATAAGCAAAGTTGCTGTTTTAATTAGAAAAATTCGACTGAAGCCCGCCCATGGAGCCTTAACTCACTGAGACGTGGTTGGCTTATTTTTTTTTCGTCACACTCATTCCCGCCTCTGCGACCCTCCCAAACAAACAGCTAAGTACTTCGAAAACAGTTTTACTTACTTTAACATCTTTATGTTTTTAGCTTTAGAGTTGATTATTCCAAATATACATGTTGGTGGTTACGTCATTGTTGAAATGGCCTTCCTTTCAGTTCATTTCATGAAAGTAGAGACAGGCTTGGAGAAATGATTCAGTCGGCCGCGAATTTTCGCGCGAGTGGTCGTGGTTGGGAGAATGCGCGTTTAAAATACGTTTTAGCGTAAACTTTTTCCCGCTCCGTATTTTTCGTAATACTTTCTGATTCAAAGTCGAAGTGGCAGTTCTTCTAGGTAAAGATAGACTTTCTTTCAAGTTTTCGTGACTAAAGAAAATAGTTACTGTTTAATGCAAGTACACAAATAAGTTTGGTAAGTTATTAGCAATTTATATTTATTGAAATTTACAGGATTTTTATGATTATACCTACTAACCAATTAATTTAATTAAACTGTAATTGCTTTGGATAGGAAAAAATATTAAACGATTACATGCCTCAAAGTATAAACATTAATTGCAGTAAACTTTAATTATTTGTTTAAATGAAAAACAAAAACTGCTCTTTAATTTTATTCCAATTATCTATACAAAAATAAAATGTATTTTTTACTTTTATACGACTTTAAGTCCGTAATCACAGATAGTGCACTGAATGTAAGTGGCAGCGTAGAAAGGAGCTGCAGTGAGGAAGGCTTCTTCTGCAACTATTGAGGGCATCGACACGAATAGGGCAAATGCCCTTTGTACTATGGGATCTGAAAAGTTTAACAAAGTTTATACCCATTTAAAGATTTTTTTTTTTTTAAGCTTTCATGAAAATAAAAACATTAAATATATTACTAATTACCCTAAATTAATTGAATGTATAGATCCTTTAATGAATGAGACGAGGTGGTTGGATCAGGGTCTTCCCTTAAACATGCAAATAAGAAAGCAACGATCCAAAGGAGCACATACAAGCCAAAATAACAGAACAGTGTACGGTGAATCACACGATCTAGGGTACTATTACGGCCACTTTTGCAATATTGCTTTAGTCCTCAGGAGTGTCAAAGTCAATACAAAAAAACCATTAGAGGACGTAAATCAATATTGCAAAAGCATCCGTAATACAGAGTCTGGTGCGCACAAGCTAGACTGCAGCATCTCTCGGCATGCTGTCCATCGGAACTTATCCGCAAAGTCAACGATGACATTTTAGAGGACACTTAATTAAGATCTTGTTTTGTTATTTATATTATTTTAAATTTAAAACTTGCTCTGTCCTTTTAAAACCTGTTATTGTTTTAGACGGCATGAACAAGCACTAATTTTCAAATATTTAATTTTTTATTAAGTTGTCTTTAGTAGTTGCTTTATCGCGTACTTGGCAATGGTTATTTTATGACTCGAACGTATAGTAATTTTATCTACCTGGGTGGACTCCTGCTGTGGGGTTGACGTAGATCGCTGGAGTAGCATCTATGAAGCCGCTGGTGTAGCTACGCGCGAGATCCAGTTTATTTCTGCCGCGGAATATTGTTGTAGTTCTAAAGGTTGCTGCAAATAAAACATAAAGTATGAATACACTATAGTCAATGTTGTATGGAAACGTTTTTTATTTAAGTTTGAGAAGATCAGGAGAATTTGGATCGAAGTAAAACTTTTGGAGATCAAAGGAAATCTTTAGAGACCTAAATATTTTTTTTATGTTTGTTATCAAAACGCTTATATCCCAGGTTCAAGATTCAACCGATTTGCTAACTATTTGAGGAGTTACAAACTTGGGGCGAGGGCAGTCTACTTTGGTACCTTACTTTAAATTCACAGACAAGCGTCTTAAAATCCAAACTTGTCAATAAAAGCCACTTACAAAACTGTACACGTGAATTGGACTTGGTTATAGCCGGGAACCTTCCAGGTCTGTGGTATCTGTAGACGTCGAGGGTCGAGTTCAGGTTCACTCCTACGAACTCAATCTGCAGCACTACCAGATCTGTTTCCTCATTCACGCTGAAATATTTAAAGAGACCGTGGTACTATTAAAGTGGCCTGTTTGTCAACGTCGGTATCTACCAGACTAACAATCACCTATTAAAAAAGGTGACTAAAATTAAGAGTTATAATATAAACGATGTAGATTAAAGTCCTTTAATTGCTCCTCTCATGGCATCTGTAATAAACTGTATAATGTGAAAATTTGGGTGCAAATTGAGCGAAGGATCTTCTCCGATATGAGAATGAGAACAAGGACAGGTAAAACTATAGTCTTAAAATTTTTTGAGCACTTTCAGAAATTCTTATTAGGTTTAAATTTCTACAGCACCCAGTTTTTTTTTATCTAGAGGTAGAGAAAGTTCTTACTAAAACTCGGTGACTCTTGAATTTCCAAGTCCAAAAATGTCAACACCATACTGCGTTACAGTGAGATTGAAGAATGAAAATAAAATGTTGCTCTCAGGTCTGAAAAGTCGCTCGGGGACGATTCCTTTGGACACTTGGCAGTACTTGGAGTTCTTTGCAAAGTACTTCCTGATGCAGTTCAGCTTGAAATTGGGGCAAGGACGGTAGAGTAACGCGTTACCTGTAAATATTTTAAGTTACAAATACATATTTTTAAGTTTAAGCAGTCGGCGTAATATGTGGGCTCGGGCAGGGCCCATATAGCCCCCCGAGATGAGGCTGACAAGCCAATACTGGAGGGGGTCGCGGAGTTGAACATAACGATCGAAAGAGCACCCGAGACTCCCTTATAATAGCCGAGATGGACACCGGCGTGGTTTTAGTGGGTGCGAACCCCACATAACCCTGCGACTCCCGCCGAGGTCGCAGGGACTCTTTAGGAGTTTCCCCGCCTTAAAAAAAAAGGCCCATATAGCTAGAAGAACAACAGATTGATGGGGCGGTAAAAAGTGCTCTAGTGGCGACCGCGAATACGATCTGGTGAAGGTTGATGGAGTACACTACACTACACTGGACATGAGTTAGACAGATTATATTGTCGATCTAAGGCCTTTGTTTAGCAGTGGACGACTTACGGCTGAGATGAAGATGATATCATAAGCAATAACTTTAAGAAAAGTAAAATAAGAACTTTAAAATAAAACATCGTTACCAGTTTGTTCCGGCAAGAAGGGTTGATTTGTTCCCATATTATTATTATTAATCACATTACTTTGAGCATTTCCATTCTGCTGTTGAGAGTAGCAGGATGACAAACAGACAAAAAACACGATAACTTTAAATTCAATCATTTTCGACGCGTCCGAGCTGGCGGTCCGAATAGAAATAAACAATGTAAATTCGATCTTCCTTACCAATTACATGTTGTTATAACAATTATGAATGAATGCGTGTGGGCAATTATAAAATTTCAGATTTAAAATTAATCGATTCTTAATATTATGTTCATTTTTTTGTTTGACCCAGAATTTGTAACTTGGCCTTAATCCTTTAAGAGGCATACAAAAACATATTTTTAATTTTAATTTTGTATTGATATTCATTGGCTTGTTAGCTTTAAATTAAAAATAACTTAAAATTAACATCATCATCATCATCAGCCTGTAAGAGCCCACTGCTGGACATAGGCCTCTTCTCTCGCACGCCATGCACCACGGTCCTGCGCCAGTCTGATCCACTGCCTACCGGCGACCTTCACTATGTCGTCAGACCAGCGGGCTGGTGGTCTGCCTACTCCACGTCGTCCGTCTCTAGGCCACCACTCTGTGACCGCTGTCGTCCACCTGCCGTCTTTACGCCTGGCCAAGTGTCCCGCCCACCTCCACCTCATACCCGTTATTCTTTTTCCGACATCAGTAACTTTGGTTCGTCGTCGGATTTCGGTGTTCGGTATACGGTCTATGAGTTTGATTCCGAGCATAGCACGCTCCATGGCTCTCTGTGCGACTTTGATTTGGTGCATTGTGCTTTTGGTTAGCGTCCATGTCTCGGAACCAAATTAACACCAAGGTATAATTAAAGCATTGAATTAATATTAGCATAATGTATAATTTAGTTCGTGATAAAAAGTAAGATGTTATTGATACATACTTATAATAGGTATTCTATATTGAAAGAAATATCACTTTGCATAAGTATACAGGATGTTAAAGTAAAGAATTCAAGACCAATATCTCAAACAAAAAAGCCTTTTTAATACATTATTTGTTTTCTGGAATGTTTGCGTACTGTAAACTTTTAAGAAATGTGTAGGTACAAAACACTTCTTCAAATAATAACCGCGTTGTCAGCATAAATATTTCATACTTCATTTTTTTTCTTTTACCGTATACCTACCAAAGACCATTTTAGTTGACATTCCAACTTCCATAGGAATTTCGAACTCTATAAAAAGCTAACTAACTGTAATAACTTTACATTATTTTGCCTACAAAGAACTGAGTGCTGATGAATTTACACTCGATTTGATTCCCAAAGGCCAATGTTGCAAAGCTATCAGTGGTTTTACCATTCGTTCCGTCCATAGGGATTCAAATTATTTCAAATACCAATCAATGCCAGATTTTTAATTTTTTTTTTTGTGTCTTACGATATAAAGGTGTCATATTTTCGATTTCTCCATACATTAAGGTCATGGAGCAACTACACCACTAGCTTTATGTAAGCGACAGAATTATTTTATTTTTTCAGTAATCATTATAATTTTTTAAACATTAAATATACCTCTATATCCTATTCTTCTTATATTTTTTTATTCACATTCATTGTGGAAGTAATTTGTGGATACCTACACGTCCACTATTGAACATTGGGCTCCCGCATAGATCACTATAAGGATACATACAACAATAAGTAAGTATAAAGAAATTTTATTTATTTTAATTACGAAAGTATTTATGTAATATTTTTTTTAAGAAAAAAAATCATTTTAAAATAATTATATTTTACGATGATATATTTAAATACCTATTTACATAACAGCACTATGTTATCAATGTATCACTCACGTGTTAATCGGTTATTCAAATTACATGATTGATTTCAATAATAATAATTGCTTCAGCTAATTACAATTATGAATCAATTTCATCCTTGGATTCATTACTGTTATTCTTTTAAATAGTTTAATTTTTAATTCATTGCTTAGTAAACATAACTTATTACTTGGATTTTAACTTTGATTTATGTTAATTTATTAATTGAAACAAATCTAAGTTGTTATTTTGTTTATTGTTTGTTAACATGATTAAATAAAAGTATAACATTACAGTGTGAAACATAAAAAAAAGGGCAAGGGCAATTTCTTATATATTTTTTATTATAATCTGTTCTTTTATTTAAAACTGACATTTATCATCAGAATTTTTGACATCTGGCCAAGAATATCATCAGATTTTTTTACATCTGGCCAAGAATTAAGCCTAATACAATTTAAAACCGAAGTCACAAAGGTTGTACTGTATGAAGTAGCCATTGAGAAATGGTGCGGCAGTGAGGAAGCCCTCTCCTGCAAGTCTTGGCTGGTTGGCGACTAGCTCCGCAAACGCGACTGCTACTGTTGGATCTGAAATATATAGGAAACTTTTAGCTTAAGCATCCCTCGAGGGTGCAATCACGTACAACGCTGGTAACAAGCGCTGGTTGGCGCTGGTTCGAAAAATGTATAGAAAATACCTGCGCGGACATAGACGCTTTTTCCAGCGTGAATGATAGCGCAGATATTTTCTATACATTTTTCGACTTTGTAGATTGGATTATGTTCCCTTGCCTGCCCAGAATTAACTAACACAACAACAAAACCCTTGATATTTTGTTAAAGCCTTAAGTTAAAGCATACAATAACAAATAAATATGACTACAAGCTTAAAGGATTAAAGTAATCCCAAAAGTTTCAGTAAATTTCGACTACTTTAATCGATACCCAATATTACAATATTCGTCACCGCCGGGAATGTAAAGAAATCTAATCGTTGTGAAAAACCAAATGAACAAAATCCCAACCTGGATGGACCCCAGCCGACGGGTCGACTGTCACAATCGGCGGGATGTTTATGAAGACCACTGACTCGCTCCTTGCTAAATCCAAATGCTCAATTCCGTGGAATATCGTAGTTACCGTGAACGATGCTAGAAAACAATAAATATGTAAAAAAATTGGAACGGTTTAATGTTGATAAGTCGACAAGATGAGACTAATTATTTATACCTAGAGCGACAAATTATTTTATAAAACATACGCAAAATAACGAAGCTGGAAGATTGCGTCAAGGCCGGCTCTTTGCCATCGCGGAAATATTGATAGATGTCCAAAGTAGAGTTAAGCATCACGTTCCTAAAGAGCACTTGGATTAGCACTTGCTTAAGTTCTTTGTTTACTCTGAAAAATAAAACGTAATAAGATTAACAAAAGAAAAATAACAATTAAAGTTACAGCTTCAGAAGATATACACATTAACACTGTCTTGGCATATTTTGGATTTACTAAATTTACTGAAAATGTATTAAACATAACAAACAACCTTTTTAAAGCCCATTTATCTGCCTACACTTCAGTGTATACTTGCAAATTTAATTGAGGCTACAGCAATGTAAACAAAGGTACTTAAAATAAAATTACTATTCATAAAGAACAGATGTCACACTAAAATTACAAAAAATGTATACCAATACTAGAGCAGTTAAAGATTGCTGAAATATTAAAAAAATAATAATAACGAATTAAAGTTAATATTAAATTATGACACATACAAAAACTCAACCACTTTTCCAGTCAAGCCCGTGTATTCAACACCGATTTGAGTAGCAGTCAAATTAAAACTCGGATAATGAAAATTATTCTGGGCTCTGAAAAGGGGTTCTGGCACTGGTCCGTAGGTTTTCTTACACTTGCTGTGGCTCCCTAGGAAATCCCTGATGCAGTTAGGGTCTGACGAACGACAAGGTCTGAAGTATCTGTTACGATCTGAAACTTAAACATTTACAGACCACTTTTACCCAATCCATCCACCTAGCCGAAAACTTAATTTTGTGAGGAAAATGTTTAGTTCTTTTTTGCGAAGATCTTTATCTTATTGTTGAAATCGTTGTCTTCAAAAACATACAAAAGCTTACAGTCATAGCGTGTATCAAATTTACTACCAAAGTACTAGTAATGAGTGAATCCTCAATTTACTAAAAACCTAAATTGAGCCTGCAACACTAACAAATAGTTATTAATTATTTAAAAAATCTAAGTATATTCAAAAATAAAATAAAGAAAACTTACCTGAATAGGTTTGCATAATAACATTGTTTTGGAAATTGAAACCGTTATTATTTCCTTGGTTAATATTTTGATTATTATTGATGTTTTGATTATTAATGTTGTTTTGATTATTGTCATTTTTATTTCCTAGCGGGATGACATTTTGTCCATTCAGCCCATTATTTACTTGATTTAGCCGTCCTCCGCCTTGATTTAGCCCATTGTTTCCCTGAGTTAGCCCTTCTACACCTTGGTTGGGCCCATTACTTCCCTGATTCATTTCACCTTCTGCTTGGTTTAGTCCATTGTTTCCCTGATTTAGGTCTCCTGTTCCTTGGTTCAGCCCACTATTCCCTAGATTCAGTCCGCCTCCTCCTTGGTTCAGGCCATTGTTGACTTGATTCAAGCCACTTACCTCATTTTGACCACTATTGGCTCCTATTACTGGTCCATTATTGCCTTGTAGCCCTTGCCCTTGCCATAGTCCATTTGGGCCCATCCATTGGCCGTTCTGCCATTGCATTGGACCATTGGGTCCTTGCCATTGCATTGGACCATTGGATCCTTGCAATGGACCGTTAGGTCCTTGCCATGGACCATTGAGTCGTCCATTGGGTCCTTGCCATTGATTATTGGGTCCTTGCCGTGGACCATTGGGTCCTTGCCATGGAACATTGGTCCCTTTCCATGGTCCATTCGACCCTTGCCATTGGCCATTAACCCATTGCCATGGCCCATTACTCGGGATGTTTTGATTGTTAGCATTATTTGAAGCTTGGTTATTTTGGCTGTTGTCGTTCCTTGATCCTTGATTGTTATTATTAACTCCTGGCGTTAAACCATTATTTTGACTATTTTTACTATTATTTTGAGTATTTTGTGTATTCTGATTAAATTGGCTAATTTTACTATTCCCATTATTTATGTTAGCTTGGTTGATTTGATTATTCTGATTATTATTAGTATTTACATTTTGGTTATTTTGGTTTCCATCAGGACCAGGTGTTTGACCGCTAATTTCTAATAAAAATAATAAACTTAAAAACAATATAGATTTCTTAGGCATCTTGGACGTGTGCCTACGGACAAGTAAAGTTTTAGTATGACTGACCAGTATATATCTGCGAATCCATGCTAATATTAGTACGCGTGGTTGGTTATTATTTAAGATACCTATGTACGTATATAATGTTAATTGTTTATATAATTGCTAAGGCCGCACCCGTCCGCTATACTGGGTGTAATGCGCTCTTCAAACAACATAATCTCTACGCTCGCTCTCTATCTTCGCTCTACAAAAAAGCTGATAATCACTTGCCCAGAATTCGACTTGTTTATTTGCAATAATTAGGTGTGGAGAAATAAGTAGATGAAAATATTTCGATATCCATGACAATTTTTTTTGTACATTACAAACAAAAAAAAAAAATCAGGTTTATATCGTAACTTATTTACTTATTTAAGTGACCAGTCATTAAAAGTTTGTTTGTCCATACTAAGTATAACCTATAATATTGGTAATGAACTAGCAGATTAACACCACGTCTATTCAACACGCACTCATACTTTATTGAAGTTTTATTTGTTCTTGACTCTACAATGCGATGGCAGTCAGACAGGAAACTTTGGAGCTAGTGTAAGATGATTATGAATTCATTCATATTCTAAATTATTTGTAAACAGTGCTGGTTTATGAGTAAAATTGGTAAATCACCTGACAAAAGCAACGGTGTTCAGCAGTTTATAAGCGCAATGTTACAAGCCGAATAGTCATTGGATTATCAGAGTTGCTGCCGGAAGGATAAATGACACTGGGATTTAATTTTTTTTTTTTTGTATTATTTCGTTGTGTTTCTATCAATATATATAAAACTCTTCCGTTACTGACTGAGTGACTGACTGACTGACTGACTGACTGACTGACTGACTGACTGACTGACTGACTGACTGACTGACTGACTGACAGACAACGCAGAGCCGAAACTACTGGTCGTAGCGGGCTGAAATTTTGCATGTAGGTTCCTTAGGGAGTGTAGGTGAGCACTAAGAAGGGATTTCCCGAAATTCCGGGAATTTTGTGATTATGAGAAATCTGCGCGGGAAAAACCGCGGGGCAGCCTCTAGTTCATTTCATAAAGTTATAAACAAACTTTTTCTAACTTGCCATGAAACTATGAATCGGTGGGCTCTAGTCTGACTCTTAAATAATTTTAAAGCCATGACCTATATTTTTAAGAAAATATTGCACCATATTGCGATTTATACCGTGCATATAATATGCACTAAACCAACTGTAATAACTACAGAAGATGAAGTTTTCTTTTGCGTGTTTAGCGTGACGTCAGCACTAAAAAAGAAAACAATTAATCATAAATCAAATTTTTAGTGAGTAATTAGTTTCAACGTGTAAAGTATTTAAGCTTATTGTAATGTGATAATCATTAGCCGTCACGCGGAAATTTTAAATAAAACCTAATTGTTTTGTTTGTTTTATTTATCAACGGTGAAACAATAATATTAAAAATACGTACGACAATACTTTGAGACATAAAACAATCAAAGGGAATGTCTTTTCTTTATTCATTAAACTGAATTTCGAAACAGATATTTATTATTCGAATTTCCAACACTTGACCAAAATATTATTGGTCTAATACAATTTCAAACCAAAGTCGCAAAGGTTGTACTGTATGAAATAGCCATTTAAAAATGGTGCGGCAGTGACGAAGCCCTCTCCCGCGACTCTCGGCTGGTTGGTGACAAACTCTGCAAACGCGACTGCTACTGTTGGGTCTGAAAAGTTAAGCAAACGCTTAATCAACCCTCGTATCAAAATATATATAAGTATCGTATAGGACCTATACTATAGGTGAACAAGGGAAATAGGGATTCATTTATTACTTTTAGTTATTCTAACCGTTTTGAAATATCAATAAACAAAATATTCAAACCTGGATGTACTGCAGCCGACGGGTCAACCGTCACAATCGGCGGGATGTTTATGAAGACAACTGACTCGCTCCTTGCTAAATCCAAATGCTCAATTTCGTGGAAAATCGTAGTTATCGTAAGCGATGCTAGAAAATAAAGTAAGATAAATATTACATCAATTAAAGTTACATAGTTTGATGTTAAGATTTATCTGGAACTTTTAAGTAAAGAAAAATTAGAAAGACTACTTTTTTATTTGAATTAGGTTTATGCAGTAGTGCGTGAACATTAAAATATGAGTTTTTATTCATGAAAGGAAAACGGTCGAACGGAACATAAAATCTACAATAATATGCAATAAAATATTTACTCTCCTTTGTCTTTGTCGTAAGGCAAGGCAAACATTTGTTTACCTAAGCCGTTTGGTGGGCTCCCCTGAACTACCTCACCTCTCGCAGTTCAGGATACTTTAATAAATAGGTATCAATACCAATTACAATAATTAGCTTAATTTCCCTTCAATCCTACCTCAATACCTCGTATCCTATATTAAACAAATAATGTTTGACTTTGACTTTTGACTTTGCCTATATCTAGACTAGAACCAAATATTATTTTAAAATAAAACATACGTAAAATAACGAAGCTTTCAGATTGCGTCAGGGCCGGCTCTTTGCCATCGCGGAAATATTGGAAGATGTCAAAAGTAGAGTTGATCATCATGTTCCTATAGAGCACTTGGATTAACACTTGCTTAAGTTCTTTGTTTACTCTGAAATTTTAATAAAAAAATACAACAAAATATTAGCTTTATTTATGGCTGTAGTAGGTATTTTAGCTACAACAGTGCACATGAATAATATTGGTGGTATGAAAACTTTTGCGGTTTTAGTTTCCTGTAATATTCTAACGAAGTGAACATTAAATTTAGTCATTAATATACAATAATAACTTACAAAAACTCAACCACTTTCCCGTTCAAGCCCGTGTATCCAACTCCAATTTGAGAAATAGACAAATTAAAACTCGGATATTGAAAGACGTTTTGGGCTCTGAAAAGGGGTTCTGGCACTGGTCCGTAGGTTTTCTTACACTTGCCGTGGACCCCTAGGAAATCCCTGATGCAGTTAGGGTCTGACGAACGACAAGGTCTGAAGTATCTGTTACGATCTGAAACAGAACAAAACAACATTTTGTTAAGACCATATTTTCCCTGATACCCGAAAACTATATTTTTGTGAAGATTTTTTTTAAGGGATATACTGTCATCTTGAATATTCTATGAAAACTCACCTGTATTGGTTTGCATAATCACATTGTTTTGGAAATTGAAACCGTTATTTCCGTTATTATTTCCCTGGTTATTATTTTGATTATTATTGTTGTTTTGATTATTACCATTATTATTTGCAAGGGGGATGACATTGAGTCCATCGCTAACTTGATTTAGTCCTCCTCCAGCTTGATTGAGCCCATTGTTTCCCTGAGTTAGTCCACCTCCTCCTTGGTTCAGTCCATTGTTTCCCTGAGTTAGTCCACCTACTCCTTGATTGAGCCCATTGTTTCCCTGCGTTAGTCCACCCACTCCTTGATTGAGCCCATTGTTTCCCTGAGTTAGTCCACCCACTCCTTGATTGAGCCCATTGTTTCCCTGAATTAGTCCACCCACTCCTTGATTGAGCCCATTGTTTCCCTGAGTTAGTCCACCCACTCCTTGATTGAGACCATTTTTTCCCTGAGTTAGGCCACTTACTCCCTGATTGAGCACATTGTTTCCCTGAGCTAGTCCACCCACTCCTTGATTGAGCCCATTGTTTCCCTGAGTTAGGCCACCTACTCCTGGATTGAGCAAATTGTTTCCCTGAGTAAGCCCACCTACACCTTGATTGATCCCATTGAAACCCTGAGTCAGCCCACCTGCTCCTTGATTAAGCCCATTAATACCCTTATTCGGTCCACCTCCGGCTTGGTTCTGTCCATTGATACCCTGGTTTAGCCCTCCGACTCCTTGGTTTAACCCATTTTTTCCTAGGTTTAATCCATTGTTCCCTTGGTTCAGTCCGCCTAATCCTTGGTTCAGGCCATTGTTTACTTGATTAAGACCACCGTTTCCTTGATTATTTCCTCCTGTTACTGGTCCATTATTACCTTGTAGTCCTTGCCATAGTCCATTCGGGCCAATCCATTGTCCGTTCTGCCATTGCATTGGACCATTGGGTCCTTGCCAAGGACCATTGGGTCCTTGCCATTGACCATTGGGTCCTTGCCATGGACCAATGGGTCCTTGCCATAGACCATTGGGTCCTTGCGATGGACCATTGATTCCTTGCAATGGACCATTAGGTCCTTGCCATGGGCCATTGGGCCCTAGCAATGGACCATTCGGCCCCTGCCACTGCCCATTCGGTCCCATCGATGGTCCATTCGGTGCTTGCCATGATCCATTCGGCCCCATCCATGGCCCATTCGGACCCATCCATGGTCCATTTGGCCCTTGCCATTGGCCATTTACCCATTGCCATGGCCCAATATTCTGGATATTTTGATTGTTACCGTTGTTTGTAAGTTGGTTATTTTGATTGTTGTCATTGCTTGGTCTTTGGTTATTCTGGCTATTGTCATTGCTTGGTCCTTGGTTATTCTGACTATTGTCATTGCTTGTTCCTTGTTTATTCTGGCTATTGTCATTGCTTGGTCCTTGGTTATTCTGACTATTGTCATTGCTTGGTCCTTGTTTATTCTGGCTATTGTCATTGCTTGGTCCTTGGTTATTCTGACTATTGTTATTGCTAGATCCTTGGTTGCTCTGGCTGTTGTCATTGCTTGATCCTTGGTTATTCTGACTATTGTCATTGCTTGGTCCTTGGTTATTCTGACTATTGTTATTCCTAGATCCTTGGTTACTCTGGTTGTTGTCATTGCTTGATCCTTGATTGCCTTGGCTTGTATTATTGCTTAATCCTCGATTATTATTATCTCCTTGTGTTACACTACTGTTCTGACTATTTCCTCCATTGTTACCTCTATTGTTTGAATCTGGGTTGCTCGAACTGTTTAGAGTATTTTGATTACTTTGATTATTCTGATTAATTTGGGTAATTTGATTTATTTGACTGGTGCCATTATTAATATTAGCTTGATTGATTTGATTGTTCTGATTATTTTTATTCACGTTTTGCTTGTTTTGGCTGCCATCAGGACCAGGTATTTGACCGTGAATTCCTAGTAAAAATAATAAACTTATTAAAATTAGAGTTTTTTTAGGCATCTTGAACGTGTGCCTACGGACAAGTTAAGTTTAAGTATGACTTACCAGTATTTCTGCGATCCCAGGTAATCGTTGGTACGCGTGATTGGTTATTATTTAGGACATGTAAATAATATGTTAATTGTTAATATAATTGCTAAGGCCACACCTATTAGCTATACTGGGTGTAATGCGTTCGTCAAAACACCTGAAAATCTTTTACACAGTTTTGGCCTTACAATAAAAAAAGCCTTCAAATTATGTTGTTTTAATAAAAAAAAATTATGTTTCCCAAAAAAAAATTACGGATATATATATTAATATTTATCCATGACAAAATAGGTAATTATTTACTATTTGTACGCCTAATTCGGCTTTTGGATGCGACGGAAAATAAAAATATTGTATTTTGGATAAAACTTTTAATATTGCATTGTGATAATATAAAATGTAGTGTTATTTTCCGGGTTCATACCGCTTTATGTTATGATTTTAAATGACAAGTAATTATCTTTAGCCATACCTAAAATAACTATCACTAGGATATTGGAATAGAATTAGCAGATTAACACCGTGTACCTATATTCAACACGCCCTCAATAAAATACTTAAATGAAATTTTATTTGTACTTGACTTTACGATGCGATAGCGCTCAGCCAGGAAACGTTGATGCTCATATAAGGCGATTATGCGATTATGAATTCATATTTTAAATTACATACACTGCTGTTTTTATTAACGGGACCGTTAAATCGGATGTACAAAAGAAGAGGTGTACATGATCCATAAAGTAATGATACAAGCCGAATCTAGTGTTGCTTTCGGCAGGATCAATGACACTGGGATAAAATATTGTTTTTTTTTAATCTAAATTAAGTAAACATTGACAACGCCATTTTATTTTATTGTTTACAAAAAACGCCTTATAAATTAAAGTTGAATTTTATTCTATTCTTTTTTTGTTATTAGAATAGTTTTAATTTAATATCATCTTGACTTTCCTTAAACTGAAGTTTTGGTGGATTCTGGCGCATAAATAATGTTATGGCCAACACTTACATTTTGTGAGAATATCCTCATTATATTACCTATATATTGAGATGCATGCCGCACATATAGGGTAAAATGTCCTATTACCGCGGTAGTCAAAATCACGTCCTATTATGGCTCTATTTTATCTTTTGCAATTTATGATTCGTTGTGATTGTGTATGGTAAAGGTGAATACATAGTGTTCAAGGGAAACTAACACGTAACTTATTACCCAGCACTCGTGCGTTTAAAATCGTTTAAAATTACTTAAATTCATTATTTTGTGTAACGTCAGTGAAGCGATAAGCTGTTTCATACAAATGCAGACTGACTCGTGGTAGAACATTGAATTTTCAGACTTTGTTTTTAGTTCAAACAAACACTTTCGGCTCTACCACAAAAAGAGTTAAACCTGGTCTAAATCACTAGACTAGGTTTAAATCACAATTTCGTCATACAAATTTGCGATTTAGACCGGTCTAACTTTTTTGTGGTAACAGGGTTTAAGTTTATGTTACTATATTCGAATACTTTTTACATTCAAGTAGTCTTAGTTAATCAAGTTGGTTTCTGTTTAAAATCAAATAAAACAAGTAAATATGAGTAAACAAAAGTCCGCCGTGTTAGGAAGGCTATTTGAGGGTACCGCCTATTACGGAGGGTACCATCGGAAATAGAAAAACGCAGTGTCGGTAATTTATAAATTTAGTGGTATAATAAATATAATTTTTGAACATTTCGTTATTTAAGTGTAATTTTCATTAGTTCTCAAGTATAAAACCAATTTTGGAGGTACATGTTTTTTAACTAGAATCCTTGTTTTTTACGCTTAAAGTTGACAGTAAAATTAAAGTTTGTTAGAATGCTGTGAAACCTAACGTATGAGTTTTAATGAAGAAAAATAGTCCAATACAACGATTACTAACGATTTAAGAGTTTTATGGCAAAGTCAGAGTGCTCTTATTTGTAAGTAATAACTTACATTACTGAAATATCTTAACATTATATTTCAGAATTAGGATATAAAAACTCATTGGATATTTTAGTACCTACCGTATTAGGCTGTAAGGAATCCTATCACGGTGTAAACGTGGAAACGTATAGAAATTACAGAGCTAATAATTAAACCGTATTATTCATAAAGATACCTTACATTTTGAAAAGCTTTACTGCAGGTCTACTTATTTGGTTTGTTGTATGGTAAATACGTGACATCCTGTCTAAATTGACATACGTCAAATAACTAAAATGCACTTTAACTTTTTATGAATAACAGGGTAAATAATTAAAAAAACTTACACAAAAATGTATACTAAGGTTAGGTTTATCGTATTTTCCCATCAATATAATAATTTACTACTAGATGTTACCGCAACTTTGACACACCATACAAAACTGATTATGATTCGTTGGTTGTTTATTTTTTATTGTATTTTGGTTTACTGTTTGGTTATTGTTTTTTTGTGTTCCATTTTATTGCATGTTTGTGTCAATTTTGTTGTAAAAAAATGTATCTTTCTTTTTTTTATCTTTCACCGCTTGGGAAGAAATACATTTTCCATATTTTTTTACCGTTTAACTAAACCTTCACTGACTGCACCCCGCTGCTTCGCTAGTTAAATTTTCCTTCAAATATGTTTTATTTGTAAGGTTTCATTAAAATTTATTTCGTAGTTTTTTTTATTACAAACTTTGTCGTTTATAATATTAGTAGGATTATTAAAACCCTCGTCCGGGCCTTTGTAAATTAAGTTGGAGAAAAACGAACCGCAATTTTGGTGTTTCCTAACACAGGTATATATTTATACTTAAAAGGAGACCCCATGTCATATTACACATGTTAAGAAAGCTTAATAAAGATATTATTATTATTATATTATTAATTGTTTTATAACGAGGTAAAGGATGTTATCAATTCGACCTGTATGTATGCTTGTATGCATGTTTGTCCGCGATTATTTCGATTTTGTCAAAACCGATTTGCACATTTTCATTTTTTTAGTACCTATTTTTAACCGATTTTAGAAAAGAGGAAGTTCTCAGTTTAGGTTTGTATCATTTTATTAACTTAATGTAGATTAACAATAAAAATATTAAAAATAATGTTAATAAGCTAGCCAAATTCGCACAAATTACGTTTTTATGGGTATAACCTGCGCACATTAAAAAATATATCAAAATGGCGGCCGTTGTATGGGCTGTCTCTCTTCTCAACTCTTCCCTCATACTAATATACGCGAGATAGCATTCGTTCGGCCGCCATTTTCAAATCGTTTCTTTATCAGCGCGGCTTATAAAAATAAAATCGTCCCCATATTTTATTCAATCCGTTCCTTTGTGCAGAGAGATGGGAGAACGTAACGATGCCGTAGATTGATTGATTGTTTATTTTGTTAATCGCCCGTTCAGGTCAGGCAAAGGAACATAGTAGGCCATACAGCCAAATATTCATTATTCGTGTTTCCTAAACTAATTATATTACTGGAAACTTTTTAGTGCGAGGCCGTTTATTAAATTGTTGATACACAAAATATTATCAAAATAGCCCCTTACTAGAAAGAACCTGTATTTATGTACAGTGCCAGTAACAATTACAGCCATTGCATACCATTTTCTGATTGCAAAATGTTTCATCGTGCGTGTGTTGTCATCCCATACTCCGTAATAGGCTGTGATTACCGCCGTAATGGGCTTCAAACTTTTTTTTGCCGCCGTAATAGGAATTCCGAATTGTCAGAAAAAATATTTATTTAAAATAAATTATCACTCTAAAATAAATAAAACGACAACTGAAATAGAAAATATAATTATCATAAGTGTCAAAAAAAAATTCAAATATCTGCTAACATATTTAGAAATGCTTAATTTCTTACCCTACTTTAAAATGTCGTCACAACGCGCCGTAATAGGGCATGTTACCCTAATATGCATTAAACACACATAAAGACACAAAAACTGCCTAAATAAAATTTTGCGTGTTTAATGTTTAGCGTGACGTTAGCACTAAAATAAAAAAATAATCTTAAATCAAATTTTTGATAATTATACGATTCAACACGTTTTTTACGCATAATTATAATCTGATAATCATTGTTAGTCACGTTTAAATTTTAAGTGCTATGTATACTTAATTTTTTGTTGGTTTAATTTATCAACGTTTTTTTATACCTGATTGAGCCTATAATGTAAGTTTACTCTATGTTGTACAATCTTATATTAGAAACAGCGATACATATACATATACTTAACACCCGGTCAAGTGTGCATGTGGAAGGCGACCCGGATCTACTTCCACAAACATGGGTATTCTTAAATAAAAGTCAAACGTATAATTTAATCAGTGCAAACAGGACCTGGCCTAACTAACACGTGGCAATTCTATTTCATTCCTATGCTAGCTGCGTGCGTTAGAAACTTTGATGAGGTAAGGTTGATATTGTTTTGCTTGATCTCTCGTATTCTACCGTACCCGTCATCATTCATCATTTCAGCCGTAAGACGTCCACTGCTGGACATAGGCCTCCCTCAAGGCTCTCCATCTGTACCGATCGCAGGTGGCCTGCATCCAGCGTGGACCCGCAGCCTTGCGCAGATCATCCGTCCATCTGGTCGGTGGACGTCCTACGCTGCGCTTGCCGATCCGTGGTCTCCACTCGAGAACTTTTCGGCCCCAGCGGCCATCTGTTCTGCGGGCTATATGACCTGCCCATTGCCACTTCAACGAGCTTATCCGCTTGGCTATGTCGGTGACCCTGGTTTCTCTGCGTATGTCCTCATTTCTGATTCGATCCCGCAGAGAAATCCCGAGCATAGCCCGCTCCATGGCTCGTTGAGCTACTCGGAGCCTGTTCATAAGCCCTATAGTGAAGCACCACGTTTCAGAACCGTATGTCATCACTGGCAGCACACATTGGTTAAATACCTTCGTCTTCAGGCACTGAGGAATATTGGACGAGAAGACGTTGCGTAGTTTCCCGAACGCGGCCCATCCGAGCTGGATTCGGCGATTGACCTCCTTCTCGAAGTTGGACCTACCTAACTGGATGGTTTGTCCTAGGTATACGTACTCGTCGACAACTTCGAGAACCGAGTTCCCAACCATAACTGGGGTAGGCAGAACATGGACATTAGACATGACCTTCGTCTTGTCCATGTTCATTTTAAGGCCCACCTGTTGGGAGACTCGGTTGAGGCCTTCGAGCATCGTGCTGAGTTCCTCCATCGACCTTGCCATGACTACGATGTCGTCGGCAAACCGAAGGTGAGTGATGTATTCGCCGTTAATATTGATGCCCTGCCCTTTCCATTCTAGAAGTTTAAAGGCGTCTTCTAAAGTGGCGGTGAACAGTTTCGGAGATATAACATCTCCCTGTCTCACGCCTCTGTTCAAGGGAATAGCCTTCGAATTCTGTTCCTGTACTCGGACAGACATGGTGGCGTTGCTATACAAACACTTCAGCACTTCGATGTACCGATAGTCAATCCGGCATCGTTGGAGGGACTCTAGCACCGCCCATGTTTCGACCGAATCAAAGGCCTTCTCATAGTCCACAAACGCTAGACATAGCGGCAAGTTATACTCTTCGGTCTTCTGTATAACTTGCCGCAGCGTATGTATGTGGTCTATGGTACTAAAGCCTTTTCGGAAGCCGGCTTGTTCGGGAGGCTGGAAGTCATCAAACCTTCGTTCGAGACGATTGGCGATGATCCTGGAAAACAGCTTATAAACATGGCTCAAAAGCGAGTTGGGCCTATAATTCTTCAAAAGGGTTTTATCGCCCTTCTTAAAGAAAAGCACCACCTCACTTCTGTTCCATGCTTCAGGCGTGGTCCCTTCGAGTAGGACAGAATTAAAGAGCCTCTGAAGGACTTTGAGTACCGGTGTTCCACCCGCTTTCAGAAGCTCTGACGTGATTCCATCCTCACCCGGTGCCTTGTTGTTTTTAAGCAGTTTCAGGGCCATCCTTATCTCGTACAGGCTGATGTCCGGGATATCTTCGGTATAGTGTCGGGTTAGTTTGGCTCTAGGGTCGTTAGCCGCACTAGTAACAGGCTTAGTGACCGAATCGTATAGCTGTCCGTAGAACTTCTCGATTTCCCTCAAAATTTCCGCTTTCGTCGACGCTATACTGCCGTCATCCCTCTTCAGCTTGGTCATTTGGCTTTGCCCAACAGACATATCTCTTGCGAACACTTTGGAGCCTTTATTTCGCTCTATCGTATCCTTAATACGCGCAGTATTAAAGACACGGATACCGTACCCGTAATGTTTATAATTTCCCAAAGCACTTCCGCGTCGCCCTTGACTTATTATCAGCCGCGATGTCTTCTCAGGAAACAGATCACAATGTCGCCAGTCTCTAGATTTACATATTTCACAAGTTGTTAGCACCTGCCGCGAAGTTTCCCGACTTGGCCGAACTCGGGGAAAAGTTCCGTTGTCATCGCAGAGTTAATTTTGAGGGGTGCTAATTTATGGAATTACCCAACTTGAGAGCGTGACGTGTTTGTCAACAGGAATGAGCGAGATAGAAGCGAAGATGCTTTCTATTATGTTGGGTTGTTCATATATTATTGCTTTAGCACCTTGCCTTATTATAATGTAAGTATGATTGAGGCCGCTGTACACAAACAATAATCGTCTTTTCAAAAGCCAGTTAAAAAATTGACTACTCAATATAAACGAAACTGTTTACTTTTAGATTTGGTATTGAGATTGGGATTATGCGATCTGCGAGGAGGACTATGTCCAGCAGTGGACGTGTTTCGGCTGTATGTGATATTCATATAGAAATCTGTATAAAAAGTATATCAATAAGAAAAAGTTAGTCAAAGCTTATGTCAGATCCAATAAGTATTTCTTCTGTTCAATTGAAAACTCACGCAACCCCTTTTGTTAAAAGAGAAAAAAAACTTTTACAAAAAAGATTAATCTTATAAATCGCATCTTTTACGAAGTAATGTTGTTTGAAAGAACAAACTTTACCGAAGCTCATATTTTTTGTGTCGCTTCCTATGGTAAATTTATTTTTTATTCAACGATATATTTGCGGAATTTCTTTAAATTTTACTCAGTTTTATGGCTTAAAATTGCTATTAATCAGTAGACTAGACACGGCTCCACTCCAAACTGTAATCCAGAAAACATTTAATTGTCCGTCAACCATAAACGCAAAAGAATGTAATCAGTCAACATGATTAAAAATTTCTGCAATGGGCGATTTCTTTTAGGCAACCCATAATACAGTGATATGTTATTGATTAAACAAATGTTATGAGTAATGTTATTTATTTTAATACCATTCATTTATGATATCAGCCAGTTATTCATGTGCACTAACAATATATCCATTGCCTCTGCGTCTGGCCATATTCTTTGCCTTTCAGCTAATTAAAAAATGTTTCGAAGTAACCGTTAACATGGCACTTCGAACAGAATTCTATTTAAAAGTTTGAAAGCAAAAATGCGTCAGATTCAAAGAAGATGTCGGCGCGACGGTCGTTTTTATTAAACCTCATGGTCCCGCACTCAGTTTCATGACAAAACTTTGATAGCTTGACTTGGAGTCTCTAAAAAAGGGATCAGGGATGAGACATAAAATATCTACTTACTTAATTTCTGGTACTCCAAACAAATGCATGAAAACTTGTTTTTTTTTATATCTCTAGATTCAATTCATAAACATATTCAAAACTTTTTTATTTAATTGCTATCTGACCCGGCAAATTTCGTACCGCTAGCAATGTTGTTTTAATTGATCCCTAACTTTTTCAAAATATACTATATCGTATATGTTTATTAGGGTTAATGTGTAGCAATCTAATAATGAAATAATTTTTCAATTCAATTCAAACAAACTAACTATATTTAATCTTTTATTTAGTTCATGACTGCACTTTAGAGTCCTGTAAAAATGCTTTTACATACACGAAAACACTTGTGTGATAAGCAATGTTATTCGATAGATTTTAATTATTTTTTTGCCATATCCACGTTTCAACCGTCGTCGCCACACAACTGAGTCCAACTTTTTGACTCAGTCATGACAAAGGAGCTCTTTGTAAAAGACTGCTCTTTCAACAAAGTTATGGCTTATGGATTATATATTCTTGTACTTGGCTCTAGCATACGTTGCGTAGCGAACGTGTGAAGACTCTTTAGAATCAGAAACTCTAGGTTGAAACCGATTTTTAGAGCGACGTTGTACGAGGTCTGTACCTGGATGTGCTTATTTGTTGACCTATTAATAAGCGCGAAACAGTGCAAAACTAGCGCCACTTTGATAAATAATAATTATTTTTATCTTCTAATAAAATAAATAAAATAAAAAATATGCGTCTTTACACAACAGGGCCTTAAATAATATAAGCAAGTTTATCTAGGGAGTCAAAGACACATATTTTTTATTTCGGCCATGGTTTAAAAGATATTAATTATTTATCGGTAGTGGCGCTAGTTTCGCACCGTGTTAGGCCTTAACTTTGATACTAAATTTGCTTCTAATATCTACTAAATATTGATGCAAAAATATAATTTAATCAAGCATTGCATTCTCAGACTATCTATTGCATTATTAAAGAAATAAATAAACAATTAAATATAGTAACATGATAACAACACATGATCGGGCATATAAAAAGGTTCAGCAAACAGGAAGCGTCAACAGTACCTTTTGTGGGTTCAACTCATTTCCTCGATTAGCTACCGGGTACTTGTGTACAGTCAACAAAAAAGTAAGTAATACTTATTTAATTTAAAAAAGAACTTAATTTCGTTATACTTATAGTCAGTTTTTTTTAATGATTAAAGTCACATAGGTACAAAATTGTATTTAATAAAAAATATAAGGTTTTTTAATCAAATCTCGTCCTCATTTTTAAAAAAATGAAATAAACTAAAAGAATAAGAAAAAACTAATTATACTTTGAAAAAAATTAAAAAATATTATAAAACTGTGGTTTTTCAAGCTGCACATTGACATGCTCAATCTATTTTCAGGGAAAATTTCCATCGTATTAAAAAGGGTTAATTAATAAATAATAAATATTAACTTTATTATATTCCAAAAATGACTGACTGTACACGAGTAGGTATGTAATTAAGTTTAATGTGTTAGCTTCCCGTCTGCTGCGGAGGACCAGTACTTTTTTCAGCGTTTCCTTAATGAAATTAGAAAGCTATGCCGAATGTGTCTGGACTCCGTCGAGCGTATGCTTCAGTGTTCTGAAGTCGGATTTCGACTGTGTGTGTTCATTCTGAGGTTTATATCGATTTGGAGCGGAAAATTATTTAAAGTTACATTTTGACACTTTGGACAGCTAGCCCGAACTCCAACTCGACTATGAATATCAGCCTTAGTTGAGCACGCCTCGTATACAGGACCACGGTTTAGAAAGTCTAAGAGCCAGTTTACCGCGATGCTAGCGTCATTCTCGAAAAAAATTATATCTTTTGAACTCAGGCAAATATCAAAAATTTAGCACAATATGACACTAGATAATCTTGCTTAGTATTTTTTGAGCACAGTAAAGTAAACCTAACTTAAAAGAACAAAATTATACGCAGATTGTTGCTAAAAGTCGCCACTTTTAGCAACACTTTGTAGCTTTCTTTGGTCTTTAATTAAAAAGCTATACAACACTGCCCTAAAAATACTAGGCTACATTATCTAGTGTGATGTCATACTGTGGCACATTTTTGATATTTGCCTTAGTTTAGAAGATTTTAATTTTTTTCGCGAATGGCGCTAGCAATATTTGAATATACAAAAACAAATATTTTTATTGTTCTTTAGTAACTTATACATTTTTGAACATAATTAAAACCTAAGTACCTACTATGCTAAGAGAAACAAAAGGTGCCATCTCAGCGGATGCTGGAATAATAATATAATAAACTATCACAGTAAGATGGCTTCTATCTGAATTGCATTGTAGTTAACTTATAATTACAAGTAGGTACCTAAATTAATAAACCTATTAAAAGCTGCTGTGGCAATTTATGGGGGAGGTCTGTGTCCAGCAATGGACGTCTTTCGGCAAGATTATGATGAAATCATTTAATGCAATAAGAATTTTCAGGGTCAAAGTTAGTTATAAGTTAATTTTCACCCTTTTTTTATTAATTTGTCTCAACAACATCTTTTCTCTGTCTCTTCCCTTTTTTTTCATGGAATATTTTATAACTAGCCTTAGCCTTATATAAAAAATAGGACAAATTATTATTTTTTAAATTTTAGATAAATCGCCGAAAGTCATTAATAAAGTAAGGCAATTAATTCTAATTATCTCTTTCTAACTGGGAGGGCCGAATGAGACAGCATGACGCGTAGTTTTCAGCTAATAATTCCGCAGTAATTAGAGGTAGCCCAGTGGGTTCCGAAAGTATCGGCAGACACACAACTTTTTAATAATAAGTGTCTTTTTAATAATAAATATATATTTTTTCTAAATGTACCTATAGTTAATCTTAGCTTCGAACGGTTAACCTAAACTAAAATAATTAGTTTTGTGTAGTTGGACAGTATTTGTATTTAGGCTTAATTTTTAAATACTGGTCTTGACTTACTCACATAATTTATTTATTTATACATGGACTTCATATTTACTTTTACCCCATGAGTTTAGTTTAGTATTCAAATCACTTATGGTGGCGAGAGTACCCGCTAATAAAATGAGCTAACCCCTGTCAAGAAACACATTAAAACTGCAGATTAGAGCACGTAACTAATGTTCTCCTAAAATTTCATAGTTTTCGAATTTTATTTTCGTTTTTAAACAGTTTATTCAAGAAGGTTATTCTATGAATCTGTATGAAAAAAGACATTATAAAGTAAACCTACCTTTTATCTTTTAGTAATATAGGGTACCTAATACCTTTTACAAAACCACACTATGTACCATAGATCACTTTTATTTGTTAAGAGAAGTGCATGCCAACAATAAACTCCTTTTCAGTAACTGCGTATCGTGACATCAAATTAAATATAAGAATAATGATCTGATGTAGGTATGCTAAAAGGAACTAAAATCCCAATCACAAACGCTAAGGAGACAAAACTCCATTATCTGAAAGAACAACGAGCACGCAGCTAAAGTTGCTAAATAAATAATCGGGACTACAATCTCACTCTATCTTCTGCCTGAATAATAAATACTGATTCATTTTCCACCTTATTGCATTAGGTTTACGGACTATCTTGCCAGGTTCGTGTTAGATTTAACTGTAGAAATACTCTGAAAATTAAAAAGAGCTAAAATAGACACGGCTTTAATAATAATTACAAAAAAAAAGAAAAAAGTTGTTCTGGATTTAATTTTTTTTTTAGTTTTCGGCAATTTAATCGTAATTTAGGTATGCTATGCTATTCACGCTTGCTTAAAGAAACATCTTCACATTCTTTATTCGTTCACAATTACCTCCCAAATTTTTTTGTGTTCGACTGCTTGTCAAAGACCTCTCCTTTTGTTTCCATTCAACCACATGAGATTTTTCTGAACCTACCACCGGCAAACAACCCGATATTAGAAAAAAAAAAAACAAATTTACACAAATTGTCTTATGGTCATAAAATTTTACCACAAATACCACGCAGATTTCACTTGGGCAACAAGAACTTCATTCACCATGTTTTTTTGGCATTTCTAGCGTTCGTAACACTGTGGCCGCCTCAAGTGCCCGAGCAATCCCACTACACTTGCGTAAATAAACCAGTGATTTTACAAACTAAATTAGCGGTTAATCGACTTGTCGGAGTGCTCTAGGAGTAAAGCTGCTTACCGAGATTGCTGCATTTTTTATTTACTTTTAAAAGAAAATAAATGAAACGAAAAAAAAAAGTTTTGCTTTAAGTCAATTAAATTCTATTTGAAGCTTATATTTCACGATCCTTATTTGGGGAATTCTTTTCTATAGCTTAAAAATGTTTAATTTAGAAACAGTTTTTTTTTAGAAACATTATAAAATAATAATAGTAACGCATTACACTCAAAGCTCCTAACTAGGTACAACCTAGGTAGTGCGTACCCTAGTTTGCACTCATAAAAAGTCATACAAAATACACCCAAAACTACAAAGGTGGTCCAATGCGGACTTTCATCTTTTATCCCAAAATTCTACACAAAATCTCAATTGTGATTACAAGTAACAACAAAGCGGGTGCAAAGGTGCTATTAAACAGAGATGCGTTAGCGTTACCAACCCCTCCCTTATTCAGCTTCAGCCTGTTTTACTCCCCATTCCGAGACACCCCGCAGACTGGCCGGAGCCCGACTGTCTGGCGCCAAGTCGTCACTTGTTTCTATCACTGGATGTGATGAGGGATGAGTCAAAGTATTATTGTTTGTTCCTGCAGTAACTGTAGCAATTAACTAAAAAAAGTTAATCGTCTCATCCGAGTGCCGACCTCTGTTGGATATAGGCCAAAGGATAGACACAAGGACCTTTTAGGTTTAGGCCACCACACTCTACAAGACAGGAAAAGTTTTTTCGTCACAATCATTATGTACTGCTTTGTTTATTTAAAATCTATAAATAATTTTATACACCTTTAAAACTATACATAAAATTCATCATAATTAAGTTGTCTTTAAAGAAACAAATTTTGTACTCGGAAATTAAATTTTCTAAACTCAACTTTTTACGTAAAAATATTCAGAAAAAAAGTCGAAAACGCATTTGCTGGCCCATAAATCAGTTCTGTCTCAAACGAAAATAGTCATTATTTCTTTAACATGAAGTGTTACGATTGTTTGTTGTGTGAAAAGTCGTTAAAAGCTTGCTCGGGACCGGAAGCCGAGCTTCGGCTAGCAGACAAAGCTCGTTGGAGGCCGGAAGTGGGTGTATCTGCTGAAACCAGACAGCTTTCCTAGTAAACGAGTAAATGCGTTTATTTACAGTTAAGACAATAGTTAAAACTATTTAGAAATACTAAGTAACCGAGTACTAAGTACTATTTTAATTCATTATTTTTAAAATTTTCGGAAATTTTAGTATGTACCTACAGTGACGGTCTAGGACGGCGTAACACTCCGGGTTTTCTGGATTGCAAAATAGCTCTTGTTCTTGGTTAATACAGTCTAGGCCGCACGAGACCATAGACAAAACTGTTACTCCATCCTAGAGCGCCACTACATTTTGCGTGCTTATCGTAACGTAGCCAAAAGTTTATTATTGGTACTTTTTAAAGAAAAAACTGCGGGGACTGAACAAGCTGAAAGTTACTTGAATTTCATTTTCGCCATATTTCACTGAAATTTTATACAGCTCTGCGTAAAAGGGAAACAAAAATTGGCAAAGTTCGTCACACTTTTGGCGCCAAACTGTCGCGACGGGAAGTCTGATAGCGGGCGGGGAAAGCGGGATGCGGCGAGCAGTGTCTTGGGTCTTGGGGAGAGACTGCAAAGTAACTCTAAATTGCTATACTTCTAATTCATCTGAAACTATTTATATGTAATAAAATAGAAACTCTGGGGTACTATTACGGCCACATTTGCAACCGCCAAGTGCTTTTCGTTCTTAGTGTCAAAGTCGATCGACAATACAAAAAAACGCAAAGAGGTCGAAAAGCAATAGATATTGCAACAGGGGCTGGTAATCGTCTTTTTTTACATTCTCAACACAGTTCTACCTTTTCCACAATTTTTAAAAGTGAATTTTATAACTAACAATGGTTGTGTTAGAGATAGCTCTAAGCTAAGCGATACTTAAGAAACATTTTGCTTAAGTTAAGTTGATACATTCAAGTAATGTCTTTCTACAAATTTCTGCAATCTAAGCCTAAGCCTATAGCATAAAAAAGTGAGAATTATGATAGTCGTTTTTAGAGGCAGATTTACAATAAAAAGTAAGTTTGATAAACAAAAAAACAAGGTGTGTGTTGTACTTATCAACATTTTAAAAATAAGTAAGCAATATTAGCTTAACTAAAACTAAATAACGTAGAACTAAGAAAGCTTTCCAACCTATAAAATTTGTTTTCACGTATCAATTCATTTTCAGCCGACCGCAGTGAGGTCGTGTATCAGAATCCACAAATAAAATACAAATACTGCTTTAAACGGTTAACACACTGCTACATTTATTTAAAATAGTTCTGAGACCTGTTAACTGACGCAAATCAAGTACTATAGCCTTGTTAAAAACTTGTTGTGCCTTGTTGTAAAGCCTTATCGATGTCTGTAAAAAAACATCGATGTTGCCTGACATCGATGTTTTGGGTTCGATGATCATCGAACATCAATGTTGGTTGATCAAGTCGTCATCGGTGTTTTCTCAATATCGAGCATCCCTGCGCTTTAAGTACATAAATAATGAAGGTTGTAAACACTAAGCTAAATGTAATGGTCTCCTCTTGCTTGTCTCATAACAAACACGTTTTTATTTTGGGGTCACATACGAAGGTTTTTTTATAATTTTGATTTCCTTTTGTTAAAGACAATTATATCTATACTACTACAAATTTTCTATAAAATATAGTATTTTAACAAATCCACCAGTAGCAGTGTACCCACCAGTACTACGTATTATAGAATGGAATGCGCAAGTTAATTTAGCTGAGTGGGTTTGCCATTGTCCGCGCTTTATATAGATACTTTAATGGTATTAAAAGTCGACAAATAACGATGTATGGCTGATTCTATTGTGTATTTTATACTGTCACCGATTTCAGGGTGATTGGTGGTTTAGGTCAGAAAACGGATGGGTCGATTTTTTTAATTACTTACTTCTTGCTATTAAAAAATGTTATTCCCTGCGGTGTAGTCGTATCGTCAAATTTGAAAATATATTATTATTATTATTTTCTCTATTCTTGGATATCTCGGGAAGGAGCCTGGTCCTTTGAAAGGCGTGCGAGGAGACGAATACAACCTCATAGATGCTTGTTTTTAGGTTTTGGTATATTTTTATGCATTACTAGCTGTCCCGGCGAACTTCGTGTTGCCATCTTCCTCGCAATTGTTCCATAATCTCTCACCTTTTAAACCTTCCCTGGACTATTATATTATATATTATTATATATACTATGAACATTTCAAAACCAATACCAGCTAAATCGGCCTTTCTCGAGTTTTAGCGAGACTAACGAACCACGATTCATTTTTATGTATATTATAGTAGATAGATTATTACACAGTTTACTCCTTTTATTGTACTTCAGTGGTTCACAGATTAGCCTGGTTAAAGCGACAATGTTCGACGATAACGCTACCAATTCTGGTTTATTTATTAGTACACAAAACAACCTTTGTTACGTAAATCCGCAGTACGAGAAATTTTAATTGATTTCTATCGATTATTTTTAAATGTTACAATAATATCCTACAATGCTTTCTGGCTTCTGCCAGACACGCTCTTCTCAATTTTGTTTTCAACCAAGTCACAATTACTATTATGAAACAGTCTAGTTTAAACCCTCTTCAAGAACCATTATCATGCGTCTAGTTCTAGTTGAGGAAAGATTATGTTGTACCGAGCGCATTAGACAAAGTTTGCTGGGAGCAACTTGCAGTTTGGGCGATAGCGCATAAAATATTGTTTATCTAGTTTCTGCTCGCCGCAGCTTGAATAGGTAAACATGTTAATTTAACAGTTCGGGGGAACGAGATTTTGGGATAGTTTGGGATTTAGCTTATGTTCGTTTACTCGTCGGTAACTACCCAGCATCTAGTTTATTTATTACAATGTGAAACTCCACCAAAGACGTAAAACTAGAATTTCTTTAGTTAAACAAAGTATATTATCTTCTTACAAAAAAAAAACAGATATAGAAAAAAGCGTTAGTACTTAATAATCTTCTATCTATATATATAAAACTCTTCCGTTACTGACTGACTGAGTGACTGACTGACTGACTGACAGACAACGCAGAGCCGAAACTACTGGGCGTACAAAGCTGAAATTTGGCATGTAGGTTCCTTAGGGAGTGTAGGTGAGCACTAAGAAAGGATTTCCCGAAATTCCCACGGGAACGGGAAAAAACGGGATTTTTGTGTTTATGAGAAATCTGCGCGGGAAATACCGCGGGGCAGCCTCTAGTTTCAACAATAATAATATTTATAATATAGGTATTTCAATTTCTAAAAATGAAAAATGGATATGAAAGAAGTAGAATAGAATAGAAAACACTTTATTGCATACAATGTAAGATACAAAGAGTACTTACAAACAAAATTTCAAAGCAAGCATAAAAAAGAAAGTTTTTTATTTTATTATTTTAAAGCAGTACAGCTACAGCAAAGCAGAAAATTTAACTAAATCAGCCCAAAATCTAATCTACTATATTTAATCTTATACTTACCAACCATAGACATAATGTATGATATTATTAAGTAATTTTTATTAGTAACCCATTGATCAAAACAGCGTGAAACTCATTCACGAAATTAGTAGGTATTTCGTATACAAACGAGCCTAATGTGTCGTATTGGAGTTTTTGCTTTAAGTAAGTAAGTAATGGATCCAAATCAGTCGTTTGCTTGACTCAATGAATTACTTGTTATTAGTACTAGGAAGAATCTGTATCTAGGCTATACGAAACACACACAGAGACGAAAATTACACCCAGACCGCAAACAAACATCGATATTCATCATATCAATATTCGCCCCGCCCAGGAATTGAAACCAGGTGCACACGCTTACTCAGTCCTTTTTGTCTAGGCTTATCTTTCAATAAAAAGAGATAACTGATGTTAAACCATCGTCGTTAGCATGAAAGAAACAAAATCCACCTCAAGTTAAGGCGGGGACACCACGAAATTAGCACCCTTCCTTATTTTGTGTTCAGTTCATAGACTTTAGGGTGAGTTTCTTAAGAAATGGCTAAAAATTAAATGTTAGTTAAATTTGGGTTATTTTTGTATGTAGAGCATTACGGGCGCTGGAATAGTATAATCAAAATTTCGTCTCAGGATAAATTTATCGGTATTGTTCTGTATTATCAATTTAAAAAAAAGTAGGTGTGTTGGTTTGTTTGGGCTAATATCTGGAACCAGATATTATTAGTCAAACACGGGGTGACGGAAAAAGAATGAAACTATATCAAAAATACTTAAAACATACTCAAATTTTTATTATTTTATATGTTGTTATTATTATTACTAGCCTATGTTATCCCACTGCTGGGCAAAGTAAGTACCAAATTAAAATTAAATTACTTTTTTAGGTAAATCTTAGAATGCATTCAAAAAAACTTACCTTAAAATTACTTTAAATTGAACAAAATGCTATAATGTGGATTATGGCTTGTATTTATTCTGTTATACAGCTCGTTTATGGTGCCTGTGAAACCAGCCCCTAATGTTAAGCAGCCGTGTTATTTGGCGCGAGCTTATCGCAGCAAGATGGCGGAGCTCGAGATAGCCGCTGTATAATTTCCTCTTTTTATCTCATATCTTTCTTTTTGAAAGGTTTCAACATTATGAGCTCTTTTGTAGCTATTATAGGGTGTGATTTTTTCAAGGGATAGGCATTTTTTGTTTGTGCCCGCGTTGCTTCTACAGGAATCAATATAATCTCATGATTATTTAAGTATCGCTAATATTTGGGTTTCGTCAAAAATTTAAGTTTATGATTTTGTGATGATACGACAGGAGGATGAGAAACTTATAAGAATCGTTTTAAGTCTATCAAATTCAAATTACCCAAAAGTAAAATACGTCTTAGCGGCATACAATACAAAATCTTCAATGCTTGTGTAAAATTTTGTACAGTGGATCTCGGCGTAACACTTCCGGTTTTTCTGTATTGAAAAACAGCTCTTGTTCTTTGGTAATACAGTCTAGGGCGCACGAGACCATAGACTAATCTGTTACGCCCTCCTAGACCGTCACTATACTAAAAGCGCCTAGCAAGAATCTAAATAAATTGTTAACCCAAGGCGAGGAAAATAAAATATTATTATAGTAACATTTCAATTCGGAATGCTAAACCCACTGCAAATAGTGCATCCCACAGCCAATAAGCATAAGCTAGTCAAACAGATAATCTTGTTGAAAAACTTACTCGTAAATTGCGTGGAGTGTAATTAGCTGGGCAGTGAAAGCTTTTAGAATAGACAAATAGGGTCTCGCTGCAAATCGCCGAATGGCATGCGATCTAACAGGTTGGCTTGACTTGCGGGAAACCTTTTTGCTTCTATAGAAGAGTAGCTGCTCCGGCAAACTTCGTCTTATAATAAAAATAAACACTATATTGATATACTAGCGTATGTGTTATTCTGATATCTTATCTATAGGTACTGTGAAGTTTCATAAAATTTAGATCGGTAGTTTAACCGTGAAAGTTGAACAAACTTTAAAGGATCCAACAATTTTGATGAACTTTCGCATTTATAAATTAGGTTAGGTTGTATGATATTAAATTCTTGAAACCCTATGTCCCTGTCCCTGCTAGGGATAACAGGATAAGAATAAGAGCTATGATACAAAGAAAAGCAGCTGTAGTTAACAAAGCAAGGGTATTGTCTAGCTATAGCAAGTGCAGTGCACATTAATATAATTTACTAGAGGCTGCCCCGCGGTTTCACTCGCGCAGATTTCTCGTAAACACAAAAATCCAGTTTTCTCCCGTTCCCATAGGAATTTTGGCAAATCCTTAGTGCTCACCTACACTCCCTAAGGAACCTACATGCAAAATTTCAGCCCGCTACGCCCAGTAGTTTCGGCTCAGCGTTGTCTGTCAGTCAGTCAGTCAGTAACGGAAGAGTTTTATATATATTGATTTTGTAAAAAATGCTTCCGTATTTTTAGTTAGGACATGATTTTAACTACTGCCTAGGACGTATTTTTAAAATGCTGGCTCTTTTTTCTATGTAGTAAAATTGTCATCAAAACTAAAGCTTTGTTTCTTTTGTTTCAGACAAACAAATGAAGTGCGAGGCGTGACCCGCGCAACAAGATGCAGCAATGGTCACTGCTCGTCCTGACGTTTATATGCGTTTCTGTCAAAGGTAGGGTATTCTTATTCTTCTGCTTATCGAGTCTATGGCTCGTCAGGAATTTAGAGTTCTGCGTTCTGGTGACCGCTGACCGCTCAGATTTTCGTGTCGGCTCGTACATTCGAATGAACGCAGAACTCTCATTTTTGAACTCCTGGCTTCTCCATGTCTGCGCGCGTATGAGGCCGAGCGTACGGGCATTTGTCTATTGCTATTAGTAGGTAGTGCATATAAATAGGTTTCGTCATCTTGTCACACAGGGTTCAGCTAGCATTTTGCATACTTTTTTTAATATCTTACATGTCAAACTATATTTTTTTATTCTACAGATATATCAGGTAGCTGGGAAGAATGGTGGACATACGATGGTATATCCGGTAAGTACAACACAATTTAATACAACCATAGTAAGTTTTGTTGCAATCAAACAGTAATTCATAGTATAATACATAATATGAATATTTAGCTTAAAGCGATGTGTGAAACAAAATACGCAGGACTATTAGTGTCCTAGAAAACAATTATCATCTCCAAAAAAACATATATTTAACATACAGTGCCTTTTACCAACCATGTCATAATCCATAACCATAGAAATATTAAAACTTGAACAAACTGATGTCGCAGAAGATAATGCGCAAATGTGCGTGTGTAATAACGGCTAACTAAACTAATCCCCTTGCCCGATCCAGAAAACCGCGAAATTCGCTCGTCCAAGCGCATTGGGCCGCGTATAATGTTCATTCTTTTGAATGGTACCTCAACTGACTTTACAACCAACGTACAGTCAAGGACTAGGAGGCCGTAACAGATTTGTCTATGGTTTCGTCAGGCCTAGACTGTATTACCAAAGAACAAGAGCTATTTTGCAATACAGAAAAACCGGAAGTGTTACGCCGACCGTGTCCGTGACTGTACTGTAGCATGCAGCTAGTATAGTAGCTACGCTCCTTAGCTAAACTTACATTTTAGGGGGTAGAAATAGAGGTAGCCTCAATATTATTATCAGCGATGGTAGCATGACGTCACTTTTGACGATTATCTCCATACATTTTTCCACATTTAAATGTCAAAAGCGATTAAAAGTGACAAAAAGATTCAACAAATGGTCTGTCATGCTACGCAGGCAGGACACCTTTTCAATAGTTTACATGGTCACCTCAATATGTGTAAAAGAGACAAAGTTAAGATCGAAACCATACCGCTCGGCTCGTATTTTGAAACCTCGTGCGCCTTCTAGATTTCTTTGGTACAATGATGTAAAGGAATTTGACGTTCATATTTAGCTCCGAGTCAGTCATGTCGTTCAGTCGTCCCATTGGCAGTAAGGAGCAAGAACTAAAGAGAGGTAAGCGATCACCAGTTGTAGTGGTCGCCAAAGAACTTTATGGAGCGTAGCTTCTTACTAGGTCCTTATAATCAATATATATAAAACTCTTCCGTTACTGACTGACTGACTGACTGACTGACTGACAGACAACGCAGAGCCGAAACTACTGGGCGTAACGGGCTGAAATTTTGCATGTAGGTTCCTTAGGGAGTGTAGGTGAGCACTAACAAGGGATTTCCCGAAATTCCCACGGGAACGGGAAAAAACGGGAATTTTGTGTTTATGAGAAATCTGCGCGGGAAAAACCGCGGGGCAGCCTCTAGTAATATAATAATAACACATCACACTCAGAGCCCCTAACTAGGAAGAACCTGTATCTAAGGTGCCCGTCAAACAGAGAGACGAACATCACACCCAGACCGGAAACAAACATCGATATTCATCATATCGATATTCGCCCACCCGGGAATCGAACCCGGGTGCACACGCTTGCTCAGTCCACATCACTGCCAACTGAGCCACGGAGCACGGAGCCATGGTGGACACAGCCTTCCTATTGACTCAAAGGAACTAGAACCGAGAATGTGAACGCGCAGGTTTTTTCCCTCTTTTATCTAATACATGCCAATAATTGCCGATATTTATTTTATAACGACCATAATATAGAAGAGCCTTGAAGGCGGCGTACTTTTTGAAAACATTTTCTTCATAAAAAAATTCTGCATTATTAGTTAATCAGTTACGCAATACATTTTAAGAAAGTTTCAATACAGTTCGAACTTTTTTCTTTTTTTTAACGCGCATATAAAAACAGGCTGCCTAGAAGTTGAGATGCCCTGCAGTATAATTAGGGTCATAAACTCGCATTAGGGTCCCATACGACGGTCCGCTATCGGATCCCCATTACCGGGACATTACACTTGACCGAGCGCGCCTTTATTATTCCAAATTCGGATTACTGACGCTTTTCATAATAATAGTACATAATAAACATTTATTATAATACTAGCTGTGCCGGCGAACTTCGTATAGCGCTCTATAATTATATAGAAAATAAATTGTTGTTTTTACAAACTTCCCCTACATTTGTTCCTGGACTAACTAAGAATTTTGACATTATTTATGTAAGGAGTGCTTGTTATCTTTATCTCATGATATTGACATCTGAAATAATTTTGAAAATTAAATATGCATGCGTAGGTAAAAATTATAGATATATTTTTTTAAAATAATATTTGCATGCCAGACATTATGGCAGAACTCTGAAGGGAATTATAAATTTTATTTAAGATCTTACTGTATTGTATACCCAGTGTTCATGCAAATAAATGACTGATTACTGAATATTTCAAAACCAAAATCAGCTAAATCGAGTTTTAGCGAGACTAACGAGCCACGATTTATTTATATATATATATTATATATATGTATTTATTATTATTATATTATGTTGACACTCTGTTGACGTTATAATAATTTTTACGTTTAAGATAGTCTTTTTTTTGTAAAAAAACATATAATTAGTTTTTTACAAAAAAAGACGACCATTAATATAATAAGGACGATTATGGTCATGTGTCGCAATATGTTCTGTTGTGTAGCTTTTAGGATAACAAAAAAAAAATTAACTGTTTATTTTCTGATTTACAAAGTAATTAATTATTGTTGTAAACCTACATTTAAAATATTTAAATATAAGATTGTGTAAATTTAGGGGTTACTCGCAATATAAATTTTGATGTTTATAATGTGTCTATTTAATTAGTATAGTAATTCTTTAATACATATTTTGAAACAGGAAAACGCTTATGAAACTTATAGTGGTCGCTTTAGAATACAAAAAGTTTATTTCTTAGAATTTGAACCTGAAAGATACACAACAGGGCCTTAAAAAATCTAAGCAAGATTATCTAGGGAGTCAAATACGCATTTTATTTTATTTCGACCATGGTAGAAGATATTAATTACTAATCGGAAGTGGCGCTAGTTTCGCACCGTGTAAGGTTTTAAGCGTTGCGTGCTCTCCATACAAAACTATAATAAGCTCCAAACCATTCCATGTCACTTAGCCTAAAAGGCCAAATCACTAATTCCATGGTATTCAATAGTATAATTACACCAGATAGTGGTGACATGACAAGGCAGCCAAGTGTAATGATCTCAGATAACATCTTAACGAGCATGCTCGTTGTCCCGGAATATTGGGGTGAGGGATGCCAAGTATACCGGTTTTAGCGGGATCCGTCAAGTGAATTAATGCATTAACTTTGATTAAGCTGGATTTGTTAATAATATGCTTTTAAAGTCTTGCTTCAGAGGAATTTGACTAGCCACCTTCATTGTATTTTTTATCAATACATAGTATAAAACAAAGTCGCTTCTCGCGTCTGTCCCTATGTAAGCTTAAATCTTTAAAACTATGCAACGGATTTTGATGCATTTTTTTTTAATGATAGATTACATGAGCAACATAGCAATAGGTCAGGCGGTACGAAGTTCGCCAGGTCGACTAGTACATCATAAGTGTAATTAAAGCTGAGATTTCCGATAATCCTTCACTTTTGTCTTGCAAAGAGTAACAATAACAATAACTCATCACACTCGAACCCATAACTATGTAGAAAGTTTATCTAGTATGCCCGAAACACATACAAACATACATCCAGACCTGGAAACCAAACATCTATATTCATCATAACTTAAATTGAATCCAGAACTCTGAAATCACAGTTAACATCACTGCCGACTAAACCTCAAAGATGGTCAAGAGAGCAGATTAGCGCAAATTTCAGGATTATTGAACGAAAGCACCAAGAGTAAGTTTTTTTTAATTATTATTATTTATTGGTGGCTATGCAGGGCTTTATCAGCACAGTATCACTGCGATTAGTATGTCCTTGAAACTGAGAGATTTTATCAAGATTAGTTTACTCGTAAAGTTTAGTGATTTGGACTGAGAAGTTGGTGCACCTGGGTTAGATTCCCGTCGGGGAGAACATATTTATAGTGAACATCGATGATTTTTTCCTGGTCTGGGTGAAATTTTCGTCTCTGTAATATGTTTCGGGCACGCTAGATACAGGTTCTTCTTAGTTAGGGGCTCTGAGAGTGATATGTTATTATTATTATTATATAATGCCCTTTTTTAACTCAGGTCCAGGCTTCTGGGGCCTTATAAACCCGCAATGGAGCATGTGCAACAAGGGGCGGCGGCAGAGTCCAGTCAACGTAGAGCCCGATAAGCTGCTGTTTGACCCCTGGCTGAGAGATATACAGTTTGATAAGCATAAGGTACGTTTAAACTATTTAACAACATGCATATCTGTACGCCTATTTAATAGATTTTCTTCTTGTATTACCGTAACAGAGTATATCTTTTATTAAAGGGCTGATCTCTTGTCTGTGTAACCTTTACACTCCAGTCATCTCTACACTCTTTCTTTCATGTCCTTTTAAGTGTGCACTTTAAGTTTAGAATAGAATAAAAATGTATTTACCAAAACCGACATAATAACAAAGATAAAATTTAGACAAAATAAAATACAACTTGCAACAAGACGTATTATAAAGAAAATAATATAACGAAAATAAAATAATAATAAGTACGTAACATAGATAGCAAGAATGCATGCCTACGGTCACTCGTCACTCGGGTTCTGCGCGCCGTCACCGGCAGTCGGTTCAATGGTGAAACAGTTACACCAATTTTATTCAGCTTACGACCTAAGCTGCAAGGAACTGAAGCCAACTGTTCTTCCATACTTTCTCCTGTATCAGCTTTATGTAGTTTCCTCTCGGTCCACTCGGGCCTCACTTTCCTTCTATTTTCCTTGAACTTGTCATGGCCTATACTATTTCCTCTTTGATTTTCTATTTGATTTTTGATGTTTTTTTTTCGTAAAAAGGTGTTTGTTATTCATATATTAAATAAGACCAATAATCACGTTAAAATTATAAAACAACACTGAAATTAGTCCACATACAAAAAATCTCTTTGCATCCAAATTTTTTTCTGTATCACTCTCAGGCAGATCAGTCAGTACCTATTTGTTTCGATTATTAGAATATTATCATCCGAATTCTTCGGAAAACTGGCACTTGCGCTAGCTAGGCTAAAGAAGTCACTTGAAAAGTCTAATATAGCTCTTTATCATTAGGTTCTACGTAGAAGGAGACCTTAAAAATACTGCAGGCTTTACAAAATAACCCGGCCTAGATGCAGTCGGGTCATGTTATGCAAATTGCTACTCGTATAACTAGCTTCTTATCTTGGGCGGGTTTTCGCTGTCCTTCTATTCAAAGTAGCTAACATAAAATTAAGACCCTTGAATGCTATTCTTAGATGAAATTTTGAAACGGCTGTATATACCTGATATCCAATCGCCGGAATCCCAAGTAAAGTATTCGAGGTATATACTTCTAAATACTCCAATAATATCCAATTCGCCATGAAGACACTAACATAAACATGTACAACTTCTAACATCATCATCATCTCTGCCGAAAGACATCCACAACCTGACAAAATCCTCCCCCACAAATTTCAACACCGACCGCGACCGGTCTTGAACAATCCTCATGCACTCCCGCTACCTTTACCAGATCGTCTGACTACCTTCACACACCTTAAAACTGCTAACATAATTTACTTAAAAATCATAAACCTGTTATAGAAAACTTGAGGTAGTCGCGATTGTATCAATCAATGCCCCACCTTGATTAAAGCTGGGTGTATCGCGCCCGACGATGACATACTGCCGGTCAGCACGCGACCTCCAAACTCTTGGTGAAACAAAATTTACAAGAACCTAACTTGCCGTTCTGAGACTAGAAATTAGTAATAAGTTTTTTAAGGTTTGAGATTTTTGATGTTATTTTAATGAGAATAATCAATGCATTGAAAGCAGATTTACTAGAGTTACTAAACTTCTAATTTTACTTCAAATAGCCAAGGCGTGTAGTTCGAAGAATTATTAAAAGGAATGAAGGATGGTCGCTAGGTCCGAGAGGTACTCTAGTAGAGAGTTTACACCAGAAGACACACAATAGGTAGATCCCCACAAGGTGGTCAAATGACCTAGTAAAGGTAGCGGGAGTACTGAATGAGAGTCGCACTAGAACGATCGGTATAGCAATCAGTGTGGGAGGCCTATATCAATGGACGTATTTTGGCTGAAAAGAAGATGATAGTGAACATTTAATTTTTCTTCATAAAATATCATATTTTATACTGCAATTTGTGCAAAAGTTTAACATGTTTTTGTTCCTTAAAATGTCAGTAAAGAAGAAAGTGAGAGAACTAGTTTCGACTTTAATGTTAATTTCAAGTATTGGGGCGTCAGTAGTTTGAGTGAATTAGGGGTTACGTGTCGAAGTGGTGTTGAGTCGTATTGTCTCACCTAATAATAGTTCTAAACTCGGTTCAGAGTTGTAAATTGAAGGTTATGGTTCGTGGCGCGTATAAGTGGATCGTAATAACGTGCTTTCTGTATGAGCTTGAACTAACTTTAATCAATGTCAAGGTTTATTACATTTAAAGTAGATGATTTTTACTTTTTCAAATTAAATTTTTAACTTTTTTTTTACTTAAGCTCTTTATTCAAGTTTTTTCAAATTACATGTACTTAATTACTTAAACATTAAGCTTAAACCTAATGAGGTTTATCCGCTAATGTACAGCAAGTATCTTATCACTAGATGCGCGTAAAGGTTAGTAAGTTATTATTATTAGTCTCTATACAAATCAATAAAGTGTTTTTTGAGGTAGGGTCTACACTTCTCTAACTAAACTTAGTGCTGTTCATTTATAAATTGGGTTTAACCAATCTCAGATATTTTAGTTATTTTCTGATGAATATGAGAAAAAATATACATATTTATTTAATTAGAAATAAGTTATAATTAAAAAGTAATGTATGTACATATTTACAGTATAAAATTCCGGTTAACTAAAAAAAAAAAAAATTAAATAAAACATATACCTACAAGTAAAATATTATTATTATGAATATGAGTAAATAAATAAATTGAAACAATTAAAACCATAATTTTCTCAGGTCAGCGGCGTACTGCACAACACAGGCCAGTCTCTGGTCTTTCGAGTAGAAAAGGACTCAAAGCATCAAGTCAATATAAGCGGAGGGCCTCTGTCCTACAGGTAAACTTATTTTAAATTTTTTTTGTTTTAACTTCTTTTAATAAACATAAAACATATGTAACCAGCAGTAGACTTATACCGTCTGAGATTTACTTTTTTCTCCGCAACGAGGTTATTTAACACAACCTGATATCGTATTATAACTTCTAAATTATTTAAATAAAGATTGGCTTTTTTCCATCATAGATATCAGTTTGAAGAAATCTACTTCCACTACGGGTTGGAGGACAACCGGGGATCTGAGCACCAGATCGATCACCACACGTTTCCTGGTGAAGTAAGTATACCATTTACGATTATTATTCACGTCTTCAATTAATGTGCGAAGAACGGGCAGCAGCGTACCAAGAGTGCCGGCTTTGCCAAAACTCTCCCCCAAGATGTTTGTTCTTGTGGCAATATGTGGGGGGGATCTACGTACAACAGTAGACGTTTCTGGCTAAGATGATGACTTATTCAAAACAGTTATATTTTCAAATTCTAATTCAACGTAATTTTTTGTCGTTATAGTTCTAGATCCGATATCCACCGTTTCCTTTGATTTGGGCAGCAATAGGTAGCAGCAAATAATTGAGCTGTCAAGTCGCCAACTAACCGGAATCCCAGCTATGCATCACTGAAGTTAGCCCCTCTGGGGCGATTCTACTAACAAATACAAATAATAAAATAGATAAAACTGATCGGGAAACTTTTTTCTAAGAGCGATTTATTTCAGACAACACTTTCGATCATAATATTGTGTTATTAGACTAAAAACTATAGGAATTCATAAATCACAATATTTTTAGTTCTAATCTAGGGTTCTGTTTAAATTAATTCAATATTAACTAAAACATTTGAAACTTTATATCAATATATCTTTCTAGCAGCAGCAATAGTATATCTCAGAAATAGATTGTCAAAAAAATAAAATTGTGATATAAATACTTTATTTAAAAGAATCATTTATATATTGAGAGACAATTTTTATTATTTTATGGTAACGATTGATAGATAGATAGATAGATAGATAACATATTTATTTTCACTTATAATACTAATACACAAAACATAAAATACACATAAAAAGACAAATAACAATTTTACATATAAAATGTACAGTTCCAAAAGGTGCGAAAAGTATTACAACTGAAAAAAGGCCCCGACTCAGCATCATGTCACAGTTTCCTGTAACGCTGGTATTCTGCCGGCACCAAAATGGAGTGAGGGCGAGGTAAAACATAAAGAAGAAAATATAATGTAAAGAGATACTAAGATGTGTAAAGAACTACATATATACTTCAACATTAACAATATAATAATGGTTCCACAAGTCTAACAAAATAAATAAGATTTTTGCATATAATATAAAGGATAGATTACTTATAATAGATATAATATAGTTAATATAAAGAGATGAAGAAAAATTTAGGTAGGCAAATTTTGCTTTTGCATATCGAGCAGATATTTTTTGTATGCTGATTTAAAAGATTTGACCGAAGATTTGATTGAATGCCTTGTCTACAATTTGAAAATTTTATGATAAACTAAACATGTGAAACAGTTTTAAAATACAAACAATATAAAACAGTTAGAGAATACAGCCCCAAGTGAGACCGCAACTGCGCAACTATGCGCCCGAGGACCTATCTTACTGTAATACAAACAACTTGTTTGCTAACTGCTACTTACTTTACTGCATTCTATTATTTTAGTGAGTTTTTTATTCTAAATCAACACTATTAATAATTAGAATTTATTTTATGATATCTTATTTCTATGTTTTGCCGAAAGACGCCGCGCTAGAGACTTTTTATTGTCATTACTACATTTAATTTGTTTTATTTATCTAAATCTTTGTTATTGTATAGGTAATGTAACTGAACAGTATTGCAGTTTTATTTTAACTGCCCACACTACTCGTCTTAATAAATATGTGATAAAGAAATACGTTTTTACTTGAATAAAAATATATTAGAAATTTTTATAACATAATAATAACATAAATTTTAGTTTCACAATAAAACCTTATTGTTCACGGTATTGAAACATTACGGACCTTAATAAGCAAATTATATATTATTCGCTTGTTATCTAATTAATTAGTGCGTATTAAATGCTTTACGCACATTAAAACAGTTATCGTGTATTTGTTACCCTAGATTTCGATATTGCGAACAAAGCGATGTCATGATAAATACTAATAAAAACTGCTGATCCAGATTTATCATTTAGTTGCACGTTGTTAGCATTTTGAGCTATTAAATAAATTAATTATTCGCAGGAACAAGCATTAGCATTCGAACACGAATTAGGACTCCCAAGTTCGATTCAGTGGAATAACTTCTATTTGAATTCCCAAACTAAATCCGATTGCAAAGTTGATTTGTATAAAACTACCTTTTCAACAGCTTTTTTTTTTAGTTATTGCAACACATTTTATACGTCTCTTTATAAATAAATTAATCAATTACTGTTCGTTGTATTGCTAAAATGCGAAAAGGGCTGGGCCGATTAATCAGCCCCTTATTACGGCCGCTTTTGCAATATTTCTTTGCGTCCTCTTTGCGTTTTTTTTTGTATTGACTTGGACTCTAGAGGACAAAAAGCAATGTTGCAAATATGGCCGTAATCGTACCCCTGATTTCTGTTTTTAAATGATTGTCGTACTTAGTCCAAGGAGGGTTTAAACGGTGAGAGAACATGGGAAAATAACGAAGTCGCAGGGACGGATGGTCATTATAATGCTTACTATATTTCTTTATTTAATCTTACGTATCTACAAAAAAGGATCGAATTATTGATTTTAGATGATTTTAAATAATTAAACTGATAATCAAACTATACATTTACTTGTCTTTAATTTTTACTGATAGTAATTTATTGCAATGAATCAGATCTTGCCTCACTTTATTTACACAATATTACTCTAAGAATAAATAAAATAAAATGTAAATAGGAAATACCTAACTGCTGTTTTTTAATCTAGATATAACATGAAGCTTCTATTGATTTTCTCTCACAATAAGCTTATAATATGACCCTATCGATGCATTCCGAAATCCTAATGACAGATCAAGTTACCACGACAAACTTGGCTAGGAACCAAAGTGTCCTATTTCGAAACTTGTCATTCCCGTTCCCGAAGCAATGCAAGTAATGTCAAACTTCGAAATTATTATTACCGTTTCCTTGATAACTTGCAACAATGTTGACAGCTGTTGCGCCATGTTGACATATTGGCGTGTCAAAGTGTCGCATCCCGTTTAATTTTGGGTGGAGGTTTGGTGACATTGTTTCAAGATTCAAACTTGGAATATGGTGTTCGGATTAATTTCAGTTTTAGAAAGTTATCCAACGCTTCGTTAACGGTAAATGACAATATTTTGTAAACAAAGTACAATAAGCTACTACGGTTTTGTAAAGCTCGTATCTCTTGTCTATCTATACGTAACTGAGTTTTTTGAAAAATAATTTTCATAACATACTACATACCATGTAAAGTAAAATACAGGCTATTAATAAATTAAATTAAAAGTAGGTATCCAATGAAATAAAATTCAAATTCAGTTGAATTTATATATAGCTCAAGAAAACTATAGCTTAGTAAATTTCGTCAACAATATATTTTTAGTGCCGTTAACAATGTAGCTATAATTTCAGGCATCAGATTATTATTTAAAATAAATTCCGCACATTATGATGTCACTTTATATAGAGCATGTCTTTGGCTCGGACGCTGAAAGCCTGAAAACTCCCGTATTCAGCCAAGGTGAATTTCACGATTCGGGGCTCCCTGAAAAGATTTTCCCGCCACTTTTGCAGCTTCCGCTCCTATTTCCGGTCCGCCTTGGTCCGGGTGGTTTATGAAAATCTGTCCATAAATTCACGTTACAAATAGCAGAATGTTAGGGAGGGTTTTTTTTTAATAAAGTACAATTTTTTATATAACAGTAATACAAAAAGATTAACGTTTAAAATAAACCATAACAACTTTTCCTGTGTTATCTAAGCTGCATGAATTTTATATCTGGATTTAAAATCTAAATTTACATGATTAAAAAAATTTATAATTGCTGTGTTTGGGATACTCGATCTATTCACAGGTTCTCCCTAGTCATCGGCTCTGAGTGTGATACGTTATTAATGTATTGTTTTTAACAGATCCAGCTATATGGATTCAACAAGGAGCTGTATCACAACATGTCCGAGGCTCAGCACAAGTCGCAAGGAGTCGTCGGAATATCGCTTATGGTTCAAGTAAGAAAAATATAACATTATTATCTATTCTTATTAATGCACGTAATAAAGCACTAATCTTAATAATCGTGGTTTTGCGCTCCGAACGATCTCCTTTTCCATTTTCAAAAGGGGCTAGAGATGGCATAGTATTACAAGGATTATAGAAGAAGGGGAGGAAAGGCTTTTGCTCAGCAGTGGAACAATTACAAGGCTACATAAACACAAAAAAATGCAAGTTTAAAATCGTTTAAATGCTTTTAAATCAAATAAGACACTAATGTGTGTTTTACTAATGGCCAGTTTAGCACAATCTAGTAAGTATAGTCTATTATATTATTTTACAGATCGGCGAACCAACAAACAAGGAGTTGAGGCTAATCACAAGCGCTTTCAACAAAGTTATATTTAGAGGTAAACAATTAATTATTATTTGTTAATTCACAGATTATTATATTTCTAAACAAAACTTGCTCGGCGATGGATTAAATTTAATGATTTTGTCGAAACTTTGTCTTGCTTAACACAGTTAATATAAAAGCCTTATTTGTAGATTTGATCATTAAACATTCTTTATTACACCTTACTACGTCAGCTAGTCAAACTATGTTCCGTTCATCTTTTACAACAGAGATACATAGGTAATATGCTTGTTTGCTAACTTAGTTACAATGAAAAACTATAGGCATATTTAGGTATCATCATGCTTTCGAGTTTTTTTCTGTGATTTTAACCAAATTTACCCTATAACTTACTCTAACTCCTACTTATGAGACGATAAAAGTTATCGACCAAGAATTTTTTACTTACTAACCGTAACGTCTTTTTATAAATGCGTAATACAAAAGTAAAAATATCAAATATGTCCAATTTTTGTGACAGGTAGTTCATTTCCTATCAAGCACCTGCCGCTCAGCTCTCTGCTGCCCAACACCCAGCAGTATCTGACCTACGAGGGTTCCACCACGCACCCAGGGTGCTGGGAGACCGCTGTCTGGATAATCTTTAACAAACCAATTTATATCTCTAAGCAAGAGGTAAGGGGGTTTTTGGGCATGACAAAATTTTATGTTTTTTTTAATAATATTTTCGAATTACCCCATTTCGATACCTTAATCCGCAAACCGGCCTACTCCATGACAGTCATTTTTACAGGAGACACTAAAAACATTCTCAAAATTACATTTTACTAAAGAAAAAAATTTTGAAGATCCCGTTGGTGCCAAATAAAAAAATCTACGATTATTTTTATAATTTATTTAAAAAAAAATGTTTTCTACGTAGTTATGGCCATTTTTGGAGTTGTTCAATTTTATTTAGCTCGAATGGAACTTTAATTGGGAGTTATTCGATTTTAAACGATAGAATCAATGAAAATATCGTGCTCTTGGCATAGGACTTTATTCTAAAAAAACATAATATTAATTTAAAAAAAATTACATGCATATAGTTTTATGTATTAACATGATGTTAAATGCCTATATTATGAACATCCTTTATGAAGAGATCTAGAAGAAGAATACTTGAAAAAAGCCTGACAAGAAGTCTATAAACAATGTAGAACAATCCCTTGCGACCACAGATTGGTAAGATTGAGCAACAATAAAAATATTAAAACATAATAATAACTTAAAGAAATGTACCCAATCTTTTAAAACTGAAGACGGAAACAATCTTGCTTAGCAATTAATGTTGGTAAACGGTTCTTGACAACACCGTAGGCTCGGTTATTCAACCTAGTTCTAATGGAATATAATGTCCTGAAAAATAGTCATAATCTTACATAATATTGATGTACAAAAAGGGAGACTAGTTAGAAGTAAAAACTATGGGGCTATCAGTTTGAAGCCTGCCTACAATATCTATTGCCTCATGCATCCATGTTTATATCTTAGATCAAGTCTTGTAGTGTAGATTTCCAAAACCTATACTTGCCTAAGTCGACTATACGAAAGCTTTTGACTCTTTAACTCACGAAGCATTTGCGAAGCTCCTCGAGACTATTATGCCCCACAAACTTACGACTTTTTTGAAGCAGATCGTGAGCAGGATCATGCTGAATCAACAAGGAGCTATCATTAAAATATGTAGAAGTAAGCGCCAAGGTTACCCACTATGTCCAACAAGTTTCTTTGCGGTATTGCATACATCTAAAAGGACTTGGACTGGTCGTAAAAGGGTATCAACGTATTGCATAAAACATCAACATTGATGGCAGGATCATGAGTTGCTTACGTCTGGCTAATTATATTGTAAAAGTCTCAGAAACACCTAAGCCTTAGGTACATACGTATAGTCAGAAAAAACAATGTTATCAATGCCTAATAAGATACAATAAAGCTCAAATAGAAATGGGTTTCCACAACAGCTAACACTCAATATCAGTGCTGGACAAGGAAATCAAAATATATGCAAACCTGATGAATAGTGGGCAAACAAAGTAGTCAAGACATCAGGAATGAAATTTGTGGGTAGGAAAAGCTTCAAACAGAAAGAACTGGTAGGATTTGGACTAGGCCATTATCACTAGCTGAGGTCTTTACCTAAGATTAATTCAAAAAAAATAATGTTAAGATTTTTTTTATTTGAGGTTAAAAAAAAGGTATAAACAAATAATACAAAAAGCTTATTTAATCTAATAAATAGGCATTTTTAAAATTATTTTATTTATTAAAACAACGGAGCTCGACGCGCACACGCAAGTTCCTATACAAATTGGCCGAATAGATGGAGTTGGCCGACAAGATTTACGTTTTTCGGAGCGCTTGAAGTTATTCGTTTTTCGCACAGCGATTTAAGCTTAAAGTGTGAATGATATTGGAGTTGTTCTTAATTTGAAGCATGCGTTATTTTTTATTCTATTTTTTGACATAAAAAAGTCGATTTCTCAAAATTTGGAGTTGGCCGGTTTGCGGATTAAGGTATCGATTTTATACTACGCGAGTTCATTCAGTTACAGGCATGGCACCGACTTTAGGGATACATACTGACATACTTATAGTATTATTGTAAGCTCTTAAAGCACATATATGTTGGCGGTGATCAATCAGAAAATGAATTCTCAAGGTAATGAAGTTAGCGTGTGTCCACTTTTGATAAATTGGAAATTTTCAATGACTAGAAAAGACATTGACTGTGGTGACTATTTTTATCAATAACTAAAGATTAATAAAAAAAAAATTATTGCACTAACATACGTACCGCAAGCAAAGAAATTAAGGATTCCGAAGAACTAATCAGAGTTGGAATTAAAAATTGCCAGTTAAGATATGGATAAAATTGAGCTCTTTTTCACAGATGTACGCGCTGAGGCGTCTGATGCAGGGATCCCAGTTGTCACCGAAGGCGCCTTTGGGTAACAACGCGAGACCGGTCCAGCCTCTGCATCACCGAACTGTGCGGACTAATATCAACTTCAGCAGACCTTCCCAGGTTGGTTTCACCACGTTTTGCTGTTTTATGTAGCCATAAGTTTTTTTACCAACTATATTTGTATGAGAACAAAAAGTGGATAGGAAGTAAAGGTAATTTTTTGTAATTTTTTTATCTACTTCGGAATTGCTATTAGTTAATTAGTTAATCAATATGGCCAATACATTTTTACCAACAACTGATTCTGGGGCGAAATTCAATGAGCTAAAAGTTTCATACCTTTAACTGAAACATAGGATTGAGTTACGACTTTATTAAAATAATGACCTAGTTTTCGGCACTATTGAATATTTGTTTGCTTAAACAAAGCTTTTCATTATGTTTCGGTGCAAACACCGGCCGTCAGGGGTTAAGACTAGCCACCACTAGGAGGTGTAAATTAACACCCGCAGTGCTCCGAGTACAGACATGAGACACGCGATAAGCGGTTTTTGATGATAAAGAGATGATATTGTATAGCAAAAGGAAATAAGGGCTGCTATAATTCAAACGTTATAAGCCGCGCAGATAAAGAAAAAATCTCATGATGGTGGCCATGGCATTGCTATCTCGCGTTTATTAGTATGAGAAAAGAGTAAAGACGAGAGACAGTCCATACAACGGCCGCCATTTTAAAATCGTTTCTTTATGTACACAGGTTATATAAAGAACTTTTCTGTCTTCTATTTTCAAAAATTGTGTATTTTTATGAATAGAGCCTTGTGATTGTGACCACTTTGTTCTTTTGTTCTGTGCAATTGGATTTTAAAAGTCTTTTAGACACACTTTTCTTTCAATCTTTACTATTGAAAAACAATAAACACACACATTTATTACGTCTAAAAAGCATGGGTAAATGTACCAAACCTCGACCAAACAACGATTTCTTCAGCAATAATGGTTAACAAAAATTTCCCGCCATCTCTTATCGCTCCGCCTATCACTATGCTCGTGACCTCACAATAAATTACTGAGCGGCCCCATGGCCGCATTGTCATCGTCTTAAGGGGATACCTAGCAGAATTATTAGCTGCGCTATGCGGCCTTAAGGCTTTTGCTTTGTGCAGACATTAGAGCTATTGTATTCACCTGCGTTTCTATGTTGAATACAAAGTGAAATTGCTACTGATTATAATAAACCTGTACTCTGTAAGGTATCTTATTCTCAATTCAGCTCAAGTAGCATGCAAAGCTGTATAGAAGCTGAATTAAAGATGCATACAAAGCTAAAAGCTGAATTGATTTTTGAATGAAGTTTGAAATAAATCAGAATACGTATTCTGAATTCGGAACCAACTGTTATAACAAATTAACAAAGTCATAAAACTAAGTAATTTTAGTTTAAAAATTTAATTTAATTTGTTATTTTCCTCAAAATAGTCGACATGCCTCTCAGCTCACGAACTAGTGAACTGGCAAGCGAAATTCCAATACTAGAAAATAAAGGTTTCTTTAGACGTACGAGAAAAATCAATATACATTAATTAAATAATTGATGTTTTACCATTTTTTTTAGATATTATATTAATTAAAATAAATTAATTGAAATCAAACTTTTTTATAGAAGGTAACGTTCAAACAGTCAATATATCGAAAAATGACTAACAGTTCAAAAAAAATAATATGGCGAGTGCTTTGAAATTAAACGTGGCAATTTATGGTGTTGGTTTTTTTAACGTAGAAACGAAATATTCGCCTATAAACGGCTGGTTTTTTTTTTAATTATTTTAAGGCGGTGTGTAAATAAACCTATAACAAAGGTGCACTATGCATGCATTCTATTATAACGTTGAATAGTTCCTCTGCAGTTTCCGCTTTATATAATTAATATTTATTTTATATTATTATTCATTAAAATGTTCACTTTAGTACCAGAGTTGAGTTTCTGAAAGTTATTAAATTTTACACTGAATATTGCGAATTAATTACTTTTATTACAAAAGTTTTGCTAGGTTGTAATTATAATAGTATAAGTTAAAGTGATCAATGCACATTCATGATTTACAATCATCAATACATAGTATAAAACAAAGTCGCTTCCCGCGTCTGTCCCTCTGAATGCTGAAATCTTTTAAACTATGCAACGGATATTGATACAGTTTTTAAATAGATAGACTAATTTAAAAGAAAGGATTATATGTATAATACATATACAACATAGTAATAGATAAGGCGGGGCGGTACGAAGTTCGCCGGGTCGACTAGTACATAATAATTTATACTCAATCTAGTAAAGATGACGACAGCATGGTGTTTAATTTTTTGTTACAGGGATCCGGAAACTGCCCGGATATGTACAGGAACATGCATTATACAGGTAAATAAACAGATTTATGTATCAAAAATTTTACTTAGATATTCTATATGAACCTACTATACTATTTTATTTGTAGTTGAAGCATAATATCAACATTTTTACAAATTGACACAAATCTGCATGTCTCAATTATTAGAAACCACTTTAACATTTTTACGCATTAACAATCAGACATAACATACAACCTATGCCCGAAACTCATACAAAAACACCCAGATCTAGGAAACAAGCATCGATAGTCATCATAATAATGTTTGCTGCCGGGAATAGAACTCGCAAATCCGATGTCACAGTTTGAGAACTAAACCACAGAGTTGGTCGGTTAAAATAAAAACACCTCTTACCAAATAATGTTTCAAATGTGACACCAAAACAATTTTCCGTCCCATAGAACTAAACATTGCATTGTTCTCTTTTTCAATTATAGTTTTTCATTTGACACTATGTTTTATGGTTTCCAGCACGTAACGCACGCAAGGCACGAACGAAAAAGAGTGTTGCATGCAAAAAAGTGAATGTTGCAAAGAAATGTCACAAGAAATAGGTACTGATTGTTTAGTTGTAGATCCCCAAGCTGGCAGCTCAATGTGCTATTGTGTTAGATTTAAATTGAAAAAGCCTTTTCTGTTTTTAAGTTTTTGTTTCAACGAAGGCTCAGCTTTGAAACGCTCAAATTTGAGTTGCACCAAATTTAAAAACGTCTGTTAAAGTACCGTTAGAAAAAAAGACGTTTTATCTAACTACGATTCTTGGATGATGATATTTTTTAAGCTAATTGCATATCCTCAAAATTGGCCAATTTAAGTTAACTGACTTATGCGTGCGCGTCGAGCATTATATGTGTAGAATATCGTCCTATTTGATTTGGAATCCTAGCAAAGGTATAAGAAACACTGTTGCACAAAAATTACTATTAATCGTTACTTTGACGGATTCTCTGATGCAACTCATTCGTTTAAATACAACATTATAGTGTGATGTATGTTTTTTGAATTAGAATTTAAGTTTATGTTGTTGTAGCTTTCTATTTATATTGTTTGTAGCATGCTTTTAATTATAAAATAATATATAGTTTACCTTCGTTGTCCTCTCTGTTGAATATAGAGTTAAGTCACTGCTCTTGCATGTAATTAAAAGTAAGTAGTAATTTAATATTATAAAACTATACAATTTTGTGCATTTTTTTTGTAATAAATCTGTATTGTTGGCGTAACTGTTGTTTAAAAAGTATGAATTAAATGAGGGGGGCTTGGACATGGACATGCGTCCTCATTCCAGAATAGTCCTAATCAAACAACGTTTTTATTAGCTAATCCGCCATTTTTGTCTTATACAGCGCTTTAAATATACATATTTTATACGAAAATATACATATTTTTATACGAAATTCGAATTACTAGATGATAAGTAATTCACCGGTTTTTGTATTTATGTAAATCTGTTTTAATAATACCAATTTGTATGTTTTTTTTAGCCACTCAATGGCCAAGGGAGCACAGTATGCGATACAGGAGCGTCGAAGATTTGGACATGCTCTCTCCTACCTAAAAAATATTTGTCTGTGTTAGTTTAGTAGTCAACGATGCCGCATTTCAATGTTATTAATACAAATCCTTGTTAATTTTAGAAAATTAAATGATAAAATATGTAATTATTTAGTGTTACAGTTACGTTGTATTACAAAAGAATTAATGCCTCCGTGTTAGAACTTGATTTGACTACCACCGTAATAGGTTATTGGTTATTTTACACTATTTAGCTTTTGTAATGGCGCAATTTGTTTTTATTTTAAATAGTAGATTTTTGCTCAAATAATTTATCTTTTGACTTTAGTATCCTGTACCTCTATCTAAGAAAAAAAGCGTCAATTGCGTAGACAATACTTCACTGTAGCAACACTTGTATAGAAAGCAATATAAATTATGTTTTGCTGAATTTATTAGGATGTATAGACTAGCATTATAACTTATTTAAAGGAGAACGGCTCTCAATAATATGTTTATTTTTTACGTATGTTATCATGGATAACGATAATTTTTTTTTTTTTCAATTTGAAACGACATACCAACTTCCATATAAAATTTTACTAACGGGTTTAGAATTTTAATATTATTATGTCATGTAAATATGTAATACTCACGTATTTTAAAGTTTTATTTTTTAATTAAAAACAGCTGTCCCGGCAAACTTCGTATCGCGCCTTATAATTCTTAAAAAACTTCTCACCAATTTTTCCATATTTCTCACCTTTTAAACCTTCCCTGGACTACTACAAACATTATAAGACCAAAATCAGCTAAATCGGAATGGCTGTTCTCGATTTTTAGCGAGACTAACGAACCACGATTCCTTTTTATATATTTACCGTCTTATTCATAAAGATACAGTAGATTTTAAGTAGCGTTACTGGAGGTCTACTTCTCTGGTTTGTTGTATGGTAAATACGTGACATCCAGTCTTAATTGGCATACGTCAAATAACTAAACTGTTCTTTAACTTTTTATGAATAAGACGGTTAGTAGATAGTAGATTGTATTCTTATTAATAGTCAATTGATAACTGTTTTGCTTAAATATTATTTGTAATATTAAGAAAAACATGTCCTAAGTCAATATATTTCAAAATTATATCGCTAAACGTCCACAATCTAGGTATATTTACTAAAAAATAGGTTTATAAAATGAGACTTTATAATAATTTATATGTATATATAATGAGACCAAATATATATGTTCTCAAAAATACGTAATAGGTCCGTACTTTAGCAACAAAATTACATACTTTTTGGAGCTAATTGTGTGCTTCTTAGATATCATCTATAACGTTATTTTGTAATTGTCAAACTAGTAGCTAGATCCTTATTAACTAACGGTGTTTTAATGTAAAAACTTTACCTAAAATACATTTTAAAAAACATATTATAATTAGGTATAAGAAATGTGACTCAGACAATTTAGTGGAAAAAGCTTTATATACTTCTAGATGAGTATGTTAGTTTACATATATAATGTAGAAATAACTGTATAAAAACGAAAATACAACAATATCAGTAAACTAATTGCATTTTCATTATTTTACAAATTGGCACTTTTTCTAAAAATAAACAAAAAAGTAAATAAATATAATGATTACTAGCCTATGTTATCCTGCTGCTGGGCAAAAGCCTCTTACCCCTCCTTCCACACTTCCCCCTCCTGGGCAGATTCCCACCAGTCTAAATATTATTATCAATTGGTAAAAAAAAAAAATTATTTAAAAAAATAGATATTTAACAAACAGAATCGGGATAACCCTCGATATCCAAGACAATAGCTGGAGATAGCTACGAGACTACGACGTAGCATCGTCGTAGCGTCGTAGTATCGTAGCGGCGTACTTCCGCAGGAAACCCGGGTCGCAGACAACATGGCCGCCGGACACTTCCGGAGTTGCAAACATACGCTGCTGCCGGGTTATGTTAATTTATGTAGATCACTTCATGTTCATTTATCATTCTGTTTTATAATAATTCTAAACGAAAATGAGACAACTAAATCTGTTTCTTGCAATAAAACCTAATAGTGTTTCCCCGCGGCTCTACCAACGCTCTTACTATCTGAGTAAGGAACTCTTAAACCGAACTTATTTTACTGAAATATTAATTAAGGATATAAACTATGGAAATCCTATAACACTATCCGTCTCAGTAGATTTTCCGCTTAGCGTCAACAGAAAAAAGAACTAAAAAGAAAAAGGATTTTATTTTATCTGCAATATAACCTGCAACTGCAGCAGAAACTCATTTACATGAAATAAACACAAGGCAATATTAATTTTATTATTCATCAAAATTTTCCAAAGAAACAATCTTTGTTTTATCGATTCCTTGCATTTATATCCTCAATATCTAGTATGTTTGTTACAAAATCAACACATTTCCCGTACACAAACTTACCTTCCTTAGGAGAAGCAATTCAACACAAGGAAGGAAGCTGAAACGTCTTTCACAACTCACGCAGATAAAACTAAACAAATAAAAGCTACTCGCAACAACAACACAAAAGAAAGCAAACATAATTAGTTAGTTTTCGGCGAGAGTTCACCGGTTAGGGTTCCTCTGTATAGGGGTCTGCGGGCACTACAAACTAGTGATGTACTGAGCTTTAGTTTAAAAAGGTATAAGATCCGTTAATCTGCAGACTAACTGGCTGAATCCGTTTAAAGTTCGAAATAAAAGATTGTTCTCAATATTACCTAGGTAATCTGCAAAATCCCTAGGTAATCTACAGAGTAACGACCAAGCATACTGTAAAGTTCGAAAAACTGTTCCCTCAGATTTCAGTTTAACACAGGTAACCCAAGCTCCTGCTGGTTAAAGATCACAAGCCAAACCTAGCCTAACTTAGAGTTTTGCTCTCGATTTGGATTTTCGGTCGGAGTTTTCTGTATCTGCACTTTAACGGCGAGACATCTGGTAATACGCACAACTTAACTTAACTAGGTAAATTGCGGATACCCGATATTTCACATAAAATTTCGCACATTAACTGACCTAAACAGTTAATGTTCACATTACCCGGTACAGTGCACATTAAGGATATTTCGCACTATACCGGTGACATATATACTGTTGTGTAGTTTCAGGTTAAAGATCTAAAAAAAATATTGTTGCTTAAAGTTACCCTTTACTTAAGGCAACAATCTCTAGATTTTTAAGGTCTGTAAACTTGGAATACTAAGTCTTTATAATAAGCTAGATCTTTATAATAAGACAGTTCTAGCTGCACTAGCTACTTCTAATTCGTCTAATTAAGTTGGAAACAAGTTGGTATTTATCTAATTCGGACTGTAAAGCGTGGACTAGGGTCAGAGCGACGGAATATAATGTTGCTTGTAAGTGAAGCCTGTACTACACATCTTACAATTGTTTCTTCTTATTTTCGTGATTGTAAGTAATTTTTTATTTTTTTTATTTATTTGTTTAAAATAATTTTATTACAAAAGTTACAAACGTTTTGCTGCTAACGAAAACCTAATTTTTAATTAATTTATCTGTAGCAGCGAAAATATATAATTATATTAAAATATATTTTCCTTTTTTATAATTTAAAAAAAAACCTAATATGACTATGGTTAACTTTTAGGTAAATATTCGAAGACAGTTTAAGGTATTCGTTAACCTATACCACTTGCACCAAAGATTTATAGGGTTTACCTAAATAATAATAACGCATCAGACTCAGAGCCCGAACTAGGTAGAACCTGTATCTAGAGCGCCCGAAACATATACAGAAACAAACATTACACCCAGACCAGAAACCAACATCGATATTCATCATAACAATGTTCGCCTTAATGCTATTCAGAAACAAAGAACGTGCTCCAGGATCACATAATCACATAATATGAATTAGGTATGTAAATAAATTATGAATTAATTTGTATTAGACTTGTAAAGCAAAAATATACGTATAAGTTGACCAAAATATAAACAATACAGAGTGCATCCTGAATCAGGATTCCTGATCGATCGAGGATTAGCTCCGAACTTGTGCGGATTTAAAAAAGTTGATTCATTTAAGGCTTTAGGCTCCCGAAATTGCTGTGTTTTGTTTTGAAGGGATGTGAGATTAGAAAGAAGTATTAAGACATAAGAATAATAAGATAATAAATTTATAAATAATAAGATAATAATAAGATAATTAATTAATAATAAGAATAAATTTATTTGGTTCACAAACAAAAAATTATAATAACATGGTTAAATAGCACAAAGACACATAAATCGATATAATATGTACTTAAATAATGAGTACACAAGGCGTCTGGTGAGCCAAACAGGTTACTGTCTCAGCATAATGTCGCACCTGGACCGGCGGGAGACCCAGATAAGACACTGATCATTCTGACGCCCGACGGTGGTTTTTTTGTATGAAACACGTATGGGAAAGACCAAAGTTTGTTCTTAAAGAAGTATAAACAAGAATATTTGATTTTGAATGAATACTTATTTATTTTTTATAGAGCTAGACCAGTCTGAGACTACGCTAAAGAACTTCGAAAGTGCCAAAAATTTGTTTCGGAACTTGCTCCTCAAAGGAGATTGGCTACAAAGTAGTAGTAGGAGCAGTATATCAAAACCAAGAAGATATATAATCATCAATACATAGTATAAAACAAAGTCGCTTCCCGCGTCTGTCCCTTTGTATGCTTATATCTTTAAAACTATGCAACGGATTTTGATGCGGTTTATTTTTAAAGGATAAAGTGATTTGAGAGGAAGGTTTATGTGGATAATTCATGCACATTATAGTAATAGGTAAGGCGGAACGAAGTTCGCCGGGTCGACTAGTTAATCATAAAGTTAGATATATGATTTCAGAAATTAAAAATAACAGAGTTTCAAATAACGTAAGTATCTTCATCTACTAATTAATGCAATTAGTTTTTCACTTTATTTCATTGAATTCAGTGCAGACATGTTTGCTCTTAACTAATTAAAGTTTCGGTGATGGGACGAGGGTGAGAAAGCTACATGTTACCTCTTCCTTATAAATAAATAAATAAAAGAAGTTTTTAATTCGGTAGAAATGTTGTCATTATTCTCATAAATCACCCTAATTTCATCCAAGATTTTTTTTTTTTATTGTTTTTGTTCTAAAGCAAAAATATGTAGGTAACAAATCTTTTAGGTATTTTCTACTAAAGTAAGTACTAAAAGTTTATTTTACCTAAAATCTTAAAATATATCATTGTACCTAACTAAATATTTATATCAGTTTTATTTCTACTTATTATTTTTACTCTTGAGACGTTTATAACCATAAGGTTATTGATAACAATATAAATAAAACTCTTCCGTTACTGACTGACTGACTGACAGACAACGCAGAGCCGAAACTACTGGGCGTAGCGGGCTGAAATTTTGCATGTAGGTTCCTTAGGGAGTGTAGGTGAGCACTAAGAGAGGGATTTCCCGAAATTCCCACGGAAACGGAAAAAAACGGGAATTTTGTGTTTATGAGAAATCTGCGCAGGAAAAACCGCGGGGCAGCCTCTAGTCCTTGTATACTGTGGCGTTCAGGAGCCACTATACATTTGTAGCGTTCAGGAGCCACTATTAACTATATATATAAATATTATATAGTAATGAAACAACTATCACTTTGGATGTACATCGTGGTTGGAGCGCACTCCCTAGACGTGCGCTCCGCCCGAGCGTCAGACTTGGAATGGCAGCCGCACGACAGCCGTGCGAGAGCGCGGCGGGAGGGCGCCACCAACACCGGATAGTAACCATTTATTAGGACACCACATCTCTTCCTTCTTACAAGATTTAGATTTACAATGTTATATCAAGAGAAAGTACCTTTAACATTATTTGTTATTCTTAGTTACACAACATTAACATTATTTTAAGTTACACAATTAGGTTGCTATCTATTTACATGTGTGTTTAAAGTTACTTAAATTTTTACAAAATTAACTCAAAAGTATACAAAGGATAAAATTTAAGCAATCACTGGAATGTCATTGTGCCTATAACAAAAGGATTATTTGTTTCCTTCATTAACTGTTATTGGCACCTAACTAATTTTTAGTTTCTATACCACTCCAGTATACCTATTTCTTTTTGTGACATTTTAGCATTATCCTTTCATCTTATTTATAATAAATATTTAATTTACATTTCCTATCTCATTATTATTTTACATGATTGATTTCTCAATTCTCGATCGTTTATTATTTCTACAATTTAGGTACTTATATTTGAACATAACATAAACTTATGCACTTAGTAGAGGTCTGAATTAATCGTTACAGTACACGGACCCTCATGGGCGCTACCTACAAGTTTAAATTTAGTTTGACAACAAAATTTTCTATAAGTAGTAAGTACCAAAACAATAGGAACTTTAAAAGTCATATTTTTTATAATCGTTACAGATTAAGGAACATTACAGTCGTCATTGTGAAGCTCCAGCTAATTACATTACAACTGTGAGAATTGGAAAATGTATTTGTTATCTGTTATAATTATTTGTATTGAACGTTAATACATGTGGGTAGTTTATAGTAAAACTTTACTAAAAATTTGCCTTAAAAGGCATACAAATAATAACCATTATTTATATTCTCGTGTCACTCTTAGGTAAAAAGTAATGCATCAAATTGTAAACATACTAATACCTAATCTCTACGACGTGGTCATGACATTCGCCAGCTACTTTTACCCCGGCTTCACGCCTCAGTGCTTCCTTTGGCCTGGCTTGCCCACGTTCGTGACACAAGTCCTACTCATTGTTGGCGGTACTTGCCTTGGCACTGCGGGTTCAAGCCCCGATCAGGCTGTAGTATCCTACAATAATCTCTAGGTAGACATATACATAACTTTAGGTTAGGCTTTTTTATGTAATGTTCTTCTTATTAAATATTTTCAGTTTCATTTCATTTCATAAGGTAGGTGAGAAATTTAGCTTGATAATACTGACAATAATGAGAATTTGAAACACTAATTGTTGAACTATTCAATAAACTATTAAGTTTCAAAAATCACAGCATTGTTACAAGTATTTTGCCACTAACGCTGTGTTCGATCCTTTACACTTTACATTATGTTCCTGACACTACATCATATACAACCTTTTGCACTAACTAAAGGGGTACATCGTAAGGTCTTTAGATAACTTTTTCTATAAGTAAGTAAATCGTTTTACCAAGAGATTTATCCATACATTACATAAAAGTATATTCCTGCATTACGTAGTTTAGTTTGCAGAGTTATTAAAGCTTTACTTTTTTTCATACTTTTTTTTTTTGTGATTTAAATTTTGAATGCAATATTTAGTTTAAAAATTGCTATAGTATTTATTCATTAGAAATACTAACTAACTTTATACATGTAATACCAAAGATGTAATTTATAATTACCATAGATTTATTAGATTTTTTACAACCCATTCATTTAAACTTACATTAGTTCTTAACTTTAATTTCTTTATTTTCGTTTACACTTCTTGACCTTTGCATTGCTATGAATTTATGTCTTAAATCAAGAAGGAAGCCCTTTTTTGTTTATTACTCAAATTACGTAAATTATATTATCATTTCACTTTCTAACAAAACTGTAACTCTGTGGCATCTATTTTCAAGATAACATTGAAAATAGAAAATTGAAAAGTAATTTATTTATATAAATCTGCAGAAATTTACAAAACATAAATTAGTATTATATACATATTTCTATGATAATAAAATCTACATATTTATTACCCATTGCATTAGTTCTCAAGATCCTCGTTTGGATCATGAATAACGCCTGTGGCTACTTTAGTTTCATAAACTGATCTTGTGTTTTCCTTGCTTTGACTATAAGTCCAGTCTTTTTTTTTTTTTTTTAGATTAAAATAAAAATTGCTATAATTAGTCACTTCTAACACTAAAAATCGATAAATTTTTAGTGAGTTGAGTAGTAACATTTTCAGCTTCAAGGAAACTGTTTGGTTTAAGGTACAATTTTGCATTACACAAACTACCTCTTCATCAATTGTAGGTACCATTTAGCATGTGAGCCAAACGACCTCTTTGGAGATTTTAGGTGCCATTTAGCATTTGCCTAACTACCTCCTTGTACACTTTAGGTACTATTTAGCATTTAGTTAAACGACCTCTTTGTACACTTTTGGTACCATTTAGCACTAAGCCAAACGACCTCTTTGTCCATTTCAGGTACCATTTAGCAATTGCCAAACTACCTCTTTGTACATTTTGGGTACCATTTAGCATTCGGTCAAACTACCTCTTAGTCCACTTTAGGTGCTACTTAGTATCCCTACTAAGTTACTGCAAACCTATTCAAGAAAATTGGTTTAGCTGTAAATCATCTAACAAATAGGTAGCTCGACTACCTTTTCAGCTCGTCAATAGTCATTTATTTCACTTTTGTTTTATTTAACGATCGTGATAATTTTGTTATCTACGCGCCTTCTTATTTTTATTTTTTTTTTTTTAACAGGAGTTATAAGAATTTTTAACTTCCTGTTTTGTTTATTAATGACCTATATTGATTTGAGCTGAGTTCTGAACAACGGTATCGTATATCTACTATTGTATTATTATGTTTGTCGAACTGTTAGCCCATTAGTTATGTCATGTGTTTAGCAACAACCATTGTAAAATGTCACCAAGTTTTAAGCTCTAATTCACAATAAATCCACAGCACATTACAATTTATCTTAATAGTAGATTTATAGAATGATGAGGCCAATTACGTTTTTTTTTTTTTTTTTTAATTATTGTGTTTAGCACTAACACTTCATATTATAAAATATCACCATATTTTATGCCACTTATGGATATTATTATTTTTCGCTTCCGGATTTACAAAGTAAATAGCGTTAGCTTTACAGCTTTTATTTGGGTAGGTACTTTCACACGCTATTGTTATGACGTCACGTAGCAAGTGTGTGTGTCATAGAACATGTCCTATTGCGACATTACACTGTCCAAGAAATCTACTCGACTGCATAAATCCGCTAAAAGTCGGTACCGTATATTTAGGTTTTTACAAAAATTTGTTTATTTTTGTGTGATTAAGGGTTAAACTAAACTTACTTAAGCCTTTACAGACATAAGGTTTTCGCATTTTTAATACGATTCGTAGTTAGCTACTACCCATGTAATGACTTTGTGTTGTCTATTTTGTAATACATTGGTTGTATACCTGTGTTAGGCTAAGTAGGCAACAGCGAACAGCAACGTTTAATTTTATATTTTGTCATTTTATTTTAGATGCGACATGGTATTAAAATATACAAGTTTCCGGTGTCTAACAGATTTACTTGATCGTTATTTAATTATCTCTTTGCTTACATCATCATTCTATGGTCTGGATTACCGTGGCGCACAAATAAAACATTTCTTTTAAACTTTTTTATGATATGTATGAGGGTAGATAGATAGTTGACTGTGCTGCCCGGTACCAGAGCCAGAGAGATGAGTGGAGCAGAATAAATTTTTAGACGATCTGGAATATTTTGTATAATTTTACGCCTATTAATAATAATAATATAATTATAATATATAATCTTTTATTTTTCTTATTTTAATTCTTATTAAGTAAATTATTTTTCTAGTTTTTAATTTTTTCCCCAATAGTTTTAAAAATGTAGTAATTTTTAAGTATTTTTATTTTTGACATTTCAAATATTTACCATCTGCGATTTTCACATATTTATCATTTCCCTTCTTTTTTTTTTTTGACATTTTGAAATACAAATTTTGACATTTTTCATTTTGACATATTTGACTTATTTGACATATTGTCATATTTGACATATTGACATATTTGACATATTTGACATATTAGACATATTTGACATTTTTGACATATTTGACATATTTGACATATTTGACATATTTGACATATTTGACATATTTGACATATTTGACATATTTGACATATTTGACATATTTGACATATTTGACATATTTGACATATTGACATATTTTCCATATTGACATATTCGCCATATTGACATTTATCATTTTGACTTGACGTTTGACATTTTTTTGACTTGACGTTGAATTGACATATTGACATAATTATAAGATAATATGTCATTTTTAAAATTTCTGAATTATGAGTATTATGATATTTTTGATGTATTTTTGGACATTGAATTACAGAGGCTAATATTTGTGTCCGAGTTTTACCCAGTCACTATTTATTGCTCATTGCACAAATGACGTCATAGCCATTTGTGTGTAACTATATGAGTATTACAAACACTCATAGGAACAAATATTTTGACAATACAGGTTGTCTTGTGTCTGTACTTGTACAGACACATTGCACAAATGACGTCATAGTCGTTTCTGTGGAACTTATGAGTAGCAACTCATTGGGACAATATTTTGATAATACTGGTTGTCTTGTCTGTACATTACAGGTACATTGCACAAATTACATCCATAGCCTTTTGTGTGGAACTTTATGAGTAGCAACACTCATTGGAACAATATTTTGACAATACTTGTTGTCTTGCTTGGTACTGACTGGCACTGTAGTGAACATGCAGCCTCGTAATCTAGGCTTTAAATCATTTAAAGAAAAGAAAATAGTAACACGGACAAGATTGTTGTGAAAATAATTGATTTTAGTAGGTACTTATATTTTATTTACCTTTGTACGAGCTGAGCTGTGGCCTGTAGCTGTAATAGCTTGTGATAAATTAGTGTCACTATAAGATTCACCAAATTTCTTTTGTTTTACTGATTAACCAAAAAACCACACCGTTTTAATGTCGGATTTACATCCAACATCATTTGATTTTGGTTTAAGAATATGTAAAAGAATGTACAAAATAATGCGTACAATTATCGGTATTGTCTAAGTTAATAACATTTTAGATTATATCTTATCTGTTATCTGTTACTGAGAAGTTAAAAACAAAACAATAAAACAATCTGTCCTCTGTCCGTGTTTTCTTTGTCCCTTCCTGAGACTTCAACCTAGGTACCCTCATGGTGGTATCAAAGTTACTTTATCTTTATTGAGAGATCTTTAGTCAGCCAGTCAGCCAACCAAGCACAAAGTTATATAATATGTTTCATTCCAACCAGTATCTTTTTTTTTTTTTTTTTAATAGCCTCAGTGTCTCCAACTCTATCGATCAAAATTACGGTGTTTCTAGTCCAAAATACGGCAGATGGTTAATGGAAAATTACAGTAGATTTAAAATGTAAAATACAGATATTTTACGGTACTTTCATTTCACTTTTTGTACAAAACAAATATTTTTCATTACAATGAAAATTTACGTAATTTCCGACCAAAAATATGTTGATAATTGGTTACTTTTCTTTGTCTTTCAGTTAGTAATGTGGCTAAAAAGGATAGGATACCACTCATAAAGACAAAATTACGGTAGATTTGAACATGATTACGGTGTAGTTGGAGACACTGGGTAGCCTTGTATTTGTAGTCATTTCAAGTGCAAGATCATAAAATATCGTCTTAAGGCATTCCAGCATTTTATTAACACTACTGCAAATTATAGCAGTATTTTGAAAGCAACTTTGCTTATTTCAAGTAGCGGTACCTCGCAGTTTTTTAACTACCTACGTAGGTACCTTTTTGCAAACCCATATTCTATTTTATTTTATGATCTCACACTGGATATCTTTAGCACTGACTTATTTAGTTTGTAAGTAACACTTTACTTACATGTTTTATCCTCGTCGCCATTTGTGGCGTTCAGGAGCCACTATACATTTGTAGCGTTCAGGAGCCACTATTAACTATATATATAAATATTATATAGTAATGAAACAACTATCACTTTGGATGTACATCGTGGTTGGAGCGCACTCCCTAGACGTGCGCTCCGCCCGAGCGTCAGACTTGGAATGGCAGCCGCACGACAGCCGTGCGAGAGCGCGGCGGGAGGGCGCCACCAACACCGGATAGTAACCATTTATTAGGACACCACATCGACGCTGGAAAGGAAGAAGTACCTAAGCGACATTATGCCTAATGTTCAGGAGAGCAATTTGAAAATCTTGTTTTTGAAAAAAAAATCATAACAATTTTCCTAATTATTCTACAAGTGTGAAACCTACATTGCAGACAAACTGATTTTTTCCGCTTTTTTTAATATTAATAGTTTTAAAAAAAACGTATTATTTTAGGAGATAGTGTCGCTTAGGTATTTTTAATATAAAAATAGTACCCGGAAAAAATACGCAAGCGCCCAGGCAAAATATTTATCATCCTAGATAAAACAACACATAGTGATTTCAATAAATATCTTAGGAACGGAAAAAATACTGAAATTAACATTTTATTATCACCGCATATTAGTAAAAATGGCTAAATGTTTCAGTTTACTAAAATATTCCCTAGAAAAACTTACTTTTGAAAAAATCGAGTAGTTTTTAAACCCATTAAAAATAATTTAAAATCAAAGTAAATAACGTTTTTCCAACATATGAATAAAGTTAAAACGATAATTTTGAGGGATATTTCTTATTTTATGACAGTAAACTAAATTGCACAAAGAAATCTTTAACTCCAAGCGTAAAACTACTAGAAAAACTTTAAAATAGCAAAATCTGTGGAGCTGTTATACGTTAACACTTTCCGGGACATTCCGCCTGTCGACGTAATCTTGTATGCGTGTAAATTGACAGTACGGCTGTGGGCGTTCTTCTTAAGGTGCTCCTAGCGGACAGACCGTCGACAGCCGTTTTAGTTTCATACAGTTAGTATGGAGCAAGTGATCAGTTGTCGTATTGCACACATTTCTGTATTAGTAGGTGTCATAACACTACAAGGCTTTACATTGTCATCATATACGCTATGATAGGTACATGATATGACAGGCCGCCTGTGGCCGTTTAAACGTCATCTATACCAATATTATAAAGAGGAAAGATTTGTTTGTTTGTTTGTTTGTTTGTTTGTAACGAATAGGCTCCGGAAATACTGAACCGATTTGAAAAATTCTTTCACTGGTAGGAAGCTACATTAACCCCGAGTGTCATAGGCTATATTAGATTTTCAAAAAAATTAGGGATCCTTACCTAAACTCAAATAATGTAACCCAAGGTGCAATATTTTTTCCGTTGTTTACATATTTTGACCTGTCAAAATATGTAAACAATGTAAACAAACAAATGTAAACAATGTTTGTTGTTGTTGTTTTTTTACCAAGCCCATTCTGGGCAGGCAAAAGAACATAGTCTATAGAGCCAAGCCTTTTGTAGTATCTTATATTCTATGGCGTAACGAAGTAAGCCGGGAAAGCTCGTACAAGAATATAACAATTTGAACTGGGTGTCACAACACTAGGTTTACCTAGTTGTTTTAGTGGATTTTTCGCTTACTATTGAAAATCTTATGTGATATGATATGACGTAACGGCCATGAACGTATGAAAATTTTATATGAGATTTCGAGGTGTCATATCACAATAGTTCAAGATTGAACTGTGTCCCGGAATGTGTTACTTCGTCCAGTGTTCTGCGCACACACGTTGTGCGTTGTTTGAATACGTTTGCGGGTAGCTCAACAATTGACGTTGGAACTCAGACTCGAGACGCTATCAGATGAAGAACATAAAGTACTATTACCTACCTACGTAGTATTTAGAATTACTACTGGTTTGAGACCTCAGAGTACCTATAGTCATACTACTCTCTCTCTGCCCTGCAGTAGCATCTCATCTCTTTCTGCGCCCAATAATATACTACAAGACCTACGATAAAAATGTTATTTATGGTATTAGATACTCAGCATCATATCACGAAATACGATACTACACGAAATTAAATCTATTTCCTCACAAATTTCGAACTATCCCCATAACTTTTTTTTTTTTCAGGTTAGGAAGAAACTTTTATATCCAAAATATCGTGATAATAACATCTCAGTACTCAATGCTCTTTGAGAGCTGCTAAGGCTATACTTTACGCAAGGGTGTGAGGAACTTGTCTTCAGATTTAGTTAAGTCGCAAAAGGAAGCCAGCCACTGGCGGTTATTTCTTTTTCGATTAAAATGCTTTTATTTATCCCTAAAACCCTTGACGTACCAACTAATATATTAATAAAACTTTTTAGGTGGCCACACGTTGAAGGAACGGGTACTTAAATATAATATCTCCTGCCATAGAATACCTACTACTCCTGAAATAATATATTGTCGTACATCATCTGCATTATTTTAATATAGCTAAATAAACTTAGTAAAAACTTAACAAACAAGTTTGGTAAAGGTAAAATCTGTCACAACTAGTCAACCCAACATACACCATATTCATATAATACGAATAAAATGATCAGTACTTCGTTAACTTTCATAGCGTTGTCATCAGAGAAGATGGTCGCTTGATTCCCTGGGTAAAGATATCTGCTCAATTTAGAGAGGCGTTTATTATTTCCTATAACCCATTGATAAATTTATTGCCGTGTGGTGACGACAAAAAATTCTACCACCCCATTTCCTATCGTGGGTGTCGTAAAAGGCGACTAATTTTCGAAGCACGGGCAGCAGCATCCTTTGTTGATCAAAACAAAAATTAATTTTAAACAACTATGCTGCGATAGAAAACCCGCCTGCCAAGCGAGGCAATTATGGTAAACCCAAAACTAAAACTCAAAACTCAAAATATTTATTTGTGCAAACCCCCCATTTTTTGTTCCGCTCAAAGGAGCGAGGAGGTTATGTGGAGCTTGCACCCACTCAAACCCTCCGGTGGCCGTGTCAGCGTTTTTTGGGAAGGACCCTGGGAACCATTGATTATCAGCGTACGATATCCTTCCCATGTACAGCTTCGTATTCGGGGATGCTTGTTGTTCCCTCTCTTCTCGCCTCTAAAGCTGCGGCGGCTCAGTACCACACGCTGTGCCGCCGCCCTTCCCGGGGCCGTTTGATAAGTGTGAAGTGTGTAGGTCGGCAAATCCCCCTCCTCACAAGGTTTGTCCTTGTGGTGATCGCTGGGCGAGGCCTATGTCCAGGCTGCGATGATGATGATTGATAGATTGATACTAGAGTTAGTAACTGCAAATGTTGCTGAATCACTAATATAATCCTTACGTTTTTGCGAACCGTAAGATGAAGAGTAAAACCTGTTGAAGGTTTCGGAGGTGCACTGGATAAGGGTCGCACGGGTTAGCTGATCAGTAGGTCGATCTATAGGTGGGGCATATGTCCAATAGTGGATGCATTTCGGCCGATAAGGTGATGATATCAACGTCTCCACTTTCTTGGGGTAAATATCCCGATTTTAAAATAAAATATTCACAGACCTACATTAAAATCATGAGACTCTTATCCATTTGCCATATAAGTATGTTGAGAATAAGTAAAAGTTTACATCTATGATTTTGGTTTAAAACTTAGTGAAAACGGATTTGATCCTATTGAACGACATTGAATAAAAATTCGGTCTGAAACCAATCATTAGACATGCATGTTGATTGATTTGCATTACACTTATTTGAATTGTATAAAAATATATAGCAGTCAGTAACTGTATTATTTTCCTAATCAAATCAAATTAATTGGTAGCACTGCGAAAAACTTGAATTTCAAATACAAAATAATTCTGTTAAAGATGCCTAAGCGACGGCTCAATTAATGTTGACGGTGCGTACGCGCTACCTAAATAACAATTTAAACCGCAAAGACTATTTTTTCGTTACCAACCACCATACCATAAATATTTACAGCCCGGGCAAGCGACATATGCTTGGTATCGCAATATGCTTAAATCATGAATTATTATAATTGAGTTTCCATCAGAAAATACCTAAACGCCAAATAAAATCGAAAAGTCGGCAGGTAAAAGTACCCAAGCGACATCTAAATTTTATTATATTTTACTTATAAAATACCTAATCTATCGTTTAATTAAAATAAGTTCTGGAAAATAATTCCCAAGTTCCATATATAAATTAATAAAAGATGATCAAAAATATCTTCATTCTCCATTAAAGATTTTATATTCCAGGAAAAAATACTTTACCAGAATTACAAAAGACATTTGGAGTAGGGTAAACATTCCTTAGCAATAATTTAATTTTGAAAATTATGACAAAAACTATCCAAATAAAAATTAATAAAAATTTTGATACCTAAGTAAAAAAATAATAAAAAAGATCGAAAACTTGTCGCTTGGTCGCCATAAAAAGATGGAAAAAGAGGGAAATCTAAAATACCTAAGCGACATAAATTTCATCGTAGAGACATGAGAGTGACACCAAAAGACGCAGAAAAATCTGACGATTCCAACAAGGTATATAACTCAATATCGACCATCTTGTCGCTTAGGTACTTTTTCCTTTCCAGCGTCGACATATACTTTGAGTAAAATATCATCAACTTCACCTTATTAACTTTTGGAAAAATTATTGTGTTTACTCAAGAAGACTCATCTCTATTTTGAAAGCGAAGCGCTTCATATTTTCTTTATGTGACGCCAGTTAAAAGTTTACAAAGTTACTTTTTAGTTTTATAAGAAAAAGTTGAGTTACTTGTTAGCACTCGGGGGTTTCCTTTGCGGCTAAGACAAACCTTGGAATAATGAATATTTTATTTTTGTATTTTCTTTTTTTAAGGCGGGGAAACTCCTAACGAGTACCCTGCAGCCCCCGGGGGAGCCGCCGGGTTATGTGGGGTTCGCACCCACTAAAACCCCGCCGGTGTCCTTCTCGGCTGTTGACAAAGGTTCATCTCCGCGACCTTCTCCAGCATCGGCTGTCAAGCCTTCTCGGGGGGACATGGTGGTTTTGATCGTCCAACGCTCAACAACGAAAACGGAGGACCCGCGTTCTTCGCTCTTCTAGGGGCCGTTATATGGATGCACAAGGCCTTTTGTACTACCTGGGGATGTTTTGTAACGATATTTTAAGTATTTCCAAAAACAGGTAATCATTAAAGTATCTTACATTAAAAAAAAAACTATTAGACACGATAGGTTTTCATGTTATATGTGTTAAGTTAATAAACAAAGTTCTCTCTCTATTAAATTTCATGGCAGCTACGCCACCGCTATCCACACGTCCGAATTGTCCGATCTGTGTACGCACGGACGAATTTATTTTATAGACTCGTCGATTGTCTGACGCGCTTTATTTTATACACATGTAAATTGCAAATGTTTAATACAGGTAATTATGAAGATCTATCAAAAAGGCCTATGTCCAGCAGTGGACGTCTTTTGGCCAAGATGATGATGATGTTAATTTAATATTTAAGATATCAAATGTTCGATCATAAACTAATATAAAATTATTATTTTTTGGCGGGGAAACTCCTAACGAGTACCCGCAGCCCCGGGGGCTTCGCACCCACTAAACCCCGCCGGTGTCCTTCTCGGCTGATAGCAGAGGGGCTGCGGGTAAGCCTGTGGAATTCTCCGCGATCCTCCCCCCAGCAATGGCTGTAGAGCATCATTTCGGGGGGGACAAGGTGTCGTCCCCCCGTAGCGTGGTTAACCTCGTCCAACACTTGACGGCGGATACGGGACACCCGCGTTCCGCCGTCCTTCTCGGGGCCGTTATATGACTACACGAGACCCCCGCCTCGTGCACCCAACGACCCCGGGGTCCCCTCTTAGTCGCCATTTACGACAGGCAGGATTTACCTCAGTCCTATTCTTCGGCCCGGTACTGCAGGGCGTGATATAGTATACCTACCATCAGGACTAAGTTATAATTAACAAATTCGATACATAATTTGCGATAATGATTTGTTCTATTACGGCTCGCGTAACTCGAACAGTCCCCATTAGCGGAACCAAATCAGGAATTATTAACCGACCCCGGAACCCTAATAACTCGTAGATTAATTCAGTACTTATAACTTCTAGTGGTATCCAGTATACGGCTGGTTATATACGTATTAAATTATTATATAATCTGCAGAGATTTTAACTATGTTTAAGTTAAGACGATATACGACAAATAAATGGAACGAGCAAATGAACAGAGTCTATCTCTTTGATATAGCATACTGAGGGCAAGGGACAGTCTTATATCAGTCGCCCACATCGGTTACTACATTTTATTGGAAAAAGTAGTAAATATTGAATATCTTTTTAATTATTACTTTTAAATCAAATCTGAATTACCAGAATTTAATTATGTTTATTATCATTATTCCTAGGTAGTTTTAACAAAAACTAGTAAGTCTTTTCGAAGAACTAGCTATTCCCGTTTTTTGGAAAGGTTATCTTTGACGAAATAATGTATCGAGGTTTTTTGATTCCACTAGTGTTTCTCAATTATAAAAAACTTTGTTATATCCTCAAAAGGGTTATATTGAAATTCCAGATCTTTACCTCCTATAGATAAGGAGAATTACTTGATTTAAAAAACCTTCAAAACTCATATAGCGTCTTAACAAAGGTTGTGATCTAAGGTAGGCGAAAAATCGAAAAAAAGAGAAGTAATATATATACAATTTATCACTATATCTACTCAATAACATCGTCAAAATAATAATAACGCTTCACACTCAGAGCCCCTAACTAGTAAGAACCTGAATCTAAGGTGCCTGAAACATATACAGAGACGAACATTACACCGAGAGCGGAAACAAACATCGATATTAATCATAATAATGTTTGCACCACCGGGAATCGAACCCTGCTCCATCCGCGTATCATTCCACATCACTGCCACTGAGCAACGGAACAGTGGGTTATGAGGTTATAATGTTGCCTTATCCAAAACTAGGACATAACAAAGAACACAATAATAAGAGCCTAAAAGAGCCCACGCAATGCTAAGTGCAGAAGCAAACTTGCTAACTTGCGTCGTAAAATTAAGCACGACTTCAAAAGATCACTCAAACTTTATAAAATTTACCCTTGATGAGGAAAAATTGCCGAAGAGTGGTGCTCTCTCGCCCTTTCGCCTACGTAATTATGAAGTATCGGCAAAAACTTTGAGGCAACGTGAACGTTAAGAGCCGTATTCGTAGGTAGGGTAAAACGACCTATTACCGCGGTAGTCAAAATCACGTCCTATTACGGCTCTATTTTATCTTTTGCAATTTATGATTCGTTGTGACTGTGTATGGTAAAGGTGACTACATAGTGTCCAAGGGAAACTAACACGTAACTAATTACCCAGCACTCGTGCGTTTAAAATCGTTTAAAATTACTTAAATTAATTATTTTGTGTAACGTCACCGAAGCGAGAAGCTGTTTCATACAAACGCAGACTGACTCGCGGTAGAACATTGAATTTTCAGACTTCGTTTTTAGTTCAAACAAACACTTTAAGATTATGTTACTATATTCGAATACTTTTTACATTCAAGTAGTGTTAGTTAATCAAGTTGATTTCTGTTTAAAATCAAATAAAACAAGTAAATATTAGTAAAAAAAAAGTCCGCCGTATTAGGAAGGCTATTTGAGGGTACCGCCTATTACGGAGGGTACCATCGGTAGTAGGAAAAACGCAGTGACGGTAATTTATAAATTTAGTGGTATAATAAATATAATTTATGAACATTTCGTTATTTAACTTTAATTTTCATTAGTAATCAAGTATAAAACCAATTTTGGAGGTACATGTTTTTTAACTAGAATCCTTGTTTTTGACGCTTAAAGTTGACAGTAAAATTTAAGTTTGTTGGAATACTGTGAAACCTAACGTATGAGTTTTAATGAAGAAAAATAGTCTAATACAACGATTACTAACGATTTGATAGTTTTATGGTAAAGTCAGAGTGCTCTTATTTGTAAGTAATAACTAACATTACCGAAATATCTTTACATTATATTTCAGAATTAGGAAATAAAAACTCATAAGATATTTTAGTACCTACCGTATTAGGCTGTAAGGAATCCTAACACGGTGTATGGAAATTACAGAGCTAATAATTAAACCGTATTATTCATAAAGATAAGGTCGCCTATTGTCACCTTACTTTATGCTAAGTGTATATTTATTCATTCATTCATTCAAAGATACCGTACATTTTAAAAAGCTTTACTGCACGTCTACTTATTTGGTTTGTTGTATGGTAAATACGTGACATTCTGTCTAAATTAACATACGTCAAATAAGTTAAATGCACTTTAACTTTTTATGAATAACAGGGTAAGTAAATAATTAAAAAAACTTACACAAAAATGTATACTAAGATTATGTTTATTGTATTTTGCCATCAATATAATAATTTACTACTAGACTTTACCGTAAATATGTTTTATTTGTAAGGTTTCATTAAAATCTATTTCGTAGTTTTTACGTGAAAGAGATACAGACATCCTTTATTACAAACTTTGACATTTATAATATTAGTAGGTGGCGACGCCGTAGACTTTCCTTATATCCGATGAGGACGCAGGCAGGCTAGTGGTTTCACCAGCAATGGGATGCCTGCAAGGAGGTCGCGGTGTCGGACGAATATTAGCCGTGTTTGGCTCCATAGATAAACATTATATCTATTGTCGACATGACATGCTGTCATACGATACAAAAATAACAAATTTTCTTCTTTGCATTAAAAAGTTCACATAATTTACCGATGTTGCTCTGGATCTTGGAAAGTGCTTGTGCCCAATAAAGACCAGACCTATACACCCGGGTGTGAACGCCGCGGACAGGATTTCAAGGTTGGTGGATCAATTTTCCTTCCTCGTAGTCGTCGGATGTAGGAATTACTACGGCCTGTTGCCTGTTACCTCGACCTGTCCTGTTTTGCCATCATCTTTTCTTATGGTGGCCCATTTACGCGCCACCAGTAGGATTATTAAAACCCTCGTCCGGGCCTTATCAAATTAAAGTTGGAGAAAAACGAACAGCAATTGTTTTATAAAGAGGTTAAGGAGGATATCGATTTGACCTGTATGTATGTTTGTCCACGATTATTTAAATTTTGTCAAAACCGATTTTCACAAAAGTATTTTTTAAATTCAGAAGTAGGGTTTTAGTACCTATATTTAACCGATTTTAGAAAAGAGGAAGTTCTCAGTTTAGGTTTGTATCAGTTTATTGATTAAGGTTTTGGATCTTTTACATCCGTCCGTCTGTCTGTCTGTCTTCTAAAGGCTTTAATTTCCGAAACGGCTCGATTAATTTTAATGAAAAAAAATCACGATATTTTATTTGTCGTCCAAAGAATACAAACAAATATTAAAAACTTAAAAAAATTATGGAAATTTAGAGAAAAATGCAAAAATTGTGCCAAAATCTTCCTTCTTGAACAAACTTTTGTCGAGCCTCTACTGAGATATTGACCTGGTCAATAGACATTAAATAATGATAATTTGTAACTTCACTGAATGTATATTAACAATAAATATGAAAAATTATGTTAATAAGCTAGCCGAATTTGCACAAATTACGCTTTTATGGGTATAACCTGCTCACATAAAGAAACGATCTCAAAATGGCGGCCGTTGTATGGCCGCCATTTTCAAATCGTTTCTTTATCGGCGCGGCTTATTAAAAAAAATCGTCCCCATATTTAATTCATTGCGTTCCGTTGTGCGGAGTGATGGGAGAACTTTACGATGCCGTAGATTGATTTATTGATTCAAAGTCAAAGTCAAATTCAAATTCTTTATTCAATTTAGGATACAAGATATCACTTATTGAAAGTCAATTAGACTACATCTAATCTAATTGCTATTGATACCTTATTTGGTAAAGTATCCTATACTGTGAGAGGCGAGGTAGTTCAGGGTGCCCACCAATTGGCTCAGGTAAACAAATGTTTGCCTTGCCTTACGACAATAGTCGATTGTTGTTTTGTTATTCGCCCGTTCAGGTCAGGCAAAGAAACATAGTAGCCCATACAGCCAAATACTCATTATTCGTGTTTCCTAAACTAATTATATTACTGGAAACATCTTAGCGCGAGGCCATTTATTAAATAGTTGATACACAAAATATTATCAAAATAGCCCCTTACTAGGAAGAACCTGTATTTATGTACAGTGCCAGTAACAATTACAGCCATTGCATACCATTTTCTGATTGCACGGAACCATGAGCTGAGATGAAATTGTTTCATCGTGCGTGTGTTGTCATCCCATACTCCGTAATAGGCTGTGCTTACCTCCGTAATGGGCTTCAAACTTTTTTTTGCCGCCGTAATAGGAATTCCGAATTGTCAGAAAAAATATTTATTTAAAATTAATTATCACTCTAAAATAAATAAAACGACAACTGAAATAGAAAATATAATTATGATGAGTGGCAAAAAATAATTTAAATATCTGCTAAAATATTTAGAAATGTTTAATTTCTTACCCTACTTTAAAATCTCGTCAAAACGCGCCGTAATAGGGCATGTTACCCTACTTAACTATACATATTGTTATAAATTATTGATAGGTAGTTAGTATGTATTTCGATGCACTACAAACATCAAGATGCAAAGACCAAAATAATAATCCTGCATGCTCCTGAGCGCTCATTTGATTTGCGAAATGATGACGATAGGATAACATTTGAAACTTGTCTCCAAATTATATGAAACAATAAAATAAGCAAATGGTATCGACATTATTGTTTTTAAAATACATATAGTGATCTGGATATAAATAAATATATAAATATACCTGTTCCTTATGTTAAATAATACTTTCACAAATGCCTTCCTAACAGTAAACTCTAGTCAGTCAACGACATGTCCTCCCATGTCTGACATGTCGAGCCATCTACTTACTTTACCTACCTATAATAAGTATATACTTGACTCTACTATATAGTTCATTTCCCATCTCACTAGACTACACTTTAACCATCGCAAAACACGTTTGTCAAGAGCAAGGTACCAGCATTCCTGAATTATTTGTTTTTATTTAGGATCCGTAGTCTATCAGATTTATGATATTACAACTAGCGCATTAATTTACAACAACAGTGTGAATGGATCGGCTCAAATATCCAGGCAAGAATGTCGGGAGCGCGCAATTGCCCGGCGTAACGTGAAACGAAATTAAACTACGATAATTTACGCAATAATTCCTTATTTCCTTATGTACACGCGTTTATTTACGAGCGCAAAACGCTATGGTAGATTCATAAGCTCAATATTAATGTGTGTTTAAAAATCTGTGACTGTATCAGATAGGTATGCCATGCGTACCTAACGTGGGTTGCCTAAAAGAAATCGCTTATAGCGATAAGGACGCCCATTGCATGCTAATTTTATTAATTGTATTTTGGTTGTGTGAAATAGTGTGTTTTTTTATCTCTTATAGTACCCATATGTACTGTACATCCTAAGAAACTATTGAGTTTGTATAAAGTGCGCTATACTTGTATAACATTTGAAAATCAGACAGCATTTCTCAACAAATCCGTGCTGCTAAAAGCTGCTATGCTACTCCTCCGTATCGACATTTGTTCTAATTTTCAATACATTTGTGAAACCTGTTCACTGGAACCGTATCAAGTTGCATAGAGGTAGCAAATGAGGTAACAATATGCCTGAATATGTAAGTAGGCTCGGGGGTACAAAAAAACCTCTTTTATTGGAACTAGCCGGCCATCCATTATGTATTATGCGATATCAGTGCACGTACACATTGTAGTACGATACGTTTTTTTTTTTGGAAGAACGTTAGTGAACGTAGTAAAGTTCAACGGCACCCTACATCTTGCAAAAGAAAATCATTTTCGAATACTGTCATTGTCATCTAATTTTAAGAGTTTATCAAATAAGTTACTTTCCATTTTATAAAGAACGTAACTTATGATTTTTTTCTAAAGAGGTCTTTTTTTATTACGTGTTTGCTTTATTATTTTTATCTGTTCTAGCCGTAAGTCGTCTTTACATTTTTAAAACATGAATATTTGATTTCCCAAAAAAGCTCAACATTCATACAAAATAAAACCTATTCAGGATTATAATAAATAAATAAATAAATAATAAATCTTACAATTTTACACACTTTAGTCAACCACTCTGTTATGAAACTGAAAAATGTAAAAAAATAATTTTAAATCCTAGACGTAGCTCAAAAGACAACGGAAACCTACACAAAAGGTCATAAGTCGAGCATATTCTCAATATTCAGTTTTTTGCCAGTCTAGCGGACTGGCTGTGACACGCGTACCCCCCGCGAAGGGCTCCCGGGGGACCCTTGAATGGGCCCCTGGAACCCTTGAATACATTACGACGATGTAAGAAGCAGGCTTTTTGTCACCATATTTCAGCGGAAGTGCTCTCCATTTTTTTTATCTGTCATCGCGAAGTAATAGATAGTTTTAGCTTCGAATTCGGTTTGCTGTAATGGAAATTTGATCTTGTATTTTTTTGAGAGGATAAGTTGATGGGGATAGTTTTTATTGAATTGGTTTAGGTTATTGTAAGTGGACAAAGGATACTGTTAACTAAACTTATAGAGTAGAGATCATCATCATCATCATCATCATTTCAGCCGTAGGACGTCCACTGCTGGACATAGGCCTCCCTCAAGGCTCTCCATCTGTACCGATCGCAGGTGGCCTGCATCCAGCGTGGACCCGCAGCCTTGCGCAGATCATCCGTCCATCTGGTCGGTGGACGTCCTACGCTGCGCTTGCCGATCCGTGGTCTCCACTCGAGAACTTTTCGGCCCCAGCGGCCATCTGTTCTGCGGGCTATATGACCTGCCCATTGCCACTTCAACGAGCTTATCCGCTTGGCTATGTCGGTGACCCTGGTTTCTCTGCGTATGTCCTCATTTCTGATTCGATCCCGCAGAGAAATCCCGAGCATAGCCCGCTCCATGGCTCGTTGAGCTACTCGGAGCCTGTTCATAAGCCCTATAGTGAAGCACCACGTTTCAGAACCGTATGTCATCACTGGCAGCACACATTGGTTAAATACCTTCGTCTTCAGGCACTGAGGAATATTGGACGAGAAGACGTTGCGTAGTTTCCCGAACGCCGCCCATCCGAGCTGGATTCGGCGATTGACCTCCTTCTCGAAGTTGGACCTACCTAACTGGATGGTTTGTCCTAGGTATACGTACTCGTCGACAACTTCGAGAACCGAGTTCCCAACCATAACTGGGGTAGGCAGAACATGGACATTAGACATGACCTTCGTCTTGTCCATGTTCATTTTAAGGCCCACCTGTTGGGAGACTCGGTTGAGGCCTTCGAGCATCGTGCTGAGTTCCTCCATCGACCTTGCCATGACTACGATGTCGTCAGCAAACCGAAGGTGAGTGATGTATTCGCCGTTAATATTGATGCCCTGCCCTTTCCATTCTAGAAGTTTGAAGGCGTCTTCTAAAGTGGCGGTGAACAGTTTCGGAGATATAACATCTCCCTGTCTCACGCCTCTGTTCAAGGGAATAGCCTTCGAATTCTGTTCCTGTACTCGGACAGACATGGTGGCGTTGCTATACAAACACTTCAGCACTTCGATGTACCGATAGTCAATCCGGCATCGTTGGAGGGACTCTAGCACCGCCCATGTTTCGACCGAATCAAAGGCCTTCTCATAGTCCACAAACGCTAGACATAGCGGCAAGTTATACTCTTCGGTCTTCTGTATAACTTGCCGCAGCGTATGTATGTGGTCTATGGTACTAAAGCCTTTTCGGAAGCCGGCTTGTTCGGGAGGCTGGAAGTCATCAAACCTTCGTTCGAGACGATTGGCGATGATCCTGGAAAACAGCTTATAAACATGGCTCAAAAGCGAGATGGGCCTATAATTCTTCAAAAGGGTTTTATCGCCCTTCTTGAAGAAAAGCACCACCTCACTTCTGTTCCATGCTTCAGGCGTGGTCCCTTCGAGTAGGACAGAATTAAAGAGCCTCTGAAGGACTTTGAGTACCGGTGTTCCACCCGCTTTCAGAAGCTCTGACGTGATTCCATCCTCACCCGGTGCCTTGTTGTTTTTAAGCAGTTTCAGGGCCATCCTTATCTCGTACAGGCTGATGTCCGGGATATCTTCGGTATAGTGTCGGGTTAGTTTGGCTCTAGGGTCGTTAGCCGCATTAGTAACAGGCTTAGTGACCGAATCGTATAGCTGTCCGTAGAACTTCTCGATTTCCCTCAAAATTTCCGCTTTCGTCGACGCTATACTGCCGTCATCCCTCTTCAGCTTGGTCATTTGGCTTTGCCCAACAGACATATCTCTTGCGAACACTTTGGAGCCTTTATTTCGCTCTAGAGTAGAGATATTATCGAACAATTCAATTTGCAATTGTTTTGTCGAATATCTCGACTTTTTCCTTTATAAAGAAATTCGGAAAACATTAACAAAAGGGATAATAGCTTGCACAAGCAGTGATCGATCACGATCTACTTACGACAAATGAAGTCCTGGTGACTCAACTGCTTTTATTCTTGAAACCCGTGAAACCATTTATTGTCAACTTTGCAAATTACCTATTACAGTTTAAAACTGGTATGCAATCGAATAAATCAATGACAATACCTATCTCTAAAACGGGTTTAATTAAATTTTGTAAAAATCCAAACGATACAATGACGAATACATTTTGTATTATCAATCAATATATATAAAACTTTTCCGTTACTGACTGACTGACTGACTGACTGACTGACTGACTGACAGACAACGCAGAGCCGAAACTACTGGGCGTAGCGGGCTGAAATTTTGCATGTAGGTTCCTTAGGGAGTGTAGGTGAGCACTAAGAAGGGATTTCCCGAAATTCCCACGGGAACGGGAATAAACGGGATTTTTGTGTTTATGAGAAATCTGCGCGGGAAATACCGCGGGGCAGCCTCTAGTATATTATATAAAACTCTTCCGTTACTGACTGACTGACTGACAGACAACGCAGAGCCGAAACTACTGGGCGTAGCGGGATGAAATTTTGCATGTAGGTTCCTTAGGGAGTGTAGGCGAGCACTATGAAAGGATTTCCCGAAATTCCCACGGGAACGGGAATTGGAATGGATTTTTGTGTTTATAAGAAATCTGCGCGGGAAAAACCGCGGGGCAGCTTCTAGTTTATGATATTTTAGTTATCAACCTGAAATATTCCAAATAATTTAATTTAAATCTTAAACAACTAATTAAAAATTTACCAAGCCATATGCAATACATTGATATTAGAATATCCGTTACCTTTATTATTTGTGAGTAGCAGTGGTATGGCTAGTATAAGCTTGTTGTAATGTAGGCGAACTTTATGTTTTGATGAATATCGATGTTTGATTCCGGGTCTGGGTGGAATGTTTGTTTCGAGTTATTCCAGACCGATCCCTTCGAATCTGATCCCTGATCAATTATTATTATTTATTTTTATCCGGACTGATCCCTTATAATTTTTCTAGTCCGGACAGATCCTTTTTTTAAGTGAAGATAATGTTCAGTCAAAGTTAAAATGGTCTGTATAAGTTTCGGCATATTTTGGGCACCTAGATACATGCTCTTCCTATTTATGGGCTCTGAGTGTGATGTTTTATTGTTCTTATTATTATTATATTAAAAAAAAACTTATCCTTGACAAACCCAAAGAGATTCATTTTCAAAAAAGCTTATAATATAAAAAGGGTGAAGTCATGTTGAGGTGCAAAGAGTAGTTTAGTTGAAACGGGAGCAACGATGAAGGCAAAACTCCCGGCGGAGCAAGGTGGTCGCCCGATCCATCTTCATCTGAGCTACTGCTAACATGACGCGTTTCCATTATCACTATTACTTAGTACACACATAATTAGTACATACATAACGTCACCCCTGTTAGCAATCATGTTAGGCATACACAATTGAATACTCTTGCTACGATACTCAGATTACTTCTTCCGCTTCTTCTTTCCCTTAGCAACCCTTTGCATTCACGCACGTAGGTTTCGTGATCTCTTTACGCAGCCTCTCTTGAGGACGTCACCGATATTATTATGTTTCATGATCGTTCGCCTATCTCTTGCAGTATCGTTTCATCCGTATTCACTCTGTAAATACGTTAATAAGTAAATACTCCTATACATTGAATATCTAATACATCATACAAATATTCTTTGAACGTGGGGAAAACTATTATACACAAATTTTTTTTCGCATTAAGTTTAGACGTAACTGTAACAATGCAACCGCGCACAGTTTAATGGCGAGATTGAGTGATCGGCTCCAATCTGACAAGTTGTTAGTCGACTGATGGAGCGACCACCACATCCGACGGCGGCAGAGCGGCCAGCTAGCCTGTTAACCATTTGTTAGAGATGGAACAAGTTAAACTATGGATGCTATAATAGTATTATTATTATCAGCCGCCTCCATAGCGCAGTGTGCGAGCCTTTGATTAGGGCCCGGAAGGTCGTCGGTTCGATCCCCACGGAAAACATCTCATATTGATTCCTCAAAAATCATGTAGTTATTTTCGATTAGGACATTGCAGGCTTGAATCACCTGATTGTCCGAAAAGTAAGATGATTCCGTACTTCGGAAGTTGGTCCCGGCGGCAGGAGTGGTCGTTATAACCGCGGCGACAAGCTGGCCCCTTGTCACGTTGGTATAAAAACATAAACTCGGCTGTAAACGTAACCGCGCTCTGATGAGCAGGTGCCTTCGAGGAATAAAAACGTGGGATTATGTTATGTTATGTTTTTATTATCAGAATCTATACGTTTTGACGACCTGGTGAAGGTAACGGGATTACAGTGGATGTTGGTAGCACAAGACCGGCCACTGTGGCTATATGTTGTATGGTCTATGTCCATGATGATGATATATATGTCACCGGAAAATAACAAAAACCGTAAATTTATAAATTTTCTAGGAAATTTATAAACTTTCGTAGGATTCTAAACGAGAGATAAATTGTATTATTTTACGCCTACATTTTCGTAAATTGATAAACTTACTAAACTCACTCGTAAAATAATAAGTAACCAATAACCAAACGCCATGTATAATGAATTGAAATTTACCACAGAGCTACGAAAGTTTTATGGTAGCCATGACCAAAATGTTTTATTTTACCTACCTATAATACAAGGTTACTTTTTGTATTATATGTCACCGTTAAATTGCGAAATACGTTAATGTGCACTTTACCGGGCAATGTGCACATTAACTGTTTAGGTCAGTTAATGTGCGAAATGTTATGTGAAATAAGGGGTATCCACACTTTACCTAGTTAATGTGCGTATTACCGGATGTCTCGCCTATTAAGTGCGGAAAACAGAAAACTCCGACCGAAAATTCAAATCTAGGGCAAAATTGTAGGTTAGGTTAGGTTTGGCTTGTGATCTTTAACTAGCGTAGCGAGCGAAGCGAGCGGAGCTTAGGTTACCTGTGTTAAACTAAAATCTAAGTCAGAAATTTTTTTGAGCTTAACTTAGTCGTTATTTGTAGATTACCTAGGGATTTTCCAGATTACCTATGTAGATTACGTAGGGATTTTCCAGATTACCTAGTTAATGTTGAGAACAACATTTTATTTCGAACTCTAACGGATTCAGCCAGTTAGTGCACTTTAACTGAATTTCGCACATTAGCGGTAACATTTTAACCTATTAACCTACCTAGTTTTTAGTACCAGTAAAAATACTTTTAGTGTGATTGAATTGTTTGGCAAGTCTGATTGTACGTAAGTCTATGGACGCAAGCATTTTCTCTGTCAACATCGACCAATCAGGGAGCAGTGTGTTATTTTCCGTATTTCAAAAAGCGTAAAATTAAAAGCTCTTCTGTGATTGGTCGATCCGTTTAGAATCTTACGAATTGATTTCCGTTAGTTTATAAATTTACTAAGACGCGCCGAAAATTTATAAATTTGCAAAAAAGTGGGCGTAAAATAATTCAATTTATCTCTCGTTTAGAATCCTACGAAAGTTTATAAATTTCCTAGGAAATTTATAAACTTGCGAATCTTATTATTTTCCGGTGACATATACACTGCAAACAAGATAGTGACTAACAAATACACTCCATCCGTATACAGTTATGAACCTCATAAATTCAGATTAACAAGCACTGTCTCTGTGCAACCTGCCTTGCTGGTTAGCTTACGGTTGACTCATATTCAAATCATGGCTTGCAATAGTAAAATTTGTATAATGCACCGAATACACACAAAACAAAAGAACGAAAAGAAAACATTCTAAGTAACCTTTTAAACAGATACTAGCGTCATCGCAATACATATAATATTACTAGTCGTCCCGGCGAACTTCGTCAGGCCTAACCTATTACTATGTTGTGCATGTATTATACTTAAAAACCTTTCTCTTAAATCACTCTATCTATTAAAAAAAAACCGCATCAAAATCCGTTGCGTACTTTTAAAAAGCATACATAGGGACAGACGCGGGAAGCGAATTTGTTTTATACTATGTATTGATTGATGATGATATTGAATGTCTAACCCAAAATTGTATTGTGAGGCAAATTTTAAATTGTGATGCGTATATACACTAGACAAACTTGCTTAGAATTTTTAGGGCACTGTTATTTGTCGTTAGTTTAGAGACCTAAACTGGCCACTTTTAGAAATAAATAGTTCTTCTTTATAGCTACATAACAGAGTTTTTTTTTGCGCTAATATTGGTGAAAATGCCTCTTAAGGATCACAAGATTTTCATATTCCAATTCAGCCATGATGTTTCTTAAAAGCATGTCACCCGAACACTATTTGTCATACGTAAGTGGTTTCTCTGGTACGTAACACTTACAGCAAGATCTGCAGAATCACGGCCCTTCTTGTGATGTCTAGTCGTGTGCCCTCGAGGGTTTTTTCATCTGGAACATATTTGAACAACAATCTGAGAAATTACGACAGACACTCTATGTATTATTGAAATTTATTTTATTTGGGAATGGCTATTGCACATAGACTGCCACAATAAAAGCTAAAAATAAATATATAACCCGTACTACATTGGTCAGCTGTCTAAGTAATGTATAGAAACAGCTATTATTTTTGTTAGATTTTTACTTATATCACTTTGGGAAAGTTGTTCAGTATGGTGAGTTAAATCACATCTATTATCGACTTATCAGAAACATCCAGGCCGTGGCTAGGCCATTCACATGAGCAATGACAAAGCTAAGGTATTGAACATAACTCGTCGGCCCAGACAATCGTCATCGGCAATATGGCCGTTCTCCGTGTTTGCCGTCGCTCGGGCCGTTATAATAATTCAAATTAGACTTTGATGTCGGTGTGGAATCTATCCTAGGCAGAAAGTTAACATATAACTGTGTAAGTGCGAGTTGATGAAGACTATTTCCTTCTACCAGGGGCAAAGGACTAGAAGTGCTCAATCTATTTCAGTCCAGGCTTGCATCCTCCAGGTCCCGCCATTTCAGACCAGTTGTTGAAATCTATTTTTCAACTTATTCCCTCCTCGTGATGCAAGGGGACATACTGCTACCAGGAGTGCCAGAGCCTGTTTGGAGATGTAGTTTTTCAATTCCCTCAACACGTTATCAACCCAAATTCTCTAAAAGTGCGTTTTGGTAGAATTTAATTATAATTAGAGCTTTTTTAGTAATTAAATATTATTATGGAAACAAACTAAATCAGAGTTAACTCGGCTACATTAATCCTAAACTTATATTTGGTGGAAAATACCCAATTTTTTTTATTTCGTCACTGATGCACCGTTTCAAAATGCTCATTCCTATCAATATCAATATATATAAAACTCTTCCGTTACTGACTGACTGACTGACTGACTGACTGACTGACAGACAACGCAGAGCCGAAACTACTGGGCGTAGCGGGCTGAAATTTTGCATGTAGGTTCCTTAGGGAGTATAGGTGAGCACTAAGAAGGGAATTCCCGAAATTCCCACGGGAACGGGAAAAAATGTGATTTTTGTGTTTATGAGAAATCTGCGCGAGTGAAACCGCGTGGCAGCCTCTAGTAATATATAAAACTCTTCCGTTACTGACTGACTGACTGACTGACAGACAACGCAGAGCCGAAACTACTGGGCGTAGAAAGCTGAAAATTGGAACGTGGGTTCCTTGGGGAGTGTAGTTGAGCACTAAAAAGGGATTTCCCGAAATTCCCACGGGAACGGGAAAAAACGGGATTTTTGTGTTTATGAGCAATCTGCGCGGGAAAAACCGCGGGGCAGCCTCTAGTTTATCTATAAAATGTAATAATTAAAACACGAAGTATTTTATCCTTTTTTTTTTTGTAACGAGGGGAAATGCCTATCGCATTTCCCGACGCTCGGGGGAGCGTCGGGGGTATGTAGGTCTCGCACCCACTAAAACCCCCCGGCGGCCGTCTTGGCGCTTTTGGGAAGAACCCCGGGAACCACACATTATAGCGTCCGAAGTCTTCCCACGCTCAGCTACTATCAGATTCGTGCTCGGGGAGGGCATATTGTTCCCTCCCCGGCTCGCCTTTGGAGCTGCGGCGGCACAGTGCCACAAGCTGTGCCGCCGCCCATCTCGGGGCCGTTTGATGAGTGTGTCGGGCCCCCGCCCTTCACACCCACGACCCCAAAGACCCCTTTTAGTCGCCTCTTACGACAGGCAGGGCATACCTTAGACCTATTCTTACGCCCGGACCTACAGGGCTAAAGTATTTTACCCTAATCGCTCAGCGTATCGCTATCGCTACCCCTCTTATCATAAAGTTCACAGCCTTAAGCAAGCCTAGCAAGTGATATCAGTGAACTGGCGCCATTCAATGGGGAGTTGTGGAGTCACTGCCTTGCCTACATAAATCTGCTATAGGCGTGCCGTTTATTAGGGAACAACAGTATCTATGTACTTAGTAAAATTTGAACCTTAGTTGGAAAGCTATGTAAAAAGAAGAAGAAAATTGATTGAGACATCCTCAGTATAGTATACAAGCTGGCCTCTTGTCATGGTGGTATAAACCTAGTATAAACAAAAACTCCCCCAATAGTGGGTTCTCGATGCCACGTCGTGATTATTCAGAAAAAAGTATGACGTGAAAGTAAAAAAAATAAAGTAACGCTTCGAGCTAAGCTTCGTATCGGAACTCATGAACCTATCAGTTGGCCACCCGCCAGCTCCTAATGGAGAAAAAAATGCGGTCTATCGTAATTCTTGATGGCTATGAAAATGAAAAGCATTTAGACATATAATTCATTTTATGGATATCAAAAAATAAAGTCATTATTAAGGACTAGCAAATGAGATAGATGACTTTACTAAAATAGGTAAGTATTTGTTTTTCCCTGCTTTAGAGGTCTGAAATATAATCTTTGATGGAGTAAGTAGTTGAGATTCTTATTTTGTATTTTCTATTGAGTAAGTTCTCTATATTGCCTACTTGACACGCCTACAACCTTGCCCAACCCAGACCTACACCAGACATTGAAGGCACTTGTCGTGATCGAATGTTGCAGTCAAAGATTATCGTTTAGCCGTTTCAAAAGTTCCCACAAATAATGACATTAGTTAGTTGAAAGATCAAATTCATAACTTTTGATCTTGCTGCTCGGTTATTGCTGCTTGCTCCTTTTTTTATAACATGTTTTATTGTTATCATTCGTAGATAACTTTTAGGTTCACGTTTACAAGTTAATTTTTATACAAAATCTAATTTTATAGCAAACCAAGTAATTTTATTCATAAGTCAAACAAAAATCGGAAAACTAATTGCGTAATTTACCTAGACCTTGGCAACGCTATGCATGAAATTTTTTTACTTTCTACCTCCATGTTTTCTCTTCCCTCTCTTTCTTCCTGTAGCACGGAGAATGCACGCCACTGCAAATGGCAACAGAGATAAGATAACGACTGTTAAGTGAAAAATAACCGTTTGCGAGCGACGACGCCGCGCCTTACTGAATACCATGCATTGCCTGCAACATAGTATATGTTATGTAAGATAAAGTGATGCATTAATAATAACAAAAATAAGATCACAGCCTACCTAGGAAGCGGTGGAGCGATAAGCTAAGAGACAACATCAAGACCTAGGGGGAATGTGCCCAGGATCGGGAAAAGTGGAGAAAGGTGAAGGAGGCCATTGCCCAGCAGCAGTGGGACTCTACATGCTGCAAATAACAATAATAATATTAATTAGATCACCTAAGGTAGAACCCATGTTAATTCAAGTCGTTATAGTTTCTCTAAAACTTAGATCATCTTTAGAATGTGTGTTTTTTTTCTATTGCAGACATAACACTAATCCTGTTCATTTCCATCAGTTTAGTCGTATCCTAAAGTAATTTTGATTACAATTAATCATTTCGTTATTTTATTACACGATAATCTCTCGATATGTTGTTTATAGAAAAGTACCACGAGAACTAAGTGAAAAAGATCTTATATAGAACGAATAGTGACAATTCTCAGTGTATCTATAAAAATGTCCACACAAATTTTATGAACTTAAAGCAAAGCAATTAAAAGCTAAGAGAGATCTTTGCCAAACCAAAGCCTCCGCCCTCTGAGCCAAAATGCGCTTTCGACATATTATTTCGACACTTGCAATTAATATTGTGTATTTATTTATTTTAAAGATAAATGATGTGCCTAATTCCGCAAAGCTACCCAAATAGTAAGACACTTCCAGACAATAACCTCGAACAAATTGAACACAACATCACTTAAACTTAGGTTTAGTACATTATATAATCGTAATCAATTCAAGTATTAATTATCATCAATCCATTTATTAAATACTAGGAAGACATGTGAGCTGAGCCAACTCAAGGAATGGCAGAAATTTTTTGATTTATATTTTAAACTTTAATTATCCAAAAAAAGTAGGTATTCGCACGATTCCTTGTACCCCGTCGTTAAAAATGCCATAGACTCCATTAGTGACGTCCTGCGCAGCTCCGGCCCCTTTGCTCAATCCATCGTAGATCTTCCCTTTGGCTTCTGTAACACATTAGAATGTTTGCATTTATGAAATCCTATTTCAATATTTGTAATACCGAGTATATACTTATCTTCTTTTCCTGAAGCATGATTGAAATTATTTGAATAGCCAATTAATCGTATAGATTCTAAGTCTAATAAAATAATAGCAATCAAACTTTAAGCCTTTCTTTTTTTCCTGCATTATCAATGAAAACAAATTTTATTTAACGAGTTGATAGTTCTCCAAAAATTGGTTAATTCGTTCATCGTAAGTAGCAACTATATGAAATCAGTTCTAAAATAACTAAATAGAAACTTACTCATCAAACTCATCAGCACGTTAATGTAAAGATTGCCACTGGCAGCCTGAGCATCGACTGCACCTTCCTTTTCATCACTCCATTCTTCATCATCATCATCAACCGACCCGACTTTTGATACTTGAGAAGGAATGTTTGATTCTTCAGAGATGTCCTCAGATTTACATCTTATATGATCAACCATGACAAACTGCAAAGAAACATAGGTTTTTTTTAAAAAAAAATCCATAATATATCACAAAAAAATCTTATTATCTTATCGGTAGAAGTCCACTGCTGGACATGGGCCTTTCCCATAGATCACCACATTGATGGTTTTTGCGCGACCATCATACAGTACTCTTTGTCAGGTCGTCAAAATTGTAATAATGAATTATAACTTTAATTATATTACCAAAATTGCCATAACAAGCAGTTTTGTCGAGATCATTGTAGAAATTGATTTATAAATGTGACATCTGCGAAAGAGGTATGTAATAAGTTTTGTATTGAACTAATTTTAATTTGATGCCAACTGCAGTAAGCCAAGCGCGATATTGATTTTATAATAATACTAGTCGACCCGGCGAACTTCGTACCGCCAAACCTATTTCTATTTTGTGCATGTTTTTTTACTAATAAACCTTCCTTTTGAATCACTCTATCTTTTAAAAAAAACCACATCAAGATCCGTTACGTAGTTTTTTAGATTTAAGCATACATAGGAACAGACGCGGATAGTGACTTTGTTTTATACTATGTATTGATGACGATATTGATACTGATATTGATGATAAAATGACGGCAATAAGTGCATTTGTGCGGAAAAACGTCGCAAATCTCTTACTTCACCGTCCTTGGATTTTAGTTCATGCTTCAGTTTTTTCGGTCTCTGATTAAATAACTTTTGGGAATCTGCTAGTCGGTTAAATTAGTTTATGAAAACCCTCCCGAAAACAATAATTTAAATTTTGCTCTTCTTATTTTCCATGCGCATGATTCATGCATTTACGACTGCCATATTAGCTGAAGTTCTCGGTTCTTAGCGGATTTCCGGTGGGTTGGGGCTGCACGGCGCACCATCATAGACAAAATTTTTGACTCTAAAAACGGAACCCATGGCCGGAATTCAATAAAACCAACATTTTGTTTTAAGTTTTGGTAAGTTACTTTTTTTTAAGAAATATAAAGTTCCTTTTTATCCTACTTTAGTTAAGTAAAAATTCGATATTTTTTTTTTTTAGGAAAGTAACACAAAGAATGGTTTTGGCCGAATTCTGTCTGCGGACTCTAGCTGTTTTAGTCACAGAACAAGAACAATAGAAATAGCATCATGAGCTTTTAGTACTGAAACCAGTGTGTCCAAACTCACACATATAAACCAAACGCTCACTATGAAATCCAAGCTACCATTGGTGATTAACGACGAAGCCGAAAAGATCTACATCACAAAACTTTGAAGTAGACTATGAACCTTTTTTACAAATAAACAAAGATCAAAATCAAATAACAATTATGAAATACTTAAGATAATGATGACATACATATGATAAAAGAATGAAATTAGGTTTTCCAAAGACATGGTAGAAAGCTATACATCCTCTTTGCTTTAAAATCCTCACGCATTGTTCCTAGTTTTACTATTTGACGCTAGATGTAACTACAGCTTTTGTACTACCGCTACTAAATAAACATAATAATAATAATAATAATAGCTTTTTGGCTACGTCGAAAAATTAGGGATGTACATATTGCGGGAGCAAGTTTGTCGATGAGCAAAACCTATCGATATACTACTTTCTTTCATTATGGCTACAGTTAACAATTACTTTTTTTTACGAAAAACTATGGGTATTCTACGCAAACGGCCTTCTTGGTGATTGGCGATGTATTGGTATTATCATATGAAAAAACCAGTCGCTCATAGAACAAAGTTTATTTTAGTGTACAGTTTAATTTTTATTTATTTCCAATGTCGTTTTGTATTCAACAGTTATGCTTCGCATAAATAGAGATTCAGAAATAAAAATGTGTTTAGTTATAAAATAGTATATACCTACAGTACTGCAAAAGTTATAATGCGCATAGAAATCTTCTTCACTGTTCGACAACGGTCGTATTCCCAAGCGACGGAAGACGATATGTATTTAAGGAGGTTAAGTGCATTTTCTGCATGCGTAATTTAGTAGAATTATGATTTTTGATTCAGGTGTTTCCGTGAAATCGACAATTAGCGAATCTGCATGCGCATTATTTTTTTTTTAGTAAGTACTGTACTTTAAATGAAGCTTTATTTTAACCAAAGTAAACAATTTAGGGGGATGGGTAGATAGACCAATAAAACAAGATGGGTTTTATATTTATAATATTTTATCTTATTTAATATCGAAGTACTTGCTTATTTATTACTTGCCTTAAACTCTCAACTAATCTTGGTTTTTTTAATACATAATATTTAGCATTTTTTCTTCTCTAGGTATTGTTTATTGAAACTCCTCTTAGCTTAAGAAGCTTTCATGATGGCTCCATCTTCAAGTTTATGCTTAAGTGTATTAGGTTCTGTGCTTGGCCCAAGGTGATCCAGTAACACAGGCTGTAAATAAATGAAAAGAAAAATAAAATATAGCACACTATAAGAGTGACGACTTGTCTTTATACAATACTAGTCGACCCGGCAAACTTCGTACCGCCTAACCTATTATTAGAACGTGCATGTTTTATACTTATAAACCTTCCTCTTGAATCACACTATCTATTAAAAAAATCCGCATTAAAATCCGCTGTATTTTTAAAGATTTAAACATACCTAAGGACTGATGCGGAAAGCGACTTTATTTTTTACATATTACAACATTATTGTAATATGATGATGATGCTAATATTATTTCATTCATACGCAAGAGTCTAAGTTGAAAGATTCATATAATTTCATTCGTATTCAAGAATTTAACTTTAAAGTAAATCACATTTTAAACCGAAAAAAAGGTAGAGGTTTTCAAGTCGAAGCGAATAACTTTTTTTATTTTCACTGAAAATTATTATTATCGATAGATTTTTATCATAGAAAATTATCGATAGATTTTCATCATGTTGAGCAATCTCTAACTGATTTCCATTATACTGTTGTCAAAATGTTCTAGAAAAAGTCATGAGTCTAATACCATAGATAAAGAAGAATGCTAAGAAGGTACAGTCACAGTCACAGGCTTCAATGAAAATTCAATTTTACTGCTCCGTAATTAGGGTGTTTTCATTTTCTCACTTATGGTTTTGTTTTCTTGTTCATGTATAATTTCAAATTTATTTAAAAATACAGTGAAATATTACTTACCGATGTAATGATACGGCATAATTAGTACTTTTAAGGGGCTAAAATTGGGAAAACGGCGAGAGGAGTGTTCGTATATACGACTTTAATAACACTTAAAAATAATACAGAAAGCTATTTTTTTTTCGTAGCTTCTCAAAAGACTGAACTACAATTATAATAGGTTTTCAAATAAAAAAACTAAAGGGTTTTCTTATAAAAAAATCGTAAAGTTCATCAAAAACTGCAAAAACAGCTTTTGCTGTTAACGATTGTTTACTAGTTTAAAAGTAAGTTGAAGCAAAACAAAAATTGTATCATAAACTAGAAAGTCTGTTCAACTTTTATATTGTAATTACAAAAATATACATGTCCATTTTCATCTCGTTTTAATTGCTAAAACTTTACTAAAATTTCGGCGGAAATTCTCCATACTAAATTGTATGGAGGGATACAACGGCCGAGCGGCCGATTCGATAAGCAGAAACGGGCGCCAGTACGCCTCCGGTCTTGAGGCGGAGCGTACGTCAGTCGTGCTTTGGCGCGCTATTACAAGACTATTTATTATTGTTTGCGCGAGGTTTGCGCAGTGAATGAGAATTCTTTTTTAGTTTGGAAAAAGTAAGTACATTTTATTATTATTATATTAATAAATTTGAGCAATAGTAGACGTAAGTTTCTGTGATTTTTTAATATCAAATAAGTATCCCTACAAATTTATATTCTGAGGGGAAAAAGAAAGCACTTATTTTCACTCATTTTAAAAACGATATCTACATAGTACAGCTCTTAAAAATATATTTTTATATTGGGTTGTTTTCTATATCTTTCTTTTTTAAATGCAAAGCAATAAACTTTTCATTATTTTTATTTATTTTACGATTTGATATGTAGGGGTCATTGACCTTAGTAGGATTACCCACACGTCACAGTGTGTATGTACCTATCAGGAAAAATAAAAACGTAGTGCTTCTATTACTCTATCGTACACCTATATAGTAATTAGTTTTTTCGCTACCTACTTTACACAATGAAACTACAATAGGTATGGACGTAGGTAGGCAATGTTTGGTTGCATAAGGGTTTCGTATGAAAAACAACTTTTAGGGGATATCTCTCAAACAAGAACAAATTTAGGTGTAAGGTACTATAAACTATATTAATAATAACTTATTATGCAATATGCAAGCCCGACCTGACATACGCGATCCTTTATCGTTGCTCGAAATTCAACACCTCGAAAAAGGTTTTTGCACATATTTATAAAAATAATATATTGAACTTCAATTTATTTGAAAATGATGAACCTAAAAATTAAAAAAAAGTTACTTTCTTTAAAAAAATTAGAGGTGGATTTAACAGAGTTCTAAATATCAATGTTATTTATTTTATTATAAAATTATATAAATAACTGCTTGCCAGTTGTGTTAAAAAAACAACCCAGTAAGATTAAAGTTAAGCTCGGAAAGTAACTTTTTATTCTATTTATAAAAAATGCAAGAATAGGTAAAAGGAAATGAACGTCTTTCTATGCTGCAAAAAAAGTTAAATATCCAAGAATGTTCTATGTACTGTTGGTTTGTCTAATAAATAAAATAAATAAGACGCCACCGCTACAAAGGTAATTTTTATTAAAATAACCAACTTAAAATATTAATTTACACGATTATTATTATCTATACCTACTGAAGATTCTTATGTATGGATTATGTTACTTTCTTGGCCAGGAATGGGCAAATTAAATAACAACAACGTTAAATCTTAGACAGGAAAATACATAAAACAGTTTATATGGGAAAATTACATTTTTATTTTTCTTTCAACCCCTCCATTTTTTCTATCTTTTCTCACCTTTTGAACCTTATGTGAACTACGACAAACATTTTGAAACTCAAATCATCTAAACGTTCTAAGTCGTTCTCAAGTTTAAGCGAGATAAACAAACCACGATTGATTTTTAAATATAAACTAGTCGACTCGGCGAACTTCGTACCGCCTAACCTATTACAATGTTATGCGTGTATTATACATTATAAACTTTCCTCTTGGACAGATGCGGGAAGCAACTTTATTTTATACTATGTACTAGAGGCTGCCCCGCGGTTTCACCCGCGCAGATTTCTCATAAACACAAAATTCCTGTTTGTTCCCGTTCCCGTGGGAATTTCGGGAAATCCCTTCTTAGTGCTCACCTACACTCCCTAAGGAACCTACATGCAAAATTTCAGCACGCTACGCCCAGTAGTTTCGGCTCTGCGTTGTCTGTCAGTCAGTCAGTCAGTCAGTCAGTCAGTCAGTCAGTAACGGAAGAGTTTTATATATATTGATTGAAGATGGTCTGTTATTTTGACCATCAAACTCTATAGTCTTTTTTTTATCCAATTTTTTTTTTTATTACAACAAGAAACCTTTTTGGCGGGAAACATTTTTCATAGTCAAAGAAGTCTAAAAAAAATCAATCAATGTGGCAGACAGACGTTTGTTTTATTGAAAGGTTTAATATACCTAAATTTTTGAATAATATAATGTACCTATTTAAAATTAATTCGAACAATAAATGTTCGTTATATTGAAATAGGTATTTTAATCTGTATGTGTGTATGTACTATGTATGTTTGTCCGCGATTCTTTCACGTTTGGCTGAACCAATATTGATGCCGTTTTCAGAGTAGTATTTGCTACATTCAGGACCGGGTTTAAGTGTTTAAACAAACTTTGAAAAAAGGCAGTTCTCAGTGTATGTATGTGTCAGTTTATTGAGCCGTGTGCCTTTAAAAAGAAAAAAGTATCATATTGTCACTCGTTAGCATTAATTGCGAGACTCATAATGTCATACCTACGTAATTACATTTATTTTTATCACAAACAGTAAATTAATGCAAGTAATTCTTTTATATTAATTATTAGCAACGAGTTTTCAGATGCAAGTTCCATATCTCCTTTTCAAAGATTCAGCTATCTTCTAACATAATAATGACAGGTATAAAGATAAACATACAACCAGTACTTAGGGACACGTAAAAAGTATCGATACTTTGCGGTATCGAGTACATTTCCATTCCTATCCTTACTTTGTACTCAATACTGTGCTTACGATACTTTTAATCAATGAGTACATACATTTTGGCAGGTATGGCATCATATCGAATGAACTGAAATGAATTCCCATATAAAACTAGCGACAATAAAGGTTCTGCAAACGATCAAATTTGTTTGACAAACACGTTTGTTTAACAAAATAAGTTTTATTACACCGCTATGGTATGGCGCTTTGCAAAAGTCAACAGGTCAAGTTGAAATGAATCATTAAAAGAAAAAAAGAAAATTGAAACTCGTCACGCGTCAGTCAGATAGTTATTTTTGTTTTAAACTTTTTAAGTTAATTTGAACTGATTTTAATTACTATCCTATGTCTTTTACTTTAGACAACGCAATCTACGGGCGTATTATGAGACTTATTTTTGCTTTTTAATGACACAATGAAAACCCCTCATTAATTCATATTTGTTTTTTACAGAAATCAGAATCTTCCATCCCCCAGCTGATAAGAATTTATCACACCTTTATGAGGCATACTGCAGTTTATAATGTAAAACTGGAGTAGACGAGTGGAGTCGTCATGTCATTACGATAAATTTGAAATCTTTTGTAATTTAGGGGATATTGTTATTATATTTTATTGTAGTTAAAATTTTAAATTAATAAAATATTTACGTGTGAGTATTTACTTAAATGAAATATATTTACCTATGTTGAGAAATTCAGTCCTTTAACAAATAAAAAAAAAACCTAAAAGCTGAATATATTAAAATCACTCTCAAAGCCTAAAAATCAAGTAAAATCGACAATTTTTTATTTGTGGCAATAATTGTTTTCTATCTTATACCAGTTGTAATTAATTAAAAATATACAAAAAAAAATATAATATTGAAATGCGACTTTAATTTTTACCTTTAATGTAATCAAAAAGTCATAACCAACTTTTTGTATTTTTGCAGTGTTGAACTCTGACCGACGATCTTTTTTAACCGACTTCATTAGTTAAAATAAACATACTTTACCTTTTATTCAGTAAATAATAAGTAGGTAAGATATTTAGTTAGATAGTTAAAGTTCTAAACATTTTTTTTAATGTTTCTAATAAAGTATGTTTAAGTACTCAACAATAAACAATTTGTACTAAAATAAAACCTATTAGGCAGTAAAAAAATTATATAACATCGATAAATCATATTATTTCGTAATCACAATTCAATAAACCCATAAATCATAGTAACGATACACCCAAGTTAATTCGCGCGAAAAATCAGATTTAAATATTGCGCCAAGAAATGTTCGCAACTCGGCCGCGTAACATTTAGCGCTAGGGTCGCGCGAAATCGGCGTTCAAATAAAAGAGGCCTCAGCCTTAAGTCCCCAACTTTAATTTTTGCATTCCAACACAGCACATTATGGCATTTTAGTGGGTTTTTTTTCATATTTTTCCTGGTGGTTTGTTTAAAAGAAGCATAAAGCAACTGAGCTTATCAAATCTGTCAAAAACTACGCATAGGCACTGCAGAGCTAATGATAGGCACGCGGGCTCCGCCTACTCGCGATTTCTATTTAGAGAGAGAGAGCATCTTCCTTGTTCTGTGGTTTTAGTCGCTCGAAATTGATAGTGTTTTTTTATTAGCTTCGTAGTTTATATTTCGTTGTATTAATTTTTGAAAGTGTCATAAATAATGAGTATAGGAAGTAGAATAATTATGATAATTTATTTTGAAAGAAAAGAGACCCGCTTTCAATAAGCTGACACATACATCAACTAAGAACTTCCCCTTTCGCGAAGTCTGTTATATTGGTACTAAACTCTTTTCTGAAAACCGGATCAAAATCGATTTAGCCAAACGCGAGATAATCGTGGACAACCAAACATACATACAGGTCAAACTGATAAGCTCCTTTTTTAAAGTCGGTTAATAAGTATAATAATGTAAACAAAAGAAAAGAAATAAAGGTCTGAATAATTAGTTATAATTTATTCCTATTAATTCATATACATAAAAACAATTTTAAAAACCAAATTTAACCATACAAGAAATCCGTTATTTTAAACGAGCTGAAAGGTTTTCCAGATAGAAAAGATTTGATGATCCCCCTTATTATAATGACGATACTGTCCAAGATATCTGGTAGACCTATGACACCTCTTACAAAGCCAAGCACGAGCCTTGCTATAGCATCTGAAAAAAAAAAATGTACAAAAATATTAGAAATAATAGGAATAGACATATAAACCTTGTTTTATATAAAACAAAATATACTTAGGTTCAAGTCTAAGCTAAATTTAAAAATGAGGGTTTTCAAAAATATTAGACGCAATACTCTTTTAGTGATTTCGTTGTTTTTTTCGTTGTTAATTTTTTCTAGTTTTTGTCCGTTTAGGAGCCGTGTGCAAAACTTACGGGCAAACATTGACAGGCTCTGTTTAGGGCCACTCTAAATAATAACACAAAACACATCACACTCAGAGCCCCTATCTAGGTAGAACCTGTATCGAGGATGCCCGAAACATATACAGAGACGAACAGTACACCCAGACCGGAAACAAACATCGGTAGGTATTCATCTTATCAATTATCGCTCAGCCGGGAATCGAACCCAGCGAACTTCTCAGTCCACAACACTGCCAACTGAGCTACGGAGCAGGCGCATTGTTTTTTTTGTGCAATTTATACTATTCGGAAAACTTACTTATTATTTTAATCGTCAAATTGAATATTAAACTATTTTTAGGTATCAATGATTTAACCATCCTAGATTCAATTTGGTTTGTGTTGTCAGAGGATTCGTCCATATCGGTCTCATTTGAGATTAAGTATTCGTTTTCTAATGAATCATCGCTCACTTCACAGTTGATTTGTGTCATGCTGAGTAACTGCAACAATATAAAGTTTTTATAAAACATCATCAATCATCAATAAGTAACATAAAACAAAGTCCCTTCCCGCGTCTGTCCTTATGTATGCTTATATCTTTAAAACCATGCAACGGATTTTGATCCTGTTTTTTTTAACCGACGACAAAACAAAAAGGAGGAGGTTCTCAATTCGTCGCGTATATATATATTTTTTTTTTTTTATGTATGATCACGCATAACTTTTTACTGTCTAGACCGATTTTGATAATTCTTTTTTTAATCGCCAGGGTATACCTTGAAGTTGGTCCCATAAAAATTTGGAAATAAAATTCCCACCCTAAGGGTGGGAAAATAGGGGTGACTTTTTGGTCGGCGGGTCGATTTATCCACTCACAGGTTGCATTTCCGTGTTACATTATAACTTTTGATACCTACCTACAATATCTTTGGAAATGAAATAAAATCAGCCGAAAGACGTCCACTGCTGGACATAGGCCTCCCTCACAAATCGCCTCACCGACCGGTCGTGATCGAACCTCATCCTGTTAGTCCCTCAACCTTCACCAGGTTGTGTGGCCACCTTGTGGGGTGCGACCACCCTGTAAAGGGTGATTAGCTAGGGTCAAAAAAATTATCCCAAAAAACTGAAAAGAAAAAAATAAAAACTTTTTATAAAAAAAATTAACCGCCGAAAAAACTGAAAAGCATTAAATAATAGGGAAACATTTTCTATTAGGCCTTAATTTACTCACTTCTTAAAGTAATTTTGGATTACCAAGAAATTTTGAGTCGGTGCCACAGAATCAACGAATAAAGATCACTAAATTACCTGAAATTCAAAGAAATAACCGAAAAACGTGTGCCGCTGCGCATCGCGCTTTACGTAGATAATGAATTTGCTTGTGTGGTGTGGCACCGACTTAAAATTTCTTGGTAATCCAAAATTACTTGAAGAAGTGAGTAAATTAAGGCCTAATAGAAAATGTTTCCCTATTATTTAATGCTTTTCAGTTTTTTCGGCGGTTTAATTTTTTTATAAAAAGTTTTTTAATAGATAGAGTTATTCAAGAGGAAGTTTTATAAGTATATTACATGTACAAAATAGTTAAAGGTTAGGCGGTACGAAGTTCGCTGGGTCGACTAGTTAGGTATTAACAATAAATAAAATTGAAATAAACAAAATATAATCATAGTCATGATGACAATTCTAATCTTGTTATTATATCCAAATTAAACTACATTTTTTTCAAGAATATCTCCATCTTGTGGCATTCAATATAGCTAGAAATGAGTATAAGCTTTTTTCTTCCAAATTCGCTTTGGTTTTATAATATAGAATTAAACTTTGTGTAAGTTTTTCTCACCATAACAAACAATAAAATAAAGTTGTACGACGACATTTTGTGTCTGCGCCCGGCTTTCAAGTGCCATAGGAACAAATGTATTTCATACTATATCAATTTACATTATAATAACTTTCATGTAATAAATTACACGCAACATGGTACATGTATCAATATGAGCATATATAGTCTATATAAAGCTTGTAGGTATAGTGTATAGTCGCTACGACATCTGAACACAATGACAACAAAAATTTCGAAATCGAGATAAATCTTTCAGTCTCAGAATAACACTCCTGACTGTGATCGGAGATATTTGGCTGCTCCATGGCTCAGTTGGCAGTGATGTGGAGTAAGACGCGGGGGCACCCGGTCGATTCCCGCGGAGGCAAAATTGATATGATGAATATGATTTTAATTTTTTGTTTGTTTACATTTTTTTTAAATAATTTAGAATTCTAATTATAATATTGTTGAAATAATATAGATAGTAATAAGTTTAACTTACACTGTATAAAATGATATGTAAATACGATTTAAAATCTGCATTGTTTCTGTGAAATACTACTAAATTGTTTTGTTAGATTTTAAAAATTATCTAAAAATCTTTTTTAAACCAAAAATCACACACACTATTTTTCGCATTTATAATATTAGTGTGGTGACAAATACAGGTTCCCGTCTTTTTTTTTCGTGTGGTGGCGGCGTGACTTAAAACCAAAGCAACGTGGTGCTGGCGCAACGAACATCACCACCCTTCTCCCGTGGGTGTTGTAAATGGCGACTAGAGGAAGGCAGCATCGTCCTTCTTTGAAAATTTAAACTGCCATCACTATGATTACCTATTATTAGGTACCTTATGTTGGACAGCAAGCAATATAATCTAGCCAATCAGAGTTAAGAAAGGTTTCAAATTTTTCAATTATACTAGGTTTTTTGCTTTTTGTCAGGATTATTGGAAAAAAATAATCCTTAAGGACCTGTAGTTTGAAGCTTCTTACCTAATTAGGTATGAGGGTCCCCCACCCTCGCAGCTGTGACATGTGCGCGTTGAAATGCGAAATGTCGCGGCAGTTTTAAATTTTATTACTTTTCATACAAGCCGAAGTTAAATCGAGATGTTTATACCTACCGCACAATTTTTCTTTCCGATTTTCGTTTCAGCTAACAAGAATTTGCGTTTAGGTAAGGTATTTGTAATAACGAGTTTTTTTTTAAACCATCTGAGAAATATAAAACAGATTTCTTAATTCTGAAAAATATAGATGTAGGATTTAGTTTAGACAAGTTATTAAAAAGTAACAAGATCTAATGAATTTCACTCTGTAGAAATAAAACAAAGTAAACCCTTTTTGTAGTGTTTTTTTCCATTAGAAATACACTACTGATTGTTTTAATTTGATTTTGTGACTCAAAAAACATTACATACAAATTACTATATAGTTTGAGTTGATAACTTTTTGCTCAATTTACTATGTTTACATACCTATAAATGCGGGAAATAGATACATCTCTTAAACCACTTTCCCTATCGTCCGTAATTTATTTCTCTAAGAGTAGTCGTCATTCCCTGGCCACCACCAGATCTGACTTCAAAGGACTTTTTCTTAAAGGGTTTTCTTAGAGGGTCTTTAGACTAAAGTCTAATAAAATAAAAACTAATCCGAAGACAATTATTGATCAAAAAGAAAATATCCGAATCGTATATCCGACTTAAAATTACTTGGTATACCCTACATAACTTTAAGAACTTAGTAATTATATTATTATTTTATGCATTTCGGTTTTTTTTTCGGCGGTTTAATTTTTTGATAAAAAAGTTTTTAGACGTTCGTTTGCATGAGTGCCGCAATTGTACCTCTAATAATTACAATTATTGTAACGGATCACATTAAGATGGTGTTATTTTCAAAAAATAAATTAATATTGTAAGAAGTACACAATTTTATTATATCTGAAAATGTACTTAATATATTTTTTTAAATATTTTTTTAATTTTAAGAAACTTGGGTTTCTTCTGATTTGACATTCTGTATTTAGGCATAGACAAAGTAGAACGCTGCGCTTCCGTATTGCCGCCGCACGTACTTGCAGGTTTATACCTAAAGTGCGGAGTAAGCCAGAAAAAAAGGCTTGACAATACATTCATCATCATCATCATCAGCTTGTAAGAGCCCACTGCTGGACATAGGCCTCTTCTCTGGCACGCCATGCACATTTACATTACATACATGTTATTTTATTTTAGTTAAATATGTAAACTGAAGGTAAACTATGTTTTTTGTTTTTAATTATATTGTAGGTATGATTTTGCGTGTACTGTTGGATTAAATAAAATTGTTGTGTACCTCTATTATCTATTGTTTAATTCTCAAACTGGCGGGCACACTGGATGCGGTAGCGCGTATATTGCATTGTAAGTATATAGGTTTTTTACGAGAAAAATTATTTAATAAGTAGATTTCCGGGTTCGCTGATAACGAAAATGACATACCTACCAACATTTTGAAACCAAGATGGCAGAAATTCGAGCTATTAAACTTTCCAAAGGCAAGTCTGAGCTATCAAGCACTATACGCAAAATAACTTGTGTAAAATATTTAGGTCTATGTATGTTTATATAATATTATAATATCACTGTCTGATCTGAGACCGCTCGCTGCTACAGTTAAACAACCAAGTTTTCGTCAGCAGCTATTGTTCTATCATCCCTACGATTTAAGTTTTGTCTGTGAAAATAAAAAAGGTAAGTTTGTAATGCGACGGTTTTTTAAATGTAATATCGGTATCAAAATTGTTTTTTTTCAGCTTCATATAGATCCTAATCAGATGTTATGGTTCATTGTTTTGACATCTGTTGTCAAAACTTGTTTACATTTGAATAAAAATAAAACGAAATACGAGAGCGCGAAAACAAAAATTTGACACAGAACCGGCCTCGGCCGTGGCCACAAGGGTACTGACGGGGTAGGGAGCGGCGCGGCATGGCATCGGACCGCGCGAAAACGATGTTTTTTTTTAGTTTTTGCTGGTTTTTTGTCTTTTCGTTAAACTTAAAAATTCTTACTATAGTAGTATGTCTAAAATTTAAGGTCAGCAATTTTCATTCCAAAAATCAAATAAAAACAATCAGCGGTTTAAAAATAAAATGGAAAAAACGGAACAAAAAGGGGTAACTTTGAGATTTTTTTCTATCAACTAAAATTAATTAGATCCTGTTTCCCTTTAGTATGATGACTAGATTAGATCCTTAACTAACACATATATTTTTTTCAGAATGAAGACATCAATTTTGTATGTCTCAGATTGTTTAAAAAAATCTCAAAAACACAAATTTTTGAACCACCAAGCCTTAAGTAAGGATTATTTTTTTCCAAAATAATCCGGGTTTTCACAAAATCCCTAGTTTTTTTTGCAAAAAAAACTAATTATCAAAACTTTCTACGACAGATATAACAAAACGTTTTCGCAATGTTTGTCCTTTTGAGGATCTATGGTGGTAGCCTTTTTTTTTTGTAACGGTGGAAATGCCTATCGCATTCCCCGACACTCGGGGGATGTCTAGCTGTACCTATGTGATATACGGAACCACTGCTTTATCTTTCTATGTATATAGCTCTAAAACATATATTATCAAAATTTAAGTATTGGTTAGTTTAAGTTTCTTTTCAATACATAATATAAAACAAAGTCGCTTCCCGCGTTTTTCCCTATGTATGCTAATATCTTTAAAACTATGCAACGGATCTTGATGTTTCAATAGGAAGGTATATATTATGTATAATACATGTACTAGTTATTGGTTAGGCGGTACGAAGTTCGCCGGGTCAACTAGTATTTTATAAAAGATCTTTGGAAGAGAAATTAATGAGTAAAAGAACATAATCTATTTTAATTTATAAAAATATTTATTTGTTATTCAGCGTAAGGAATTATTCGATTTACATGTGGTTTATTTAATATTATGTAAGTCTTGTGTAGTTTTTCTGTTTCAAATTCGTATATTTTTAATTTATACATTCAATAGAGACAATATTGACCCTAACTCTCCCACTGTGAACGGCCTTCCATCCAAAAAAGTTTTGATTACGCCTCTTACTAAAATAAATATGGTGTCCAGCACATCTGTTATTCCTATTACACCTTTTGTGATTCCAGCCGCAAATTGAGCTAAAGCTTCTGGAAAAAGGAAAAAAACACAATTTATATTATTGCGGTCTTCAAAATTGTAACGCTTCAATATCAATATCAATCAATATCATCATCATCAATACATAGTATAAAACAAAGTCGCTTCCCGCGTCTGTCCCTATGTATGCTTAAATCTTTAAAACTACCAAACGGATTTTGATGCGATTTTTTAAAATAGATAGAATGATTCAAGGGGAAGGATTATAAGTATAATATGTGCACAAAGTACTAACAATATAGACGCTACGAAGTTCGCCGGGTCGACTAGTATTAGATAATTAACGCCTCTCTAGTCTAAATGAAATTTGTTAGCGAGTTAAAACACAATGAAATACAAATAAAAGTGGATCAATTGCCGATCATTATGGATATGAAAATGAAATGATATAATAAAAAAGTATTCTCATAGCAATAGGCTAACAAAAAAAGCAAACCTCGCAATAGTGCTGCTACAAGAAGTAGGTAATTATAAATGACACTAACTAAGTAGTGTCATTTATACTGTCTTGTGTTGAATCCTTCACAGTTTATAATATACTAGTCGACCCGGCGAACGCCGTACCGCCTAACCTATTACTATGTTGCTCATGTATTATACTTATAAAACTTTCTCGTGAATCACTCTATGTATTAAAAAATAACCGCATCAAAATCCGTTGCATAGTTTAAAAGATTTAAGCATACATAGGCACAGACGCGCGAAGCGACTTTGTTTTATACCATGTATTGACTATGTTTTTTAAATATTGATCTTTGTACCTATGCTAATACTACTATGACCAATAGCGATTTTGATCGCACTTACCGGCTATAGTTACAATAATATTTATTATAATATTATTTTTCGGGACCAAGCCTTCAAGGAACTTTGTTTTTTCTACTGGTGGGTCATCGTCAGGTATAAAGCTATTAGAGGCCTTTGCTTGGTCATTTTCACGTCCTTGCCCTTGCACTATATCATTTTTATCTGTCTTTCTCCTATTTAAAAAGTTTGATATAGGAGTAAAACTTCTTATAGATCTATAAACTTCATGTTCAGATTTCACGTCTACTATGCTGACTACCTGTAAAAAAAACGAAAATTCATAATAAAGTCAATACCTACTTACTACTATGTACTTACTTAAAATATTATTAATATTTTTGTTTTTTTTTTTATATGTATTTTTAAATTAGCACTTATAAGTCAGATATGTTTTAAAATAAAGTATTCTTACCAAACAAAATAATAAACATAACATGATCAGTGCCATATTGAAACTAATTCAAATCTTTTAATTCCAAAAGTATGTGTTTAATATTCTTATACCTCTTATAACAAATGACTGGACATGTTGTTATTTCACGCTATATTTTTATCGTAATATGCAATTTTATATTATTGTGTGTGATATATTGGGTGTTTCTTTCCAGCGGGTAAATAAAAACTTTTTATCAAAAAATTAAACCGCCGAAAAAACTGAAAAGCATTAAATAATAGGGAAACATTTTCTATTAGGCCTTAATTTACTCACTTCTTAAAATAATTTTGGATTACCAAGAAATTTTAAGTCGGTGCCACACCACACAAGCAAATTCATTATCTACGTAAAGCGCGATGCGCAACGACACACGTTTTTCGGTTATTTCTTTGAATTTCAGGTAATTTAGTGATCTGTGGCACCGACTCAAAATTTCTTGTTAATCCAAAATTATTTTAAAACTTGTTTAAAAGTTTTTTCGGCGGTTTAATTTTTTATAAAAAGTTTTTATTTTTTGCTTTTCAGTTTTTATGACCCCTGCTAATCACCCTCCACAGGGTAGTCGCACCCCACAAGGTGAAGCCTGAGCTGCAGGGTACTCGTCAGGAGTTTCCCCACCCTAAAAAGAGGACCTTCGAAGACACAGTCATTATCACTGCCGACTGAACCACAGAGGCTTGGCTGATCCAAAAATACATCGTTTTGTATGCACAGGCACAGAGATTGTGCAAAACGCATCAATCCCAACTAATATTTTGCACATTCATGTAGAAACAAAAACTCGATAACAACTGCGGAGCGAGTTCAGGTTTTCATGTAAAGTGACGTAACTGAAATACTTTAAAAACTATGTGTAAGTTATTGTCATGTGCTTTTTTTTTTAAATAGGTAACGCGTTTTTTATTCAGAAAACTATCTAGGTAGCAAGAATTATTTAGATTTGTGTTTAAGAGTAACCGTTAATACAAAAGATATTTTTTGCCTTACGACTTGTCAAAAATACACTAGCCCGAAAAATCTGTGATGTCAGATTACAAGTGTTGTGAATTGTAAATATAATTAGTAACCATGTTTGTGTTTCCTTATGTGGACTAAATCTGCATCTGCACCTGTTATAAAGAAAAAAATAATACTTACAGATACTTTTTTTTTTAAACTAACAGTAAGTGTATTTTTTCAGTTACGCCGTTTTACCACAAGCCGTTCTAGCGATGTAAATTAAATGATGAATAGATACGCTCGCGCGGACGCCGCGCCGCGGACCGCGACCACTGGGCAATGACCACTCGGGGGTTTATTTATTTTTCATATTTACATTCTCTGCCAGTTATAAACGATGCTTGCTTTAACTAGCTAGACACATATTTTTAATTTTTTGGTCATAGTTTTATCTACTTTATTTTAGAAATTTATCATTAATTTCGTTGTTTTAATAATCATCTTAAAAACTGGTACAGCTTCTAAAAACCTTAGATTACCTTTTTACAGAATAATTTCATCGAAGTTTTTGAGTTTGTGTCTTAATCACGTCTAAACGGCCTAAGCGATTACAATGAAATTTCTTATGTAGTTAGCTGACACCATGGATTAATACATAGGCTACTTTTAACTGCGGTAATAAACGGCTGGTAACTCTGCTGAAACAGCTAGTATTTATCATATATCACACAGGAATAATGTTAAACTAAAATAAGAGACAGAGCCTGTACCTTGGTAGATATTGTACCTGTGATAGGATGCTGAAACACATACAAAAAAATTGACTATAATTTGTCTAAGACACAAGGAATCCAGACCTAAAAACCAACTGTAAAATAGGGCATCCTCAAAACTCAAAGCTACGAAAATAAAATCTGAAATTAAAGCATTCATCACTATGGCAACCCTTGCCTTCGCGTAGCGTCAAATAAAAACAATTAATAAAAATACGGATTAAATTCAGGCAAAAGCATCTGTAGGATTTGAGAGCTGACTGCAGTAATTCGGGACAGAGCCATAAATAACACCCTCATCATAGGAACGTCACTCGCTAAAGCCGAGATTTGCGTATATTGTTTTACACCTGTTCAATATACGCAGTATACGCGCTCTGAGCTGATGTTTTAGCGAATAATCCTCATGCATTATGTTACAAGTTACACTGATTAAAAGATTTGCGGTGTTATTTGTAAGTTCTTTTTTTTATTTACGCTTTTTGTCATAAACGTTTTCAAAAAAAAAAACAAAGGATCATGCAAAGCAATGGGAAGGCACCACAATACGAAGGTACAATAAATCGAACAGCGCAAAACAAAATTTTGACTTTATCAGTCACGTAAAATATCAGATAAAAAGAAAATTTGCTAGGCTAGTTACTTAAATTTACTAGATTTAACAAAATTTTGTAATTTTAAAGCAATAAATTACATTACTTTAAAGTAAACGTCGTAAACTTCTTTAAGATATTTATTTCTTCGACACAAACGTTTGAAAAAAAAACCGTTTTCCAAACTATGGTCGGAGTCGTTTAGAAAAGTTGCATTGCGGAGGCAACACGGGAAAGGCGGGGCGATGACTCAGTAGGGAAGAGAGTAAGTCGAAAAACTGCCGATCTATCTATTTTCCGAATTAGTTTTCTAACAATGAAATTGCTTTTTTCGGAAAAAAAAAGTTTAAGTGATGAAAATTTATTAAATTATAAACAGAAAATTTTATGTAATGTCTCAATAATTCTATTTATTTAAATAAATTAAGAATCCTACACAAAATTGACATAGTAATGAAAAAAAAACTTATTATGAACTGTTGTCTTTAACATATTTTTTTTACTTTCTGTTACGAACCTCGATTTATTCCAAATACGAAATAGGTGGTGTAAAACATGGGCTCGGTACTTCAGTAATAATCGATGCCCAAATTCCAGTTCCAAGGTACGTATTAATGCAAAAAAGCTTTACTATACCCAAATAAAACTCAATATAACTTATGTGTTAAAACTTGCACAGCGTCAAGTTATTCCAAGTTTTACTAGGGATAGTAAGTTGGAACAAGTTTTCATTAGTTGCGGCTTATCCTGCAATCTTGATGGTTTCAGCAGAGTTTTTCTTAATGTAAAGTCAAAGTGGATTAATGTAAACTATAAATTAGTTTTTAGTTTGGTGGATCCGGCTATTATGGCCGCGTAGCGTTGTTTTGTTTTTTTTTTTGCTCTATATAAACGAAAAGCATAATTGCAAATGTGACGAGCCCCAGTACTCAGTTCAAGCCCTAGACTAGAATACAAATGGTAAAATATATATTTTAACATTATGTTTTAGCAACTTGCATAACATAGACATATAATACAAACACATAGTAACATAGTAGTAGTAGTTGGATAGGACATTGCAGGCTTGAATCACCTGATTGTCCGAAAAGTACGATGATTCCGTGCTTCGGAAGGCACGTTAAGCCGTTGGTCCCGGCCGCAGTAGTGGTCGTTATAACCGCGGCGACAAGCTGGCCCCTTGTCACGTTGGTAATAAAGCATAAACTCGGTTAAACGTGGGTCCGGCTCTCAAGCCGGTTCCTCTGCCTAACCCTCCGGGGAATAAAAGGCGTGATATTATGTATGTACATAGTAACATGTTCAGAAGTACAGAAAGGTAAGGTAAGGTTTACAGTATTTTCCAGCCCATATAAGGGCTATATTTTATGAATACAGTGTAAACTTATATTTTAAGACTGAAAACAAAGTTCGCCGTGACAGCTAGTAAGTAATATATAGGACTTGTTAATGTAAAGTGAATTAAAACTACAGTACGGAGACTAAACAAATGATGCGACGACGACGGTTGGACGGGCCGTGACGACACGGCCGGTCTGGAAAGTGGTAAACAACAAAACTAATTAACAACTTCCACAACTGGCCTCAGATTTCGTTAGCGGATACTTAGAGGCAAACCACTTAAGCCTAACTTCACAGTTATGTATATTAACACAAAAAACCATGACTACAGACTCTAAACGTGAGATTTTTTTTTTTTTTATAATAACATATTGCATTCAGAGACCCTTGCTAGGAAGAACCTTATATATGGTGCCAGAAACATATACATAGGGACCAACAATATACCCAGACCGGAAAATAAACATAATATATTGATCATAACAATGTTAACCCCTGCCGGGAATCGACCCCGGTGCACCCGCGTCTCAGTCCACATCATCCCCAACTGAGCCACGGTGCAGTCAATATGACCTAAAAGAATTATTATTGTAAAATAAAAGAGAAATCACATACTTAGCCTAGCTCTAAAATTACAATTTGACAGAGTTATAGTGGTGCTAGCCTTGTATGTGACAGACGGATAAAGAAAGTAGGCAAATACTTAGTATTACTACTACTAAATACTAGTATTATCAGGAAAAATTAAAATATGTAGAATTAAAGTATCTTTGTATTTGTTTGCCAGTGGAAATTTTTTTTCACTTTTCTTTAAAAAGAGTTAGGTAACCAAATTAATTAATTAAAATAACAAGAAATACGAAAAGGATCGCAACGCAGTTAATAGTTGCTTAATCGCCAAAGAGGGCTTGGACCTCAATCCTCTTACCTCTCGTTAAGGCCTCATTATTCAAATCTGCCTGAGAACTGCCGTGTCTAAGTAAGATATGACTTGGCTGAATCTTACCTAAGAATATTGACATCGGCGACGGCTATGCATATTTTGTAATCAGTAAAATGTGAGAACTTAATTAGTATAGTGGCGGACTAAGACGGCGTAACACTTCCAGATTTTCTGTATTACAAAATAGCTCTTGTTCTTTGGTATTACAGTCTAGAGTGCACGAAAACATAGTAACATCTGTTACGACTACGATCAGCGACCAAAAAATTATTCTGTCATCAAATCAATCTTTTGTTATATTATAGTTTAAGAAAAATATATTTGGTTAGGTAAGGTACTTTTGGCAATTTTATCCATTTTTCATGAGTGCAGCTTCTACACTATATTAATTATTTAGTAATCTGCTTGAGAAACCAGGGTAGGATTGCGCTCGACGATAATTCCAATTAGTACTGAACTGAGTCATCGCCGCTTTACATTTATTTGGGATCCGCTGTTTTCTTTTCTCTTTTTAAACGTTTTCCGGGTTTTTATATTTTCCATAAGATTCTTTAAATTAGTTGGTTCAAGTACTTTTCGTCATTGTATGTTGTAGCTGTACCGTAGAAACAAACAACGGAAAAAAAAAAGTACCTATCATTACATTACCATAATATATTCATTCAGTTAACCTAAAAAACTGCGGAACCTTCTCTTTGTTACGATAATTATCACACTTTTTTACCCGGTGAATAATATTTTAAATTTTCTGCTGACACCTTGGAGGGGACGTAAGAGAATGCGTCAAATACTTTTTTTGCAAACCTTTAACTTTTATACAATTTTAATTTTCAATCAATGTATTAAAACTGAATATGAAGTAATCTTGGTGTTTATTTGCATTAAGCTTTATATTCTGCATATGTTAACAATATAAGCAATGATAAAACCAAAAAGTGGTAAAAGAAATTGACAAAGGCCCCGTATGCAAATTGAGGATTAAAACACGGCGGACAGCGAGATAAACCGCAATTAAACTAAACAGAAAATTAAATATGGAATCGTGTGCATAATCTCGAGCTTTGCACACGACGTGCAGCATGATGCACAACATTACTATGCCTTATGCAAAATTTTAAGAACCGAGGCAAGTGATTTCCAGACCCAAAGACCGCATAGTTAGTATTTAGTTTATTAGGTTAAATAATAATGGTAGTACATTAGACAAGCTATAAAAGTCCAAAAGTGAATTTTTAAACGGGTCTAGAATATTAAGTTTCTTCATTATTTCAAAGAAGCAATTCGCAAATAAACATTATCAACTTTGTTTGCCCTTTCACATGGCAGATCTACGAAAGATGTACACGATGCTATGAATGCAAAAAACTGTACATCTCAGTTCATGTCTTCCTTAAATATTTTGGTCTTTTGTCTTCAATAATAATATCAATACATAGTATAAAACAAAGTCGCTCCTCACGTCTGTCCCTGTATGCTTATATCTTTAAAACTATGCAACGGATTTTGGTGCGTTTTTAAGATAGTGTGATTCAAGAGGAAGGTTTATATTTGTATAATACATGCACAAAAATTAATAAGGCGGTACGTAAGGCGGTACGAAGATCGCCGGGTCGACTAGTATTTCTTTAAAACTATATATGGTAAATGCTAATGAAGTCGTGTGCACAGGCGCAGCCTGCACCCGCAGCTCACTGGTCATATGCAAATGGCAACAAATAGGCGAGAAAGGACTTTTTACTTTTTGTCCCGTCCCCGTCACGTTTTGTCCCTTGCTGGCAGCATTTTCATATGTTTTAAAGTAGGAATTGTAGTTTTGTTTAAAGAAAGACTTGACGTATTTGCTGACGAGTGAAAAATTATGAACAATTTAAATCATAAGCATCTATAATAGCAAACACCTACTTTTTCTACATTCGATAACCATTCATTGTACATACAAAATATAGCCTTGTGTAAAGGAGAAGTAGCTGATCTTATTACAGAAAATTAATTAATTTGTATGTTTGAGTTCCTGAAAATAATAGCAAGATTTAAACAGATTGAGAAAATGCATATTAAAATAATCACCTTGTTCGAAGCTCATTAGGAGATAGGCACTTTTGTAACCGTTTTCCGTAGAATAGAGTCCGTAGTGTACGGCACTTGGCGGGTGTTTATTTTTCAGATTGACTTCAAAATTCAAAAGGACATGTTATCGTTGTTTGGCCGTGACGTCACAGACTCCAACAAAAAGAATGCTCGGAGGTTCTCTTTTAGGGGTCCCTATTCGAAATTTGCTTTCAAAAGAGATTTTTGTCATACGATACGTCACGTCACAGCCATGTCTGTAACTTTTTTTTATTGGGGAGAAACTTTTAGCTTTGTTATTTATAAAAAAAAAATAGAAGGAAAGAGAGGACCGGAAGAACGAGACGAAGCAGATAAGCGATAAAGTTGAAGTGGACGCTACGGACGGAAGTAAAGGTTATAGAGTGGAGAGAGTGATGACTGGAGTGGAAAAGGGTACACCGAAAAGAGCTTGGCTCTTAAATACAATAAAACATAACATAACATAATCTCACGCCTTTTATTACCCGAAAGGTAAGGTAGAGGCACTAGCTCAAGAGCCGGACCCACGGGCAACGGGACCAACGGCTTAACGTGCCTTCCGAAGCACGGAATCATCTTATTTTTCGGACAATCAGGTGATTCAAGACTGCAATTTCCTATCCAATAGAAAAAAAGAAGACGAGTTATAATAATAACACATCACACTATCAGAGCCCCTAGCTAGGAAGAACCTGTATGGGTGCCCGAAACATATAAATGGATGAACATTACACCCAGGCCGGGAAACAAACATCGATAATCGATCATCATAACAATGTTCGCCCTGTCGGGAATCGAACCCCGGCCCACCCGCGTCTCAGTCCACATCACTGCCAAATGAGCCACGGAGCAGTTTAATATTATATACTAGAGGCTGCCCCGCGGTTTTTCCCGCGCAGATTTCTCATAACTACAAAATTCCCGTTTTTTCCCGTTCCCGTGGGAATTTCGGGAAATCCCTTCTTAGTGCTCACCTACACTTCCCAAGGAACCCACGTGCAAATTTTCAGCTTTTTACGCCCAGTAGTTTAGGCTCTGCGTTGTCTGTCAGTCAGTCAGTCAGTCAGTCAGTAACGGAAGAGTTTTATATATATTGACTAGAGGCTTCCCCGCGGTCTCACCCGCGCAGATTTCTCATAAACACAAAAATCCCGTTTTCTCCCGTTCCCGTAGGAATTTCGGGAAATCCCTTCTTAGTGCTCACCTACACTCCCTTAGGAACCCACGTGCCAAATTTCAGCTTTCTACGCCCAGTAGTTTCGGCTCTGCGTTGTCTGTCAGTCAGTCAGTCAGTCAGTCAGTCAGTCAGTAACGGAAGAGTTTTATATATATTGATTGGGGCGAAACTAGCGCCATTGCCGATAAATAATTAATGTCTTCTAAGCCAGGGCCGAAATCAAAAATATGTGCCTTTGACTCCCTAGTTAATCTTGCTTAGAATTTTGAAAGTGGCGACATTATTTTCATAACGGCGTATATTTTTGATTTCCATGGTTTAGAAGATATCAATTATTTATCGAAGTGGGGCTAGTTTCGCACCGTTTCGCCTCTTAAATATTTTAACAAATAATGGGTGCTACTGAGCCTCAAGTGGATATCTTCAGTTTTGCGTTTTTAGTTAACATTTTCTGTATCAAATATCACGTCCCTAAATCTTATAGTAAAGTGATGGAATTGTTAGCTGTACAGAGTAGGGTCGTGTTGAACAGCTGTTGTGAGTTGTGAACCCTCTACAGCAACTTGCTTGTTGAGGAATTTGCATCAGGCTGCGAGTACGGTGCAGGAATTTTAGTGACAAGAGGTAGCTGAGGTGATTATAATAATGAAATGTGGGTATTTTTGGTTTTGGACACCCTAAATACAGGTTCTACTTAGCTTAGGGGCTCTGAGTGTGATGCAAATTTATTAATTTTGTGATGAAAAAACCAAAAATTTTATTTACAATCAATCTTTTTAGCAATATACAAAAAGGCTCTAATATTTTTAAAGACGAAAGTCGAAATGTAATAATGTCGGTTGCCTGAAATTCTTGGAAAAGCTTTATCTAAGTATGTACCAATCTGCAAATAAACTTTGGTTTTTGCAGATTGTTCATTTTGTGTAAAAAATGTTTGGACTGCGTTACTTAAAATTATCAATAAAAAATTAAAAAGTACACTAAGCACAATTAAACCAACTGTTTTCATAAAAAGTAATATTTTTCAGTTTTGACATTCCGAAATACATACCTCCCCCATATTGCCACATCAACCGGTATGAGTCGTCTTTCGATATAATATCAGTATTTTAGTGTTCTTTTTTTTTATAAAAGCGATATTTTGCTTACAAAGGCCGCACCCTATAACCGACTGGTTTACATTACAATGACGATCCTGAATTTATGCTCATCGAATTATGTTGAGATGGATAAATATTCATAAAACCTGATTGTTAGCGTTTAACATACAGCTCTGATATTCACACTTTGTTTGTTTTAATTCCACTTTTCGTACATTTTAAGCCCCAAATACACAATATTTAACCCAAAACCAGTTTTGTTTTTGTTACGACTTTACTTATGTCAACAGATTAATTTGATTAAAAGGATTTTCTTTGTTGTTTTAGAAGAAAGTTCAAATTTTTTCTAATATAATTATAACAATCATATGAAAATAAGTATATCTATTTGTAAATTTTATTGACGTTAGCTTTTTAAACATCGATTCAAATTTTTATTTGTATGATAATATTGATGTGCACAGAGTTGGGTATAACACCCGTCGTGTGAATTTGTTTTTCGGGTTTTCGTCTGTTATCTTTATCTACGAGTTCCAATTATTTTTGTTTAATATTTTTTTACAATACCAGGTATATTTACTTTCTGGAAAACAGTTCATTAACGAGTGAAAATTTGTTATTTAAATAAAAACGCATTACTCCAGAAAAGGTGCCAAAGAGCACTCACAGAGCAAAGTTTTCCTTTTTTTGGGCAAACTTGTACTGAAGCTGAATATTAGCAAAAAGTCATTAAAAGTGGGGAGCTGTTCATCGCCGCGATGAAACCTCAAAGTCGGTATTAAGGCAAAGTTGCCGGGCCCACGCACCACTCCCTACTCACTTTTTGAAAATTACCCTTTTTATTTTGCTGATTTAAACTATCTAGTAAGTAGCTACACAGTGCTCAATATCAATATTTCTAAATAAACATACAGAACGATACGCCTGTTTATATTCCGAGAAGGTAGAGACAACTGTTTTCCACTTGCTACAATCGCGACATTATTCTTTTGCAGTCATAACCCTTCCCTAACAGGCACTATATTTCGTAAGCTCTTTACCGGTTCTGTAATTAGAACTGTAGAAGAAGTTATCTTTTTAACACGCTACAATGTTAACAGGTAACTTCAATCAAACCCTTTAAAAAAACAAATTTGGGCATGTTGTATTTGACTTTATATTTTGAACAACATTTACTATAAGTCTGTTTATTGTACATCGGCTTTGTATTCGATGTATATTGTTAAACATGCAGCTTCTCCGAGTTGCTTGGCACCTTACGCGCTTTAAATCCTTCCCTATACTAAAAAAAAAAACTACAATATTGATTGTCTATGGTCTAGCTGTCAAACGTCATTCTTTGTGTTCGCGTGGTGCCGGCGCTTTGTTTTTTAGTAAAAAATAGTTTCGTTTTATAAAATAAGTGAAAATAACAGCAAAACTACACGAAAATGTGTACACAAACATAAGTCAAAGGACAGGAAACTCGAAATATATCGAAACAAGTTCCGAAAATTGTGAAATGCAGGGAAATAAAAAGCCTGCAACAAGGACGTTCGGAAATTTTCTGATCTGCAGGATGAGAATTCTTCAGGTATAATTAAAAATTACATTGGTTACGCACCAATATTACCTCATATGACACAATGTGGGCATGTCAAACAAGCCTTTTCTAATGACACGGGTGGTATACGCGATATACCGACGTGTTTGTTGGCGCATGCCTTTACAAACAAGCCCTTTCACATTGACACGGGTGGTATACGAGATATACCGACGTGCTCGTAGGCAAACATGCCGTTTTTTGGTTTGATATGGGCGTGGCACGCGCACGCTATGCGCAGACATTTTGGCGGCAAAATATTTTTTGTCTTCTGAACAAGACACAGGCTGTGTACGAGATACATGGATGTGCTCTACAATTTCTTAAGTGTCAAATCACAAAGATTTACTCAAATGAATCACAATCAACATGAGGCACAAATGCCAATAGAACAAAGGATGGAGATAACTTATCTTCTCCGTAGCAAGTTAATACTACCAATGTACTACCACACAGGTAGGCATAACATTCAGGTTCAATCAGTGACACTGAGGGAGATACCTACTTCCCCAACAACCTTAATTTGGCCCAAAGAAATAAGCTCAAACTTCACTTTTGGAAGAGCTTTTCCCAGAAAACCAAGTATACCTTGTGGATAAGGGAATTTAAACTAAACAAAATCAATTTGTTTTGGAACTCCATGCTATGGGAAAATTCTTGCAACACTAACAGCGAGTTAAAACATAGACCAGCTGAAACTTATATCCCCACTGCGATGCAGTCAGGATCTTTGCTGTCTTGCATTCTATTCAAACAAAAGCAAGAATAAATTTTACCATGTCTAATCTAGAGAAACCATTCTTTGAATCTAGTCAATGATGTACTGCGGGACGAGTTCCTTATTTTGGCCATGATCTTCAACAGAAGATTGCAACAATGACAATTTAGTCAACACAATGCAAAAAATCAATATGCAAAAAGCCACCTGCAAACCCTGAATGGAGAAACTTTATCAGGCCATCCCATTACTACCATACTGGTTTGCACTTTTGTATGGAGAAAACCCATGAAACCCCTGGTAGCCAGGAACTACCAATACTAGAACCACCATAGGGTTTTGCAGGCAACAGCCTAACGACCCAGACGCAGCCCTGTCTAAGCGGCATGCTCCTTCTGACAAATAGAGGTAAGCCATGGTGGCAAGCTTATTTCCACTTTTTTCCTAAGCTAAAGGAAAAACCTGTGTGATACTTTGTTTATTTTGGGTATTGTATGTTAAGGGTATAACTACACCTTCTCATTCAATAGAATCTTAAAATCTGTCCAAGAACTCAGTAATATGTTTAAATTAAAACCATTTAAAATATTTTAACGTTGCCCAGAGTACCATCAATACTCTGAAAATTTATTCAAGAACACAGTATTATGGTAAAATTAAAACAGTACCATCTTTAAATAAATTAAGTAATGGATATAGTCAAAAATTTAATCGGATTGTTAAAAGTGTGACTTAATCAAGCCAGTCAGTTATATAAAAATCATGTCTAAGTACCAAAAATGGTGATCATGGTTTATTTTATTTGAAATATTTCATCAGTTTATAACAGTGGTATTTTTACACGTCGAATTTATACTTTTACCCTCAAACGCATAAAACTATGTACAGTTTATTGCGCAGGACATTTAGAGGTTTAAATCATTTAAGACTATGATTTTTACATTTACATGAGTTCCAGACACATTCTTATGGGTGTGTATAGTTTCACTTTAAATAAGGAAAGTGGTTTTTAGCTTTCTTACATCAATAAAGCCTTTATTTTGTAAATTTTTAAATCTATTCTACAAATATATGAAAAAGTATAATTTTATGCAAATACATATTATGTACAGACAAATGCGAATGCATGAAGAGTTAACAAAAATTATCACATCTAATTATCACATTTACCCTCATATTTGCTACGCTCACAGCATTAGAATGTAATATTATGGAATTTGTGTACAAATGTGTACCAAGTTTTTTGAGCCAGCGAGGGGTATTAGTAACAGTTGTGTGTTTTTTGAGTACTTACAAGCTGTTTAGACCAAACACTTTCTATAAATGTTCATATATGTACATTGATATGTACATACATACATACAAACATACTTATCGCTACGCCTGTTTCCATAGGGGTGGGCAGAGAGGATTGATTTCTACTTGCTATGATTCTGACAAACCTTTTCTTTTCGCTTCTTTAGATGCAAGTTTTTAATAACTCTTTCATTATTACAATGATTCAATTAGTCAAACATCTTGAATTCTTATGCCCAGCTAAACCAAAAAACTTTCGCAATTTACTTACTTTTGACACTTCATATGTAACATTAGTAGAAGCTTGTCCAGCTTCTTGCTATGCATGGGTGAATTTTGGAAACTGGAACAAAAATCCTGGAATGTTGATTTACTGTATCTAGTGTTAATTATGTTACCAGCATAATGATGGTCATCACAACTTTGGTTCTCTGTTATGGATTATTTTTTGGTTTTTTGCAACACCCTGAAAGAAACCTTTCTTAATTATTATCTTCACCTTTCAGAGACCTGCTTCATTGTCAGATAATATAGAAACAAGAGATATGCTCTAGCAATACCGGCTTAAAATATCAGTACTACTACTGTCATTTGTAGAAATTATAATTGAGTCCTCAGCGGTGAGCATTGAGCAAACTCAATACAATAATAAAAATAACAATGATCCATTTTTTGTTTTTTGTTCCATATATGGACATTCCTCCTAAGAATTTTAATTCAGGTGCTTCAAATTTTTATAAATTTGATTTTATGTTGAATGGTGGCTCTAAAATAGGGGATGATGATTGTATTATGAAGACCTACCACCATTGCCATATTAATGTCATTGTTTATTTATTTATAAATAAATATAATATTACATGAGATATGATTAAAGTATTGAATGTGAATGACAGTTAAAAGAATAGTATCCTAATGATAATTTAAACCAAAAAACATGTTACTAGCTTTAAGTAGCTACTGCTACACAGAACAAATATTGACTTACTAGTCATGTTACTAGCTCTAAGTAGTTACTGCTACACAGAACAAGTATTAACTTACTAGTCATGTTACTAGCTTTAAGTAGCTACTGCTACACAGAACAAGTATTAACTTACTAGTCATGTTACTAGCTTTAAGTAGTTACTGCTACACAGAACAAGTATTAACTTACTAGTCATGTTACTAGCTTTAAGTAGCTACTGCTACACAGAACAAGTATTAACTTACTAGTCATGTTACAAGCTTTAAGTAGCTACTGCTACACAGAACAAGTATTCACTTTAAAAAAGTAAAGTACTAGAACTAAATAAATACAGACTTCAATATACATAAAGTTACACTGATATTGTTAAGACATTGAGTTTTAGTGTTTTTGTAAACCGAATTAAATTAATCAAAGCTTTTGAACGTGAAAAAACTTCTGTTCTGTAAAACTTCTGTGAGATTCTGAGAAAACATTCGTAAAAAACCCATTGTTAATTCTTTCAAAAAACGACACAAATCTGTGACCTCATCAACAATAGGACGCTGGACCAAAAATATTTTGCTATTTTGTGGTAAAAAGGGAGTAGAATCTTTTAAATAAGATGATATTTTTTGAGTGCGTCTCCTGGCGGCTTCCATCATTGGCTTCGATGATGGGTCTGATCGAAGGCGTGCCGCGGCAGGGTGCTGCCTGGCTCGTGTAGCATGACGTAGCTACGTACAATGTTTTGCTATGCGGACTAGTCTGTCCTTTTGGGGACTGTTTTTTGCCTGCGCCTCTAGGATACTATATTAATAAATATAATGATATGAGACTTGAAATAAGAGATACCTTGTATCCTATGTAGAATAATTTAATTTTAAATTTGAAAGTTAAGGTGTTTGCAGGACAAACACAAGCTATCTAGCAACCACCAAAAAGGTGTGTCATTAGACAGACAGTTGACTAAACCAGTAGGTCTTGAACTATGTAGAGGTTCACATACAACTCTATTCATGTGATATCTTTTTGTTTTAGTTAAGAAGCGGTATTAATACGCCGTTTTGATACTAAATAGGTATTACATTTTAACTTTATTAAATTTTCTTTTAAGTTTTAATTAATTTTCATATTCCTTTACTAAGGATATATAAAACCACTTAATTAAGTTTTCAAACAAATCTGTTTGTCCTTTCCTATATTAGAAGGGGTTATCTTCGATAGAAGCCTCACAACTTTTATTTTAAGATATTATTATTGGCTCTGAACATCTGCATGTTTAACAATATACATCGAATACAAAGCCGATGTACAATAGGATGATCAAACGAGCTCACCTGAGTGAAGTTCGATCATTATTGTACGAAGGCTTTGTATGAAGATGTATATTGTCCCGCCCGCCCTTTACAATTTGTAAGTAACCCAAGTTGTGAGTCAAGCTCGTTATGGCTCTAAAGAATGACGTTTGACAGCTAGACCATAGACAATCAATATTGTAGTTTTTTTTTTTAGTATAGGGAAGGATTTAAAGCGCGTAAGGTGCCAAGCAACTCGGAGAAGCTGCATGTTTAACAATATACATCTTCATACAAAGCCTTCGTACAATAATGATCGAACTTCACTCAGGTGAGCTCGTTTGATCATCCTATTTTACTTCATAGTGTAAATTAATGTTTCTAGTTCTTTGTTGGCAAATCTAGGGAAAAAAAAGGTAAAGTGCGGAGCGTACCGTTTATCCGGGGTTCTTAACTTATAAAAGTTGATTCATTTAACGCTTGCCCGCCTCCCGTTCTGCTTTGACGACTGCACGCTGTTTCTCTGTGTCGGGAATGTGATTTTATTGGCTTTCATTTATTACTAAGTACCTAACTAGGGAAAGTCTGACGGGTCCGCCAGAAGGAATCCTGCAAAGTTTGTACGAGAAGTTATTTTTAAGTAATATAAAGGTATAGTCACAGAGTATATAATACTTATATAGTCAAAGTTCTAAAGATATACCTACTTACCGACGTATGTTTTTGCGCGTATATAGGTAAGCCCGCGCAACGCAATGTTGTAAAATATTTTTACTTTCAATATGTACATAGAAATAAATGTTAAAACGCGGCAAAATCAGAGCCCCTTACAATACCTTACATTGATTTCTTATCGTGATTGAATCTCCTTTTGTTTGAATGAGTGTTAACCCTGTAACTTTACAAACAAAAAAACTAAATCAATTAGTAAGCGATCTTAACCAAGACAAACTTTTATTTAGATTGCGTGAAAAACACACGAACAATAACTTCACCCCTTAATAACTAATATTTTAATGTTATTGTGAATAAATACAAAACGATCTTAAAAGTCTGTTATTATAAAACTGATTAAGCTGATCAAAATTCACCAGAACCCCGTGTCTGATCAAACCCTTGAAAGAAGGGAGCGGTAAAATGAAAATGAAATTTAGACCTCCGTCCGCCGATTGGATTTAATTATCGCTAATCGGATGAAACCGATGGTGTGGAAACGGAAATTTTACAAAATCAAAAAGTTTCTTTCATCCCAGAGGTAGGCTAAAACATTTTGTTACTTATGTACTTAAAGGGTTAAGCAACTTTTAAATGAAAATTAATTAAAGTAAGTATCCAATGAATAATTTCATATTTTTCAAACATCATCAAACAGTCGTAAAAAGGTAGTTTAGGCAGACATTTTTAAGGTTACGCTCCTAACAGTTAAGGTAAATCCATTTACTAAAGTTAAAGACAGACAAAAATTCAAAATTATTTTTTATTTTATTATGCACCATTTGTACAATTTATTAGATTTATAAGTTGGGTGGGTGGTTCACTTACATGCAGCGTTATTTACTCATTAGATAACCCAATTGTTACTATCTAACCTTTCTCCTAGTAAAAAAAAACTGTCTATGCAATTTACTTGCCAGCTACATTAGCCCAACAAGAGTTGGCATAACTACGTAAAAGTTGAATAAAAATTGCTGCCCTCCGACACGCCGCCGCCGCCCCGTGCCCGTCGATAGCTCCTGAATATAAAATTATCACGGCAGAACGCCGACGCAGCGAATAAGGATTTATTTTACTACGAGACGAGCTGTTGGACGCGGTCTGGCTTTCATTTGAATTTAAAAACTGTAAAACTAACTAAAAGTTTTGGAGTTCTTAACTAAAAACATCGATATTCATAAACTAGCCATGCTACGGACAGACTGACAACACACAGCCTTGGCCTTAGATACTTAAAATTTTACATGATGAAGATTTCCCGAAATCCCAGGCAATGCTGTGAGCGCATTCTAGTATATGAAAAAAAAAGTAAAAATACCCATTTCATATATTTGTAATTATAACTTTTTTTTTAAACAAAATATTTTTAAGTTTACAAAGAATAGATATGCAGACAATATTTTTTTAACTTTTTAAAACATACAAACAGACATGAATTTTCAAATTGTTAAGTATAGACAAAAAATTAAAAACCACCTTTTTTTTTCATTTACTTGGCAAATTTTCAATCTTACTAGGGCGACGAATGCTGACAAAGTTTTATTTCAGTTTCCAATTTACATCGCAAACGGAATTAAAGAACCTGGCGAAAGCAACTGAAGGTCTTTTTAACCATTTTTCCAGAGGAAATGATAATCAAAATCTTTAAAATAAAGTAAAGTATTTAGCGTAGAACAAAACTTACTTAGCTTTATTTATCTTATCAGTCACCGAGACCATTATAAAATACCGCTCTCAACAAAAATACTAAAAACTATGAATTTAATAAAAATACAAGGTATTACTTATTGCATGTACATATCTAAAATTATTTAAAAACATGGCACGATCGTACTTCATGCGGGGCTGCCCTCCATGCAAACAAATAGAGAACCTAAACTTTAACCTTAATAAATAAAGTTAAAGAAAATCAATTGGAACGTCTTCTATTTCTAGAGCCTACAAATAAATCTAATCGGACAAATTAAAACTCCACAGCACTCCCAGTTAAACACTTTGGCTTTGATCCAAAAAATAATAATTGGCGACAAACTACAAGCAGCTGAGTGTAATCCAGGGGCGGACTCAGTAGTCGAGTGTAATTAGAGCAATCAGCGTGAAACACGTTCACTGGAGTAGGCCCCGATGCGCGCTTGCTCTGGAGTACTCTTCATGCGATGACGTCACTTGAGCGGGGATGTTAATGTTTATGAAAGTGACAAATTGCATCCAGTCGGACAAAGTCATTTCACCATTCACGAGTGACCTGTGGTAGACACAGATTTTGAGATAAGACTTTTTAACCCCCGACGAAAAATCAGAGGGATGTTATAATTTTAACATATATATCTGTCTGTCTGTATGTGTATCTGTATGTGGCATTGGATTTTCGTTTAGTTTTTTATTGATTTGGCTCGACTAAAAGACAAATCTAATCGTCTAAGCAGAAAATGTTCACTACAGGACATAGGCTTCCCTAGCAGAGTCACATGGACCATAGCGACGTTGGTGTTTTGCCGTACTCGACACGCTTGGCGGTTGGGTTGGCGATCGCTGTATATAGCTGTTTAATTTGTTTAACAATGAAAGAAAAAAAAAGGTGGGTTGGCGATCGCTGTATATTTGCTGTTTAATTTTTTTAACAATGGCCTCTGCTACTTTTTCTTCGGGGTTTCCCTTATTATTACTTTTTAGCATTATACAAACTATGAAATTGTAGTAAACATCCCGACAGTTTCCTTATATAATTTCATTTCTCAACAAAATTAATTTAATTAAAATCCCAAAAGCACTAAGTATATTCTAAAATTAAGATCTTTTTAGTTTACATCGTGAGTGCCGCTGCAAACAAGCTGGAAAATGGAGGTAAAATCATATTTCCCTTCAAATAAAAGTGAGGTGGGGCGGCGAGCTTCCGTGCCTTGTGACGTGCGCCGTGTGTCCATTACACCTCCGTAACTGCGTACCTCTGCACGTTTCAGATAAGTGTAACAAAAAACTTTTTTTGCACCATTTAAGGGTTCTTCGGCATATAAAATTCCTTTAGCAATACCTTATTAATTAAACAACCTAGACCTACCTAAATCATGACAGTAAACAGTAAACTTACCATGAATATGACAAAGTAAACTTAGGTAAGCCTAACTAATCCCGTTGTTTAGTTGGCTTGAATTATATCTAAATAATTTCAAAAATAACTTTACATCTACCTATATTTAAAACTAGAAGCTGCCCCGCGGTATCACCCGCGCACATTTCTTTTAAACACAAAATCCCGTTTTCTCCCTTTCCCATGAGAATTTCGGGAAATTAGAAATTATTCCTTAGTTCTCCCCTACTCCCCAAGGAACCCACGTGCAATATTTCAGCCCGCTACACCCAGTAGTTTCGGCTCTGCGTTGTCTGTCAGTCAGTCAGTTAGTAACGGAAGAGTTTTAATTGATTAACATAAAACTAAGTCAAAATACTTACCTATATGATTGGACTAAATATGTAAAAGTAGGTATAGAAATATTCAAAACGAATTAACAACTCTTCCTTTTTAATTAATTCGTATCGCATAGTGAAGTGTGAACAGGCTCCGTCCCTACTTCGTTTTACGAGAGTGCTTATGATGCAGCGCTGCAGTTTATTTAATTTCCTCAAAGGTATTATGTGGAACGGAGTGTTTCGCTTGCTTTGTACCACTTCTGGGATCCACAATTCCACAGGTGGAGCCAAGGAATTTTAGTTAAATAATTAAGTTTTTTTTTTTATTTATCCAAAACATAATCTCACTGCCCACATCTAGGAACATTTCTGTTCACTACTTTTTGTAATATTGAAACATTTGTTAAATTTGTAGTAGGTAAGAGCTCCCTCAAATTTACTAAGAAAATATTAAGTGAAATTTTTCCTGTACCTGTATGGATTTCGTAAAATACGTCCTATTTAAGGTTATTCTTAAGATATTTCAAACAAATAATCATGAAAACAGTAGTTGCTCTGCTAGTTGCTGTAGGATAACATTTTCTCAAAATATTTAATTTCTCTATCTTATAAAAAATACAAACAGGTTGTTTACTTGTTTTTTTTTTATTATTCTTTATTTCTCGTTAAAAAAGCATCTTCAGTTACAATTTAATACTGTGTAAAATAACATTTACGGCCACCTAAAGTTATTTTTCTGACATTAAAAGACACTCTCTCTCTCTTTAGCTGTGAGCAAATACAATTTGACAGGCCTTTTGAGTGCGAGGCGTCGCACGAAGCTCTTAAGAAAAATGTTTTTTTATTCTGCTTACACATGCAAATGGGGAAAAAAATCGTGTTTACATTATTGTTGACACTCTTTCGTAACGTTATTTAATGAACCGAGTCGATGTCGAATTTGGTTTGAGACCTTGTCCTCGTCGACAGGACGAAAAAGATTCTTTGATATTCCGAATTCGTAGTTATTTTCACATCTCGTGAAATTGATGATTACCAGAATTATCGTTTAACTCTTAATGTATGTTAAGCGTTAAAATCTTTGCCATTACAAACTACAATAATATATTGCATCAATAGTATTTTTCAGTAAGCTCAGACTTTACCCTTTATACAATTCCCTTTGACGACTAGCAGCCATAACCCTCCCTCTGTGCAGATCAGTGTTGTAACTAAAATAATGGCGCTAGATGGCTAGATATTACATTTTGGTTTCAAGGTATAATATTTAATTCAAGCCTAGCCTTAAAATAATCTAAAACACATACTCGTGTCATAGCATCTTTATGTACTTGCAAACTATAAAAACTATATTTTAGAACAAAGAATATTACAAAATCAAGTCATGGATGTATGCAAAATAAATTGCAAAAGCATTATATTTGAGTAAGTAATAGTTTTATTAATCTTTTATTTGATTTTATTATTTTTTTTTTAATTTTTATTAGCTATAATATAATTATTAAAAAGTTTACTGTAAGTATTACAAAAAAATCTACTAGAGATACTTATTTTAGTACCTTTACACTCCGTTAACATAATTTGACATAGCACGTTCTTTTATGATATCTTTTATGTTTTAAACCATTACAAAAAATTATATTTTGGATCTGGCGAAATCAAACAATAGTTGCTCTTCGTCTTCTTCTCAGCCGTAGAAACTTCCACTGCTGGGCATAGGCCTCCCACGAATTATCACCAAGCCACAGACCATACTTACCATACTTCCATCGTCGTGTGTAAGGAAAACATCTAGTTGGCGCAAATAAGTAACGCACCCCGTGGACGCTCGTGAACACAGAACAAGGAAGATGCTCTCTCTGTGCTCGTGAACACTACCGGCACTGACTGAAAACCAGCGCTTTGGGTTCACATCCATAGCAACAGTTGCATAAAATTACGTTTTTTGTATTTGTTAGTCTGTGTTGTTGTTAATTGTGTGTAACTGTTTGGCAAAAAACGCTTTTCTTTCTTTCTTAGATTACCACAAGTACGAATTGTGTTGGGGATTTTGTAGGATTATGATTGTGAGATACCAACTAGCGATTTACTAAAAGCACATTATCCAGTGCGCAGCGTCCAGGATTATGCAGCGAACATTCAATGCCGCCTAATTAATGGTGAACCGCCGTCTGAGCCGATTGGTTTGGTCTATTTCGACTCTGTGTTTTGAGTTACCTTATATTAATATTAGCTGGGTTTGCAGTGATTGGCTGCTTAGTATTTCGGTCTCTATGTTTAGACTTGGTTTTGAAGGACTTTGAATAAACATCTGTTAAATAGAGAAGTACTTATGGAATTTCTATTAATTAGATTTTTACAAAGCAAAATTTTATGATAATAATAAATCCTTAAATTGAATCGGTAAATTCTTTGAATTCGATTGTGTATTATTTAAAGAATATGTAAATTTTAATAAAACACCACCAAGTTTGCGCCAAATACAAAACTACGGCCACCAGTTTTTTTCTTCTTATAAACTTAAAAGTTTACTTTGAATGTCGTTGCAAGCTTTTGTATCAAAGCTACTGTAAGTCCAATTCAGAAGCGATTTCTTTTACATCTTTAAATCATATTAATTACTGCAAAAGTAATTAACGCCTTTACGGCATTCGTTAAAAACTAGAGCCGCGACGTTCTGAAAGTATGGACGGTTTTATGCACACATATTATCAGACCCTGAATCTAAATCAATATATATAAAACTCTTTCGTTACTGACTGACTGACTGACAGACAACGCAGAGCCGAAACAACTGGGCGTAGCGGGCTAAAATTTTGCATGTAGGTTCCTTAGGGAGTGTAGGTGAGCACTAAGAAAGGATTTCCCGAAATTCCCACGGGAACGGGAAAAAACGGGATTTTTGTGTTTAAGAGAAATCTGCGCGGGTGATACCACGGGGCAGCCTCTAGTAATACATAAAATTTAGGCGTAAATGAATGAAATTACCCATTTTGTTGGAATAGCATTTTGATTGAGCATAGAATCCCGCATTTTTAATTACCCATATTTATTGTGTATGTGAAACGGGTTAGGTACGCATTAAAAGGTGGTATGGTAGGTAGGTTGATGTGCTGGCTCCTGCACGTATTGTATTGAAAGTTCTGCTGACTAAGTTTACTTTTATAAGTTGTGTTCCAACTATTATAGGACCATCGGGACAGTATAATATAGTCCTGATGGTCCTCAAGGGTCTTGAATTTAACAATATCTACAAAATAGTTCTTTTTTTATTTTAAGCTTACACACTAGCCGTCTTATTCATAAAGATACAGTACAATTTAAGTAGCGTTACTGGAGGTCTACTTCTCTGGTTTGTTGTATGGTAAATACGTGACATCCAGTCAAAATTGACATATGTCAAATAACTAAAATGCTCTTTAACTTTTTATGAATAACGAGTTAGGTGTCGAATTAGATTATGATTAAATAAAAAAATAAAATTGCAGCCAGCTCTTATGTGTCAAAAGTTTTGTGCTGCACTCATACACTTTGCAACCCCTTAACTTCTCCCAAATTTTCAATTTCCGTCTCTTAACTATATTTTTAATTTTATTGAAAATGAATTGGTAAAGTAGTCTAGCATGGCACAGTCCCGCGGGGCCCGCGTGGCAACATCTTGTACTAATTGGTCCGCGGCGCGAGATCTTCCTGCGATTTATTGTACGCCCCGGCACCCATACACTTTGCTACTATCTTGCATACAGCTGTCCTATGTTTGCGTATCTTTGCTCTGTATTAATTGGGTGGTTTCTTTTGTATTATTTTCTGTATTTTTCAGCGACATTGAAATGGTGCATCAATTTCACTCATATTTTAATGTTTTTCTTGGCATTTCTGCGTACTATTATGACGTTTTAATATTTTAAAAGTCACTTAGTAAATTTAACTAGTATTTATACACTAATTAGTTGTCTTTTTACAAGTGAATTAATGATTTTTCATTATTAATGTCATATATTTATATGCATGTCAATAACAATCATAAAGTTTAATTAATTTTTGTTTCTGATAATAATGTTTGATAAAACCTACTGTATAAATAAAAATGTTTGAAGTTTTTCCGATGGTCTGGAGGGGAAAAAACCATTTGCGATACAAGCGACTTGAAATTGGGAATAACGTTCTCTTTTTTCTTCTTCTTTCAGTCAGTCATTCGCTAAGACCTTTAACTGAAGATTTTTGTAGTTTATGAATTTTTGAATCAAAATAATATTGTATTAAATTCCAAAGTTTCTAGAACGATTCTAAATCTAAGGCCACCAAACAATGTTAGTAGGTAATGTCAGTACAGTGTTGAACTAGGGCCTAGCCCCATTGTTCGCTCCGTGTGACTACATCGATCCGTGGCAAAGACAATGGACTATCAATCTATCCAGCCAATGGAATAGTGTGGTGTCGCGTTCTATAGATAAACTGAATAAACCTCTCTATGTGTTGCTTAACAATTGTGGTCAGTGCTGACTTGCTTATCGTAAATATATAGGTACTAATTTTATCTAGAGCATTGAATAGGCTCGGGAAATACTGAACCGATTTGAAAAAAAAAACAATGACATAGGCTATATAATGTTTTCATATTGATGGGAACCTAATGTAACCCAAGGTGGAGTCATATATAGTCTAAGCCAAGGTGCATAAAAAATGCCTCTTTGTTTACATATTTTGATGGTTTGTTAAGAAATATTATCACTTTGTTGTTTTCTTAATGTTTAATCGCCCATTCTGGGCAGAACATACTATTTCACTACTTACCTTTATGGTCTATAGAACCAGTGGGTCCAGTGTGTATTATTAAAATTGAAATCATTTTGTCATCGATATTATGGGAACCAATCTCACATAAATATAGGTGGTTTATGTGGACGCGAAATATTTCTAGAAGTGTAGTTTTTTATAATTTTATTCATTTCCCTGCTGCTCCAGCCGCCGGCTGTACTAAAGTTATGATTGGGAGAAAATCTTACTAGGTAGTCAGATCGCCAACTTTGCCTTAATATAGCGTACTAGTACGATGTTGCCGCATCATGACTTATGCTATCTTAGTATGGGTGTACCCTACATTAAATTAAAGAGTTTCATGAGGAAAAAAAAATAATAATAATAATAATCATCATTTATTTGCACAACAAGATAAATAACAATTTAAATTATCAAAAACAGGTTTGAGCAATACGTGGTTACAAAAACTAGATACAAATTCCAGCCCCTAAACTAGGTAAGACCTGTATCTTAGGGACTGTAAAATATCAAGTAGTCATTGCAATGGTTAATTGTCGCCAAGACAAAATGTTTTTTGACCAATCTCTTCTTTGAAAATACCAAACTATAAATTTTTGACTTAGAAAGAAGAGAGAAAGAATGCCTATATGCTAACGCTACAGTAATTTTTCATACAGTTTAGTGTTTCTGTTATCCAAGTAGATAAAGTATTTTGTCTAGAGGAGGTTCTTATTTGTACTCAACTCACTCATGGTCCTTTATTGCTTTTTCTTATTAATTTTACTTCAAATTCTATGTTATCAATTTTAAGATCAACGGGTTGTTAGTGTAGGTAAAAGTTTTTAGGAAGTATAGGTTACTTGTGAAATGGCATCTGCCACAACTATGTTGTAACTTATAAGGATTTAGACACGACATAAATTATTATAATTTAGTTCAAAGTGCATTATTTTAGCCTAACATAAAGTCTGTCATGTCCACATAAAGCTGTCGTTTCGTCGCGCGCCCACCGCGCCGCGGCACTCAAGTCGCGTATGAAGGAAAATTAGACTTTTTAAAACTCGCTCCGTGAACTTCGATTCCGCCTCATTCCGCGCTCCGCGGCTCCGGCCCTAGTTGCGCCGGGCCCAGGTGACTCGGGGCTTCATTCTGCAAAGCTGATAAATGCCATAACCCATACTTCTATACCTAATGACAAAACTACTGAACCGATTGCAACAAAAACTGGTACACGGAGAGTCTAGAGCCTAAGAAAGGACATAGGCTACTTTGTCCTGAAATTCCCACGGAAAAATTAGGAATTTGCTGGTTAAAGGGTAATTGCGCTGTCGAAGCCGTGACGCGTCCACTTGTACTAAAATAAAAATAACGCATCGCAACACATAAAATTTTGACAACTTTAGAGTCATTTTACCTTACTTTAACTAGGTAGGTAGAAACTGTATCGATTAAAAAAAGTTTCATGAATCATTGACAAAATTAGATCTAAAACATTAACAGGCTATGGAGTGTTGCACTTGAACCATAGATTAAAGAATAGTTGGTAGAGCTGCTGGCCATTTTCTTTCTTCTCCAACGTGGCTCCAACCAAATATTATAGTGAAATATAGGAGAATAAACGCCAGCGGCCGGGGCTGCATGCTTATTACCCGCGCAGCTATTTTTGAATTTTTTTAATTTAAACACAAGAAGGGAGACCAAGTTTTGCGTAGTTATTTTTATAAGGGCGGTTAAGGAGAAATCATAAGAATTTTCGCAAATACTTAGTTAGTCTAAATCCACGATACCTACTTACCTTTAACAAATATTATTTTAATCGCCATAATATAATCTTTTTATTAGTTCCAAATTGTTTTAAGTACCTAAAATAGTAAAACAAAAACAATAAAAGAAACGAACACCAACCACTGTGCTCTCTCGTATAGATCAAAAATTCATTGAAAAGGAAACGCATCGTTGTAACATAAAAATAAAAACGTTGATATTTCCGGTGTTTTAATTTCATTTATTCGCAGCCCCTGCCGTTCCTCACTGATTTCCATCGTGTTTCACCCGCGCGGTGTTCGGCCACCACAGCCGACGATACGAAGTTATAAATGACACTCCGCTTGTTGTGATAATGAATAACGACCAAATAAAAGCATAGACACTTATTTCAGCTTCGAAGTCCACTGAAAAAATTGTGCCTCCAATACTGGTATTGCTACGCGTGGTAGTAGTAGTAGGTAGGTTGAAAAACGCCCCTCTGTACCGGGCTGAAGAATAGGACTGATATAACCCTGCCTGTCGTAAGAGGCGACTAAGTGGTGACCCTGGGATCGTTGAGTGCACGAGGCGGGGACCTTGTGCATTCGCATAACGACTTCGAGAAGGATGACGTAACGCGGTCTGTCGTCCAGCGTTAGAAGAGTGAACCCCACATAAACCGGTGGCTCCCCAATGGCACACCTCAGACACTTCCGAGCCGAAACTCGTGTACTTGCACGCATATCATGCTTGTGTGAGTGAGATAAGACGCGCGACGCTGCTTTATTTGTACTAAGTGGTAACTGAAAGGTAACCAAGAGCGGATAAGCCGCACTTGCTGAGGGAGGCAGGGAGTACCCATACTGAACGTAGCACTACTTATTTTACTGGGCCAGGGGCTGCAGGGTCCTCAGGAGTTTCCCCGTGCAAAAAAAGCAGATTGAGAACGCGCATCAAGGTCAAGGCTGCAGCTGCACTTTCTTCGGGCGTACCCTTAATTAATATACGTGTAATCTGTTCTGTCTTGAAATAATATTAACATACCTACTTTGCTTCTGGCTTCAGGTATTGGTTACAACGTGAAGTCTATTTATTTATCTGGTCCACGTACACGAATTACTCTTTTGTGACATTTTTTTTCCTGCAGTGAAAGAATTGTGTAAAGCTATTGTTACCGATTCGGCAATGGGTAAACAATGTAGTATTGGGTAGTATTGTGTTTCAGATTTATGTTAAACATTTCGAAAATGAACAAAAGTAACGTGGGCAGCATGATATTAGTAGATTTGGTAGACGATTCAGGAACAGTGTCTATTTTTAACCAACGAAAAAACAAAAAAGAGGAGGTTCTCAATTCGTCGCGTATATATATATTTTTTTTATGTATTATCACGCATAACTTTTTATTGTGTGGACCGATTTTGATAATTCTTTTTTTAATCGACAGGGTATACCTTGAAGTTGGTCCCATAAAAATTTTGAAATATATAAATCTCTTCCGTTACTGACTGACTGACTGACTGACAGACAACGCAGAGCCGAAACTACTGGGCATAGCGGGCTGAAATTTTGCACGTGGGTTCCTTCGGGAGTGTAAGTGAGCACTAAGAAGGGATTTCCCGAAATTCCCACGGGAACGGGAAAAAACGGATTTTTGTGTTTATTAGAAATCTGCGCGGGAAAAACCGCGGGGCAGCCTCTAGTTTTGAAATAAAATTCCAACCCTAAGGGTGGAAAAATAGGGGTGGCTTTATTGTTCACTCACAGATTGTATTGCCGTGTTGTGATTTACATGAAAACTGCTAGGTATAATTATGAGTATTTTTTATATGAATGTTAATAATCATAATCTCAGGCCTCCCTCACAAATCGCCTCACCGACCGGTCGTGATCGAAACTCATCCTGTAAGTCCCTCAACCTTCACCAGGTTGTGTGGCCACCTTGTGGAGTGCGACCACCCTGTGAAGGGTGATTAGCTGGGGTCAAAAAAAAACTGAAAAGCAAAAAATAAAAACTTTTTATCAAAAAATTAAACCGCCGAAAAAACTGAAAAGCATTAAATAATAGGGAAATATTTTCTATTAGGCCTTAATTTACTCACTTCTTAAATTAATTTTGGATAACCAAGAAATTTTGAGTCGGTGCCACAGAATCAACGAATAAAAATCACTAAATTAGATACCTGAAATTCAAAGAAATAACCGAAAAACGTGCGCGCTTTACGTAGATAATGAATATTTTGCTTGTGTGGTGTGCGCCGACTTAAAATTTCTTGGTAATCCAAAATTACTTTAAGAAGTGAGTAAAGTAAGGCCTAATAGAAAATATTTCCCTATTATTTAATGCTTTTCAGTTTTTTCGGCGGTTTAATTTTTTGATAAAATGTATTTATTATTGAGAATAGGTAATTGCTTGGTAATACTGAATCTCATTAGATTAGCGATCTTCTTTAAATGAGTATGTTATTATCAAACATTTTTGTTAAGAGTTTTTTTAGTACTTAGTAGTACGTAGTACTTAAGGTACTTAGGACCTAGAAAAGCAATCTATAAAAGTTATATCTTTCAATTTAGTGTATTCGCACTGGAGCCGATTCTAGCAGATGAGAGGACGGAATACAAGATTTTAGACACACTAATAATTAAAGTAACAAGTTTTAAAACTGAAACTCTTTTGTTCTAGGTTCCTTTAAAACATGGGCCCAAATACAACTATGTTACTTTAGTTTAAGAAATAGTCTAAGAGTGAGAGAGGGATAGAGTGAATTTTTCTATAAAGCGATGCCTCCCTCTATTTATTTAGACCTGTTTCGTTAGAAGCTAACACTGTTTCCATTGTACAAGACAAAGTTCAATTATAAAAAAGTTAGGACTTGCTTTCAAATCTATTTATTTTTAATGCGATGGTCTGCTGGAATGCTGTATGTCAGCCTGTCTCAGGTTCACGTCAAAACTAATGACTCGATTTAAATAAAATTTGGTACCGTACTTTTTGTATCGAAAAAATTTTTTACGGGAACAGAAAATTGCGATTTTGCTGTTTCATGGGAAATTGCACTGGTCGTGCAGACTAATTGAAATAAAGATAAAGTTCGTTACTTTGGATAATTTGTCGTCTTAGTTTTAAATTTAATCCCATAGCAAACTAGGGAAGGGATTCGTTATTATTAACTGAAGACAAGCCTGCAGGTCCAGATCACAAAGCCACTAGTTTGTGTTCGAACACCAGTTTAAAATATGTTCCAATATATCAATTAGGTAGAGGAAAAAAGATTACCCTATTAGGGTCTATTTGTGTAAGTGGGTAATTATATTACTAATTTTATTTTATTGCATAAAAAGTAAGTGTTTAAAAAATGTTTGCGAAGTTTAGTACTAACGCTCGATTGCGTATTTTTTGTACATAACGCGTTATTACGCATAATAATAACGCATCACACTCAGAGCCCCTAACTAGGAACTAATCCTGGTGCCCGAAACATATAGAGACGAACATTACACAAACATTGATATTCATTATAACAATGTTCGCCACACCGGGAATCGAACCCAGGCGCACACGCATCTCCGTCCACATCACTTGAATTCGCTTCCATTCCACCGTTTAAAAATTATCTTTTCCTCAGTGTCAACGGACACCAACCCTCGCTCTTTGCATGTAGGACGTCGAGTCTTCGGCAAATATGGGCATCGCGTATGAAGTCAAACAAAATTACGTATTCCATAAAAATATACTCCTTTCGCTGCACGTGACTGTACGGACGTGACTTAAGTGAAACGACTTTAGTGTGCCAATTGAATATTTCACTGCCGGTGTTTATTGACGTTTCTTGGGTTACAAAAATGAAAATGTCTCGTGAGGTCTCGAGAATGCAGAGGTCTTTATTTGTTTGCTTAATGCTCGTAAGAATATTCTTTGAATTGTTCCAATACCTTAAAATCGCACGTGAAAACGTAGTCACACCCTTAAAAAGATGTTAAGAAGAAGCCTTGATGAAAGTTTACAGTGGTAAAGTTTGATAATGCTTACGTATGTCCAACAGTAATAGGAGCTCTGGTCGGTGGGTCGTTTTCTGAGTGTAGGTTACAGCAAAATATTATCTTAAATGAGATATTATCGCTAAGCGATTTCATCCAGGTAACCGTATCTCCGTTTCTAGCCTATAACTTTAAGCTGGTGCTGTCTATAAGAAGCAAAAGTGAATCTTACTAGCTTACAAGACTAACTTGCTAACAAAATACTTACATTTTTTCCAACTTTACTTCTTTATTTTCGATCTTCAAGTAAAGTTATGAATGTAAATAGGCTCACATAGACGCCAGTGACTATGTTGATCTGTTCACCACGATATAATAAAACAGCTTTAGCACTACAATCCAGTCCCCTGATCGTCTATTGGAATTCCAAAGCCTCAGAATACCGGCTCAGATTCCCAGAGAGCCGCGACGATGCGGCGGGACCGGTATTTGTGCCACTCGGTAGATTATATAGTTTGCTTATTATTTTATATTATTATAGGTAAGATAATTTTGCCATCAATACATTCATGACGCAACCAATAAATCAATACTAAGGCTGACATTCACACAGTCAGTGTTTCAGAGCTACTTGCTCGAGTTGCAACTCGAACAAGTGGTTCTCGAGTCCATATTATCTTGGCTGGAACCATATCATATGCCGTCGAGGGTATACTTCACTTTCACGAAGTCAGAATTCGATTTTATAAAAGAAATTAGAGCGCAGAATGATTTAAAGATTGATTTTGACACTCACAGTCGAGTCGCAGATCAAACTAGCACTCCAAAGTGTCAAAAAAACTTTTTAAAACTTTTATTTTTAGCGTAAAACAATAAGGAAACATTTTCTATTAAGACTTAAATAGGTACTGAATTCTTGAAGTAATTTAGGTATACCAAGTATTCAAATCATACCAAATTCAAATCGTGATGCGCGAATGTTTTTTCGTGTTCACCTATTTAGTGATCTTTGTGCTCTTATACTATTTTAGACAATCACACCTAAATAGTTAAGAGCATATATTTATTATTTACTAGTGAACCGTGAACTTCGTAACATAATAATACTATCATGTGCACCTGGGTTAGATTCCCGGCGGGGCAAACATTAATATGATGAATATCGATGTTTGTTTCCGGTCTGTGTATATGTTTCGGCCACCCTAGATACAGGTTCTTCCTAGTTAGGGGCTCTGAGTGTGATGCGTTATTATTAATACATAATAACCTTTCTTATGACTTAAATCAATTTATATTTTTATAAAAAGACATCAAAATCCGTTGCGTAATTTAAAAAATCAAAGCATTTATACATACAGACAGCAAGGGGGGCAGTAGGGTAGTTGGGTAGTAGCTGATCTGACAAACTTCGGATATTACTTTTTTTTTTCAATAAATGACACGAAGGTTTTATTTTATAATAAAAATAATGTTTTTACTTGGATAACATGATAAAAAATTAATAACTTTTGATACCCATATTTTAAGTAAGTAAACAATAAAATAGTACCAGCTCAGACACACACACACACACACACACACACACACACACACACAATTTTATTTATTAACCTTTACTCTAAAAACCAACTAATGTTAACTTTTACTTTTAATAAAACAATTTAATTTTATAAATAAGAAATTGTAATGGAATACGTTTCTGTATTGTATTTGATAATTAATTGTAAGAATGAAGTTACAAAATTTTTATGAAATAGACACATCGAGACCAATTACAGAACTTATTTTAAAAGTTCCATGCATACATAATATCAATAAAACAAGTACTAAATCCATTTCCCAAAGAAAAAAATTATTATGATTAGTACTTCAATATTTTTATTTTTAATAGTAAAGCTGTCTTTAATTTTAATACACATTAAAACACGTCATCTATGTGATAATAATGAGTAATAATTAACATAAAATCAATCTTACACGATCGAAATAAATATTTGTCAAAAGCTTAGACTATATAATGGTCCAAAGGTACCTATATTAAAAAATAATCATTTCAACAGCATCAGCATTACAAAGGCCTGTACAAGTGCATAACCTGATCATTATTAAGACATTCATTGCAGATGTTCGTCTGGATGGCGTAGGAGGTGAAGAAGGGCCCTCTTGTCATGAAAGACTCCTGGTAAGCCACGTTTTTGTTATCCTTTACAAGCTTCACAATGTTACTTAAAATGGGGTCAGCCTGCGAAACTGGAATAACCAAGAATTACTAAGATATTTTTTTCTTTAAATTTTTTTTTTTAATTTTTATTACCTACATCATTAAGGCCCTGCTTAGAACTAGCGAGGCCCAGTGAAAACACCAATAGTATAATATTAATTAAAACTAGTTTATGGCATAGTATTGAAAACAAATTTTAAATTAATTTCTTATCCGGTCTTAGGATTCTGTGAAATATTTTCGTTAACTTTACTGAATAATTAACTTACGTTTAATCAAAAGTTCGCAATTTCCGAATTTGTATCCATCACCAACGCCTCTCATGTGTATCTCACTATTTTTCAGTGTGGGACGCTCTATGCCGTGGAATATCGTCGTCGCTCTTAGATAACCTTTAGAACAATATAAAATGCTGGTAAAATAAGTCTGACCACCTTGAACTTTCGGCCCCATGACCAAACTTTTGTTTATGCTACGTGCCCTCCCCATTCCAAATAATTTTTTGCAATTCTATGGACTATGTCGGTAACTCTTATACTTTTTCTGCGGATCTCTCAAACCGTTCTTCCAATTAAATTATGCGGGGTAGCTTCAGGCATAACCTTTTCATTGTATTTTTCCTGACTTTAACCTTATAAAATTAGAAACATCTTCCAATATAATATTTAAGTTCTTACTGTATCTCTCAGTGAGCGGTGTGGTTGCGACTCTGGGCTCCTCGCCGACGCCATAGATGTAAAAGGTACTCGTAGAGTAGATGGTCACTGAACCAAACCCGAGAGTCAATACAATCCTGTCTGTTACTGGGTTCACGCTGTAAGAATACACATATATTATGTCGCAGGCAATTTGTATGATTCTGCATTTTACATAACTAGTCGACTCGGCAAACTTTGTATCGCCTAACCTACCTATTAGCATTTTGTGCATGTATTATACTTAAAACCTTCCTCTTGAATCATTCTATCTATAAAAAAAACCGCATCAATAACCGTTGCGCATTTTTATTTTAAAGATGTAAGCATTAGGGACAGACGCGGAAACCGCCTATATTTTATAGAATGTATTTATGATAGTGATAATGATGATAAGTTTTCAAATGTACGTTAATAATAAAGAACAAGTAAATAAAATTGAACATGGTTCAAACAGCTTGTTGGGAAATGGAAAAACTGTGAAGGGTAGAGGGACCAGCAATAAGCGAGAAAATTATTTAATATTAAGTAGAATAAACATAAAGTAAGTAACTCACTAAAACTCTTCAACCGCTGGAAATTCGAGTCCTTCAATACACAAATTCTTCTGTATAGCGGTTACATTAAAGTAATTGAAGTATATTATCTGATCTTGGAAGCTGCCAGTCCTCGCCAGGCCTCCACATTGCATACGCTTCCCAAGCCAAGTCCTGACACAATCCAGTCCGAAATTTGGACAGGGCCGGTAGATTCTATCTATGTTTGGGACATAAACTGAAAAATAAAAAAACATGGCTGCACCTTTAATCCGAATTAGCAGTGTAATTAATGTTATCGCCACAGGTGTTCAAATAAATAATGTAACCAAGCAATTACCTGCTGTAATGGCTTAGTTATGTTACTTGATAATGATAAGAATAATCAATTTTTATTTTGTGAAACATAGGTAGTGTTACATTTAATGCAGATTTTAAAGTAAGTTCATTAGTACCTCTATGTATGTTGTATACCCAAAGTTAGGGCGTAAAAAATAAATAAAGAATAAGTATAAATGTAATAACATGCATTGCGCGTAAGTTATTTATCCTTAAAGAATTATAAATATTTATCATTGAAATATTTATTTGAATCATAATAGGTTTTATTAAGTAACTTACTTACATGAACAGGTTTTATCATGGCCAGAGCCAAAAACCGAAGACAAATAGAAAAAAATAATATTGAACACCACTTTTTTAACGGAACTACACATTATGAAAGTTAACTTTCAGTGCAGTGTAGGGTATGAACTAAATATACGTTCTCTTTCATAAACCACCATTCTCTAAATAAAGTATCATTTATATGTAAATAAAATTTTAATACACTTCTTGATTTATAGCTCCATAGTTTGTTCAGCTTTTTCATAACTAATTAAAAAAAAAAACTAAATATCTAGATTGATATTTATTTCAATAACTGAATTTAACAATAGTATCTTAATTTACTTACATAAATAAAAAAAAACTTTACGATTCGTTATAATCTCACTAATATTTTAAATGCGAAAGTTTATGAGTGTGCATGTTTGTTACTTCTTCACGTCTAAACGGCTGGATTTTTTTTACAAAACTTGGTATGCCATGTCAACCGCGGGTAAACCGTGGGGCACAGCTAGTTATATATATATATATTCGTGACTATGTAAACTTATTAAAACACTGACCCCTAGAACTCCTACGGTTCTACCACAAAAAGTGTTAAACCTGGTCTAAATCACTAGACTAGGTTTAAATCACTAATTCGTTATACAAAATTGCGATTTAGACCGGTCTAACTTTTTTGTGGTAAGGGGGCTAGACTCTATTAAAATAATTTTGAATACTAGGTAACATTTGCAGGGACCAGGAATCGAAACTGCATCTCTAGCGGATGACACAGTCGACCGACATCGATGCCCATTGAGCCACGGAAGCAGCCAAGTTGATTCCTAAATCCTGAAGTAGGTTGGACCTAAAAATCATCTTACTCGCCATTTATAACGATCTGTAAAAAGAGGCGTAAGTCTTTTCAATAATTTACTTCTAGTTTATATATATTATTATTAAATATTATCAATACATACTGAAATAAAGTCGCATCCCCTTCCCGCGTCTGTCCCTATGCACTTATGCTTAAATCTTTAAAATTATTCAACAGATCCGTTTTTGAGTACTTTAAAATTAGTTTTCTACATATAATTTGTAACTGTCTAGACTCACTTTGTCGAAGTTACGCGACCAAATTTAACCTGTAGGTACGCAATAAGGCAACGTATATCTTCGGCATTATTATCATTAATCAAATAACGATGGGTAGTTTTGGTTGCAGGCGTTATCATTCTGAACGTCACGTGACTTTTGCATAGTGTGTCAAGCACTACAGTCGTCACAAAATAATGCCCGTTGACAGGGGGCCTTAAATGTAATTTATAGACCTGTAAAATGTATGTAACTGAATGAATAAAAAAAAAATTGTTAATCGCCTAGACACCCTTTTTTTTATTAGGTAATATTTTTTTGTTTCATTCAGTAACATTTTACAGGTTAAGAAATTACATTTTAGGATCCTTGTCAGCAGGCATCTTATTTTGTGACAACTACAGTAAAGTTAGTGCTTGCATGTTAATTTACCTTCATGTAAAGTACGTAACATCTCAGTTTTTCAGTGAGTATATTTGCCAACATTGTAAATATAGAGAGACAGCTAAAGGGCTGATATCCCTCCCTCGGGGAGCAGCTGTGATCGACAAGCTCCGATTCAAATTTATTGCTCCGCGAAAAGAAAAAAAAAAACAATTTACTTTCTTTTTTTTCTGAGGCACGTCGTTCGTCTTCGTCCCGGGTGTACGTATCTGCTGTGACAAGTTTATTTTGCCATTTTCAGGGGAACTGAGATTTTTTCTCTATACTTTTTTCTAAATTATTGCCACTACTTCAATTTCTTAATCCGAAATATTAAATGCTAAAACAACTCTGCCTGTCTGTGTTATACAATCATATCTACTTAACCGATATAGCTGAAAATTGGTAGGTAGGTAGCTTAGAACGAGACGAACATAAAGATGTTCCTGTTTCCCTAAAACTTATGCGGGAACGAAAAAGTTTGACGTTTTTGTTTGTGCGCGCACACTAGTAAATTATTTGCTATTTAATACTTAGTCGCGGGCTTTTAATTTTGAATTCGTCCTTAGGTTATTATAAAATAAGCAAGTTTTTACAATGGTTTCGTACTAAAAGAGGGCGCCTTTATAGTTACGCCAAGTTACTTATCTGGCTGGGTCTAACAATTTGAACACTTTCTTACTGATAAAAAAACACGACATCTTCCACCTTAACAACTTACCCACAAATCATCTATTCAGTATTTAAAATCGGTCTAAGTCCTATGTACCTACATTGATGATAATAAAGTAAAGCAAGTCCCTAATGAATATTCGAGAAGCCGAGGGCCCTCCGTCAGAGGGCGCCACTGACGCAGCATTATGCTCAGGCAGGCTCTAGCTATGTCAAGCTAGTCATTAGCATATCGCGAGTAGTGTAGCTGCGGTCGATGTGCATAATTTTGTAAACATTAATAGTTAACTTCTCAAGTATATGCTTAGTGACTTTGCTAGTGTACTTCTCGTAATAAATTACATAAAATATCCTAAAATGATTAACTCAAATCTTAGTACTTGGATGCGTTTTAAATTATTAATGATAACTTAAATATATTTCTGAAAAGATTCTCGGTTCTAATCTCACTAAGTCAAGCAAGATAGATTTAAATTAAATAAAAACAAGTATGTAGGTACCCATCATCATCACCCAGCTATTAGCAGTGCAAGCAAGTGCGAGTAGGTATACAAGTTGCATGTATTTTGCTCGTATTTTGTAAAGGTACTCGAAACTAAAAAAAAATAAGTGTGAAGAAATTCTAATTACTTTTTTTAAAATGAGTTTAACGCATTATGCGAATCCTTGATTATAATTAGTTTTTCCCTAATTTAAAGAAGTAAAAGGCTTATCTGCATGGTGTGATACCGGAACGCCGCAATATATTAGGCCTAACCCCAGCTGCGCATTGCTAACCACAACAGCTCAGGTGGTCTTGGTAAATGCCTATTGACTACGATATATCGGTTTGCAAATACGCACCTATTGGAGCGAGTTGGTGAATCAAAATAAATTGTTAAGTACAAATTATAAAAGAATAAAAACTAAAAAAAAACAATAAAATTCTAAATTTTCTGACTTATTGTATTGGTATGATAAAGCCATGTAATAAACACTGTTAAAAACAATCTGTTACTTTGCATAGAGACTTTTGACAGTTTTAATGAATTGATCACTTCCCCAGAGTGTGATTCCGCCGATACGCTGCCGACTGCGCAACCTTTGTGTTTGGAAGGAACTTTTTATTATCTCTATTTACTACCTACATATGTGTTTAAAAAAACAAAAGTTAAAATGATTTAGCAAAAAGATTTGTCCTTTATCACAGATAAGGAAATACTTATTGTAAGTTTGGCAGCACTATCCATTTATGTTGCAAGATGTTTTAACTACTAGATACATACATAACTAGTCCTAGATTTATTTAATAAAATACGAAACGGAATGTACTACATATCTAGGAATAGTATGGTTCCCTATATATTACAGCAGGACGAAGAAAAGTAATGAAAGCACAATTTGAGCTCGTAACGTATCACCAGGCCGTTATTTATGAGTTTTAATTTTCGCGATATAAAGTAGCTGCTCACAGTAAAAAGTGAAAAACTCTGTATTTGCGCGTTAATTTATGGGTAAAAAACGTGAAATTTTCGCACATATTAAGCGTGGCGTCACTGCGTTTAGGAAAAAGCACAAATTATTTTTAAAAAAATATATAAGAAACACAAATACTGTCAAATACAAACCATATCATGATTTGTGTAAGAAAAACTGAAAAGCTTGAAATAATAAATGGTAGAAAAACTAGATAAACATATATGAATAAATATAGAATAGAATATATATATATATGAAAAAAATCTTTATTGCAATCAATATAATTAACAGAGTATAATCGAAGCAAAGGGTTAAAATGTCATAGCAAAATTTCTATTCATTTATTAGAAGATTTAAAACCGTTAATTATGCGTTTTTGATGCTCACCCATTATCAGATGGTCAGAGACCCAGAAATATAAAGGGTTAAGGTAAAAATTAAATGGCATAAAGGTACCTCGCTACAAAGACGGTGGCCGAGAATATGACCATTACAACTAAAGAGTGGGGACAAAATGAATTTAAGTACAAACAAACCACTAATACATAAAGGAAAAGAAAGTAAATTTATTTTAATGTCCTGAAAGCGCCTCTCGAAACGTCTCAAACGTAGACTTGACTCAAAGAAATCATTATTCCGCGAGTTTGCTCAAGCACTTTCTAATATAGTGATGTTACTACTAAATTTGTTTTTAGTTTGTGTCGATAAATATAAAAAATAAATTAAAGACACATATTTGAATACTTCTGATTCAGTTTAGAGTTTATTAATGATTTTATTTAAGTAACTAAATCATCTAATCATTTATCTATAATTATGTACAGGACTAGGACTGCGGAACAGATTTGTCTATGGTCTCGTGCGCCTTAAACTGTATTACCAAAGAACAAGAGCTATTTTGCAATACAGAAAAACCGGAAGTGTTACGCCGACCTAGACCGCCACTGAACCACACTTTATGAATGAATGAATGAATGAATGAATATACACTTTATTGTCCTCAAATACAGAAATATTTTAATACTTTAATACTTTATTTGAAATATTTATAAAAATTACCTTTGATTGTCCTAATTCCTGCGTCGACAAATTACCAAATTTTTTGACAAAGAAAAAATTATAATAATTCATTAGTACTTTAGGAATGATAACATAAAGTTTTAAATTATTTCATAACCTTCCTTTAATTTTAACAAAAAAAAATTAAAATCGATAATGTAATAGTTATTTCCCAGTGATACTCCCTTCTCTAGCGAAGGGCACGGTATCCGCGGAGGTAACGAAGCTAATCTGTACTCGAGTGTCGACAATTTGCGGCATAACAACTGAAAATAAGCGACAGTTAAGCCAAGCTTAAACCCCTCTTAGCAGATATTGCACTGGATTTAGTCAGTTATAATGATTCATTGTTTTTACAATTTTCATGCTTTTTCTTGTTCGAAATTCAACGGAAATCTTAAATCTTAATATTTTTTTCTCAATCTAAGACTAATGGCAGTAAAAGTAAGTAAGGTAAAATCTCCTGTTACGACAGTTATCAAACTTACGTTTTATAAAGATATGTAACACCATATTGAGTAAATTCAAATTTTTGCTTGGATATTAAGGAGTTACGTGGAACACAAAAAGACATAAATAATTATAAATTACAGATGAAAAAAATCCTCCGTGTAAGGACGTTATTTTCACTGCCTTCGTTTTACACTTTACCTAGAAACTAAATAGAAATTGAAAGACTAAAATGGCCGTATCCGACAAAAATAATTCAAGCACTCGTTCCCAACACGTCTGATAACACCGTATATAAAATGCAGTGAGTACAGAGTAAAGCGCGGCTGTTTAATCAATCCGAGACCAGAGTGTCGCTGTCGCGGCCCCAATTCCATTTGCGTGGCGACGACCGCTGCCCGTCGTTTGTGTAGATAAATGTCTGGCTACAGGACGGAGCGTAGCGTCGAGCGAGGCGTCGAGAGGTGCGAACTGTAATCAAAATTCGTAAAAAAATAAAATCTATGTAAGGTTTAATTTTGGGAACTATTGGGTCTACAGAGAGAAGTCTACAAATTGAAGCACAATAGTCTAGTTTAAAAATGTTCTTACAAAGTTTTTTCAAAAGCATTTTTTTTTTTTTTTGACAATGTTGCGTTTGGCGCTCGAGGTCACAAACTTGGATTATTCATAGGGTCATTATCATTATGAAGTATGCAATAAATCATAACTACCCGATTTGACGTCTACCAGACCATACATCAAAAAATTAATTTCCCCGGACTACGTAAGCAAAACATAGAATGGCTTAAACTCCGGCGGCGTAGCTACGCGACGTAGCTAAGCGGCGGGCGTAGCACTGTTTCCCTTCCCGTGACACCGTAGCGCGTAGCTTTGTCGACAACTAAATGTGGGTTTATACATCAATAAATACTATTTTGTAATAGTACTGACAAGTAGTAGCACAGAACAAGGAAGATGCTCTCAGTAGTAGCACTTTGGTTGAAATTAGTGGCATATTAGCAGCGGAAAATCTTAGTTATTTTATTGTTTACATAGCCATTACGTTACCTAAACAAAGCATCGCGTAGCGCGTAGCCCTAATGCGTTTGTATTGTTTTTAAAAGTATAGATCTTAAGGTTGACCATCAAATAAATATTTAATGCCACCCTCTATCTTATCATTATGAGAACAAAAATCTAACACTGTGTTCCTCAATTGCAAATCCTTTAAAAATATTAAGATCACAATGTTCTCTTCCTAAAACCCCGAGCGGCATTCACAAGTGTAAATCACTGTAAATATAGACAACGGTGCTTCGCAGCCCAAGATTCACCAGTTCCCGTGATTTAACACCTAATTAGTGGTAACGTGTTTGTTTCGGTGCTCCATTCAAATGCACCTAGATTGAGTCGGAATTTCTCGTAGAACTTTCTAGGTGTCTTAGTCTTAGGAATTAGATCTGAGTTTGTTTGTTGAAATGCTTTTCAGTTGAATGTCGTTTTCATCGTCTTGTTTTATTATGTGAAAAGTTTTGAGTAAAGGGAACGCTTAGACAAAATACCTACAAATGTTTTAATAGTGATTCTAATTTTATGATTGACGTTAATTTGAAAACATTTTAGACTTATACTTATTATATTTTTCGTATGTTTTTTAAGTTTATGACGTTACGATTATATATAGTATACCTACCAAATTGTTACGTTTCCAAATACCTAGTGTTTTTCTGTGATACTTCTATTAATTGAGAGGTTCTAACCTTGTTTGTACTGAATAACTTTTTCAATCACCTAGATCATTTTCAGTTAAATGATATCGGCTATGACCCGGGAGAAACTCAGTCTGAGACTTCGCTAATTGCATCAAAGATCAACTGCGACTTGTTTAGAAGTTTCTGTGAAACGGCTGCAATTTCCCGCCAAATTAAAACTTCTCAGTTATTAAGTTCCTGATGAGTGACATATTACGAAGTGGTTGCTAGAGCGCTTCCAAGCAGAAGGAGGGATAGTAAAACAATTATAAAAACTTTGAGAATTTAGACAGACACATAGTACATATTCAGAGATACAAAAAGGTAAACAGGTTCAGGGTATTTTATATGCAGATATTGTAGAATCAAAATGGCTCTGACTCAGCGTGTGTTGCAAAACATGCAACGCCGAAATTTGTCATTTTAATATAAACAATAACTGTCCAGATTCAAGACTTATAGTGTCCAAGGTACATTAGCCAGCCCACCGGTCACCGGATTGGTACATCAAGTGCTCCTACTATTTCTTAAAGCCGACGTAGATTCTACATAGTTTGTAATTTTATATTGTAGTTAAAGATGATGAAAAGGTAACTCAATAAGTTCGGAAATCCATTTAAACATATTATAAATCTGTAGAAATAATAATAATACTTTATTTCAGAAATCACTGCCATAGTAGGTAACATAGGTAGGTACTTAATTGAAACTATCCGAGAGTCATAGCTTTCCGCAATAGCTGGCAGGATGAGATTGCTGCTGTTATCCTCTGCTCTTCCGAATAACAGCAGCAAACCCATCCGTACGTGCCACAGTGAACATTAAGGAATGCTTTGTATTTCTTAAATGTTAATTTAAAAATACTTTTTTCTTGCTAACCGTACAGCGGCCGCGCAAATTCAGTTAGTGCGCATTGACAGCGTAATGCAGTGCCCCGTGCCCCGCCTATTGCTGCCAAACAATCCACTTACCGGAGCGCGCCGGAAGGCATATTGCGGTACGTACGTGTTTATATCGGAATATTTCTACTGAACATTATAATATTTGCTTTATTTTAAACGTGAATAGTATTGGCAAAATTTGATTGATGTCCTTTAAACAACAAATTCAATAAGTATTTTATTTGAAAAGTAGTTTGTTTGCAGGCAGTTTGAAGGTAACTAGTATCAACACTAGGCAAGGTTGGTAACGTTAATCGAATCCTGACAGGCTCAAGAAAACTACTGAGGAACCGAGGTGATAATCAATCAGCACTTCATTCCCTTGCAAGACCACAATCTTCAGCATGATTAATTAGTGAATTTATCATGTTTTTTACTGCTTTTTAACACATTCCGGGACACAGTTCAGTCTTGAGATATTGTGATATGACACCTCGAAATCTCATACAAAATTTTCATACGTCCATGGCCGTTACGTCATATCACACCAGATTTTCAATAGTAAGCAAAAAATCCACCAAACCAACTAGGTTGAGCGTGTTGTGACACCCAGTTTAAATTGTTATATTTTTGTATGGCGCTATAACGGCCACAGGCGGTCTGCCATATCATGTACCTATCATAGCGTGTATTATGACATATAAAGCCTTGTAGTGTTTGTTATGACACCTACTAACACAGAAATGTGTGCGATACGACACCTGATCACGTGCTCCATACTAACTGTATGAAACTAAAACGGCTGTCGACGGTCTGTCCGCTAGGAGCACCTAAAGTCGACCGCCCACAGCCGTACTGTCGAATTACACGCACACAAGATTACGTCGACAGGCGGAGTGTCCCGGAAAGTGTTAAGATTACAGTAGTGCTTAATAGTGTATAATGTCTTCTCTGAACACATTCAACTCCCATAATTAAGTAACCTACGTTAGCTTTTGTCAGTTTTGTATTACCGAACAGTGTCATGATGAAAATCTTAGCACAGTATTTTCCGGCAATCAGTATTCGTGGCGCGGATGTGATTTGCCAATGAGCAGCCGACACGCCGCTCCGATGTCTCCATTCTGCGTCTTCTGTCTTCACTTTGGGACTATTCTGGAAAATTCTCCAATTCCTACTAATTCAATTATTTTCTTTCCCTTACATGTTTTGTGTTTATGGATGTTTCGTCCTGTATATAGTACCCAGCTTCCGTTTAATTTTATAGTGCTATCGTTGGCCATCTTTTATAAAAAAAAAACCGTACCTATATGCTAGTATTACTTATGTCAAATACATAGTAAGAAATGCTAATTATTGAAAAAAATTAAAAAGCTTACTTACCTATAATAATAATTCTCCAACAGAAACTTTTACTATAACTTTATTTCAAATCACACTAAGTATAAGGTGTACACTTTTTAAATACCGATATACAGTTGGGCATAGATTCGCCCCTTAACGTGGTTCAGTCTGGAATGATCGTGCGCCCGAGTGTTGCCCGCTTAAATAGGTAACGTCGGCGCTGCCAACGCAACAGTGCTACCAATACAACAGTGTTGCCAACACGTCAGCGCTGCCAACACAGTGTTGCTGTTGTACAAAAACTTAAATAATCAGAATAACAATTTCGGAAATCATGACATTCGGCCATACGACAAACGTGCAGACTCCCGGCGCACGTTATTTACACATTTAACTTATACAATACAATAGGATAAAACAACCAAACAAAACCTGCATTACACAGGTATTTTATAATTTTAAATCATTAGCGAATACACAAAATCATTAATTCTATGAATTAAAACTAATCTTAAGACACTAATTATAGTAAAATTCAGATTCTTAAATACTGACAACTTGTCCGCTCTACAATACAAATCATGACATTCTGTATTTGTTTCATTACCTACGTTTACCGAATATAGAAATTATTGTTTATTTACGTTTACCAATTGGCAAACAATTTATGTAAATACTTATGTAAATACACACACATATCTTCTATTATGTAAAAAGAAGATAAAAACAAAATGTATTATAACATTTGAGTATTCATTTAAAAATTAAAAATAAATTTTATAACATAAATTGGAATAAGTACAAGAGGACAACAATCATAAATATACATAATACCTTGATAAACCACTTACTTTTCATTATTGTTATCCATATTTCTATGATTATTCTTAACAATTATCTAATCAATTTTTATTTTATTTTTTTAAACTACATTAAACAAATAAATTTTACTTTAACAATGTGGTCGTAAAATCTAAAAAATGTACACGTGATGAGTTACAACAAGAATATTTAATATACTTAATTATTGTCACCAACATACATTATCTATACATATATTTACTATTTTATTTTATACATTGATTTTTATGATATACATAGATTATTATGATATACATAAATTATTATTTATATTTTAATATATACAATTATTTAGATTACTTTGATTTTGGACTACCTATACAATATTTTAGATACTAACCCTCTTATTCATAAAAAGTTAAAGAGCATATTAGTTATTTGACGTATGTCAATTTAGACTGGATGTCACGTATTTACCATACAACAAACCAGAGAAGTAGACCTCCAGTAACGCTACTTAAAATGTACTGTATCTTTATGAATAAGACGGTTAGTCTTAATCACTCTCGTTATCGTCACTAGAACTACTTGTATCAGATTTATGCAGTTCTAGGGTTTTTATGTGTATCCAGGGTCTTATCCTACCAGGAGAGATAATTGTAGTATAGGGCTTCCCTCTTTTATTGAACCCCGGTATATCGGCTATCCTATAACGGTCATTTTGCAATACCTCTGTAACCTTGTAAGGGCCGACAAACTTAGCCAGTAGTTTCGTGCTTTTCCCCTGATTATCAAAAGTATTGCCAGAGATTTTAACCAGATCTCCTACACTGTATTTTGCTGCAGGAGCTCTGTTACGATCATGTCTATCTTTTTATTTTCTCTGGTCCCTTAAAATATTTTGTTCAACATCTGTCCTTACAATGTGTTAAGGCTCCCAAGAGAGGAGATTATACATCGTTTAGATTGGATATTCCCGTCGGTAAAATCAAAGTAGTCAAAGATTTAAAGTTGTGGCCTACCGACGTCGAGATCAGAAAGTATAAAATCGTTGTTCCAAAAAAAACTCAACAAAACCACGCACAAAATAACACATTTCATTTCATTTCATGTACAACAAATCCATAACATTATTGCACCAAAATGTACGTTCTATAATAGGAAAAACGGCACTTCTAGAGATGGTTTTAGCAGAACGAGTAGTTCATGTACTGGTAGTCACGGAAAATTAGTGCAAAAAGAATGAAATCCAACGTGTTGGGATCGAAGGGTATTGCCTAGCGAATTACTACTGTCGCACGCGCATCGCTTACGGCGGAACTGCACTTTATGTGAAGGACGGTGTTTTGTTTAGAGAACGGGCTGACCTTCAACGCTTATCAGTCGAGTATCACTGCGAAATGTGTGCAAACATGGAGACTTATGACATTTCTACCTGTTATAGAACTATTACTAAATCGACTTTTTAACGAAAATAAAAGATATATTATAGTAGGTGATATAAATGTAGATTTTCTCACAGCTAGCACTAATAAAGGATTAATTTCAGATCTATTATGCAGCTTTAACTCAAAAATATTGTCGGATTTCCGACCCGAGTGGCCGACGGCTCCAGCACCACCTTGGAGTGGGGTGGTAAGCCGTGAGGTAAGCCGCGAGGATCCCTGCGTGACGGGTATGCCGCTCGATACACCGATAAGTGATCACAGTGCTCAGGTATTTACATTGGAATGCTCACAACCGCGAAGCAACAACAAAGACTTGAAAATAAATCAAAACTTTATTGAACGGCGTTATTTTTCAGCTGATTCAATTTATTATTTTTATTCTGACTTTGCAAATTATAATTGGAATCCGATTTTATACGATAATTATGACATTGATATAAAATTTGTTAAATTGTTTTCTATATTGACATATTATTTAAATATACATTTTCCTATAAAATAGACATTAGTTAAAAAATTTACTAGTGCGCCATGGATGAGTGATGAACTGGGCCCTTAGTCGCATTGCGCAAAACGTAACTATCGAATAAAAGTAGAGTAGAAACAGTACGTTAATCGCAAGAAAATACACATTTGGTAGTCTCGTAATCAATTTTGCTATAACTATAGCAGTAGTATCGCAACAGATTGGAATTGACCAAAAAAGGGTAGTCTGCTCCATAATAAGATAATGTTATGATTACGTTCGACTGAGATTATATATGTCAATAATGATTGATATTAAGTGACAGTTGCACTACGCCCGTTCCAATTTCGTCTAATAAAACAGGATTTACTATTTAGGTAAAAAAAAAACACAGATTATTCTATAGCTTGCTATTCATATTCTATTTCTATACCATAATGATCGATCAAAGTTACGAGACTCGCAATTTTTGACACAATCGTAATAGAGCAATAGTAGAATAATAAAAGAATAGAAGTATAATCGTAAGTTTAAGAGACTAGAGTCCCTGGTGACCTTTCAACAAAAATTTGATGATTTTTGCCAACTTAAACATCAGTTTTGCACAAAACGACATGATTGCGAGCTGTGTTCGGCAGTATTCTGAACTTATTAAGACACTCAGTAGGCGCGCTAGAAAAACCTTTATAGACGAAAAGAATAGCTAGTGCTAAATATCCGTCTAAAGAGATCTGGGGTAATTAATGATGAGATCTCGCAAAAGACTAGATCAAACACAATTCATCTCGTTGATAAAGGCCAAGATGTTCCTACTAATAAGATTGCGCAGCGGTTTAATGAATATTTCCTAAATTGCACATCCACTCTTAATATCCAAGTAAACAAGGAAGGTGCATTTAGGTTCTTAAAAAGGAATGCACATGAAGAATTTATATTACCCACAATTACCCGTGACAGTCTTGATAAGGTATTAAAGAAAGAAAAAAAGTTGCTTCGATCACCAAACGCATTAGATTTGTATGACATCTCAATTAATGTATTATTATCGATATGGCCAGTAATAGCTCATATCCTTGTTATTTTGATAAATGAAATGTTTTGTACTGGGAAATACCCGGATGTTCTTAAAAGTACGCGTGTGTGCCCTATAGGAAAAGGCGAAAAAACTGAAACCGGTAGCCACAGACCTATTACAACTGTACCAAACATTTCTAACTAATAGAGTCAATAGTGTCAGCCTCTCTTATGCAACAAGGAACTCTCTGAAAGGAACGAATTACTACCACGGCATCAGTATGCGTATAGGAAAGATAGATCAACAACCACTGCCGCACACCATGTGGTGGACTCTATAATATCTAACATAGATAGTAAATATAAAACGGCAGGTTTATTTTGCGACCTCACAAAAGCTTTTGATATTGTCCAGCACGATCTTCTACTTGAAAAGCTACGGGCATATGGCGTGAAAAGTAAGGCCTCCCAATTTAAAGAATCATTCCTTTGCAATCGCAACCAAACAGTAGAAGTCGTCACTCACGGGCGAAGATTAAGGTCAAATACGGGAAATATTACAATAGAAATTCCACAAGGGCTCTCTCTTGGAAATACCTTATTTCTGGTCTTTGTAAATGATATAGAACAGGCCGTTACTGATGGAACAGTTGCTTTGTTTGCAGATGACACAACGGTTATAATGAGTGCTCCTTCGTACGAAGAATTAAATGATAAGATCAATAAAACATTTACACAACTGGATAAATGGTATTCAACAAATGGTTTAATCCTTAATCCTTCAAAATCTAATCTTATCATCCTTAGCACTAGAGTTACAAGACCACCGCCACCATGCCTGATTAGCCCTATCCCTCTAGCCCAAACGTGCAAGTTCCTAGGTCTCATACTAGACTCTAATTTAAATTGGAAACAACATATTGATATACTGTGCGATAAATTAGGAAGTGCCGCATATGCGCTACGAAAATTAAAACCGCTCGTTTCCAGTTCAGTGCTTAGGCAAGCTTACTTCGCGCACTTTCATTCCATATTGTCCTATGGTGTCATATTAAGGGGTAATTCGACAAACTCAAATCGTGCATTTATAATGCAAAAACGCGCCATTAGAACATTAGAGGGTAGTCGCAAATCATGTAGATCTTTTTTTAAAAAGTATCGAGTAATGACCCTGTACTCAGTATATCTTTACGAGATCATTACTTATGTCAGAAAAATATAGGTACATTCCGACGACGTGAGTGTGGCGGGCGGGCGCTGCGTGGAACTGGGAGCCTGGCCGCAGTTCCTCGTCGCACGGTGTTCGCTACACACAACCCGAGCGCCATCGGGCCACACTATTATGAGCATTTATTTGCCTACTGAGCTGAAGGCGGAATTCAATGAAGAAGCGTTTTGTCGCCGACTGAAAAATATTTTGTTGGAACATGAATATTATTGTATAGATGACTTTTTAAACTATAAATTTGTTTGACATTTGACATTATTTGTGTAATGTAAGTACTCGACGGTTACAATATGTAATTTAAGTATATTGAAATTATTTTTAGTATTTGACATTTTATATACAATTATACATTTAAAAATTTGACATTGTTTACACAGTACTTAAATCATTAACTAACTAGTTATTTATTTATTTTTTTTTTAATTTTTGTTCAATATTTTGACGATCTCATTATACTTTGACATTTTATAATACAACTTTGTATTTAATATGAATATGATAGTGTGAAATAAATGAATCTAATCTAATTTAAACTACTCTGCCAGTTAAAAGAACTTAAACAGAGTAAATATAAACCACTTACATAGCGAGTAAACACATAAAAGTAAACATAATAATCTAGGGGGTAAACATAACTCATAATATAAAGACTCCTACTAACGGATGAACACTACCCGCTTTCGCCTATGAGTAAACATAACTCACATAGCAGTAAACATAACTCACATAGCAGTAAACATAACCTACTATCTGTCCAACCCACTATATATATTTAAGCTTAACTTACTAAGGCGTAAACTTAACCAATTAATCTTGTAAATAAACATAACTCGTAAAGGGCAAACATAACCCACTATCTATAGGTAAACAACTAATATAGGGCTAAACATAACCCACCATCTAGAGAGTTAACTCAGGTAGGGGTAAACTCAACCCATTATTCAAGTGAGTAAACATAACTCATGTAGGGGTAAACATAACCCACTATCTAGAGATAAAACTCATAAAAGGGGTAAACATAACCCTCCATCTAGGTAGTAAACATAACTCACGTAGGGGTAAACATAACCCCTTAATCTAGTGAGTAAACATAACTCACGTAGGGGTAAACATAACCCCTTTAATCTAGTGAGTAAACATAACTCACGTAGGGGTAAACATAACCCCTTTAATCTAGTGAGTAAACATAACTCACGTAGGGGTAAACATAACCCATTAATCTAGTGAGTAAACATAACTCACGTAGGGGTAAACATAACCCATTAATCTAGTGAGTAAACATAACTCACGTAGGGGTAAACATAACCCCTTTAATCTAGTGAGTAAACATAACTCACGTAGGGGTAAACATAACCCATTAATCTAGTGAGTAAACATAACTCACGTAGGGGTAAACATAACCCCTTAATCTAGTGAGTAAACATAACTCACGTAGGGGTAAACATAACCCCTTTAATCTAGTGAGTAAACATAACTCACGTAGGGGTAAACATAACCCCTTTAATCTAGTGAGTAAACATAACTCACGTAGGGGTAAACATAACCCCTTTAATCTGGTGAGTAAACATAACTCACGTAGGGGTAAACATAACCCATTAATCTAGTGAGTAAACATAACTCACGTAGGGGTAAACATAACCCCTTTAATCTAGTGAGTAAACATAACTCACGTAGGGGTAAACATAACCCATTAATCTAGTGAGTAAACATAACTCACGTAGGGAAAAACATATATCAAAAATAAGTAAATTTAACCCACTTTCTAGGGAGTGGGTAATCATAACTCAGAAATGGGTAAACATGACTCACTTATCCTAGCAAGTGAACATAAACCGTATTGCATTTTTATTTTAACTTACCTTTCAAATTTAAAATAATTGGCAAAATAATATAAGTAAGAATTTAAATTGTTAAATAAAAACAAGACAAACGTCAAAAAGTTTAATTGGAGACAAAGAGTACAATGGGCACCCTTATCACACCAAGCAATTTCTTCTAGACAACCCACAGTGTAAGTATAGATATAAATAGGGTAGGTTTATCTAAATTATGTGTGTGATATTCATGAATTGCCAAATTCATTAGAAAATAACTTTTAAAATTAAATAATAAGAAAACACAAATGGGGGTAATCTGTAAAATCTTAGTTACCAGTGCGAGAAATTAATTCAAAAATCACTGCCGAAGGGTAGCCTCGACCAAGAGATAATGTAAACAATGTCTCACACTTTGCTAACGAGAATATGTCACATTATCAGAGAGTTGCTCTGACCAAACGTAAAATAATTCTCGCCGCTGGTAATGAATTAAGTCTGCGAAATTAATGTGCACATCACTACCGGAGAGTAGCCCCGATCAAGTGACTGTACGCAAAAATTCACAAACTCCACTGACAAAAAAAAATCTCACACTATCAGAGAGTTGCCCTGATCAAATGCAAAAAATATTTCTTGGTTGTGGTTAAACTTTGGTGGATAGGAAAGCGAGGAAATGTGTTCTCGAGTGTGACAAAGTCCATACTATCGCTACCAGAGAGTAGCCCCGGTCAAGCGAATGCACAATACCTGACACACATGATTTAAATACATTGCACTATCAAAGAGTAGCCCTGATCAAATGCAATTACTTTTTCACATTAGGGTGTCACCAAGGAAAAGAGAAAAAAAAATTAAGTGCTCACAATGATCGACAACTTTTGGAGCATAGCCCCGACCTTTCAGGATGCATGTACCTTACTAACTTTACATAACATCTGTATTAAATAAAATATTATGTACATGTTTGCAATGAATAAATGAATTGAATTGAATTGACCTACATAATGCTTCAATTAAAACACACGGAAATATCCTCGATCAATTAAATTCACTAAATATCACACACAAAAATATAAAATTGATAAAGCGGAATTTTTTTTTTTTTTTTTTTTTTTATAATATTACATACCTTCATAGGTTCTCCCTCTTCTGAAGTATAATAATAATTCTCCAACAGAAACTTTTACTATAACTTTATTTCAAATCACACTAAGTATAAGGTGTACACTTTTTAAATACCGATATACAGTTGGGCATAGATTCGCCCCTTAACGTGGTTCAGTCTGGAATGATCGTGCGCCCGAGTGTTGCCCGCTTAAATAGGTAACGTCGGCGCTGCCAACGCAACAGTGCTACCAATACAACAGTGTTGCCAACACGTCAGCGCTGCCAACACAGTGTTGCTGTTGTACAAAAACTTAAATAATCAGAATAACAATTTCGGAAATCATGACATACCTGGAGATTATTTATTTTACATGGCTTTACAAGTTTAAAAGGTTAAGTCAATATAAATATAGTAAGTACATAATTTCTAGGAGCTATTTTTGTTTATCTCCCTAATAAGTAGGTATTGCTTTGGTATCGCTATCGCTTCTCAGTCGCACATAATAGAATACCCACCGGCTTTGTAGTCTCGAGATTTTCCCGTTAATGAGATTCTTTGCGGCGCGGTTTGCATTTCAGATCAGTGGATCTTATTGTTTGCTTATATAAATAAAATGACGTTGGAATTATAATAAGTAATTCTTATATATTGTTGAATGCTATTATAATAATATCAGAAATTCGTTTTGTGAAAAAGCTTGAAACTTCTGAAACTCCTTGAAAAGATCGATAGGTAAACAAAACGTGTACAGTGGCGGACTAAAACGGCGTAACACTTTTATCAAAGAACAAGAGCTATTTTGCAATACCGAAAAACTGGAAGTGTTACGCCATCCTATTCCGCCACTGTACATACCTATCGGTGAAACATACAAAAAATTATTGTAATAATATTTCAGCTGGACCATTTGATTTTTATAAATCATCTGTGTGTATTTTTTCGACATCTCCTCTATGTCTCAAAATATATTTTAACTACCTAACACTTCGTAGCGCCTTGCGTTCTGAATTTTTAAGAATAAACTTTAGCCTTATCAATCAATCAATACATAGTATAAAACAAAGTCGCTTCCCGCGTCTGTCCCTATGTATGCTTATATCTTTAAAACTATGTAACGGATTTTGATAAGTTTTTTTTTATAGACAGAATAATTTAATAGGATGGTTTATAATGTATATATTAAACATTACACACAATAGTAATAGGTAAGGCTTTATGAAGTTCGCAGGGTCGACTAGTATTTAAATAAACTAAAATGCCTTTTAATCCGGCATGAGGTGAATTTATATATGGAAACCTTTCGTAAAAGGTTGAGTGTTATATTTAGGTACTTTTTAATAAAATCACAGAAAAAACATGCCACCTGCCAAGCCGACCCAACACCATCTGTCACTTCCTTATAAAATCGTCCCCAACTTAACAAATCCTATTTCTATACAAAATACACGCGTAACGTTCTGGACAACAAAAAAAATGTTAACAAAGCGACCGTCCGTCTAAATCATTTTCGTAACTGAATGGAAGGAAAATCTCGGTCGTTTCTTTGATTTTGTTTGTTAAAGGCAAAAATGGAAATGCAGTAATAAAATACTGGTTAAAATTAGCTACTTTGTAGTAGTAGTATTTTATAAAGCTTAAGTATTGTTATAATAATATTTTTACTTTTCTTACTACGCTAAAATGTGACAGAGCTACATTCCGGAGCACTGAATAGATATACAAAAAAATAAGGAAATCCATCCAGAACTTTTTTTTCTGTTTCTTTGTGGACGCAAAACCCCAATACCATGAAACTAAACCGATTTGAAGTAATTATAATATACTTACAGGTAATTATTGTATAAATTATATTTAGGTATATACCTATTTGTTAGAAGAAACCAGCAGCAGTTATAAAAGCAGATTAATCATAAATCCATCTCAAAAATAAATTAATAGATATCCTGACCCGAAACACGCAATTTTAATAAAACCCAATAACCACAAAAAGTTATTTAACCCGCGCCTGACCCGAAACACTCGTTCACTGCCTGCGATACCGAGGGCCGGATTAAAACTTGATATTATTTTGTAAATGAGAACATATATTATTAGAGCTGGTTTATACAAAATTTAAAATTATCTGTACTAAAGACTATATAAGTACATGTCATTATATTAATTTAAGAAAATTGTAAGAAGGGCTGTATGAGTTTTGAAGGTGTTTTAAATGAAAGGATTCTCTTAATCTATAGAAGGTAGAGATCTGAAATTTTAATATATATATAATTTTAAGGATGTAATTAATAAAGTTTTTCATAATTGAGAACCACAAGTGGTTCATTTCGTCAACTATAACCATTCCAAAAAACATCAATATCTATGTAGATCTTCGAAATTACTTTCTAGTTTTTCTCTTCATGATAACACAGAATACCTATTAGTACAGTGGCGGACACGGTCGGCATAACACTTCCGGTTTTTCTGTATTGAATAATAGCTCTTGTTCATTGGTAATACAGTCTAGGGCTGACGAAACCATAGACAAATCTGTTACGCCTCCTAGTCCGCCACTGTACCTACTCAAGATAATACTGAAGTTTGGCTTCCCAGCCAAACTATGTATACGAATGGCGGATTTAATCATTTAATCAATTCAATGTGAGAAGTGTAGCACAAACTTGCAGTGCAAAGCCCGTGTATGGATAAGTTTAAATTATTTCGCAGATGAGAGCGGACGATATGACGTGTTGATAAGTACGCGGCGGCGGCGGGCGCACTCCATTTAACTTTTAATCCTGTTCCCGCGTTAATTTCTCGTTAACACCGTTATATTTCCGCATACTCAGTCCTCTGTTGACCTATAGATTTTTAAAACCTACCTGAGTACTTAGTTATAATCAATACGTATAAATAAAATGCTTTACGCGTCTGTCCCTATGTAAGTAGGTATGCTTAAATCTTTAAAACTACGCAACGAATTTTGATGCGGTTTTTTTAAATAGATATACTTAGTGATTTAAGAGCCAGTTTACCGAAATGCTAGCGCCATTCTCGAAAAAAAAAAATCTTCTATAATAAGGCAAATATCAACAATGTAGCACAGTTCATACTGTGCTACATTTTTGATATTTGCCAGTGTAGTGTCATCACTAGATAATGTAGCCTAGTAATTTTTGAGCACAGTAAAGTAGTCCTTACTTAAAATAACGAAATTATACACAGACACTTTGTAGCTTTCTTTGGTCATGAAAAGGAAGGCTTATATTATATACTAGCTTTCCCGGCGAACTTCGTATCGCGCCCTTAAAAGTGTAATTTCATTGTACATTTCTTAAATTACCTATAATAAATACAAGTTAGTATGTACCTATACAATGTTTATCTTACTCACATAGCACGCTCATCTTGGATTTATACCGAATCCCTAAACAATATCTTGCAAAAGTTCTTAAGCCAAAGCTAAGGCATAAAGTTTTTTACTCCTTCCTACACTTCCAAACGGAATTTTAAAATACAGGAGCAGTTAGAGCGGTTTTCTTTGCCGATAGACTTTGCTACTTATTGGCTGTAAGTTAGACTAAGTCAGGCTTTAGTCAGCTTTGGCCTCAGCCCATTCGAAACTGTTTGAAAGAAGGCGAGATCTCTTCAATTTTTAAACGGCTTTCTTAACTCTTCTTAGCGGGTTTCAATAATTTAACCTACTTATCTAAGTAGGTATGTGCCTAATTTAATTATTTGCGTTTATTGATTTTATTACATAATATTTTATTTAAATAAACAAGCACCGCTTCTTTGAATCACCTATTTAAATAAATAACTAGCTCTGTACTGTACCAATCAATAGGCATGAGGCCGTGTAGAAGCACTTCACCAACTCCTATCCTAAATCCTAAGGAAAGACCTGTGCCCAGTTACGTAGTGGAACGTATGACGTATATATATCAGGGTTGATCACAAAAAATAATAGCGAAAATTAATGACTATCGGCAAGGACTCTTTAAAAATCAAATCAAAAACTCCTACTTAAAAAGAACACGTTTTTAGAAACTTTCTCTTTACACGAAAAACTTTCGAAATGTTAGAATATCTTTTAAATATTCAGTGAGCTTCCGAAGCTCCGACACTTGCAGCCTAAGCGGACAACTTTTCAGCACCCTACGTCCAAGACTCGACTTTCACAAGTGCCTGCTTATTATGTTTTTCAATGAAATCGGATGTTTTTTATATTTATCAAATAACAATTAATTTTAACTCGCTGTTTCATGTTTCCAATAGGTTTGTATTTATCACCTAGGTAAGTATTGTTTTAATTTCATGTTCTTTGGGTTTAGGCCTGCCTAAATATGCTTTTATACATTCTTATTATTGACGCCCAATTACTTTTTCTAATGCAAGGCTTTTTATTAATTGTTTGCATTAATATGTTAGAATATTAAGTAATCAAATATAATATGACCTAAAGATAAGTTAATATTGTTTAGATGGCATCATGCATCTTGGAGATCTGTAAAATAGGACCTCCTATGTCCTATAGCATGCTCTAGGTCCCAATAAACCTTCTAATTTTATCACCTCACAATATTTTTGTGTTATTTTGTTCAATAAATATAATATATAGTTTATTAGGTAGTTAGTTGAATTTCAACAACAATAATAGCAAAGCTGCAGAAGATAGGAAGGAACATACCTATAATACGTAATAATATAATACGAACGTTGGTAAATATAGGATAGGCTCTTCCCGAATGACAAAGCCCTTGGCTCGAACCCCGTTCATTTGTTATGCTAAACTCAGGTTCTTAGCATTCCCAGTAGTTTTTGCTTGCCTTCCATCCAAGACGATCTACATTTCTAATAGCACAGTTGGGAAACCGGTAAATTGACGAATAAATTAACGGAAATCGGCAATGGAGGACCCAAAACCTACCTTATTATTATTTAGGTACCTTTAATTAAACCTGCTTTGTTTCCTAAATGCTTAGCAAGTCGAGAAAAAAAACTGCAAAACTATACCTATAACTAGCTAAATACAGACGTATCATTGTATTCAACTACTACCGAGATCTTGCATTAGGTAAGTAAATATAGTGTTATTTAGTGCAGGGCTCCAAGATACACAGAAGATTTGTTATATGCTTAGACATTTTAGATTCTAGAGGTTATACTTAGGTAGTATCAGTACCTATCCTAATTTTTCCTCTGAAAATCGGTTTCAAGCTCTAGAAATCCTTTCACAACAGTATAGTAATTAATCGGAATGGCTACAAGGCGCCGCTCAAGACATTTGCGCGTGCGAGATATTTATTTCCTTACCCAAGTTATTTGGGGCGGGGTGTGCGAGATGAGAAACCTATTCAAATAAATTTGCAATATTCTGAAAGTCTACCTGTAATAACAGTAAGTTTTTAGGAAAATTCTCCAAAATGGAATTAACATACTGGGCTATATCATCATCATCTAAGCCGTAAGACGTCCACTGCTGGGCATAGGTCTCCCCACACATCGCCACACCAACCGGTTTCGCTTCAGTGACTCTCGTCCAGTGTAAATGAGACGAGACGGAAAACCTATAGCGTTTCCGATAACATAAAGAACTATCTTCAGTGATATGGGTTAAATTATCAACAACAAAAATGTAGGGTACAATGCGGCACAAAATTGTAAAAATTAAATAGTGTCAATAGGTTTATGTAAATTTTCACAAAATTCACAAATTTCCATACTGTGTTTTTTTTTTTTTGTGCCGCACTGTATGCCATGCCTCTATCTACCTACCTATCCTATATAAATGTAAATAATAAAAAATATGATTCCAAAGCAATATAATTTTATTAATTTTCGTCACACGATCTCAAAAATGCACAAGTAATTTTTTGTTTTAACTAAATATGTTTAAAAGCATAATAGATTGCTAGTAGGTATGGAATCACTATAGAATACATTAGTTAGCTATTATATTAGGTATTAAAAATACATTATGTAAATAAAAAAAACAATATATCTTACAGACTACGAAGTAAATAAAAAAATCACACTGTTTTAATTTCAAAACGAAAATATTTCACTTTGTGAATAAAAGAGCAGGGATTCTTAATATTATCTACTGGTCTACGTGAACAGAGTCGGTTGGTAAAAGCATTCACCAATTTAAAATTTCATTAATTTTAGTACCGATAGTAGAGTATATTTTTAATAAAGATTTTTGCCTAAATTGTGGTAACAAAGGATCTTACTTTGAAACATCGGAATAAAGGCTAGAGATTAATCTTACAACTGAAAAATGTGACATATTTGTTTAAATACAAATTAGTTATAGGAAGATCATCTGACGCGACAACATTATGTACGCGCTTTTGTATTATTAACGCTTTTGCTTTTATTAACACTAGAAGGCAAAACTTTTACATAATAATATTTAGATTGAAGTTTTAAGTTTAGGTTTTGAGATAATATTTTGTGTTTCGATCACCCTAGACACCCCGGTTTGGTTTAACCGGGGTGTTTGATGCTAGTTGTTATTAGGTTTAATTAATGTCAATAGGTTACTAATAAAATGGATGACAGATATATTTTTTGTTAAGAGTATTTAAAATTTGACTATTCAATAAAGATGTTATGCTTAAATTATTAAACTTTTATAGTTTTCACACGTCTCAGTCTAAGAGAGATCCTTCACGCTCAGTCTGGCATCAGTCATTATCAAATAGTACGGTTATATTGACGCTAGAATGATTCTCTAATAGACAGATCGGCTGCCAAAAATCAAAACCTAGTAACTGGTGTTTTTGCAAAAAAAAAACGTTTTTGTCATTTTTCGACTTACTAGGCGGTATCGATTTCATATGGACCTTAAAACACCCTGTTTCCTACGTAATTTTAAAAATAAAATTTAGCAAGTCTACCCAATTTGGAAAAGTTATTAAAATTACCATGAAGTACAAATTCTAAACATAGCATGTCGGATTACAAATAAAAAAACCTAGCAACTCAGCCGACTTACTAGGTTATGAATTGGAAAGCTGACTTACTATGTTTTGAATTTGGCGCCGATTATAAAATCAATCAAATTTTGATGGAATTTAGTAAGTTAAAAAAAACAGTAAGTCAAAGAAGGGAAATTTGGCTGAATTAACCCCGAGTCGTAACCAAAACAAAATTCTGCCGTAATAAACTATTTGTATAACTTTTAAATGAATCCACTTCAAAAAATAACATTTGTCACTCGAAACGTACAACTAAAAATATAAAATGCTATAAAAAGTAGAGAATTTACTCAGAGATTGTATTAACTAAGTGTGAAATACTATGTTTTGAAATTGTTTTTATTGTCATATTTGGATAAATTTCCAAAAAAAAAAAAGTGGGATCAATTTAAGTGTAACTATAACTTCTAACACGATTACAAGTACTACAAAACTATAGTCAACAATATAGTCAAACTTTTGGTCAAACACCCAAATCGCTGTTGCGTCTGGTTTCTTCAGGGCAACGAATTAAAGTGGCCGACCCATTTTTTGGCTCTCCTGAACATTTTTGTTAAAACGAGTTACTAGGTTTTGATTTTAAGCAGCCGAGATTTATGGTTGATATACAGTGCTTGCCCAGCTTACTTTGCGCGCGGTCAAAATATTAACCAAATAACAATCAGTAAGTCAAGTTCTTTTCAATGGCCGGTGAAGTATTTCAAGTACGTATACAGTGGCGCCCCCAGACGCGCGCAGAGTTAGCTGGCGCGGAATATAGTTGTATCAATCTGGACTGAAGGACTATGACTGACGCAAGACAAGAGCGAATACGACCGATCTAAGGAGTTTTCTTCAGTTCAGCCTCGACGATCTCCATGTAATGCTGCGTGAACACAGCCTTGTTGTGCATCACGCAGCGCAGCAGCGCGCCGGCTCCGCTCGTGAGCTCCGGCGACACCGCTGACAGACCAATGGGCACTTGTTTCGACCCGCCGCCGCACACCAGGATGTCCTTTAGGAATTCTAATACTCTCTGACCTGTAGATAAATAATTATTGCAGTTAGAATAGAATAGAATACACTTAAAAGAAAGACAGCCTTGATTTATTGTTGTTGAATAGGCATGTATTTATTTACATTAGGGTCACACTTATTAATGTATGCATAAGAATAATTACAGCAGTAACACAAATCTTTTTCTAAAATCTATTTTTATTTTTATTTATTTATCATGTTATTTAATAATTTTATCTATTTTTTTCGGCTGCACGGCTACTCAAGGTTCTGGCAGAATAATCAGCGCTGCATTTACTGCAGCACTTGCTGAGTTGGAGCCTTTCCACATGCGCAATACATGCTTTCATAGTTTTAGTTTTGCTTAACTCTTCTTTGTATTTTTTTCTTTTGTTTTGTATGCCTGTATTGTTCGTGTGAATAAAGATTTATCATTTGTCATTTGATTTTACAATTTGTGCTAATTTTTCTATAGTTCCACTAAATCGAATTAAAAGAGATTTTCTCTCACACAATGCCATACGCAAGAGAACGGCAAAACGATAATTCAGTCAATCACAATTCCAGTATCGTTTTCCCTACTAACTTGTTTCGGTGGATAGAGTATAGTACAAATCAGTTTGTTGTAAGGCCTAATATCTTTAATTAAATTTATTAATAGTTAAATAACACGCATCTATCAAAAAAATCATCTATGCAAAAAAAGACATTTTATTTTCGATTCGATTTTTAGAAGTTTCATTTTGTTGCCCTAACAGCAGCCTTATCAAATATACTACTGATAACAGCGTGTCCAGCAAAAAATATTTCGTGGGTTGGAATGGAAAGTAGAGTATACAACGTGGGTATAAAGCTATTCCGCTTCGGGTGCTGTTACAACTAGCATCATGATCACTTTCATCCTTGTTGCATAGAATACTGTTTTATACTCAAAGATCAACTTACGGACAATAACTCGCACTTTATGGTCAGGGTCCCTGAGAGAGGCGACCTGGTTCCGTATGAGGTCCTTCACTTCAGCTGTCAAGGGACCCTGCTCGAACTCTTCCACTATTTGCTCCGTGTGAGATATCACCTCTTCTGCTATCGAGGGCAGGATTGATTGCAGTTGCCTTTAGAACAAATATTAGGAAATTAGGACTGAAATTGTATAATTCTGTAAGGTATTAATATGTATGTATATTTGCCGACATAGAATTTTACCGCCCTATCTTCCGTCTCACATTGGGTGGCATAAAAAGCGACTAAAGACACATCAGAAAAACAGGCAGCGGCGTGTGGTGACGTCCTTTGTATCAACTTTGAGTGTCATGCTGCGACCACCAACCCGCCTGCCAAGACTGACAATTACAGCAGATAAGAGTATATACGAGAAAGAAATCAAACGACAAAATGAACAGAGATAGAACTTCGATATAGCATACTGAGGAAAAGGGACAGTCATATGTCAGTCGCCCGCATTGTTTCTGCATCTTAATGGAAAAAGTAATAAAAATTGAATATATTTTTAATTATTATACTTTTAAATCAAAGTGGCATTACCAGAATTTGATTATCTTTATTGTCATTATACCTATAGAGTTTCATCAAAAACTATAAAGTCATTTCAAAGAACTAGCTATTCTCGTTTTTTCAAATGATCATCTTCGACGAAACAATGTATAGAGATTTTTTGATTCACTTGTGTTTCTCAATTTAGAAACACTTTGTTATATCCTCAAAAAGGTTATATTAAATTTCAGATCTCTACCTCTTGTATATTTATAGAATTATTTAATTTAAAAACACCTTGAAAACTCATATAGCGTCTTAACTTACGTGTCAGTAGCGACGCCGCCCAGCAGCACAGCGAGGCGGGAGCGCAGCCGCGCGCGCGCCTGGTCGCGCTGCGCCCCCGCCGGCCCGCACGTGGGGCTCGCCAGCAGCAACGCCGCCGTCGCCACCAGGCGGTACACTTGCCCGCCCAGCTCGGCGAAACGCGGCGCGTCCAGGGATACGGTCTGGTTGGTTAATACGATTTTATTATTGTTTGTGAAACAAATAAATTTAGTCTTATTCTTATTTATTACGAACCGTCCCGGCGAACTACGTTACGCCATAGAATATAAGTTTACACGAAAGACTTGACTGTATGGTCTATGTTCTTATGACTGCTCAGAATCTAAGATTTAAGAGGCGAGGATAGTGTAGTTTCCTAAAAGTAAAAGATTCAGTATTTACGGGGCCTTTTGGATGCAAACAAACAAATTCAAATTCAAATCATTTATTGCTTTCACAAACAATCAGTTAAATCTTACCTCTTTTATTAGTATAGATATAGTGGTATCATTCGCCTGCCAAGATTGTAAGAACAGTAAGAACTACTATGTACACTAAATCAACACAAAGTTTCAGTCTTATAATTTATACCAATATTATAAAGAGGAAAGATTTGTTCGTTTGTTTGTAACGAATAGGCTCCGGAAATACTGAACCGATTTGAAATATTCTTTCACTGGTAGGAAGCTACATTAACCCCGAGTGTTAAAGGCTATATTAGATTTTCAAAAAAAATAGGGATCCTTACCTAAACTCAAATAATGTAACCCAAGGTGCAATATTTTTTCCGTTGTTTACATATTTTGACAGGTGGTTTGTTGTTGTTGTTTGTTTTTTCATTCCTTTTTAATTCGGCCATTCTGGGCAGTCAAAAGAACATAGTCTTTAGAGCCAAGTCTTTTGCAGTATCTTATATTCTATGGCGTAACGAAGTAAGCCGGGAAAGCTCGTATTACTATATTACTATCATTTGTTGAAGTACGACGAATTAAGCTAAACTTGCGGGAGTACACTGGATGAGGGTCGCTCAAAACCGGTCGCTGTGGCTATTTGTGATAGGCCTATGTCCAGCAGTGGACGTCTTGCGGCTGAAATGATTATAGTTGAAATAAAAGCATAATCTTACCTCTGGATAATTGTTCTTTTCATCCCATACAAGCAGCTCCAGGTAAGCCTTAGCCAAGGTCTGCGCCGTCACGTTGCGTATTGTATTAGGATCCGTCACTGGCAGACTCAGGCCTTCCTTGTCTAGGTTCCTGAGGATCCATTCTCTTGTGTATTGGAGACCGTCTTTAAAAATACGGAACAGTTTAGTTTTTAGGCAAAGTTGTTAAATGAACATGGTAATAAGATTTAAGAAAATTAATTTTATAGAAGAAAATCCGAAAGGAATGCGAATAATCTTGAGTATAAACATGTGTTTATTATTGTCTGAAGGTCTTCGGTAGGCAGTTGATCAGACTGGAGCATGAAGCCTATAATAATAATAACATAATAACACATAACACATATGTCCAGCAGTAGAATCTAAAAGGCTGATGATTTGTAAATGGTACTTAGAAATAACTTTTTTCGCATAATATGCTGTTACGTTAGGTATACTAGGCCTCTAAGCCGATTATCTAACGATGGATTGGTCTGGTAACACCCTAAAAATGTCCCCTCTGTCAACATACCTTCCTGAACTTTGAGCATTTCGTCGAACTTGGCGCGCTCGTAGGCGACGCTCTCCTGCTGCACGTGCGGCCTGATCATGGCTATCAGAGTGTTTGCTAAATCCAGCTTCAGAACTTCCAACGTCTCTAGGATGGAACGGAAGATGTCTACCTAAAAAAATACACACAAAAAAATTATCAAAAGTATTTTTTCAGTTCAAAAAAAAATTTTTTGTGCATCTATATTGCAAACCCGATGTTTAATACGTATTTTGAGACAAAAAATTCGACCCAATTGAGTCTTATATAAAGTGGAGAAGTTGGAGTGGCACCTACATTAAGATTTAGAGTTATTGTGTTGTTGTTGAAATTAATGTCGTTACCGTTAGCGTGTTTCCTCAAGAGGCGATATCGGTCGTGCGATAGGGGCTCGACAGCCAATAGAAATCGCTCGTACATCCACGAAGCATGCCTGATTGGCTGTCAAGCCCATATTGCACGACCGATATCGCCTCTTAAGGAAACATGTTTAGGTTGCCATCAAACGGACCGCACGGCACCAACCGCGTGCAGTCGAGTCTCTCTCTACTGTATGCGGTTGATGCTATGCGGTCCGTCTGACGGCAATCTTAGAGTAATATTTACTCTGTTATAAAGTTTATTTAGTAAGTTTCGTTTTACAACAGATATTTTAAACAATATCTAAGTATATTATTAACGAGCTATCCCGGCTTACTTCGTTACGCCATAGAATATAGATACCTACTTCTAAAGACTTGTCTCTATAGACTTTGTTCTTTTAACTGCCCAGAATGGGCTTAATAAAAATAACAAACAACAACAACAAACCACCAACTGTCAAAATATGTAAACAACAGGTAAAAAATGCACCTTGGGTTTCATTATTCGAGTTTAAGTAAGGATCCCTAATTATTTTGAAAATCTAATATAGCCTATGTCACTCGGGGATAGTGTAGCTTCCTATCAGTGAAAGAATTTTTCAAATCGGTTCAGTATTTCCGGAGCCTATTCGTTACAAACAAACAAACAAACAAACAAATCTTTCCTCTTTACTATATTGGTATAGATTTTAAAAATATTATCTTGAATAACTATTATAATACGAAGGTTCATAAATTACTAATCAGTAGTTTTTGCTTAAGAGTTCACAAACACATCACAACATCAAAAAATCATATTCAACCAAACCCTTTATTACATAAGATAAGACCCTACATTTTAAAACGTACATAGTAACAAATTTACGAGGGGTTAACGAACAACGACAGAATGAAGCAGTTAGGTACTAAAAAACAAGCAATGAAGTGCGCGGCAGAAAGGTCTGAGTGTGGTCGAAATATGAATCAATTATCAATGATGACGTAAGTTGTACGCCACCAGTCACCATTTAAATAAAACTTACAGTATCAGTCAACTTGGTGATATCCTGAATCATCTCGTCTCTAGCAGGGGCGGCAAGCTTGGCCATCAGATCGATGACAAAGGTGGCGTACTTCTGGAAGTCCAGCGCGTTGTTCTCAGCTTGCTGGCGAATGAACTCGCTGTCGAGGACCTCTTCTATCATCTCACGGATGCGCGTGTGGCGAGGGAGGAGTATTGAGAAAAGACCCTGTTATAAATAAAGGAGCAATTTTTTATTTTAATCAAAAAAAAAATATTAAGATAACTAGGATTTTATTTTTGAAAAAACTAAAAAAAACTGTTATGTTTGTGTATTAAAAGTGCAAAAGAGAGTGAGAGTGAGTATTGAAATCTACAAAAATATTGCTCTTTATATGGCACTCCTTAAATTAATTATGTTAAGAAAGATTTAAAATATATAAGGATTAACAACTGGAACCACACATCAATACTCAGTATAAAACAAAGTCAATTCTCGCGTATGTCTCTATGTATGGCTTATAATCTTTAAAACTATGCAACGGATTATGATGGGTTTTTTTTAAAGATGTGCGATTCAAGAGAAAGGTTTATAAGTATAATAAATGCACAAAATAGCAATAAGTAAGGCGGTACGAAGTTCGCCGAGTCGACTAGTTTAATAACAAATAGAAACACATTAAAACTGCTTCTTAAATAAGTTTTATATAAAAATTATAGAGGCATATAATATACATATATGTGTATAGTTTTATTAGTCATGAGGTCATCTACCTGTTTGACATCATCAAGCAGTATTAAGGCTTGCTTGTACACAGGAGGGTCTGAATTGAGCTGCTCTCTCAGAATATCAAAGTAGGCTCGGTGCAATGTCTCCTTGACTAGTTTTTGGTAACTGGAAAAAACTATTTAATTAGTTGCTTTTATTTATTGCCTAGCAGAAGCCTAGAAGGCATACCAAGTTCTTCAAATAACGCATAACTGCCAGCCAGCAGAGCTACTTTAGAGCATTTTTCATTTCAGCAAAATAAAAAAAAAAACCCATTCTTTCCCTATCCTCTATTCAAATTGAAAATATCTTAGATTCTAAGATATCCTCTTCATATAGCCTCGTCATCTTTCTAAGACTCCGAAAGATGAAGAGGCTACATCAATTATTATGATAATAGGTTAAACCTAATATTATCACTGAATCAACAAAAATCATGATCTCAGTCATTGCTGTACAAAGCTACCCCCCATCCCCATTGAATTTCTTAGACAATATTGAATGGCCTAAGAAACCATAAACAAATGGCCTCTCACAACCAAGGTCTGCATACTCTGCATTTGCTATTGAGAGAAAGAGAAAAAGAAAACATTTTGGGATCTAAAAATTAATAGGTAATGAAACATACCTATTATCTGGTGGTTCAAATGGCTCTAACTTGAAATCCTGGTCAACAGCAATCTCATGAGCTAAAGCCATGTTCTGGAACCCATGGGCTGCCTTCATGATCTCATCCAAAGATATGAACATTGGGGGCGAAGCTCCCGTAATTGATGAGCCTCGCATTCGGAACTGAAGTGGCTCTGTTGAGTAGTGATGAACACTAAAAGTTTAAATTAAAGAAAGATAAAGAAAATTCATTGATACTATATATATGAAAGATACTTATTGAAACAAGAAAAGTACCGTAGCACTAAATAGAAGATTACTTTTTGAAGTTATCGTTCATTCTAGTGTCTAGTATTCTCTTATCTTAAATTTATCGACTTGTAATTGTTTAATTAGCTACTTTGTTATCCATTGTCACTTTAACAAAGGCAATTTCTGTTAACATGGTTGACAAAGTTACAGCATGGCATGCAATTAATTATTGACAATCTCAGTACCTAACATCTACTTTTCATTTTCAGTGTTAAAAGTTCATTGCAGGCGACTGTAGGTACATATTATACTACTTACATATATCTAAACAAAGAGATTCACTGAATAAAGAAACCAATTAGGAAACAAAAAAGCACTTACCCTGACCCAGAAGGCATAGCTTGAGGAGCAGATTTTCCTTCTTGCTCCTTGTCAGGTCCATCAGAACTGGATCCGCTGTTTTCTTTGCGGTCACTCATGATGCAAGGTTTAGGACAAACTGATCAGCAGAACAAACACTTGAACCCGTTCAACCCATATAAGGCACAAAGGAAAACCTCATATAATCACGACGCAAGATCACCTTGACTCATAATATAACCTATTTTGCAAAATAGGAAATAGGAAGCGCTGAGAAATTTAAACGATAGATTTCTATGTAAACTCATGGAGCAACAGTTTTTGAGTAGATTTATTATTTTAGAAATGCTTCGTTTTGAAGATTTTGATATTTTTTTACAATGTTTACAAAACACTTGACAATTTTGATTATGTATGTTTTACCTGTCACTGTCAAAAATATAACTCAAAATATTGATTGATTTCAAAGTTTTTATCTGCATTTTTTTGGGTCAAAGCAACGAACTTTGCAGCCTATTTTATTTTAAAAGTTAAAACTTTTATTGAAGAGGTTTGGGTGAAATCTTGCACCTCAATTTTGAAGCTGATATCTTTAACCAATTGAGCTTAAATTTAGCATTATACATTCAGTGCGCCGCCTAACAAAACATTTAACTAATATTTTGAGCGTAGCGAAATAGTATGTCTATGGCTAATAAGACGTCATCTCGACGTCATAAAAAATTAATTCAACATGGCGGAAAACTCAAGATGGCTGACAAGTTGTTTTCTGCACTTCTAATATATGGGTTATTATTGGGTACTTGGGTACCTATCAAATGAAAGGCTTTCCTGAGAATAACTAGAAAAATAACATTCAATGAAATAAAAGCTTTTTTTTTAAAAGATTATTAATTTCTACAGTGCATGAGCGAATGCTCATTGTATCCCCACCTGAGATCCCAACTCATGCTCAATGAAGTGAGGAAACGCTACCCCATAGATAATATTGAATATCGCTACCCACCCCACTTCAACAGTTAACAGACGTAGAGCATTTTTTCAGAAGACCCGTAGAAGAGTATTGTCAGTCAGTCAGTATTAAAATGTTAAGAAAGAATGCTCCTAATCCATTTCTAGATCAGATTAAAAAAGACAGTAGAGTTATTGCTATCTATACCAATATCAGAAATAGGAAATATTTGTCTGTTTGTTTAAATTTAATAGGCTCAGAGACAAATAATTAATATTATTACTGAACCGGTTTGAAACATTATTTCACACACTCCGGATTTCTTAGGCTATAGAATATTGTTAAAAAATCAGGTCGTAAGATGGTACAAAGTTCGCCGTTTCAGCTAGTCTCTTATACTGCTTTTTGCTAGGGGGGAGGGATAGAACAATGAACTTCACTCGGTTGATGAAAATGCATCGTTAGATTTTAGATACGTACAGGACAGGCAGGCAGGGCAGGAATATAAAAAACAACTGTTTTAAATTTTACTGTTGGTTTTATTACATATGTATAGTCATGTAAATTACTTAAAACTAGATAGATTAATACAATAGTTCCAATGTTCCATTTAGTCAGATCCGCTGTGTCGCGACGTCGCGCTCGATGCGGACCCGCTGCGGGATCCCTAAAACAAAAAATAAAATTAATGAAGGAATATAACAAAAAGTGCCTGTGACAGACAGAAGGATAAATAATAGTTTAAATAGTCTAGAATATCTAAAGAGCAATATGTAAAGCCCATGTTTTATTAATATCATTTTTGCCGGTTTCCCACCCGTATCAGAGTCGTATAAGTGGGCTACGACCTTTAGTCCTGAAAATACCATAGAAATTGCCCGTGTATAATGTATCTTACTTGTCTAGAGCCGCTGGGCGAGCGACTCCTGGATTTAGACTTGGACTTGGACCTGGAGCGCGCCGAGCTCGACGAACGCCGGCTGCCGCGGGACGAGGCGCGGGAGCCCTGCACAACATTATACTAATTATACAGCTGAAGGTTTTTGTAGTTTATTGTATACTTGTAAAAGTGACCTCACCATTTCAGCTGATGTTAGGGATCATTACAGTATCAATAACTAGTCGACCCGGCTAACTTCGTAACGCCTTAACTGTTACTACTTATATTATGCATGAATTATACATATAAACCTTCCTCTTTAATCACTTTATCTTTTAAAAAAACCGCAGACAGACATACCTATAAAATGTATTAAATAAATGATAGCCTATATATCTTTCTCGGATATTCTCCATTACTTACACACTACTACTATTCTGGTATCAATATCAATACATAGTATAAAACTAAGTCGCTTCCCGCGTCTGTCCCTATGTATGCTTATATCTTTAAAACTATGCAACGGATTTAGATGCGGTTTTTTTAAAAGATAGAGTGATTAAAGAGCGGACTGCGGTGGCGGTCTAGGACGGCGTATGACTTCCGGTTTTTTTTAATTGCAAAATAGCTTTTGTTCTTTGGTAATACAGTCTAGGGCGCACGAGACCATAGACAAAAGTGATACACCATCCGTGTCCGGTCCGCCACTGTACCTTTACAGTGAAAAGGCTGTACAGATTGGGCTCAATTTTAAATGGATAAAATAATTTTTTATTATTTTTACCACGCGCAGACTTAGCTGGCAAGCACGTTTTTTTATAGTTTTTCTTAAAAATCTCTTGTTGCAAATGCAAACCTGTGTGGGACGGACTATAATGGCGCGTCACATCAAATCACACAACACACGCAACAACATCGCCACTAGCGGAGACATTTTTAACTATTCAACAATATTATCGCTAACGTTTGGCCATTTCACGAAATAGTCATACGAACACTTGGCCAAATCGTTAAACGATGAGATTTTAACGATCTGGCCAACGAATATTGGCCATTTCATGAAAAGTTCACATTTCATAAAATGGCCGGCCATATCATGAACTGGCTAATTATACGATATGCCCACGACTATATACAAATTAAACAATCAAGTTACCTTATCGCTGGTCTTGGAGCGCGCGCTGCCCGAGCCCTTGGAGCTGGCGCGGGACGAGGCGCGGGACGAGGCCGAGCCCGAGCGGGAGCCCGACCTACAATTTATACCAAAATACTATTGTAGGTAAACAACTACACATTTACTGGACTAGCCCGCCGCCGTCCCAGATTCATTCAGTCATACAAACTCATAAACCAAGAGATACTGCAGAAGGAATTGCAGCACTCCAAGAGCCGCAAAGCGACCGTGCCGAGGCGGCGCCACAGTGTCTTCACTCTCCCGATTACATTACATCTCTCATTTACAGGACTAGCTGACCTGCCGAACTTAAATTGATCTACACGATATTTTGTTTTTGTGATGTATCATCATCATATCCGCTGAGACGTTCACTGCTGGACATAGGCCTCACAAATCGTCATACCGACCGGGTCTTGAACGACCCTCATTCAGTGTACTCTTGCAACCTTTACCAGGTAGTCTCATCACCTTGTTCTAGGTCTGCCAATATTTTTGCATTTTTTTTGGATATCACGGTAACTTACATACATCTGTGGATCTTATAATTATGAATTACCTTGACCGAGACCGCGACTTTGACCGCGAGCGCGACTTCGACCTCGACCTTGATTTCGACCTCGAAGCTGATCTCGAACGCGACTTTGACTTGGATCGCGACTTTGATCGAGATTTGGACCCGGACCGGGACCTGGAGCCGGAGCGAGACCGAGAACCGGACTTGCGAGAACCAGACCGGGAACGATCGGATCCGGCGGGAGACTTCGATCCGGATTTGGACCGGGAACGAGATCGGGATCGTGATCTGATAAAAAAAGGTATCAATTAGGTATTAGTGTCACTAGACTATACTTACCACTACCACCCATACCATGCAGGTTATTATTGTTTGAGGGCAAAAGGAGATAGATACGCTAAGGTTTAAAAGCTAATGAAAATAAAATAAATAAAGTAAAATTATAAAAATAAATGTTAAGCATACTTTCGCTCCTCATTATTCTGTCCCTGCTCCTCATCATCCTGCTTGTCTTCTTCTTCGTCTTCTTCCTCCTCCTCCTCGTCTTCTTCCTGAAAGTAATTACAGAACAATTGTATTTTACTGGGTGTTCTAATGAGCGGCCGATGCGTGACCACGAGCCGCGTGAACCTATAACTCTATCTCAAAGTCTCGGACTCGGAGTAAAGTAAAAAAAAAAAAAAGTAAAAAATGATTTATTCAATACAGGATACAAGATATCGCTTATTGAAAGTCAATTAGACTAATCTAATTAATATTGATACCTTATTTCGTAAAGTATCCTATACTGATGAGGCGAGGTAGTTCAGGGTGCCCACTAATTGGCTCAGGCAAACAATGTTTGCCTTGCCTTACGACAATGGTCGCCTGGAGACGCCCCCAAACGAGCCCTCCTCTGTCAAATGATTCTACTCCCTTTCGCAATGATTTTACAGCGTGTATTGTACATGTCCTACCTGAAGAGGCCCGTCTCTCGCAGCCACTAGTTTGGGTACTCAGCGCATTTACAATAACAGCAGAAGTATTCCTGCGGAGGGAGGCTCGTACTTCTTAAGACTGGATAAAAACATCAGCACCAAGTACCAGGATAGCAGAAGTAAAAGCAGCAATAGGTCTTCTTCATGTTTTATTGTTGAAAGGCAACAACGGGAAGTACCAGGACAGCAGAAGCACAAGAAGCTATACCTGCGGCGGCTCGAGCTCCTTCTCTCTGAGCCGCAGCATGCGGTGCTCGGCGGCGCTGAGCGGCCGGTGCGTGACCACGAGCCGCGTGAGCGAAGAACCCATACCTATCTCATAGTCTCGGACTCAGACTCGGACTAATATCTTTAGACTGGATAAAAACATCAGCACCGAGTACCAGGATAGCAGAAGTAGAAGAGGCTATACCTGCAATAGGCTCTTCTTCAAGTTTTATTGCTGAAAGACACAAAAGGCAACAATGGGAAGTACCAGGACAGCAGAGGCACAAGAAGCTATACCTGCGGCGGCTCGAGCTCCTTCTCTCTGAGCCGCAGCATGCGGTGCTCGGCGGCGCTGAGCGGCCGGTGCGTGACCACGAGCCGCGTGAGAGCCTGCGGCGCGCCGCCGGCCCGCGCGCGGCGCTTCGACAGCCGCACGCGGGTCTCTAGCTCGTTGTAGTACACTGTGTGGTTGCGGATCACCTGTAAACGGTAAACGAGGTTTTATTATAGACGTGCATTGCTGGAGTAACCAAGGACCAAAAACTTGAAGGGGTTTTGCCGTAATTGCTGCCACAATGGCTATCCAACAAAAGATGCCGCTGCCTCCTTGGGTCATTTAACAACATCTAAGGAAAGAGTATTCATTCATACTAACTTGGGAGCTAGTCTGGTGTTTTATAAGGTGTTATAGCATACTGTGAAGTTTCATCTTATTCTGTATAGTAATTTTTGAGTGAAAAAACTTCAAAGTGTCTTCACAAATTTTTGATTACATGAAAATGAGGTTCTAAGGCTTTAATCGAAAAACATCTGACATACCATTTCTCTCTCTGCTCAGAGCTACAAACTAGTTAAATCTGGCTTTAAGTAATCCATAAATAAACCATGACAAAACTTACTAAGAAATAATTTTCCAGGTATCCTTTGGAAGCCTTACTCTTGACATTCCAATTGTACTCTCTAGCCATCTTGTACTCATATGTGTCTCCGTCCATGTATGGTATATTCTCAGCCACGTCTCTTCTCCTTTTCTGTAGAGTTTCTTCAGTGGGAAGGCAGTATGCAACAAATTGTTCACCACTCTCGTCCATCACACCTCTGATCAAATAATATTAATTTAATTATTGAAGAAAAAGGTATAATTACACAAAATATTAATTTGTTAATCAATATTAATGATTATACAAACAAAGTAAATTTTATTATCATTAGAATATGGTGCGGTATCATAAAAAGAACTAAAAATGACAAGTATTTTAAATGTTAATAAAAAAAAAGTAAAATTGTTTTCTCCTGAAGCACAAAGGATAAACTAATTAATAGGTTTGATCAAATTGCATGAATAAAATACAGTTACAAAAAAATGAGAGTAATAATTTCAGTAACAAAAAAACTAGAAAAGTTTACTAACCGAATCATAGCCTGCGACATGGCTTCAATTTGTCCAGCCACATTCTTATCAGCAGGCGCTGGATCCGTATCAAATATGACCTGGGCGCACGGGAACTTCCACATGTCAAAGTCAGGAAATACTGGCATAACTTCCACAGGGGTCACACCTGGCTTGCTGTAGTGTTTCTCTATTGGTATTTTATTATCTTCAAATGTTTTTTCAATAGCTTTTATTTGACTTTCTCTGTCCATGTACAGGGTCTCCTCACTGAATATCTTCTTGACATTATAACCCACTTTAGCTTCAACCTAGTGAAATAGAAACATAAAAAAATTAAAACATTCAAAATTATATTTATAACTAGTCGACCCCGCGAACTTTGTACGTAATTCTATTTTGTGCGTGTATTTTACCTATAAACCATCCTCTTGAATAACTATGATCTTGTATCTATTAAAAAAAAAACTGCATCAAAATCCGTTGCGTATTTTGGAAGATATAAGCATACATAGGGACAGAAGGGGTGAAGCGACTTTGTTTTATACTATGTATTGATGAAGATTAAGTTTGTATGATATGGGTACCAACACTGGCTAAGTTGCTGTGCGTCTAACACAGCAGGAAGGCCATGAATCAAGAAATTAATTAATGAAATAGGTAAGTTCTCTATGGAACTACTAATTCAATTTTAAAAATTCCTTATCACATATTTAGAGCGAACCCTGAGCAAAAAAAAATACTTTTTGCTTTAGATAAAACTTGTGTTCCTAAGTATCATCAAAAGCAATTTAAAATTTGGGAGACAAGTAACAGGTGTGTGGGTAGATGTTGGCTACACAAAAAAATCAATTTAATAATGACCAACCTTTTCCATAGTCTGCGGTTGGAACCTGGTCTGTTCAGTAGAAATATATTCAGACCTTCGCAACCAAGACACACTTTTGGCGTGATGCCGCGAGCGCTTCGAATCCTGGGGTGTGAGCACATCATCTTCAAGCAGCTTCTCGTCTGCTGGATCCAGCAGAGCGTTACCATCTCCTTGATAAATATCCCGGTTGATCAAATCTATATGTACACCTAGATCATGTTCGGTCAACACTTCATAGCGGTAATTTCGCTCCAAAGACGTAGGATTGTATTGAATGAATCGAGTTGATGGAAAAGGATAAGTTATGAATTTTAAATCGAATGGAATGTCTGGCAATGCGTTGCAGTATTTAACTCGAGTAACCAGTTCTGATCTGCAAAGTAAGAAGCAGGTAAAATATTTAAATAGAACAAACAAATAAATAACAAGGTGCAAAAACTAACCTCCTCTCGCCAGTTCTTTGAGGCCGCTTCTCCCTATCGGGGTCGTTCGGTTGAACTGTTGGCGGCATAGCACCCACATATAATTTAAGAATTAAGTCAAATATCAAATTATTTGGCTAATTTCGAAGGAAGAAAACAAACCAAATCCTAAACCTAAACCCTAAACCAAACAATATTTTTAATTTTTAAACAAATAAAAATATCTAATCTATGATGATGATAGGTACCTATTGATTAAAAATTTAATCTGTAAAAAATTTTGGAACGGAGGCGTGCCATCCATGCCGTGCTCATTGCCCATGCCATGCTAGACACAAAACCAAAAAAAAAAAAAACTTATTACTTGTTCGTTCATTCGTTCCATAGAGCTGCTTCGTTCACGTTCAGTTCACTCCTTTGAACTTGATTGACTGCCAGTGTTGCCAGAAAGTTATTTTTGGAACCTTTTCAGCGATATTACATTTAATAGGCAAGTTATTTGTGATTGATGTAATATTATTGTATAGGTATGTACCCAATAGAACCTTAAATCAAGGCTTGGAAGCATTTTAGCACCAAGAATTTCTGTATGCCGCTCTAACGAAACCAACAATATTTCTGGTTTTGATCACAGAGCTGGGTAAAAGTTTTTTAGGTTCAAAAACCTTTTTTTTGCTAACTACCCCCACAAGTTTACACAAGCCACAGCGGTGGCAGGGCGGGGCGTGCAGGTATGTAAGGGTTAACTACCAACCATCTACCATCACGCTGAATACGCTCTTTTAACAACCTGATTTTGCAAACGTCTATTTTAATCTCACATCGACCCGCTCCCGCACCGATTCCGCTCCCAATTCGAATCCGCTCATATAATAGTTTCAAAAACCAGAAACCCTAGTAAAACGGATATTTTTTGGGTTTCACAAAAAACCGTTCCATGCATCCATGCATCATCTAAGTACCATGTTTGTTGTATGTACTAGCACACTTAGTTTGCAAATAAATGATCATTGTATCTTCCATTGCCAACAATTGAAAGCGAAATAAATATTATATTAAATAAGTATTAATATATGGACTTACCGGATTTCCCCAAAACTTAGACGATTAATTCCCCAGACCAGAACTCCAAGAATCTCCCGGGCTGGTTCGCGCGAATGGTACCGTAACCATTCGTAAGGCTTCAAACGCACAGGCGGAATTTTTTCCGCGCGGTTTTTTCGCCGTTGCGGTTTTATTTCCGCGCGGTTGGAAAGTTTGTTATTTCATTTTCAACCTTATTCATAGGCCACGAAGGTACAGGCGAATTTTTAGCCGCGCGGAAATAAAACCGCGACAGCGGTTTTTTATCCGCTGGTGCGCACACTTCCATAGGATTCAGTATTTTACATAAAATCCGAGCGGCAAAAAACCGCCTGTGCGTTCGTAGCCTAAATACACACTATGTATGAATTTTATTTAGGTTTAGTTTAGGCGATTTTGACTAGTCACTGATGGAAACACTGGACCGCCATCTTCCTTTTCTGTGCAGTTTCCTTGGCGTTGAGGTTCGTTTTTTGAAATTTTTTACAGATTTTGATGTGCTAAATCTGCTAAATTTATTTTTATTTTCACGAAAAACTTGTTCCTCTAATCTCATTTAAAACCGTCGTTTAATAATACCGTAATTGTGCTTATTTTTACTGAGACAAAGGTAAGATGATGCCAACCGCCATGTGGTCGTTCATTGGTTTTCCAACGAACTACGCATTACATTTTTGGCGTTGTAATTGTTTTGAGCTTCATAATTTTACCTTAAAACGTGGTTTTAGATGCTGCGTAGGTCTTTCCTATTTATATTTCGCACTTGTTTTATGAAATTCTCTCATTCAAGACATTTACTTACCGGTGTTTCATTAAGTTGTACCAGGGCATGTCTGACGTTTGGTTTCATTTTGCAGTATAGCACATGATGGGTTCCCTGGAAAGGTCTGGCGATGCTACCTCCGGCCTGGAGTCTGGAGAAGAGGAGGAAATGGTTGCTGGAGGAGAGCTAGCCCAGCACATTATGAAGTGGTAAGTGAGAGGTTATGATCTTGATGGCTGGCAGCGCAGCATGAAGCTGTTATCTGACATGTGGTAGGTATATTAGGCTATATTCAATAAGGAATACCTAAATAATGGTACTGTAGGGTATGTCCTTACAGTGCTCCATAATGGCACATCTAACTCAAGTGACCTTACATTAGGCTAAATCTCTAGATTCTAGAGATTTAGCACGCCTCATCATCTTCCTTTTAGACTCTAGAACATAGTGACCTACATTGGAAAAATATTCAACTGCATCTTACCATGATGGTGAGGTGGGCTGTTGGATTATTGTGATATTTAGTAGGAATACATAGCTACTTAGTTAACATGTAAATTGAGGTAGTTCACTGGATGGAAAACTGGTCTATTCTTCACAGAGTGACCCAAGCCTATGTCACAATCATAACTTGTCACTTTTCTCACACATGTTAATAATTATTTCCTTCTCATTCATCTCAGCATGGTGACAGAGCTTTGTGTCAGTCATTTGTTTAGAAGAGACTCTCTTCTAAACTAATGACTGACTGACCTAGCAGAGTATATTATTGGTACCATGGTCCATTCCCAATCCAATATCATTTGGTGTTGGCTAGGGTTTCCTACCCGGGATCCCGGGATCGGGAATTCCCGGGAAATCGGCCGATCTTCTTCCCGGGAAAAAAAATTCTAATTAAATTCTTACGAATCAATTCTTATATAGCGTAAATGTACAGTTGCATACATAACTTTAACTACATGCATACAACGTTTTCTACAATATGTTCAGAAAATTTTCTGGTGGAATACTTATTTCACGGCAAAATACAACCCGTCTTATTCATAAGGTTACAGTAGATTTTAAGTCGCCTTACTGGAGGTCTACTTCTCTGGTTTGTTGTATGGTAAATACGTGACATCCAGTTTAAATTGACATACGTCAAATAACTAAAATGCTCTTTAACTTTTTATGAATAAGAGGGAATTACCTAAAACTACAATAACTTTTTGGATCTTATGAAGTTCGTTCGAAACAAATGACATATATGTACATTCGAAGTTTTTTTTTTTTAATGCATAAAAGCAAGCTTGATTTTTTGGAGTTTCTTAATGTAATGTTATAAAATATTTGGTTATCTCTAAAGTAAAGTAAAAATTAAAATGCACCCATTGATATAGGTTTCTTAATATAGGCCATTAACTTAACTTATCGTTTCTGAACATATTGTAAGGAAGTTATGATATGGATGCAGATAAAAACAATTAACTTGGTTTTTTTTTTTTCAAAATTCGCAAAACTATCGGCATTGCAATGCCAATGAACAAATCTTCGAAAAGAAATGAAAAAAAAAAACTACTAAAAAGACTCTAAAATTGGTCAGTCTTTCTTTAACCCAATTTTTATTAATCAAATATTTTTAAGTGTTGAACCCTCTTTCTTTATTAGCCTTAAAACAGAAAAAAATACAAGTTCCAACTCCATACAAAAAATAAATTTTTATTTGTCTGTTTTCTGTTAAAAAAATAACACATTTTTAATTAATTTTTCGAAGAATGAAATGAAAATTCCTGGAATCCCGGGAAATTTTTAATTTTTTTCCCGTTTCCCGGGAAATGAAATAGGCCGAGAAATTGGACACCCTAGTGTTGGAACTCCTAAGAAATATAATGTTTGTCTATGAACATTACATTTCAGTGATTTTTTGGCTTATTCCGATTTTGCTCCAAAACCACTGTTCTCTACAATTTTTGAGCTTCCATACATTCATTCCGATTTTGCTCCAAAACTCATTTTGGTACGATCAGAAAAGGTACCATAATAGTAATTATTCTGTTTATGTTATAGAATGTAGAAAATAATATTAAAAAGGTAACATTTTATTATTTATCTACATGCAATAAATAATACTGCTTGACATAACAGACAAAAACTCTGAAGAAGGTCTTGTTAAGAGACCGTCATTAAACTATGTATTTCGCTAAGTTAGATAGGTAGTTATTTACTGCAGTAGGAGTGTTTGCATAGTTAGTGCCTTGATAACGAATTTTGAAATTAGGTACCAGGGCAACATGAAATAGTAGCAGGTCATGAAGCGCAACACACAAATACCTACATACCATGCCATGCCAGTTCCTGTCGTCACTAATAGAAATATTATAAATATAAGCTTTTTATAATTGAATACAATTAAACAATATTTTACAAAAGTTAATATATTTAAAAACGCACAAGTTAAAATTTTGAGATTCATGAGTAACAGCTACCTGACTTTTTCTTATAACAACTACAAAAGAACCCACTCATCCCTAAAACCACATAAAATTTTGCAAATATGTGGCATATTTACCGTATTTACTAGAATAACGGTATTTTCGTCAAGAGTGAACCATTTCGAGACTTTTTATTGGTTGTCTTTAAACAATAGTTCTTTACGCTACCTTTTCTGACCGTACCAAAATGTGTTTTGGAGCAAAATCGGAGTGAATGTATGGAAGCTCAAAAATTGTAGAGAACAATGGTTTTGGAGCAAAATCGGAATAAGCCGATTTTTTGCCTGAAAGCTATCACAGTGGCTTATAAAATTTGAAGCAAGATTATCTGGTGCATCACCGGCTCCCATTTATTAATTCTGTCATGGTTTAGAGGAGATTTTTATTTTCGAGATTGTTACATAACTCAATTTTTTATTTATCTACTATATTACTTTTTTAATTAGAAATTATTTTAAAATAGAAAACTTTTTTTATTGTCTTTATCAGGCTAAATATAAAATTATAACATAAATTTTCTTGAAGAAAGAGTATAAACTGTATGGGTTGTTGAACTCAATGACTCACAGTCCAGTTATCCAATAAAATGCACTGTTTAAAACAGTAATGATCAGTTGTATTCTTACTCAAGTCTGACCAAGCAAATGTTGAACATTTTCATGCTTCATTTCTTTATCTTCATCTAGAAAAGTATGGTCTTCATTAATTCAATTAAGTAGTTTTTAAAATTTTATCAAGATACAATATATATTTTTTAAATCATAGGCGAAGATAACTTTTTTGTTAAAAAAACATTAAAAATAGTTAGTTATTTACAATCCACATGAGATTGTCTTTGTTTAGGCGAGAAATTATTTAAAATCCTATTTGGTAATTTTAGAACACATAAATGTTAGTAAATTTACGATAGGTACTTACACAAAATGAAATTTATTTCTGTGTTAAAATCAAGTTTTAAAGAATTTTATACCTATTATTATAAAAAAAATTTACATTGTGTACTCTTAGTAAATGTGTATGAACTTTACGGAGGAGGATTTAAAAAAATTCGTCTCGCCTATTGTAGGTATCTGAACTAAGATCGCATGGATCGCCCAGACAAAAATAGGCAATGGAATTTGCTTGGTTTAATTGTACCCATGTGACTCACTGACTCACTGTCCTGTGCTCCGTCTGGCCATGAGATACCTACTTAACATTAGGAATTAGGACATTCTTGAACAGTGATGTCACAAATAGGAGTTCATTCAGTTGAGACCATCAACCCAATTAAACTTTTTTTTTAAATTACTAACACAACAATTTGACTGACAGTGATATTGATTATCGGAATTTCTTGAAGCCCTTGTCCCCACTAGGGATAACAGGATCAGAAGAAGAAGATATTGTTTGTCGTCGAATGACGCTGGAGATCTGGTTTTGATACCCAGCAGTGACTAACATTATCTTCTATCTACTTCTACTTTACATATAAAAATTAATTGTGGTTCGTTAGTCTCGCTTAAACTAGAGAATGATTTAGCAAACAGCGAGGAAAATATTGAAGACAATATAATTTTCCATATTAAATAGTAAGGCAATACGTAGTTCGCCGGGACAGTTTATGATAATTATCGTTATTTCCAGGTAAGGTGATGTCTTATGTGTTTTGGGCACACCAGACACTGGGTTTACATAGTTAGAGGCTCGCACGTGTTATTTTTTAGAAAAAGCCGGCTTTTATGGACGTGATTTTGACTAAGGACTTACCATATTCTATTTGCATTAAACAAGGAGGTATAAATACAAATTGTCTTTAACAGCGGCATCAACCGCGAGGAGATGCTAGCGGCCCTCACAAACCGCATGCACACGGAGGCGCTCGCCAACCTGCCGCCGGCTGTCCGTCGCCGCGTGCGCGCGCTGCGCTCGCTGCAGCGCGAGTTCGTCGACATCGAGGCCAAGTTCTACAGCGAGGTGCACGCGCTCGAGTGCAAGTACGAGAAGATGTACAAGCCGCTTTATGAAAAGGTTTGATAAACTTTGTTTGTATTTTATGGTATTTGAATAGCATAGATGTATATAAGTCTGTGGTACTGAATACCACTGGTATATATCTCAGAACACTTTGTCTGCCTTTTTTTTCATCTGATAATATCAAGATTATCAAGAGGTTCCAATGCTCAATAAGTAATAGTTTTTGCAATCAAATCAAGCATAGTTATTAGTTATTTCTAAACATAACTGCTTCAAGAAACTTCCTAAAACATAACAAAATTCAAATATTTTCAATTTTTAATTACTTACTTTAATTGTTAAATTTTCAGCAGTAAATAAAAATTTAAAAAAAAAAAACAATACTTACCATAAAAAATCTGTAAAGGCATTTAGATTTCGAGAGACCTTGACTGTAAAGACTGGTACATAATTGCTGTAAATATCCCTGTTTCTATTATAATAAAAAATGCAAATGATGACAAACAATACACCATTATCTGAACTCATGATGTTCAACAACATGCACTACCAACTGAGGCCTTAATCTCATAACTAAACCTTCCATCATCATAATCAGTCACCTGTCATTGATGTAAGTAATTTGTACCTTCAGCGTGCAGCCATAGTGAACGGCACTTACGAGCCCAAGGATGAGGAGTGCCTTAACCCCTGGAGGGATGATGAGGAAGAAGAGTTGGCCAAGGCTGTCCAGAACGCGGCCATTGCTGATGGCGACGAAAAAGAAAATAAGACCGAGAAGCCTGCTGAGTAAGTTATCATTGTTACATAGTTTAAATAAAGTTGCTTGCAACTCTCTAACTTCCTAAATGAAGCTACAAATTTTGGATTCGGTTTTTACAGTCAGTTAGCTGATTAATTATGGAATACAAAGGCTATACGAAAAGCCGGGCGGTGTAGGTTCTACCAGCCTGCTCCCGAAAATTTTCTTACAATAATTAATCTTAATTATAGTACCTTTTTTATGATGACAAACAACACACCAATATCTGAACTCATGATGTTCAATTAACATGCACTACCAACTGAGGAATTTGCTCCCACTTCTGTCTTATAGTTGTTTATCTTTCGTTTCTTAACATACTGCGTGTTGCAGGCCTCCCATGGACCCGAACGTGAAGGGAATCCCAGACTTCTGGTACACCATCTTCAAGAATGTCTCGATGCTGTACGAGATGATGCAGGAGCATGATGAGCCTATTCTGAAGTGCCTTCAGGATATTAAAGGTTGGTATATTTTAAATTATTGATACATGATTGTTTGGTTAGACATCATTTGATTCTAAGTTGATATTGTATGCAGAGGTAGAATAAATGGCGCTGCGATTCGGCTACTTACCTACCATTGGGAACGAAATCATTATCGCACTAATTCAATAGGGCCAAAACTATTCGTCCGTGAAAAACATAACAAAGCTAAAAAAAGAGGTTGCAATCTCTGGAGGTTGCAACTGGTTTCAAATGAAAAAAATATTGATAAATTTTTTTATTGATATGCTTTTTAAGTAAAAATTAAAGAATGCATTAGCCTAAGTAAAATAACATAATATAATTTGCAAAGCAAGGACCTCTCACTAGGCTAGGCCTGTATCGAGAGGACCCTAACATATAACAATGATTCCCTTTACTTAGTTAGTTAACTTTACTAATTCTTGCCTGCAGTAATAATGCACGAGGATCCGATCGGGTTCACCCTGGAGTTCTACTTCGCGCCCAACGAGTACTTCTCGAACGAAGTGCTCACCAAGCAGTACTCCATGAAGTGCAAGCCCGACGACGAGAACCCGCTCGAGTTCGAGGGACCCGAGATTTACTCTTGCAAGGTACTCTTACTATTGAATAGCAGCACAAACTAACAACTATTCTTACAAATATGTATATAAAATAATAATAAATTCCTAGACGTATTCCGCCACAGCAACTGAGATCCGACAGTTATTGAGAGCTTCTTTGAAGCCTTCGCACTGATGCTGATTGTACTAAAAGAGATAAAAAAGTGACAGTTGTTTTTATACTTGTCACTCCTTTTAGGGAAAAAATCATAATTTATAATTTTAAACGAAAGGAGGCTTACCTACCCATTTTATAATGATGACCATTTTTTATCACCAAGACCTGAATGCCATGATGTCTACCACAGCTGATATATACAACCACTAACAAAAAACTTGTCCCCCTTCCTTTACTATTACTAACAAATCATATCTACCATACCAGGGCTGCGAGATCCAATGGAAGAAGGGCAAGAACATCACAGTGAAGACGATAAAGAAGAAGCAGAAGCACAAGTCGCGCGGCTCGGTGCGCACCGTGACCAAGTCCGTGCAGGCCGACTCCTTCTTCAACTTCTTCTCGCCGCCCACCATGCCCGAGGACCCCAACTCCACCCAGGCCTCCGATATTCAGGTTACTATTTATTTTGTACTAGCTGCCCCGCCGAACTTCGTATCGCCTTACAATTTTATATGTGCATTTTACTATATTTTAAGCAATTTTTCCATATTTCCTCACCTTTTAAACCTTTCCTGAACTGAAACTTCAAAATCAAATTTAACTATATACCGTTCTCGAGTTTTAGCAAGATTAACAAACCACTGATGATTTTAATCAATATAGTAGATACAAGTAGATTAGCTGTAGTTTAAAAGCTGTATACCTAATATTAAAATGCAAATACCTTGTTTTTGTGAGATATTGACCTACGGAACAGACAAATGAAACCAAACAGCTTGTGGTAACCCGCCGCAGCTTCAAGGGCGAGCTGTGGATGATAAAAAATGACCTCCCCGAGCACCAAGCTGTGTATAGCAGCTAGGCTTAGGAATGTTACTGGAAGCCGGTTGTCTATTATTTCGGGGTCCTTCCCAAGAATCGCCGTGACGGCCACCGGGGGTTTTAGTGGATGCGTGCTCCACATAAGCGACGGATATGCGTTAAGCGTTTCTCCCATTATCAAAAAAAGGGGTTTGTAGGTTGATGTACAGGGGAAGCTGAGTAGCGGAGCTTCTGCGTCCGAGATCTCACACACTAGTTTGAATAATCTTTATAAAATAAACAGTCTCCGTAATGTGGTGGTTGTGACGCCAGGCGCTGCTGACAGCGGACTTCGAGATCGGGCACTACATCCGCGAGCGCGTCGTGTCGCGCGCCGCGCTGCTGTACACCGGCGAGGGGCTCGACGAGGACGACGACGACGACTACGAGGAGGAGGTCAGTCACACTACACTATAGTAGAGACGGTCGGACATCCCTGCCTCCCGCAGCAAGTGCGGCCCCACCGCGCTCGGTTACACGCTCGCAAACTCGTCTCATCACACTAACACAAGCATGTCACTCGTGCACGGACACGGGCTTTTTCTGTGCGCGAAGCAACAGAAGAACGTTTATTTCAAACATTTTAGCGCGAGCGTCCGAGGTGAGCTCATAAACTGCTCATAATCATGCTCACTTACACTACATTGGGTCAAGCTCACTCGTACTACATTGGGTCAAGCTCACTCGCACTACATTGGGTCAAGCTCACTCGCACTACATTGGGTCAAGCTCACTCGCACTACATGGGTCAAGCTCACTCACACTACATTGGGTCAAGCTCACTTACACTACATTGGGTCAAGCTCACTCACACTACATTGGGTCAAGCTCACTCACACTACATTGGGTCAAGCTCACTTACACTACATTGGGTCAAGCTCACTCACACTACATTGGGTCAAGCTCACTCACACTACATTGGGTCAAGCTCACTCACACTACATTAGGTCAAGCTCACTTACACTACATTGGGTCAAGCTTACTCACACTACATTGGGTCAAGCTCACACTACATTGGGTCAAGCTAATACATAGTTTTTATATCAACCTTTTATCGAGTTCGAGTGACTACATTGGGTCAAGCTAGTACATAGTTTTTATAACAACCTTTTATCGAGTTCGAGTGACGGATAACCAATGCTACATTGGCAATGTAATAACACATTTATACTTTGCATGTCAATGGTGACGGTTTTCTTTTTGTAGAAACAAGCACAACAAAAAATATTTCTACATTATTGCAGACTTAATTCATGAATCTAATCTATATTCACAACTGTATCTTTTAGCTATTACTACTACACTGACGCATTTTTATGGCATATTCTATTAGCCTCGGCTAATGAAAACACCAATCATCTATATGTCTGACAAAGCCATGAAACTTATTTCCTACAGTAATGTGATGTACTTACCAGCTTTAGCAAGCAAACGTTATGAATTCTTAACCCATGGAGTTTCCACAAGTCTATGCATGCTTGCTAGAATTTTTCGCTTTCGTAGAGAATGACTCTAGTATTATTATTAGCTAATTGGTTTTCTGCAGTGGCCTGCCGATTGCGGACTTAGACATAATTATTTGTTTTTGTCTTTTTGGTTTGTGTATTTTGACTAGAATTTATGTAATAGAACTAGGTACACCTATTGTGTTGCAGTTGTAAAAAATCTTATCAGATGTAAGCTTTTTGAATCTGTCTACAGTAGGGTTTTCACTATAAGAGTGTCCAAGCGCTTTCGGTCGAGTGTACTCTTCTTGTGAAAACCCGCATAATAGTCCATGCCAGTGCTTTAAATAAAGTGCACTAATCCATTATCACGTTAGTCCCATTTTTGTAAACTTGTACCTTTAGACTAGAGTTATGAACATAATAGCAATCTAGACCATCCATTGTATTTACTCGTTGTATTTGAGGGTAGTGGCCGCGTGTGTATGTAGGTCTAGGAGCGCCCCGGCCGGCCGCCGCAGAGACCAACCGATGTTGTAATTTCAGGAGGATTCCTACTCGGACGAGGACTCCGGCACCGAGGAGGTGTCCGACGCCGACGACTGAGCGGCCCGCTAGCACGCAGTCTTTAATAACTCTTTCATCTCTCAGACCCAACGGACATTGGGCTATTGTAATTTTATTTAATTAGAATTTGGTTATCTTATTACTCGAGTATTAAAGAAGTAGAGTTTGTAATCTATTTTTGTAACAGTCAATAAATGAGCCAGAGTTGCAATTGCAAAGCAATTTGCGTTCGCCATGGTTGTGATACTGTGGTCTTATCGTAACCATATCTAAGTCCAGTCCTTTAAAATTGTACCAGAATAGTTAATTTTTTGAAAAAACGCCTAGTTTCGCTGTGCGAATTATTCGCAATAGATCTAAAATTGTAAGTGGTATATAATACTAGATTTTAGGCCGATGGCCGAGAATGATCTTTAAAATGCATCAAGGCGTTGAGACGATTCTATGCATGGTTTATCCAAGAACCAGATAAATATGCTGTTGGCTCCTCGATAAGTGCATAAATAATAAATTAGGGTGCCTTCTCAATGTGCATGTTAGTTAGATCTGTTTCATAAATTTAACATGATATTGCATTTCTTATTTTAGCTATACAGTTCTTCGTTTTTATTTATTGTATAATTTAATTATAGTGTGTATTTTTGTGTACGGTTTTAATCTAATAATTTGATGAAAATGTACTAAACTTGTTAAATTGCCTTGTGATATCCTCTTTGGCTATATAGTCTTTTTTTTATTTGCAATTTTGTTTTAAGTTTCTTCATTCCACTGAACTGAGATTATTGCAACGTCTATTTTTGGTACAGATGTCTATAATTGTTAAATTGTATGTAGTGGTGCCAAATTGCATTTTTTTTATATTGTCACTTTATGATACATAAACATACTGTGATTCCCTTCGGAGAGAAGTTTTAATGGTTATTACTTGACAATAGCTAGGAATATTGATGTATATTTTTTATTTATGTAACTTTTTATTATTACTAAAGTTAGCATAATTATAACGTAATGTTTAGCAGCTCTTGAGTTATCTTTTTTACGATAGTTTTAGCTTTTACGTGTTTGGCATGTCGTTATGATGACATTAAATTGAATGCTTTTTATTTCTTGTGTTTTATTTAAAATTAATTTTGCTTGGTCCGCGATTGCATGCGATAGAGTTGTGGAAATAAATAGTGGTTGCAGACAGATTTCATGCCAGGCAAGGGTTGAGTACACTTACATTATTGTAGGATATGTATTTGTTTGTGATGCTTTATCAATGAACGTTGTGTGCTTTAATTATATTGCTTTAGCCCATGCAAACTTGCCAGTTAGCTGCCAGCCGTCGATTTGTAGCAGCACTAGTAGCAGCTGGCCCTTCGCTGCTGCTGCAAATTTGATTTTTTTTTTTTCAAGATGCCGTCTAAGCCACACGTTCATTGATAAAACAAAATATCTCTTAACTTACCCGTTACCTATATCAATAAAAGGCATATCTTATGACAGGAGGAAGAGGAATGCGAAGAGGAAGAGAGCGAAGACGATGAGCCGGCGCGGCGGCGGCGCGGCGCGCACAAGAAGCCGCCCGGCAAGGCCGCGCCCGCGGACAACCCCGCCGAGTGCAAGTCGCAGTAGCCCCGCCCACACGAGCCAGAGTGCGCGGACTGGTCGCCACACTCTGACTTACCCTACTTCACAAGAAATGGCTAATTGATAATTGGTTCATAATTTGACCATCTAGCACGCACTCTTGTCTTGTGCTGCCGCGGTCCCGCTACTCCGTAAACACTCGCACGAAATGTTTAATAGGTACTTTATGAGCTCTGCTCGCCCGCCAGTTTGAGAAGTCTGCCATTTTTCTATCACGGAACTGCTCGATAACCCACTGAGGATCACACCACACCTCCGAAGATTATAGTGCTTCTAATGTCTACAAGTTAATAGGAAAACTAGCAGCTTGTCGTCAATGCGCACCAAAATTGAGTATCTATTCGCGTGTAATTTGCGGGTCTTTTGCGTACATAGATTTCTTTTGACGGGTTAGCAGTAAACTTATCAACACTATGTATATCAGTAGGTCGTAAGCATTAATTTACTTTACAAGTATAGTTGTAGCAACCGATTCTTTTTTATTTTCTTAGCAGTTTACATTCCTGAGTTTATCAGGGATTTGGCCACAATCATTCGTTTTTAATTTGATTTAAATTGAAATGAAAGTTATAATCCGCCTTTTTTATTTGTTTTGTTAACCAATGTGTCCACTAATAGTTTTTTCTAATATTGCCTTGTAATATAGAGGTTCGTACGTAAGGTGCTGAGCACAGTTAAAATAAGTAAATTGTTAGGTAAGCTACTGGTTACTGTTATTGGTAGGTACCGTTTTTCAGCTTTAGTGATGTAATGCGGTTGTATGTTTTTAATCGAAACGCTAGTGATGAAATACAATGTGGGTTTTTACCCAAGAAAAACAAGTTTCTGTAGAAATTTTTGATGTTTTAATTTGTTGCTATTTTCTTGAACCGCTTTGGTGTAAGACAGTTTTCCTTTTTCACTGAGTGATAAGAAGTAAGCATGGTTGTCCAAACTTGGTTTCATAATAGGTTAGAATATAAATATTTTTTGTATGCATTTTTATTCAGCTACTTTTGAAGTGCTTTATAAAACTTTATACAAAAGAAAAATCGAAACAGCTTTTGCAATGAAAGAAAACCCTCACTCAAAACAATTTGTTCATTTGATGTAAAGATTAATATTTTGTGAATTTATATTATACCTATTCTTAATTAATTCTGCAATCTGCTGTGTTGTGTTAAATTTAGTTAGCAGACAGAACTCGCTGCAAACTTAGAGCGTTTCCAGGTTTTTTGGTTCAAAAGCGTAATCTGTAAGCAACTTGTGAAATATGTCCTATGGCTGTACAACAAGTATATAAATATTTGTACACAATCTCTTTTATATAAATAAATTAAAAGCCGAAAAAATATATTTTTTATTCGATTTAGGCAATTTATCTCTGATACAGGAAGTACGAAACCTAGAACCTGACAGGTACTTCAATAAAAAAACTAAGACATTTTCTTACCTCAATTTATTTTTCAACTTTTCAATATTTAACAATGTATTTATCACGATTTGTCTTTCATTATACACATAACATTATCATCATAAGAAAATTCAGATCTGGGATCTTAAAAATCAAGACACGCGAAAAAGATAAATACACAACTACGTAAAATTGCATTTTGCTCTATACCAATAGAAAATGTAAATTCATATATAAGTTTAGAAAGATAACGAATACACAAGCGAATTGTTATTTATTTCTGGTCTGCTCACGCATCAGATTAATTCTTGGGTCTTACGACTAAATACAATAAGCTTTTACAATCGGCGCAAATGTATACAAAAAAAAAAGCTTGAGCTACCTTGAGTTCAGTCCAGTAAAGGTTAATTTAGCACCAATTTACAAACTTATTTTAAACGAATATACCAAACACAGAAAGCAAATTTCGGTGTTGTCTCAACTGACACAGGTATCATTGTTAGAAAAAATCGCATACGCTAGCTTTGGCGAACCCGTTGTAATAATTTGTCATTTAGTCCCTAAAATTAAATCATCTACTAACTCAAATAAGTTAAACAAAACAAAACTATCCAAAAGATGATCTACGACAAGTCTAGTTGCTATCAAGATGCTACAAAAATAATAGGGAATGCGATATGCTTGTAATCGTAATATTTGTGGTACCATAGTCTTATTTTAATAATTGACAACCGGCACACTGAAGAGTTGAACTACCTATATGGATTTAAAAATTTATTTGGCACTTAAAATCATTTTTTTTTAAGTATTTTACGTCGTTTAAAGTAGGCAAATACAATATCATACATTGTAGAGGTAGGTATCTAATTTTCTAATAGGAAGCTCATTCTGTAAGTTTAAAAGGCGAAACTAAAGCACGTTTTTACGCTTCAAATCGTTTATCAAAAATTACGACGTGTAACTAAAATATACGAAGCTCCTGGTATCCTTCCTGTACAAAACACTAATACAATACGCGATGATGTGCACACACAAGTTTTATAAAACTCATTAAAATATCAATTTAACTAAAAACAAAGTTACATAAAATTTAAATAATTAAGACAAAAGTACTTAATACAAAATATGTAAAAAGGGAGCCAGAAGTAAAACCATAAAATACATAAGTACAATGAAATATTAAGCACATCGTTCTCACAAACTTTAAAATAAATAAATATTTATTAATTATCCTAAACGCCCCGCGACCAAACGAAGCTGCATTAAGGCACTTTTACACATCACTATAATGCTAGGTGTTCCGGACAAATGGGACATTTGCATTGCACGGGCATTAGTTAAAAGTCGAAATTATCAGACGAAGTCGAAGTCAGAATTTATAATTAGATTTATTTGCATTATATTTAATTATGAAACTTCTTGACTCTTGGCTTAAATGTAATATGCATACAAACGTACAAGAGAAGTCTCTGAAAACTAAATTTTCACCTAAAAAATAATTATGCAACTAAATCCAAACATCATGTTCAAAATCAAAACATCAATAAAAACTTTTATAAAAAAAATTAAACCGCCGAAAAAACTGAAAAGCATTAAATAATAGGGAAACATTTTCTATTAGGCCTTGATTTACTCACTTCTTAAAGTAATTTTGGATTACCAAGAAATTTTAAGTCGGCGCCACACCACACAAGCAAATTCATTATCTATATAAAGCGCGATGCGCAGCGGCATACGTTTTTCGGTTGTTTCTTTGAATTTCAGGTAATTTAGTGATCTTTATTCGTTGATTCTGTGGCACCGACTCAAAATTTCTTGGTAATCCAAAATTACTTTAAGAAGTGAGTAAATCAAGGCCTAATAGAAAATGTTTCCCTATTATTTAATGCTTTTCAGTTTTTTCGGCGGTTTAATTTTTTTTATAAAAAGTTTTTATTTTTTGCTTTTCAGTTTTTTTTGGGCTAATTTTTTTGACCCCACCTAATCACCCTTCACAGGGTGGTCGCACCCCACAAGGTGGCCACACAACCTGGTGAAGGTTGAGGGACTAACAGGATGAGGTTCGATCACGACCGGTCGGTGAGGCGATTTGTGAGGGAGGCCTATGTCCAGGACGTCTTTCGGCTGATTTTATCGGCTGATGGTATCAAAAGTTATAATGTAACACGGAAATGCAACCTGTGAGTGGATAAATCGACCCGCCGACCAAAAAGTCACCCCTATTTTCCCACCCTTAGGGTGGGAATTTTATTTCCAAATTTTTATGGGACCAACTTCAAGATATACCCTGTCGATTAAAAAAAGAATTATCAAAATCGGTCCACACAGTAAAAAGTTATGCGTGATCATACATAAAAAAAAAAATAAAAAAATATACGCGACGAATTGAGAACCTCCTCCTTTTTGTTTTTTCGTCGGTTAAAAATACTGGCCAGCCACGAAACAACCCATCGTCTACAAAAACCTTAGCTTTCCTAAACCGGTCACGCGGGCGTCTTAGCCTTCTTACCGAACGGCAAATGTATTCTTCTCTTCCTCGGCTTGGGCGCAGCGTCGTCCTCCATTAAAGAAGAATCAGTCGACTCCTCCTCCGGTTGATTGCTAGACGTGTGTTCTGATAAACTGACCGTTTCTTCAGCCAGGGTCCGTTGTTTGGTGAAGGGGTGTCTGGGGGGTGGTCTTGGGTCGTCTAGGGGTACTACGTCCGTTGATCGGGAACGGACTATGGGTCCGGGGGGGAGCGGGCGACGTGGAGGGGGCTGCGGGATGCGCGCGGTTGCTGAGCGGAGTGCGGGCTGTGATTGCGAGTGTGTAGGCCGGGACAGGTCCTCGCCCGTCCAGTTTACGCTGCAAACATTGAATATTGGTTAATTAGAAAAGAAACAATTTTGTTGGGCCACTCCTATGTAATCCATTAGGGCCGGACAAACCTAATGTCTTTTTATGTATAGTAATAGAAAATCTGATTCGTGCCTACACGTCTGTCTTTCCGTAAGTGACGTATTTCACAAAAAAAACAATCCACCTTTTAATGTAACAGTTCAATTTATAAAACGACATTGTTACTGGAATTAAAAAAGTAACAACCAAAACGCTTTACAAACAAATAGGTACAGAGTCACATTTATCGAGAAACTTCGTGTCCCGCACAACACACTCAGCTTATTAAAGAGGCATATCATAATTGTTATCTTAAAAACTAAGGCAAATATAAAAAATGAGGAACTGTATTCCACTAGATAAAATGTAGCCTAGTATTTTTAGGGCACTGTTGTATAGCTTTTGGATTAAAAAGCTACAAAGTGTTGCTGAAAACGGCCACTTTTGGCAACAAGGTAGCTTTCTTCTTTGGGTCTTTAATCCAAAATCTATACAACAGTGCCCTAAAATACTAAGCTGCAATATCTAGTGGAATATTGTTTTATATTTTTGATATTTGCCTTACTTTAGAAGATTTTTTTTTTCGCGGCTGGTGCTACATTAGCCGTACTATAAATAAAAATACTCACTTATCGCCACCCAGTACAAAGTTGACGGGGTCCCGGCGGCGGTCGGCGGCGGGGCTGCGGCGCGGGTCGGGCGCGGGCGGGGAGCGCGGCGCGCGCTCACGGGCTTCTGCAGCTAGACGCTCTTCTAACTGAAGCCTGACCCGTTATTAAGACGCATTATTTAGACTTGTATTCGTAAGAACCGTTATCGTCCACTGCTGGACATTGGTTTCCCCCAAAAGTTTGCCTCAAAGAAAGACATTGTGGAGAGAATTTGCTGTCATCGCCACGCTTGGCAGGAGGGTTAGTGATCGCAGTATAGCTCTTCAAGTATTTCAACGAAGGACGCTGCTCGTCCTTCTGCGGTGCTCCCTTAATAGCTTTTGACTGCTAGGTAGCTCAGTTGGCAGTGATGTGGACTGAGATGCGTGTGCACGTGGGTTCGATTACCGGCGGAGCGAACATTGTTATGATGAATATCGTTGTTCGGTCTGGGTGTAGAGTTCGTCGCTGTATATGTTTCTGGCACCCTAGATACAGATTCTTCCTAGTTAGAGGCTCTGAGTGTGATGCGTTGTTATTATTATTATTAGTAGCTTTTTACGACACACATGGGAGATTAAGGAGTGGTGGTTTCTATGCAACCACTAGTCACTACACGGCAGACTTATATGTTATCTATTAATTAGGTCATCCAAGGCTGACATTCAGTTAGGTTTGAGTTTACTCACTCAAGTATAAACTCGGACTCGGCTTACTTTGATTAACTATGTGAGTCGAAGAATTAAGAGATATTATATAATATAGCCTAGACTTGTACCTTGCCTCGGCCAGCCTCAAGTCGAGCGGGTAGTGCGGGGCGTCGGGCTCCTCGCTTCCGGACGAGTCTTCCCGCCAAACAAAGTTATCAGCCACTACAGAAAAATTATATTAAAAAAAAATAACTTAAGGCGGTAACTCACGGTATGGCGCGAAATTCAAATTTTTTCACGTTTTTCATTTATTTTGGCGAAAGTATTCATTTTTAATAAAGTTTAAATGAATTCGCATACGTAAAAACCTATTTCCCACATTGTGATATAACGTTTTTGAAAGACAGAGTTACCGATTTTGTGTATATTCAAGGAACTTGTTTTTTGACCTTTTACCCCTTAGACACAAAATGTGTAGGTCTGTTTTCCAAAAACGTTGTATTGCAACGTGGAAGATGGTTTTTTACACACGCGAATTCATTTAAACTTTATTAAAAATGTATACTTTCGCCAGAATAAATAAAAAACACGAAAAAATTTTAATTTCGCGCCATAGCGAGAGTTACCACTCTAAGGAAGTTTAAATTAAATAAATAATAAATAATTTTTGGGAAAATTATTTAACCTAATTTGTCTAACAGTGCATAAGTACGTCATTGTAAAGGCGAATTCACATCTAATCACATAGTAAAGCAATCGTTTAGCTTTGGGGTTTTACAGGTTGTTCGGCTATGATATATTTAAACTTGCGTGCCGGTCGTCTTAACTTATGAAGTCCAATTTAACAAAAAACAGCATGTATGTAATAATTTAAGAAAAATTGCATGCGTTTAAGAAATACTAAATAGAGAATAAATAAAACGGAAATCTTACCTTGAAATAATAAAACCATGCTAATGTTGCCTTCTACAGCATAAAAAGCACTCGACTTGAAACACTAAAAGGTGGAGGAGGTTTTAGCAAAAAATAAAACAGAAATCACAATCGTCAAAAGCTTTCAAACGTGCAGAGGTTGTGTTTTAAATTAATAAAACAAAAATGGAGCAATTAAAAAAAAAAGATTAAGTATGTGTAAAACATTATTAGGTAGGCACAACAGTTAAACGACATGCATAACGGTAAAAAGGCACACCGAAAGAACGCGTTAAGATTGTATGTGCGCGATGACCTTAACCCCACACCAAAAAAGAGTAAAATACTACTTAGATAAATTATTACATACATGCTTTTCAATGATAAATAAAAATATACACGAAATCCTGAAAGCTTCCTATCGATTGTGATATCGCAGGAAAAATAAAATAAAATTTGTTTATTAAAGTTAAAAAAATTAAATAAATCAAAGTACACTTCAAGCAATATACAAGGTAAAACTAGTGTGTAATAAATAGGAGTGACTTGGTCCGAACTTACAACTAAATTTTACTATTATTTTATATAGTTTTTACAGTGTATGTTTTATTTATTAAAGAGACCATCAATTTTAAAATGTGGGTTAAGGGGCGAAACGGTGCAAAGCTAGCGCCACTTTGATAAATAATTGATATATCTTCTAAACCATGGCCGAAATCAAAAATATGCGCCTTTGACTCCCAAGATAATCTTGCTTAGAATTTTTATGGCCCTGCGGCGGTAACATGACGGACAATTTGTCGAATTTGTCGTATCTATCTGTCACTTTTGTCATGCTGCGGGGGCTGTTGTGTACCTATTAGGTTCAAAATCAAAGAAAAAAACCGTTATGAAACAAAAGTGGCCACTTTAGGCATGGTTTAGAAGATATTAATTATTTATAGGGAGTTGCTCTAGTTTCGCACCGTTTCGCCCCTTTGTTCGGACCACAGACCTTAGTACGAATATTTTATCTAAAATAATTTGTGAAATAATCGTGCTAACCTTACAACATAAAATAAAATAAAAAACATTTGCGTAACGAACGACTAAGTGAACATAACATCAGATCAAATTCAGGTCTTTAAACAGGAACTTAGACATGTTACGCTTATTCCCAAACACTTTAATTTATTTAACGAATCCACGGTTATTTAGTGAAAATAATAAAAATTATAATACTAATTAAATATAGTAACTTTGAGGTCATGTCAACATATTCAAATTCTTTTCTATTAAAAGGGGCAGCAGGACTAGTTTAACATGGCCTTAAGTAAAATTATACAAGGGATAAGTCGAAACATTGGAACTACTATAAAGTATTTGGGGATAACACTCTCGCCTCTGTAACACATTTCATTTCATTTATTTATTCATTGCAAACATGTACATAATATTTTATTTAATACAGATGTTATGCAAGATTGCAAAGCAAGGAAGTTTTGCTGAAAACACTGCTTTGAACTTTACGATTGTATCAGGCTAGGTTGAGGTCCTCTTTAAAGTTGAGTGTACCTACTCCCAAATGGACTATAGCACTCTTATGAATAAATATTGACGTCGTCGTGGTGATTATAAATTGCATTCAGTGCAACTTCCTTGTTTTAAATTAATTAAGATACTAAGCCCAGGCGCGCACTAGCGGCCGGGCCGCGGCGGCCAGGTCGCAGCGGCCAGCGAAATACATACATTGGTATGGAATCGCTATGGATCGCGCGCACCTGGCCGCACTCACGCGGCCAGCGGCCCCATACATTTCAATGGCCGCCGCGACCTGGCCGCCGCGGCCCGGCCGCAAGTGCGCGCCTGGTCTTAATGACAAATAAAAAAGTGAAATACGGAGAAAGAAAATGTTTTTAAACATTCAATAAGTAAGTAATGGCCTTTTATACATTCATACTAAACTTAAGTACGACGTTTAGCTTTGAGCTTTATACTGGTAAGTAGACCTGACCATTTCAGGAGTTGACTGTAGGGGGGTCATTACCAATAATTTTAGCCCTCGGGTACCAAGGTCAAAAGCCAACCGTTTCCGAGTTACACCCCTGCTATCACCTCCTAAAATGGCCGGGTCTACTATCCAGTAACCTTGTTTAGGATGTCCAGTCCATACGGATGAACAGTAACGAAATAATATGAGTATATTATAATATTTCTATATTTTTCTAATATACTTAACTACTTTTAGTTTTTTTTTGCGATTTTATCACACTTATTGTTAAATACATACATATCCAATACAAATACTAAATCACTTTAGGCATTGTTTATATAATTATTACATATTTAAATAAAATAATTTGATTTAATTTGTCTCCAAGATATTAATTAATTTAAATTATTTTTCCATTTTGTTCTCCTAATCCTAACACAGAATGCTTGATATCGATCTAACTGGTTCCTGACTCTGAGCATCTGATAAAATTAATTAAGTAAAATAAATCAACCAACATTAACACAGTTCAACCAATGGTGATGGTGATATTATATCACAAAACATTAATCTAATTATCTATATTTTACCTGACAATAAAAAAGAGCATATACTGGGTGTTTTTGACAAGGCGGTAATAAATCAAAGGTGCTCAACGTTCACTAACTAAACAACGTTCCCCAAGTAACATGGGTTGTATTATCAAAAAAATATCAGCTGTTTCATACATTAGTTCGATCAGCTGACGGATTTTTGTTTAAAACTTATGACTCATGTTGCTTTGGTGAAGTCTTTAGGTATCGTGAGCTTAATATCTACTATGATTTATTACCTCCTTGTCAGAAACACCCTGTATATAAGATTGGAATGTATTATGGGAAGACAATGGAAGGGATAAAGTAAACCTATGTCGGAAGCATGCAGCAAATATCGAAACAATAAATATTAAGGGCAAAGGGCAAAATTTACGACCTATAGTGTTTCTATGACAATCGTGTGAAAGGGTTATTTAAAAACTATTACCTATTTTGTTACGCTGCCTATAAAACCACGATAACCCTGCCAAAACCTGCAGTGCATTAAAAATGAGGCCGTGTCATTGCAACACTTATAGGTCATATAGATGAACATACGGGAGAAACTAATAGGAAGAATATTAAAAATCCGTACAAAGTTCCGTAGAATCGCAAACCGTGGGAGGCTACTTTAATACATATGATATCTATCCACGTCTGGTATGTACCTAATAGTACCTATGTGTAGGCAGTGGCCTTAGTATGGCTTTTCTAGCGAGTTAACCTTCGCGTTACGCATTTATTTATGTATGAACTTTTTCTCTGTGTATTGGTTTCCATACTAAAATTTGAACGCACAACGCGTAACGTACCCGTAGTCAAACTCATACTAGGCCTACTGGTATCGAATATTGTCAGGTTCACTCGGCGTGTTCGTGGTAGAGCGAGGCGTCGTCGTTCTTACCTGAGCCGCAGACGGACGCGTCGTCGCCCACCGACAGGTCGTCCTGGGAGCTGCTCATGCGCACTGCGGATGGGGGATATACAGATATCAATATCATAAGAGATTTAAATGTGTTAAAACGAGAACCTTAATACTGAGCCTTGTATTTTCATTGTCTGTTTGTAACTTGCTTGTGCCTGTTTAGAGTCTGAGTTGATTTATAATCAAGAATTTTAAGAGAAAAAAAAACTTCTGCAGCATTTCTTGATATATCGCAGGCATTTGACAGAGTTTGGCATGCCGGAATTCTTGCTTCATGGAAAATTTTCCTCTTAACTATTACATGTTAATTTGAGCCGATCTCAACAAAAGATAAATTTAAACATCATTGAAGACAAGATGAGGGAATTCTACGAAATTAATGCTGGCGTGCGGCAGGGCAGTGTTATGGGACCCACACTATATTTTTTCGTTACTTCTGACCTACATACTCCACGTGATGAGAATGTCGTCGTAGGTGCATTTGCAGATGATAAAGCTGTATGGGCTAGGCATAACAACTAGCCAGCCATGAAGTTAAAGTCGTATTAACAACATATTTAAATGGCTTATATACTAGCGGATTAAGGTTAACAAAACCAATTCTGTTCAAAGTATATGCAGCTGCTTCATTGGAAGTAAATGCTCCCGCCTATACTGTATTTATCTTAGACAAAAAGTCGCCAGACAGATCTACGGCAAATATGAGAGGAACAAAAACAAGAACGTTTAATTGGATTAGTATAACATTGACAACACTGGATGAAGATCGACAATACCAGCTGGTATGACAATTTGTGGAGGAGGCCTATGTCCTTGTCTTTCGGCTGAGATGATACGTACCTCTGTTGGGCGGGCGGCCGTTGGCGGGGCGGTACAGCACGTTCTCCAGGTGCTGCAGGCCGGAGTTGTTCATGATGTTGAAGCCGCACAGCCGCTCGATCTGCTTCCAGCGGTGCACGCGCTCCTGCAAACACACTCTTATTTATATCACAAGTGAGCGCCAAACACAGGTGCTTGATAAATATAAATACCATCAGCTCATTACCTTCCATGGATGTCGTCAAAGGCAACTAAGAGAACACCCGCCCGAAGGACTGACAGGAGCGTCCATCGCAAAAAAAACTTAGTCGTACTGTGACCGCCTGTCAAGCGTAATAGGCGAATTCTACACAAATAGGTTTGTCTTTGGGGTGATCTAAGTGGTAGAACCTTCTATGTCCAACAGTGCACGATTCACAGCTGAGATGCTGAGTATTTTAAGTGGAAGACTTGCGTTTATTCCCCGAAGGGTTAGGCAGAGGCACCAGCTAAAGAGCCGGATTTATAATGTTGTCTGTACCTGCAGCTCCTGCGTGACCTCGTTGAGCGCGGTGCGCGCCTCCACGATGGAGCGGTCCACGTCGTCGATGTGTAGTGTGTAGTGTGTATGATGGTCTACCTGCAGCTCCTGCGTGACCTCGTTGAGCGCGGTGCGCGCCTCCACGATGGAGCGGTCCACGTCGTCGATGTGTAGTGTGTAGTGTGTATGATGGTCTACCTGCAGCTCCTGCGTGACCTCGTTGAGCGCGGTGCGCGCCTCCACGATGGAGCGGTCCACGTCGTCGATGTGTAGTGTGTAGTGTGTATGATGGTCTACCTGCAGCTCCTGCGTGACCTCGTTGAGCGCGGTGCGCACCTCCACGATGGAGCGGTCCACGTCGTCGATGTGTAGTGTGTAGTGTGTATGATGGTCTACCTGCAGCTCCTGCGTGACCTCGTTGAGCGCGGTGCGCGCCTCCACGATGGAGCGGTCCACGTCGTCGATGTGTAGTGTGTAGTGTGTATGATGGTCTACCTGCAGCTCCTGCGTGACCTCGTTGAGCGCGGTGCGCGCCTCCACGATGGAGCGGTCCACGTCGTCGATGTGTAGTGTGTAGTGTGTATGATGGTCTACCTGCAGCTCCTGCGTGACCTCGTTGAGCGCGGTGCGCGCCTCCACGATGGAGCGGTCCACGTCGTCGATGTGTAGTGTGTAGTGTGTATGATGGTCTACCTGCAGCTCCTGCGTGACCTCGTTGAGCGCGGTGCGCACCTCCACGATGGAGCGGTCCACGTCGTCGATGTGTAGTGTGTAGTGTGTATGATGGTCTACCTGCAGCTCCTGCGTGACCTCGTTGAGCGCGGTGCGCGCCTCCACGATGGAGCGGTCCACGTCGTCGATGTGTAGTGTGTAGTGTGTATGATGGTCTACCTGCAGCTCCTGCGTGACCTCGTTGAGCGCGGTGCGCGCCTCCACGATGGAGCGGTCCACGTCGTCGATGTGTAGTGTGTAGTGTGTATGATGGTCTACCTGCAGCTCCTGCGTGACCTCGTTGAGCGCGGTGCGCGCCTCCACGATGGAGCGGTCCACGTCGTCGATGGACTTGCCGTGCGTGGAGACGAACGCGCCCACCAGGCTCGACCGCTTCTTGCGCAGCTTCTCACACTTTAATACCAGAAAAACAATGTTCTATAATTTATTTTTTCTATAATAATGACTAGTTTAAATCGACACACGTTGTGCCGTCGTAACGTGACTTTAAATATGGAATTCGAATTGCGACTGACAGTTCTGTCAAATTCCTTATGTTTTAATAGAGACCGACCGAAACATGATTTTCAGCCGAAACCGAAAACGAACCTTCGGCCCTGGCCTTAGTTTCGGCCGAAACCGAAACTCACGTGGCCTTGTAAAATCTTAAGGTTTTGCGGGCGTGCAGGGCAGCTTGAGCGTGCGAGCTCCGGGTGCGTATTGCCGAATTTTTCCGAGATTAGCCGAGCGAAGCGCAAATATCAAGTTTCGGTTTCGGCAAAAGGTTCGGCCATGATTAGCCGAAACAGAAACTGTGGGCGACACTAGATTTTTTGGCCGAAACCGAATCTTCGATCGGTCTCTAGTTTTTTATAATTTTTTTAAGCATATTCTATAACTACAGCCAACTAGTCGACCTGGCGAACTTCGTACCACCTATCCTATTACTATGTTATGTATTTACTATACCTATAAACCTTCCTCTTGAACCACTCATTATCGGCGATTTTGAAAATAATCCCAGGAATCAGTCCTTCCTGTTCTTCAAGGCATGTCTTTAGAGCTGCGGCGGCGGCACAGAGCCACAAGCTCTCGGAGCCGTTTGTTGAGTGTGAGTAGTTACGGAGCCTATTAGATTAAACTAAACAAATATTTCTTCATAATATTAGTATGATATTTATAGAGAGACTCACGGCCTCGCGCGCCGCCTGCAGCTGCTGGTCGGCCTGCGTCTTCTTGCGCAGGTAGCTGCGGTTCTCCACCTCGTGCGTGAGCTGCAGCCACAGCTGGAGCCCGGCCGGCGGCGCCCAGCAGCGGTCCTCCAGCTCGCCCTCCGCGCGCCGCAGCTCGCCTCGCAGCATCTGACGGCAGTTATACTTGTTAATACAGCTCGTCAAGAAAGCCGTGAGCGGAACCACTTTTATTCTGAGTTGGGGCTCTAAATATAACTTCTTGTTAAGAAATGGATCACCAATTAGTTGATTTTTCATTTTGCCTAACTTTGAGTTTAAATTGTGTTTTACTTAAGAAGAAAGTGAATAAAAATTACCAATTCCTATTGTATAGTGGCGCTCTTGTTTTTGACAGTTAATACCATTTCTAAGTTTGAAAAAAAAACCGTATAATGTATACTGTAGGCTACGGACTTTCTTATATGACTACATAACCGTAACATAAACGAACCTCAATTTCAGCCTTCAGCTGCGTCACCTCCAGGTCGGACGAGGTGGAGTTCAGCAGCGGCACGTCGCCCGCCTCGCGCAGCTTCTTCTCCAGATTCCTCTTCTCAGTTGTTGCACTTTCCTGTAACACATTATTGTAACAATTTGTAAACCATCTTAAACTTACCATTATACTTCTATTCTATTACTATTCTACTATTACTAAATATTTGAGTCAAAAATTGCGAGTCTCGTATCTTTGATCTTGTAAGAATAGTAAAATGAAGGTACTATCAAAATTTCGAGAATCGCAATACTTGACCCAATTGTAATAGAACAGTAATAGAAGTATTATCGTAATAGAATATAAGTATGTAATATGCATTTTTTTTATTAAATCTGGCCGCTTAAGGCAGTGGTCCCACCGCCGACGATAAACGAGAAACTAATAGAATGCATCTTCCTCCCTCACACGTAATGTGCATCCATTGTTCGTTCCTTGAATAGGACCACAAGACCACTGCTTAATGATGATCAAAATCAAGTCTAATGAAGTCGGTTACAAACATAAACACATGGAGCTAATAAAACCGTGTTGGAAAACAAACCTGTTCAATCCTAGCCTTCTCCAACTCCTTCTGCATATCATCCAGAGCCATCTCAGCTTTCCTTAGCTGCTCCATATCCCTGAGCATCCTCTGGACCTGGGACCGCGAAGCCCTCCCCGCCCTGAGAGCCGCCCAGCCGCCCACGATCGCGCCCAGGATGAGGGAAGCTAGGAGCCAGTCCTTCCATCTGCTGCCTTCTGGATTGAAGGTACGGTTTTAGATAGGGCAGAGTTTTGGAGGATGATGAAGGTTTTTTTCGGTTACATGGTAGGTAAACCACTGATCAGAGTTTTATAGAAGATAACAGTAGTATAGAAGGTGATTTGAATCAATCACCTAATATTACCACAATGAAATGAAAATTATTTTTCATAAAAATGATAAAAAAGTATGTCATAGTGCCGAAGGGCACAAAATTTTTACTAAAATTGGGAAGTTCTGTATATTTATTTATTTATTTGTATTGCGATTTACAGTCCTGCGATTTCTTTCAGAAAAAAGTATAACTTTGGGTCCTCGTAAAGTAAAGATAGATTCCCCTATCTCCGTCCACATTCTATTCTCGCTTCAAGTTTTATTCCGAGTACATAAGACATCGTTTATAAGCTATACTGTTGCTTTTACAAAACTAAATTAATTCATGATTTAATCCACCACTGGTGGGTTGGCAACGGTCTCAATCGAATGTAACCATTATGGTCAAGCAGCTTGACAATAGCTGAGCTCGCGCGTGTGAAGAAATGTTTATTTACTGTCAACACATTGCAGGTGAAATAATAAGTGGAAACACTATGAATGAGGTAAAGTATCTATTGTTAAACATTGTGTGAACCTAGATATCTATACCAAAATTATAAAGAGGAAAGATTTGTTTGTTTGTTTGTTTGTAACGAATAGGCTCCGGAAATACTGAACCGATTTGAAAAATTCTTTCACTGGTGGGAAGCTACATTAACCCCGAGTGTCATAGGGTATATTAAATTTTCAAAAAAATTAGGGATCCTTACCTAAACACAAAAAATGTAACCCAAGGTGCAATATTTTTTCCGTTGTTTACATATTTTGACAGGTGGTTTGTTGTTGTTGTTTGTTTTTTATTCGGCCATTCTGGACGGTCAAAAGAACATAGTCTATAGAGCGAAGTCTTTTGTAGTATCTTATATTCTATGGCGTAACGAAGAAAGCCGGGAAAGCTCGTACTTAATAAATACCGTCTAATTCTGTGGATGTCCATGTCTATAAACGAGATCTTTAAACTAAGTGTTTTTCAGCGTTAAACAAACTAATAACAGGCTCACCTAGCAAGTACATACAATAATTCTTGCTTCATAATAACATTGATTACATTCAGGTGATGACAACTGGTGCTGCCGTCGATTACACGTTATCAGACGACGATCTCTCGGGTTTCTGTTTTTTCTTCTTTTACGAGTTCTGTGTTCTAGACGGGTGTTTACAAGTTTGTAGCTGACATTGTTAGCTCGGAAATACGCGAAACAATGCTTTGTAGTAGAATGTTTGCTTCAATTTAAAGTCAAGATCACCAGGAGTTCCGCAGGGAGATCTATTAGGTCATATTATTTTCATGATCAACGTATAAAAAGAAAACTAGTGATAAAATGCTACCTTTATTTATCTTCAACTTCAAAAAGTACCATGACACAAAAATTAAACAGCCATTTTCCTCATAAAGTTGTTGAGCAAAGTCACGATACATTTAAATATATAAATCACACAGCGTTTGAATCGAAATACCTAGAGCATTAATTCACTGTGGTACAAAAAATCCACCTACGCCGCCGCATCTAATTTGACAAAAAATTCATCGAAATGTGAATGATCGCTATGGCTACATACACATATCTGTGTATAGTCATCTATGTACTGGTTATATTCTGTTGTATGTTATAGGTTTACTTTAAATCCATTCTTGAAATAAAAGTTAGTTTCTAGACAAAACTAGAGTCAGATTTTTTTTCAGATTCTTTACCTAATAGGTAAGAAAATGTTTACTAAACTTTGTCTTAAGTTGGTACATTACCTAAAACATAATATCCTGCACAGCCGACCCGGCGAACTCCGTACCGCTTTACATTTTATTATGTACTGCATGCATTGTACATATAAATTACAATCCTCTTGGATCACTCTATCCTTTAAAAAAAGCCGTATCAAAATTCGTTGCATACTTTTAAAAATACAAGCATACATAGGGACAGACGCGAGAAGCGACTTTGTTTTAAACTATGTTTTGATATTTCCATAACTAATATAATAATTATACCATCATCATTCCAATCCGCACATCGGCCGTTCTGAAAGAGGTACGTCAAATAGGCGGCAACGACAACAATCCAGGTGTCAAAAACCATTTATTTCACATTTCACTGGACACGGAGAGTCACAGCGCACGCGCGAGTTGATCGCAGTAGCGGTGGCGCGCGAAAACTGAACTCAAGCAGTAGCTATTCGTTATTCGCCAGACGGCATTATTCTGCTATCTGTGACATTATTATTTTTAGTCGCATTTTAAGAGATAAACTTTATGTACCACATTAACGTGTTACGCATAGGTCGTAAAAGATTTGTCTATGATCTCCTGCATTATGGTGCGAATTCAGAAATACAGAAAAACCAGAAGTGTTACGCCGTCCTAGACCGCCACTGTACCACTGTGATGCTAACTGTATTGTATACTCGGTTTTAACAAAATATTGCTTCGTTTTTTTTTCCCTCAAAAACTTTGAAATTTTCAATCGGTTACAAACCATAAAATTTTATATTATTTTTAGGGATTACAACAAAACTGTGTGCGCGATTTGTTTTTTTTTTTATTATAATTTCTAAGTTTCTTTTACCTACCTAATAATTCTATAAAGATATCTTAAAATATTTATTACAATTTACCAGAATCGACCTTCAGCGACGTAATAGTTAGTGACACCATGCTTCTATAGAAAATAAACTGTGCTAATATAGCCGCAGTGAAAACTCTTTCACATAACACGCATCTCTTAACATTTTGAATTAGCAAAATACGATTGGATTTAATATTTAAATTAAGGATCATAGTGTGGGATTTAATTTATGAGCCACACAACACCGAGCTCTGTTGGTGTAGCAGAGTCATAAACTGCGAAGTTTGTGAGGATATTTGGAGGTTTGTATAATTTTCACGGTAAAACTACTGATCAGAATTTAATGAAACTTCACATCATTTTAAGGTAGATCAACACGACTTTAGAATAGCTAACATATTATTATGCTAGACATTATTATATAATGATTTGTGTGAAATTCTATTTTAAAAGAGTAAAAGTGCACCGGGTCGGCTAGTACATAATACATTAATTCATAAAGTAGGATCTAAATTTAAATCCAGTACCTTTGAGCTGCTTTTTTATAAAAACCTCGGTAGCAAAATCGTTACACTTTTTCTCATAAAAACCTGCAAAATTCATGGCGACTCTACATCGCAGGTAATAGCATAGCATATAATCGGTCCTCTATTAAAATCTCCAACAATGCCTAGGAAGAGCCATCTGGTACGAAATTAATGTTTTAACTACTCGTACACCTCGAGCCGAGAATCAAATACCAAATACGCATTAGTGCGCAAAATAACTTTAGGAAGTGAATATTTTACGTTAGTTTATGTAGGTTCAAGAGCATTAAGCAAGGTCAGCAAAACAAATTTAAAATACTTACTACATCGCAAGTTCATCATAATGAGTATCCCTAAACTAATAGTTTATTCAAAAAGTGTTATGAAAATTTATTACACTTTTTGAATAAACTATTAGAATTGCGATTATAAACAACTCATTCCCCTAAAATAGAGTAGATAACTAAGCATAAAAATGATACAGTATGGTTAAACTAAACCATTGTGTGGAGAAAAAGCTATTGAAATTATTAAAATATTACCTGGACGGACCTTGATCAACGGTGGAAAATGTATAATTTAATGGAAACCCTCACCATTACAATATGCTAATAATTATGCTACTTATTATCATTAGATGATCAAAACATCTTTTTATTTTACAATATAATAATGTATTTGTACACTTACCTAATAACTTTATTTATTACACATAACGTGAAATATTTTCTGATTAATAAATGGTATTCATGACTTATAAAAAGTGCGAAACCATCGCCCACACACCTCGTGTGGATAGCGTTCATTAACACCATGCAACCTGCCGTATACGATCCAAGACGAAAAAGATTTCGTTCTTTACAAGTGCCCAAAAAACAAAATACACTACGCATCTTGCTGAATCTAGATCGTATTCAGCAGATTGTATATTCTAATAACCGCTTTATTTAAGGGGCGAAACGGTGCGATACTAGCGCCACTTCAATAAATAATTAATATATTCTAAACCATGGACGAATTAAAAATATGAGATAATCTTTCTTAGAATTTTTAAGACCCTGTTGTGTAGCTTTCAGGTTCCAAATCCTAGAAAAAACCCGTTTTTCGCCAAAAGTGGCTACTTTAGTTTCGTAAAAGAACATTTCTAAGATCATTATCCTAAAAGCTACACAACAGAGCCTTAAAAGTATGATTAATTATTTATCGGGAGTAGCACTAGTTTTGCATAAATAAGATTCCCGCCGCTCTATTAAACAAACGACATTCAGAAACTATGTAACACCAAATACTGCCATCAATTGACACGGTATCTTGAACCCTACATCAAGCATGGCTCGACATGCTGTTCAAGACTTTCTTTATTTTATTTTCTTTACATAGATGGTATAAGTCTAGGCAGCTTGAATCAAGAACACTGATGCGTCAAACTGCTAGACGCATTAATATGGACTTATGAACACGGCCGAATAGCACGAAACGATCTTGAACTTTCTTAGGCTTTTGGCGTCGATACTCTAATTGAACTGTATTGTAAAACTGTTTGAAGTTTTGTTTTTCTGTTAAACTCTACCGGAAGTGATCAATATTCTTTGCACTGAAGTGATTTGAGATGGAATAAACTAAGCAATATTATGTAAATCCAGTTCCGATCGATTCTTTTAGGGTTTAGTGACACGCATAATCTCATATTGAATTGTAGTTTTAAAGTAAAATACTTTTAGAGAAAACTATAACCTCTACATAGATTTTTTTTTGTATACAAATTTAATAACATACTTAATAGAAATAAATTGCTTCTAAGTAATTATAGTGAAATGTGATCGAGCTTGACCTAGAGTATTTACATATTAATAAGGATAAGATCGAGAATAGTCTACCAAGGTATACGCACACCATCGTGTCTTCCAGTGCAATTTATCACGAGTAATTCATTAATATTTATAAATTTGTCTACATAATAAAAGGATTCCTCAGAAACTTCAAGGCTTGTTTAAATTGGTCCTGTCACTTTCATTTCTACTTTTACTGTAAAGCTACGAACAACAATACTCAAGAAGCGTAACTAGCACAATAAAATGCCCCACGCAATGCACACGGAAAAGAAGCCCTGGTGGGCGGGGCTTAGGGTTACGGACACCATGCCGCGTCAGTTCCTAGTGGCACCTTGAGTAGTTTGACTGCAGCGTCGGGAGCATAATTCTGTGTTTTTGGGTATTTCTGACCGTGTTTTATCTTTACAAATATGCCTTCGTGCATTATAAAGTGTTGTAGAAGCCATAAAGACAAAAAAATAATACTTATATCACCTTTAAATAAATATTTTGTAAATTAACACAATAGATGGCGGCATATAGTAGCGATAATATGTACCAGCCAAAAGCAGGAGGGCTAGCTCGCTGCTTTGTCGACAGACGCGAGCGAAGCGGCCAATAGCGTGAAAGCTTGTCTATGAGAATGTGTAAGAGTTTGTTACAATAGGAGTTACTGTGTGAGCGTAAGTGGAACCAAAATCGAAGCGGTTTTGTAGGAGAGTTACGCTTCCTGAGTATTATTGTTGTTCGTAGCTGTAAAGGCAGATTTGAAGTATTCGGAGGTCACAGTTAAAAAATGTTTAATGTAATTTAAAGAACAATTAGTATACTGAGAATACTATACTCCATTTAGAGGGATCCTATACGCTTAGTCAATTTAATTAGTGTGGTCATACTGACTGACGCCAGACTCAGAATTTACAGAATGATTTATTGACGTAAGTTATTAATATTTACTGACGGAAGTTATTAATGTCCGCGCCAGCTTACTCTGCACGCGTCTGGGGGCGCCACTGTATACGTACTTGACTTATTTCACCCGCCATTCAAAACAAATTGTTACTTGAGTGAAAGATTGTTATTTGGTTCATATTTTAGCCTCGCGCAAAGTAAGCTGGCAAGCACTATAGTATTAACATCAGTTAGGTAACAAGCCGGACTGATGGACTGAACTGACGCCAGATACAGCGCCAACTACATTTTTAAGAAGAACTACAGTCTGCCAGCCAGCAGAAGATCCACATATGTGTAAGATAGACAGGACTGAGGTGGTCCATAGTTTTAATGGTCTACATTAGCAGCAGCCGTTTTAGGCGAATAGTAGTGAAACAATCGTACCCTTGGGGGGTCCGAAGAGCACGACGTCCATGGCCTTGAGGGCGAGCTTCTGCTTGTGGATGGGGTCCTTGATGCCCAGCACGTTGCTCAGGTACTGCATGTTGTTCACCGCCAGCCTGGTGTGGGGATACAACACAAACCGTATTATTATTCATAAAGATATAATAATTTGTAGTAAGTTTTATTGGAGGTCTACTTCTCTGGTTTGTTGTATGGTAATACGTGACATGCAGTCTAAATTGACATACGTCAAATAACTAAAATGCTCTTTAACTTTTTATAAATAACAAGGAAAGTTTATATAAATCTGTACTATTATGGCCCAGTATAGTTTGGGATGGCCGTGTGGAGGAGGCATAGAATACCACTACCCTGTCTCCTCCCATTGGTGTAGTAAAAAGCGACAAAGGGAACAGAACAGAAAGAGCGGGACGGTTTTACTCTGCAAGATCATGAATCAAAAGCAGCATTAGTTAGCTACAGCGCTAAAAACCAGACGATCTTGCCTCTTTCCACTTTTTAATATACTTCAAAAAAGGAGGTTATCAGTTTGACCTGTATGTTATGTTTGTCCGCGATTATCTCGCGTTTGGCTGAACCTATTTTGATGCGGTTTTCAGATAAGTATTTGTTACATTCAGGAGAAGGTTTTAGTACCTATTTAAACCAACTTCGAAAAATAGGAAGTGCTCAGTTGATGTATGTGTCAGTTTATTGAAGGCGGATAGAATACATTCCTTTTTTGTAAAAAAAGAATGTATTCTATCGTGCTTTTACTTGCTACTGTATTCACAAGGAGATCTTATGTATTGTCAAGTCCGGACGCCAATGAAGGTACGAAATGCGCCAGGCCTAGTTCCAGTTACGCGCAAAAACTACTGATCTGAATTTCATGTTACTTGATAAGATATAATACGAACAAATTACCTAGGCAGGGTAGCTCCGGTGACCTTATGCTGCAGGAACAAAGTCTTGTACTGGGGCAAATCGACCGACTGGGTCAGCCATTCCACCGTCTGCTCCACCGTCCAGTTGTGTACCTGCCAATCAAGTTATAAGTACACTAAACGAACGACCAAGTACACTCCGTAATGCATTTTTTCTCCGTAAGGCGGGGAATCCTCTAAAAAGTACCCAGCAGCCCCGGGGGAAGCCCCCGGTTTATGTGTATCCTTCTCGGCTGATTTGAGGGGTCCGCAGTAATCTTGCGAACGGTATTAACGCGACCCCCTCCAAACTTAGTAATGCCTATCAAAAAAAAGTTTCAACAACTCAGCCAAGTGACGTCCATTGATGGATATTAGCCTTCCCCTTTTTTTAAGGCGGTGAAACTCCTAACGAGTAAACTGCGACCCCCGGGGGAGTCGCAGGGTTATGTGGGGTTCGCACCCACTAAAACCCCGCCGTTGTCCATCTCGGCTGTTGGCAAGGGGGTCACGGGTGATCTTTCGATAGTTATGTTCAACTCTGCGACATATTAGCCTTTCCCTGACATCGCCACACGGAAAAACATATTTCAGGTGGTTTGCCATAATCGCCACGCTTGGGAGGCGGATTGGCGATCGCAGTGTGTGTGGCTCTTCAGTTATTCAATATAGATTTTAGCCGTCTTGTGCGACACCACCATCCTAGAAGAGATTCTCTTTAACTAGTTTGGAGCTACGTACTACGAGTGATGCGATAATTATTAATTATATCTACTCATATTCTTTTTAGTTTCATATCAATGCCAATACAACATACATTGTTTAAGACGTTTATATAATATAAGGGAAATAAATAGGGTACAATACATACAACATTACATTCTACATAGTACCATCGAGCACATGATTCATCAAACGCTAGGTATATTTCTATATTCCGGTGCACGGCACCACATAAAGGTACCTTCGCGTAGTTACAATATGTAAGACAGAAAGAACGATAGCGCAATAAAAATGGGTATCTTGCCATGAAGCCGGGCCGTGTATTGGCAACCGCGTTGCATTTGATTCGGCAATTTTCACGGGCACGTTGTTCGGTCAATCGACTGATTAGATAAAGGGCAATTTCAAGAGTTTATCCGTCGGTATTGGTAATATATCCTGTTATGAGAGATACGGGTTCAATATATAACTAATGTATTAAATACGGCTGGTAAGTTTGGATGTCGCGAATCTATGTTCATTCATATCTATCATATTCCCAAAAGATGGATAATTTTTTTTCACGCCAACTAACTTCTTCCTTTCCTCAACCTAAGGTAATCAGTTAGTTAATAGGGTCCAACTGGACGGACACACTAGGCAACTACTGATGTAGAGCATTGCATAGTATAATATACATTAGTTATTTATAAAAACGTGTTATTTTTATCTCTAGCAGAATATTCAAAAGATAATAATAGATAGAGATTGTTTTAAATAGGCCTTTTCAACGAAAAGTAACATAATATACGACTCATCTATTATTATGGAAACCGGGTATTGATAAGGATGCTTTACAATGAGTATTGAGCACTTATGTGAGTTATTGAGCGACATTTAGATAATAGGCTGTCAAGTGAAGCACTTAATTTAGATTGATACACTTATAAGGGCGGTTTGCTGAACTTATCCAAGTTTAACAATATAGAACTATGCGCTTGGCGCTTATCTTTCATACTTTTGACAATTTGTAACTAAATAGACATTGTGCAAAACAAAAATGGCGAATTTACGTAAATCTGGGGTTTGTGGTGTGTTTGCTGTTAGCCGCACTTTGATATAGTTGGGCTTATTTTACTTTAGACATTCCTTCAAGCTCCGGGAAGCGAAAGCTAATGCGATCGGTAGAAAGCATTTAGATTGAAACATGAAGGACTTCATAATCGATTTAATTAAATAACTACAAAAAACCATTTTTCGTTCGTTAACAAAGACATTAAAATCTTAAATTCGACACGAAACGCTTGTTAACTTGAAAAAGTAATCCATTGTTAAAATACAGAGAACTCTTTTCTGTAGAGTTTTTCACACCTTGTTCATTTCAAGTATACTACAATTTTAATAAGAATAGATAATAAATACTCTATTGTTGTGGCCATCTTACATTTTATGCTTGATTGTGATGTGATTGTTTATTCACAAGGGCTCAGTCAGTAACGAACAGTCTATTATAATGTGCGAGTTTAAATAATTATTAATGATATTCAAGATTATATCGTCTAGACTACGATAAAGAATTATTTCGATACTGAAACATGATAACACAAACCCAACTCTGATATATTTTTTCCATATTAGAGTGTAGACATACACTTACCTAAACTTTTAGTAAAATTATTAACATGAGTTTTTGCTCAAAAAAGCAAAAGACAAGTTCATACAACCTACAGGTATAAGCCCGATTTTTCTTTATTTATTGTTACTAAAAGTATACTAGTGTTGCGCCCCGCGGCTTCGTCAAAACAATTTCTGTTCATACCGCTAAATCCAATTTTTAAGTTTCCTCCGAATTTCCGGGATAAAAAGCACTCTACCGATTCTTAGACACATCAGGGGTACTATTACGGCCACATTTGCAACATTGCTTTTGCGTCCTATTGAATGTCAAAGTCAATAAAAAAAAAACGCAGATGAAGCAAAGCAATATTCCAAAAGCGGCCGTAATACAGGGGCTGTACAGTAGTTTTTGCGTGATCGAATACCTTACAGACAAACAGTTGCGCATTTAGGTATGGATTATATTCATGACAAAAAGCGACTAACTCAGTTACCTCAGAGCGCAGCCAGGCCTCCCACAGCTCTTTGACAGAGATGTGCATATCATCGTTGTGGTGGAAGGCTCGCTGCCGCTTCTCGTACCCTGAGTCGTACTGCAACTCCTCGCGGAGGAACTAGAATAAGATAAGGTTGGATTAGTCATCGTATCGTAGCGCAAGGACGAGGTTGGAAAAGATCAACCCCGTTATAACGCTCCATAAGAGCAACTGCTCTAGTTTCGTTCATATAGTTTTTTTCTGTGCATGAGCTCATAGATGAACAAAGATGATTTTTCCAGATGTTAGAGAGAGCTTCATCAATATATATAAAACTCTTCCGTTACTGACTGACTGACTGACTGACTGACTGACTGACTGACTGACTGACTGACTGACTGACTGACTGACTGACTGACTGACAGACAACGCAGAGCCGAAACTACTGGGCGTAGCGGGCTGAAATTTTGCATGTAGGTTCCATAAGGAGTGTAGGTGAGCACTAAGAAAGGATTTCCCGAAATTCCCATGGGAACGTGAAAAAACGATTTTTGTGTTGATGAGAAATCTGCGCGAGTGAAACCGCGGGGCAGCCTCTAGTTCAATATGTAATAGTAAACCAATATGTATGCAAATGAAAATTTGATGTCAAATGACTTAATTTTCATAACAAAAGTTTCATTACTTTAGTCGTTTAAAATAGAAAAGCGCTTTGTTTTTTTTGATACAACTACCTTTAGATAAGACTAAATTATCAATTTTATATTTCGTAACGTAACACAACACACATGACATGCTGAAAAATTTACTGACATAAAGTTAAAAATAAAATTTTCTTTAAAGACACGGTTTAGTCTCGGAATCTGCCAAAACATTAAATAAACGCATTGATGTTGAATTAGAATGTACAATGAAATCTACATCAACTGTAGAGACGATCCGCTATTTAAAACTTTATTTGTTCAGTTGCAAGCTGTCACATTGAACAATTGATTTAGTATTTAACTATAAATTCGTTCTGTCTTTCTTTTTTTATGATGTAACAGTAATAAATATAATAAGTTTTATTAGATAAAAAATATAGTGGCAACTCTATATTCCTGATTCCATCTAAACAGACGTTTAGTTCTTTATAACTGTCAGCGAATGAGATGTTTTATTAAAACTGACGCCAGAAATCACGAATCGAATAAAAACGTCTGTTAAAGTAAAGTCATAATCTTAGCCTAAAACGTCCTCTGCTGGACAATATTATGGAGGAGTTTTGCCATTTGCTGCGATTGGCAGGCGTTTTCACGCTTGCAGTATGGTTGTTTGAAATTTACTTCCGTTCTCCGTCTTCCGTTCTGCTGCCTATACTTCCGTGATCCCATCCAGGAATACAACCATAACATGTCCTCTCATGGGTGTCGAAAAAGGGTAACCAAGGGAACAACTAAAGGAAAGTACCTAATACTGAAGAAGATACCTAATACTGCGATCACTACTCCGCTTGCCATGAGTGGCGATTATTTCAAAAGTCTCCAACAGATTGTCCTTATGGCTATCTGTGTAAGAGGCCCATTTGATAAAGATGATGAATTTGTTATGTTACTTACATCATCACTCTCGCTGAGGTCGACGTTCCCGTTGGCATCGTCGTCCAGCTGGCGATGCAGGTGCGTGATGGCCTCGAGACCAGCCCGGTCCTGCAGACAACCCTGGTCGTTGTTGCACGCCTCCGCTAGGACTGGAAGAATAAAGATGTTTTTGATTAATTGCTCTTCGTTCATGGATATAGTTTATTGAAGTAAAAGCAGTAAGAAAAAGTGAAGATACATATGTCACAATTTTATGTACAATGTGTTTTTTTGATAACGCAAAATATTAAAGACACCCCAACTAGTTTTTCAAGTGTATAACAAAAATATCACAGTTGAAAAATGTATAAGCTGGTAGATACTAAAAGATATTCAATATAAAAAAACACTGTCTGCAGATAAAACTAATAAGACGAACAAAACCAAGAATTATAAATTTTATCAAACCTGTTGTAAGATTAATTCAGACTCATTCGTCGGAGAATTAAAATTCTCGTGGATCAAAGGTGTATTCAGCACACAAACACAACACAATGAAAACAAAATAAACATGCACTTTTAGATAACACAGAATAGATAGTCATGCAAATTCCAAGGAATTACCTGAACAAGCAATAGATTATGCACAAATCAAAAGCCAGCAAAATAACAGGCAATCCCAAGCAAGAAGCTAAAGCAATCAGTTTTAGAGAGTAAATGATAACGCTTCAATGTACATCCTATATAATTTCCATAAAATCAGAATCAATACCAAACAACCAATATAGCAAATTATTTTCATGGCATAGTCATTTGGATTTAGTTTTACCATAACTCAATACTTAGTTAAAGCCCATTTAAAGTTAAACGTCTATTATTCTTTCAACATTTATTCTCAACTTAGTGTTAAATGCCGCACTACTTAAGGACAAAAGGCGGAACTTAACGATAGCGAGAGCGGAACCAAACAAGATTGTAAGATTAAAGTTAATATAACCACGCTCCCGTCAAGTGGTGACTAGTAACTGGTTTTACATACATATGAGCATAAGATACAGTGTTAGCATAGTTTGTTAAATTTCAAGTCGCATTACGTAGTCAATGCCTTGCCTAGTGGGGCAGCCTTGACCGCAGGCTGGCCGTGACTGTGATTTTCCTCCGGCACAGAGCGTAGACTAAAATTATTATCGTTCACAATTTGTTACTTATGGAAAGAGATTCGATATGTATGATTGCCAAAAGCGATCTTAATAATGCACTATTTATAGATCTATTAGGACATCAAGTTCTTGGATTGATGTTTTTGAAGCATAGCGTAAAATTAAATTCTGTATTAAATGAAATTAATACATCGAATCGAAGAATAACTAAATATATCAGCTTAGTCAGACTACATTTGTAGATCACCTGCTCGATGGTCTGACGACATTATAGTTATACCGCATGCTCTATCTGAATACGAAGGGCTAGATATCGAACTAAATGAAGAACCATTTAATAGGCAATGCCCAACGGTAGACAAGACAGACATCATAAATATATGCTGACAGGAAGAAACCAAGCGTAGATAGATAGCCTTATTATAATATTCTTAAACCAAAAGCCAAATAATATATTATACAGTGTATAAACAGCAACAAACCGCATCACGTACATTACAAAGCTATTCGACAGAGCCAAATATCAGACAAGTCTACATTGCTTCATGCGGCAACGCGAGACATTCCATACATTCGGTCTCAGACACTACATCACACACTGAACTCTGAGCGCACCTAATTGCCAAACCGCTAATTTGATATTCGCGAAGATATAGCAACTTATATTTTATTTTTCTCATATACATACTTTGATGTACAGTGCATTGGTACAAGATATGAGAGCTACCATTAAGAATTGATCGCGCCAATTGCCTGCCATGCTACTATTGGGTAGCATATTGGTACTATTGATTAGAGTTTAATCATTCGAGGTGGAAATGTTTTGAATTAAACCGTTTTCAGTGAGTATTAGCATCATAAATAATTATATCATAGTCTTAAGAGGACGCCGTCTGATCGATTTCGGCCAAGGTTAAGAAGTTTTTTTTTCGATAGGCTCAAGTGTCGCAGACGGCACACTCAGATTCTGTGTCAGAGATAAGGCTTGGCTTCACAAGTCTTGAGCACAAGCATAAAACATCAAAACAAAACCAGTTGCACAACAAGTAAAGAGGAGTCATTATATCGGAGCAACAAACAACAACGCCGCTTATCTACGCTACAGGGACACGATGGGCCAATTAACTCCGTCTTTATTGAGTTCAATTGTGTTTTGTGCCGCGAACCTATCGAGCCAACGAAATACATTTTAATGACAAAACCAATGGGGATGATGATGAAAATATTTTATTTTTATTAACGGCTTCTCGAAGATATTTGTATCATACTTCATACGTAGCTTTAGATATTTTGGTAAGGCAAGAAGAGATCTTTCATTCAAATGATTATCAAGGATTAAATCCTGGAATTCCCGCACAAAGCGTAAAATTACATTAATTTGCAAACCAAATTAAACAATGGTTAAGGAGTGATTTACTATCTTAAATTATAAATATTATCTGCAATGGGTAATGATTTTGTACACAACAGTAAGTTATTTTTAAAAGGAATCGTCATGAAACCCACAGTGACATCGTCTTTATGTCGACTGCATTTTACGACCAATTATTAGCTGCCTTATTATACTATGACTACCTCGTTGAAATCTTGGAAGTGGCTACGAAGAGCTTCCGTTGTGATCGAATTTAAAATCTAGGTCATTGACTACCTCCCATAGCTAATGAGGACACTTCATAAATTATTCTGGTAACCACTGGAGCTCAGCGTCTTTTAAACGACTTTTAATATTAAAATCTATGCTGGCGTTCAAACTTAGCTCGATTTTGGCCGAGAAAAAGAGCGCAGACTTCCGTCTGTCAGAATTTACACACATGATCGCCATAATTTTCGGGGAAATACCTTTGTTATTGGATCACAAAGGCAAAGATAACACTCAGTTAGTTATTGAAATAACAAAATCTGTTGTAATAAAACATATGCGGAAGCGACATTTTGAAACAGTTTAGCCGGCGTTGAGCAACATAAAATCTATCTAAATATTTCAAAATAATAAACGTAACCCACTGAAATACGCGAAGGAGGTGTTTGAAGCTTGCACCCGCTAAAACCCTACGGGAGACCCCGGGAATCGTTAATCATTCCCGGCATACGATGTCCTTCCCGTACCTGAGCTGCTTCTCTCAGGGACTCGGGGAGGATTGTTCCCTCTCCTGTTTTTCTCTGACGTTGCGGCGGCACAGTGCCACAAATTGACGCGATGCGTTAGGTACTTAAATGTGTCGGGAACGGTACAACGGTACTAACCCCGGAGCCAAACAAGACGACAAACCCGCTTCCTAAGCCATCTAATTTTAATCAAACATCACAAAAAAAGCACAAGCATGCACATACAACTAGAAAGCTACGTATACCATACAGATATATTATCTAAAAATGCACGACTCTTCTTAAACCAATGAAAAGCGTCAGAGATACAGCTGGCGAATTAATCAGCAATCGGGAGGACGCGTGCCAAGCGGCTCTGTGTACGTTTATATGACAAATCGCCGCCGCATATCAACGGGACACTTCCCTGTTTACTGCGTAAGCGATTCATTGAACTGAGTGCAATTTGCAATAATTTTGTTCAACTGGGGCTAGGGACGTCTACAATGCGAGAAGCTTATTTAAATTGACAGACATTGTAAATCATCTAGCTTTTTACACGCTCTTGTTACTATAGAACCTTAAAATTTGTTTAAGCAAGCTTTGCCTAAACCAGAAAGCTCATACCCACTTACCACAAAAAAGTTAGACCGGTCTAAAATCACCAATTTGTATGACGAAATAGTGATTTAAACCTAGTCTAGTGATCTAGACCTGGTTTAACTCTTTTTGTGGTAGAGCCGATACAGCTTTAGATTCAGAGATAACATGTTAGCCTGTTTTAAAGACAAAAATTACTTATTAATTACTCTTTTTAAATGGAATACTTTAAGAAAAGAAGAATAGGACTCAAATTACAATGGCAAAACACGGGCAATATTTGCATGGTCAGATTAGCATGCAATGTCAAACAATAAAGGATAATGCTTACGGTCAACATTCACACATACTTAGTTACTAGTACAGTAAAAAATTATGTTTCTTTGCCATCAATTTATTGCACTTTTACTTGAAAAATTAACATTATTATTTCAATATTTCCTTATCAGTTCAATTTACTGAGATATGATAATTACAAACTGCAAATCAGACAGATTGGGGGATAAAATTATAATTTATGACATCACATCATTCCTGAACATTCTAGAGATTTTAATATATTATAGTATGTTCATAATAAAAGGATATTTGGAACTTCGGCTGGAGGTTTCACAGCATGACTATGTTTTGTCATCACATAGGCTATTCTGATTTAAAATAGCACATAGGCTATTCTGATGTAAAATTAAAGAATTATAATAAATTAAATTTGAAGCATGCAACATTTTTAAAATTATGTGGCTTGGATAAAAAATAGGGTTCTAGTTACTGGTATTTCCTTTTTAAATGAATGTATGTATCATGCTCCAAAGTTTAACAAGATGCAAATTAACTACAGGGGGAAAACTAAAAAACTTGCCTTATTCATAACTCTGTATGAATTTGACTACTTACTTACTTTTTTGCGCAAATGACCCAGCCACTTTGGAAAGTACATGGAATAGAGGAGAAGAGAAGAAATTGATAATTTAATAAAAAACCTATAAAATTTAAGTGAATTAGTATTTTAACACTTGCACAAGTCTTGGCAGAAGTAAGCTAATTAAATATAGACCTAGATTAGGCTTAGTGGTTTCCCTAAAGCCATCACGCGAAATTGTTTAATAAGCACCATAAACCTCAAGCAAACAACACAAGATTTAAGTTGTAATAACATTGAATTTTATATATCACCTCATGACAGCTAAGAAAGGATTTAGATAAACTTACAACAATCAAGTAAGTAGGTTTGCACTTGAAACTTACATTATGACTTACAAGATCTTAGGAGACCTATTATGGTAAACATAAATGACAAGGTCAAGTTAGATTATAATAAGCAAAGCTGTATATCATAGGCTGAAGAAACTAATAGCATTTTTCTGGAACTACCACATACAGATTTGAAAGCTGAGAAATAATTTTTAGAAGGACTAATTTGCAACACCTTCTCACCACATTTTAATTGCCCATATATAATTATAGCGCGATACTGTGTAGTGATCAGATTGTTGAACAGCAACAGGTGTCAGAAGCACACTTAGTAGACTGGTTGACCAATACCAAGGCAAGTTAACTCACTGTGTTCGTTGGAGGCTGCTGCAGCCGGGTCGTGCGCAAACGAGCCCGAGCGCACCGGCGGGCCCCAGTTCTGCCTTCGCGGTGGCTCTCGATATTCTGTCCTTTCCACATCATCCGCTCTGCACAAATGAAACGCGAACACGCACCAGTAAAACACAAAACCGATACGCATCGTGAAAGATTCCGTCAATGACACTACTACGCTAATCGCACACGATAACACAACACTGCTGCCGCGATACCACACTCAATATTCATCCTAGAACTAAGTAATGAAAGAAATCTAAGGCCACATAGCACGATGGATGGAATAACACAAAAAAAATTAAGAATAAAACACAGCCAGAAAAAGTCTGGCGAGAGCGAGAGCAAGACGTCAAATTTATTTGACAGAACTGACAGTCAATACTAGAACTGACACTGTTTTTTTTTTTAGTTTTTTCTTCGTTGGTGGTTGGACTGCTTGTGAAAAACGTAGTGATTTACCTTCTCTCTGCTTGTGAAATATTAAATAACTACGGTTTTAAGCGGCGGTTTCTAACCTCTTACAGGAAAGCAAAAGTTTTTGTGACTGTTTTGCATCTGTTTTGCTTCAATTTTTAATGTAGAGTGTGATTAAGAGCCAGTTTACAGCGATGCTAGCGCCATTCTCGAAAAAAAAAATATCTTCTAAACTAAGGCAATAATCAAAAATGCACTGTATTACACTAGATAATGTAGCCTAGTATTTTTAGGGCACTGTTGCATGGCTTTAAAATTAAAGACCAATGAATGGTACAGTCACGGACTAGGAGGCCGTAACAGATTTGTCTATGGTTTCGTCAGCCCTAGAGTGTATTACCAAAGAACAAGAGCTATTTTTCAATACAGAAAAGCCGGAAGTGTTACGCCGATCGTGTCCGCCACTGTACGTAAGTGTTCCTAAAAGTGGTCACTTTTAGCAACAATCTGTGTAGGTATATAATTTTGTTCTTTCAAGTTAGATTACCGATACTACTGGCACTGTTGCATAGCTTTAAAATTAAAGACCAAAGAAAGGTACAAAGTGTTCCTGAAAGTGGTCACTTTTAGCAACAATCTGTGTATAATTTTGTTCTTTTAAGTTAGATCTATTTTAGGTGCTCAAAAAATACTAAGCAAGATTATCTAAAATGTCATACTGTGCCACATTTTTGATATTTGCCTTAGTTAAGAAGATATAAATTTTTTTCGAGAATGTCGCTAGCATCGCGGTAAACTCCAAACAGTGAAGTCAAACAGGATTTTTTTACTTGCTGTGTGGGTTTTGATTCCTGTGCCTTTTCGTAATGTTTAAATGAAAATCTTGTAACCTTATCTACGTTCATTCTGTTTTCCGGGTACAGTAAAGTGTTTATACATACATTTTTTGATTCAGTTGAGTTTAGATTATCAAAATTTTTAAATAAATTGTCAATGAAGACAAAAAAAATACTGAATTTAGTGAAGTAATCATCTGAATAAATTATCGAAGAAAAATTATGGTTTGGTTATAATGAAACATAAAAAGGTTAAATCATATCCGGTTGTGTCACATGGATGTCACCCACTACAGACAGAGGGAGCCACCAAGCTACAAGATATGAAAAAATCCATCCAATCAAAACAACAAAGTGACCTTGCTATTTTGTAAACATTGAGGTTGAGGTTTTCTTTAATTCTAAACTTAATTTATATCACAAATTTTGCTTCCGGGTTTTTGAAAAAGATATCTTGGCTATAAACATCAGCAGCAGTGTTTAAATATGAACATAGATTTCGAAGCAATGGCTGTTTTGGAGGAGGAATCCCAAAATGTGAGTTCTGTTGATCTTGTTTCTTTGTTTATTTTGATCATAGTTTTGATAGGAGATTGCGAAATTTGTAGCTAAATAAAGTAGCCTTGCATGCATTATCTTTGTATTGAATTGTCTGCGAGTTATTTTTGTTAAATATGTTTATTTTTGCTTTGAGTGGTTGGTAAGTAGGTATTAGGTACCTATACCTATTCTACTTCCACTGTAAATGGTATATTTTGTCATATTTTGTAATCAATTTGACACACATTTAGCTAGCACTTAATTGCTATCCGCAGCTATTTCACAATGCTGTGATAGTTCACTGATAATGCGATGATGTATTGTATCAGATACATTTCGGAAACAATAAGAGGTTATTTTGTGATTGTTTGCTGAGAGTTTTAATTTTTTTTTTATCTTCACTCAACTGGGAACACATCTGTACACAAATTGCATATTACTAAACAGACTCAGCAAATTGGTTAAGTAAAGACATTTTTTGCTATATAAAAATTCTATAAGATTTTTGTTTCATGTACCTAGGGTAAGCAGTACTAATGTTGGCCCCCCTCCAATGATTGGCCCCTTCAATGAAAAATCTATTTATTAAGAGTTGTATTTATATACCAGAAATGAAAAAATATTTATATTTTTCTTTATTTAAAACACTCTAAAACGAAATTAATAGTTTTTAAATGCAACAGCTAGCAATTGATTAAAAAAATACTTTGTGTTGGACTACAACAGAGGGTGTGTTTTCTTATGAAAATCGTAAGAAGTACGTAACTTTTAGAATAGTTTTACTCGTTTTCTTCTTGTTTAAATTGCAATATATGTTTCCATATATGTTTATTACACTTCAATTCAGGTTTATTTACGGTAATTCGTGAAAAACACTAAAGATTAACCTCAAAAATAGGTAGGCCAACATTAGTACCTGTGGTAAGTATGAAGTATCAGTTGATTGGCATCTATGCCAATCATTGTATTTTTTGCTTTTTAATATTATTTATATTTAAATATTAAATCAAATCTTATCAACAATTGCATTTAAAATGCTAAATCTTTTTATTTAATAAAATCAGAGGAACTAGATTTTGGCAGTGCCAATCATTGTACTTTTGTGTGATTGGCCATGCCAATGATTATACTTTTCCCTATGCCAATCATTGTACTAAATTTGTAGTTAAATAATACACCAATTTGATTATGTTCTTTTTATTTTGTATTGTTTATTTAGTATTCTTATTTCCGAGAGATAATAGTGCGATTTTAGGTATATGAAGGGTACCTTTCAGTTTTTGAGCTCAAAAAAAAATTGTCTGGCCATCATTATTGAATAATTTAATGGATCAGTATAGTCATTGGCCTAGGAAAGTATAAAGATTGGCCATGCCAATGCCCAAAAAGTACAATGATTGACATGCCAATCATTGTACTAGGGTATGCCAATTTTTGTACATACCCTGCCAATGACTGTACTTTTTGCTACATTTTTATATTTTTATTGATAAAGTTGTTTATAAGCTAGCAAATAACGATTCCTGTGGTTTAATCTTATTCTCAGATAAATGAGCTACCATCCTACATTAACAGTTTTTCAATTTTGAACCTTATTTGGCACATAGAAATGTTCAAAGTCAAAACTTTTCTTAAGGGGCCAATCATTGTACTGCTTACCCTATATAGTGCAACACAAAAATCTAGAAATTAAAAAGTGCCAACACTGTAAGGAAATAGAGGAATATTCAAAAATGTCTATACAGTTGCCACTTTTTCATTTCTAGATTTTTGTGTTGCACTATACAAACAATATTTATTTACCTTCCACATTTCTCAAGTGATAGAATTCTTTAGATGAAATGTCTTTATAGCGGTGGTAAAGTTGAAAGCATCATCATCATCATCATCATTGCAGCCTAAAATTTCCACTCAACACATGCCTCCCCCAGAGATCACCAAAAGGACAAACCTTATGGAGGAATGGGGGGGGGAGGTTAGCCATAATCGACACACTTGGCTGGCGGCTTGGTGATTGCAGTATGGATGATTAAATTTTTCAATGAAGGATGCTGCTGCCCGTTCTTCAAAAATGTCCTTAGTGGCCTTTTACGACACCCATGGGGGAAAATGGGGTGGTAGAATTGTAGTATGCGGCAGTATGTGGCTTAGATGAAAGTTTTTTTTTTTATAGAATACAATAAAAGGATTAATAAGCTTTCAAAATATTTTTTTTATTTATTTATCTTCTTAAATATAATAAATAAGGGTTGGAAAAAATATGAGGAAAAATAAGGTATTTGGGATGCTGGTCCAAGGCAATACTGTGTATCTTTTAATATTTGATGGCCTAAAATCTGTTAAAATATACTTTCATGAATCTCCTGACTTAATGCATCTCCTGACTTAATGCATCTCCTGACTTAATGCTCAAGGTGCACTACACTAACTATGGACACATATTATAAAAACATACCTAAAATTGAGATAAGGTAGACAGTTTGTCGTCATATTTGTTCTTACCCTCCAGGCTAAGGCCCCTTACTCAATATGAGACGCACAACAAACGCAATTGGACTCTTCCTTATAGCCAAATAGGACTGGATATCTCGTATTTACCGTACAAATAACCAGAGAAGAAGGCCTCGGAGTTGACGTGTAACTCCTGCGAGCTATCTGCGTACCCGGCCATCCCCCCATTCCGCGCTTCACGCCACCGCCGCGGCCAAGCTCGTAGGAGTTATTTGTCTTAAGACTGGATGTGGATTACCCTCATAACAGTAACCAGAAAAGTAAACCTCACAAGCCTACTTCCTCAGTCAAAGTCGCGCTTCCGTGCGTCTCGTAATAAGAGAAGGACCCAAGTGTTAGCCCTGTTTACACCATGATTTACACAATATATGTATATGTTAAGGTAAATGTGAATAATCGGGAATTATGCATAATTACCGGTTATTATTAATAATTACCAACGCACGCGGTCAATGTGATAAATTATTCACATTGACCGGTAATTATGCATAATTTCCATGCAACCGAGGTAAATGTTGACACAAGCTTAAAGCCCCTATTATATTGGCTGACGCCTAGCTCCCGACTGGTAGTGGCGAGGTAGTGTAATAACATATTTGGAGTAGGACCCCACCGCCAGGCGGCTAGGCGGTCCCGACCGCCCTAGCTCCCTACGTAGGGCCCTAGCTCCCTAGCTAGGCACCTACATAGAGATGCAAGGTGGTTCCAATATCGATATTTTTAACGAGTTATTTTTAGGAGGTAAATATTTGATAAGTATTCTATAATATATGTGTGTTTGATATCGATTTAATATATTAGCTGCGATATTATCTACAATATCAGTTTTCCGATAATTCGATGCTACTTCATTTTTAGCCCCGGACGAAAACATCAGAGGGATTTTATAATTTTAACGTGTGTATCTGTCTGTCTGTGACATCGTAGAGTCCAAACGGCTGAATCGATTTTCGTTAATATTTTTTGTATCATAGATAATTTCAGCCCGAGTGTTCTTAGCCATGTCTCATGAAGATCTGATCTGATCTCATGATTGAAATTATATGGTAAGGTAACCATGACCTGATCGGCCGTTTGAAGATAATCAGCTCTTGAATAATGGATGAGAGGATCTAACTACCTTCCATTTGTCCTATCGATTAAAAATTTGGTACAGTGTTACTTCAATGATATTTAAAGTATATGGTAAGGTCTGGCGAATCGCTCCCGGGCGCTGAGCTACCTCACCGCCAGTGGTGCACCCTAAACAAGATCCGTACGGGCCATGGGCGAAGCGCGCAGTACAAGCACATGTGCGGCTGGACCGAGTCTCCCCGCTGCGACTGTGGCGCGGAGTTCCAGACCGTGGAGCACATCGCGCGCGACTGCCCCCGGCAAGCTTACCCCGGCGACGCTGATGACATCGTTACTCTTCCGGCCGACGCAGCCAACTGGCTAAGAAACCTGGACATTTTGACATGCTAGCATAGTACTAGCGTATTCAGTGCAGCCATACGAATAAATAAATAAATGGTAAGGTAACCATGACCTGATCGGCCGTTTGAAGATGATCAGCTCTTGTATAATGGATGAGAGGATCTAACTACCTTCCATTTGTCCTATCGATTAAAAATTTGGTACAGTGTTACTTCAATGATATTGAAAGTATATGTTAAGGTGACCATGACCTGATCTGCCGTTTGAAGATGATCAGCTCTAAAATAGTTGATAATTTTTTTTTTATTATAATCGCTCACAGAATATCGTACATTATTGTTTTATTTTTAAAAATTTTTGACTGATTACATCTGTAATTCTATTAATAAGAGTTTAAATTATTATTTTATTTGCTCACCAAATCCCCAAAATTATTGTTATTCTGATTTTCATTGTTTTAGTTTTACGGTTTTACTAATTTTTGACTGAATGCGTTAATTCTAATCATAAGAGTTTAAATTCTCTTTTTTTTATTATGTTCGCGCATCGAATCCCTAGATAATTAATTTACTTATTTTAATTGTTTAAGTTTTACAAAGTTTTGGCTGATTATTCGTTAATTCTTTTCTGAAGTGTTTTTTTTTTTTTTTTATTCGCTCTACGAAAGCGCTCAAACAAACGACGCCGACACCTGCGCTGCCACCGCGCCGCCGCCGCACCGCCGCGATGACGTCATGTGCGATGTTCAGAACTGTTCATTGCTAAACAAAATCGCGTTATTCGCAAGAAAGCTCTATTTCCCACCTCCACAACCTGCGGCGCCACTTTATATGCGAAAAAAAAACAAATGCGCCATCCAGTCGCCAACAGGAAAAACATTTTGCAAATAGACAATCGACTGGATGGAGCATTTGTTTTTTGTTGCATAGAAAGTGGCGCCGCAGGTTGTGGAGGTTGGAAATAATTTTGCTAAATGTTTTCGCTCTTTTCGCGCATTCGTTTTTTTTTGAGAATTACCCGATTTTTTTGGCAATGAACACAGTCCTCTCGTGATAATTAGGTCCATGGTGTTACTAACAAGAGTACAGTGGAACGATAAAATTTGCATTAAATGCGCGGCGGCGGCGGTGCGGCGGCGTCATCTGTTTGAGCGCTTATATTATTGTTTTACTGATTTTCATTATTTTAGTTCTACCAATTTTTGACTGATTATTTGTTAATTCTATTCTTAAGACTTTTTTATTTACTTTTTTATTTTTATTCTTAAGATTTTTATTCAATAAACACACTAGAGTTGAGAAGAGTGAAATACGACGAGTTGCAGCGTTTTTTATTTCATTTTGTTGTCTAAAAATTTTGTTCATTAACATTTTTACAAAAAAATTCTAAACAATTTTATTTTCTTATCTTAAAATAAACACTCAAAACTGATGAATATAAACGTATTTTATTACATTTACTAATGGGGACTGGGAATTATTAATAATTACCGGTAAATGTGATTAATTCAGAGGTTTTTATTACATTTACCGCAAGTGCCGGGAATTATTAATAATAACCGGTAATTATGCATAATAACCGCATTTTTCACATTTACCGTAACATATACACAAGCATGGGTTAGGGCATCGTTAGGGCTTTCTTCGCACAAAAGTGTTTAAAATGTGAGAATCAAAATTTTGACAAAAAATTTGGTTAAATCTGATCCTAACCAATTATAAAAATATTGTAGGTACATTGCATTAAGACTTGTCTTTAAGAAAATTTTGTGCATTGCTTGCCTACAGGTGTAGGTGTAAATCGTAATACAATGGTAAATACCTGGAGTTGTAGTTCGGGTGCTTTCCAGATCCTTCTACGACAGATACAGCGTTGGTCACTCACTGGGGGTTTTTTAGTCTCCGGCGTAACCTCGTCCCTCCCCCGAGCGGCGGGTTACCCTCACAAAAAATCCGTAAATAAACTTAAAAGAAAAAATTACAAGACAGTGTGCCGGCCCTTATAAAAATTTGTTCATTTTTTATTTTATGAGACTCGTCAAAATCAAGCAGATATTTTTCAGTAGGGACCGTAGCCTGAGTCACTTTTTATTGTATTACATATACACGACGGTTACTTTTTTATCGTGAAGGAAAATTTAACACACAGTCGGATTAGTTATGCGGGACTGATTCCTGAAAACAAAATAAAAAATTATTAATTGAGATCACTTGAAATATGTATACTTCAAAAGTTTTTCTAAATAAAAAATAAAATTATGGTTACCTATCATTAGAGCGATGGCCTACGGTGGCTTAGCTGGCGCCAGACGAGACAGGGGGTGGAGGGCAATGCGCGGGGGGGCCACATACTATAGGGCGCGGCCACCAGCTCCGATTAGTTTGATTTTAAGGCAACTAATGCTTCAGAATTACTACTATTTAGTACTTAAAGGAAAAAATAAGTACTAGAGTACTTTTCGAGTTATAAGCGGTTTTTGGTGGCCGCGTTAAGAAGGATGCTTTGCAACGCGGCCACCTTCAGATTGAGCCAAAATAGCAGCAAATATAAAATTTATGAATTAGAAATAAATCTACGCAAAAACTACTTCGCAATAAACAAACTTTTGTTTCCCTGAATCTAGGAGAAACTAAAAATTAAGTAAATCCAAGTTTTACCGCGCGCGGCTTTGAGGTTATTTCTAGGAATCTCGTAAATACGCGTCATATGAAGATGAGAATTCTAACGAGTATACAACAGTATGTCTACTATTTAGTACTTAATGGAAAAAAATGCTACTAGAGTACTTTGCGAGTTATAAGAGGTTTTTGGTGGCCGCGTTGCAAAGCATCCTTCCCAACGTGGCCACCTTCAGATTGAGCGAAAATAGCAGCAAATATTAAATGTATGAATTAGAAATGAATCTACGAAAATAGTACTTCGCAATATATAAACTTTTGTTTCCCTGAATCTTGAAGAAACGGAAAATTAAGTAAATCCAAGTTTTTACTAAGTTAAGGGTTACTCGGGTGTGCATCGTTACCTCCCATCCAAGTTTTGTACGACAGGGTTTTTCGTGTCAGTCACTAAAAACTTGGCTAGCAAAAACCATGTCGTGCAAAATCTGTACTGCAAAAATTTTTACGTATGAGAATATGTTCACGACACAGTCTTTCGTATTACCTACCACTAAAAACTTGGACAGTAAAAACTATGTCCTGCAAAACCTTCCGGAAATAATATAGACAATAGTCCACACAGAACTAGCAAAATAATTGCTTCCAATGATCACATTCACCAGCATATTTGCTATACTTACTGAATTTTCTCCATGCTTATTGTCCACCCACATCACAACCACTTGAGCTTCAGCAGCACGAGTGCGTGGTTACGTGACTATAGGGAACTATAGTGGTATTTGTGCACTTTGTCTCGCTGGTTGTTAAAGGTTTAATAAACCCGCCTATTTGAAGGGAGTAGTCTATACCAATATTATAAAGAGGAAATATTTGTTTGTTTGTTTGTTTGTAAAGAATAGGCTCAGGAAATACTGAAACGATTTGAAAAATTATTTCACTGGTAGGAAGCTACAGTAACCCCGGGTGTCATAGGCTTTATTAGATTTTCAAAAAAATTAGGGATCCTTACCTAAACTCAAATAATGTAACCCAAGGTGCAATATTTTTTCCCATGTTTACATATTTTGACAGGTGGTTTGTTGTTGTTGTTTGTTTTTTATTCGGCCATTCTGGGCAGTCAAAAAAACATAGTCTATAGAGCCAAGTCTTTTGTAGTATCTTATATTCTATGGCGTAACGAAGTAAGCCGGGAAAGCTCGTTAGATAAATAAAATTGTTCGTGATATTGAAAAAAAATTGTATCGATTATTCGTGTTTAGAAATATTTGTTATTTTTGTATTAAAATACTAATAATAACTATCTGATGTTACTCCCAGGATACTATTTTCGTAGAGATTATAAAATATGTGAGTTAAAATATGTTAATATAAAAAAATATTAGTCATTTACAAGTTAATAATTAGATATATCTTTTATCTTGGCAAAAAAATAGAAATGCATTTTTTTTTCGCTCTTGTTGGTAATTTTTTCCTCTATTTCGGTGGAGATCTTTTATTAGTAGTAACACCTACGAAACGTCAAAAATTCCTGAATTCTAAGATAGACTATACGCTCACAAAGTTTGCAAGTAATGTATGGAAATGTCCCATGTTTATGCATGGAATTAATAGGTACTACGTAAAATTGGAATGCTTACTGCATGTTATTAGTCATATCAAAATGAACCATATTAGTATGTGAATAAAGTGCTATTTAAAATAACAAATATCACTTTTAATAAACGAGCTCAAGTGAAACGTCGTTTTTTGTTATGTGTCCCTTTCGCACGTAAGTAAAGTGAAGGGTCGAAGGGTCCAATGCTCAGAATAAGGACAAGCATAGAAGTAGTCCTAAAATAAAAAGTCACATAATTGTATTACGCTACTTACTCAAGTGCAACCATTGAATATGTTAAAAAGAGACCAATATACTTTCTCCACTGGGTCGTATGACTCGTAGCTGGGTTCGACTTTTGATTTTCAATTTTCTAAAAAGCTAGTGATGGCAAAAATAACTTGTCCTAAATCAAGTTGTCTATACTTTTATACAAGACATGGTTCTTTATTATTGAACTTATCATAACTAATTCAGGAGTAATTGTATGGTATTATAATAACAAGAAAACAAAGACAAATAAATCTACGAAAATATTTCTCCGCAATATATAAACTTTTGTTTTCCTGAATCTCGAAGAAACTGAAAATTAAGTTAATCCAAAAGTTTTTACTAAATTATGGGTTACTTTACTCGGGTGTGCATCGTTACCTACCATTCAAGTTTTGTACGACAGGGTTTTTCGTGTCAGTCACTAAAAACTTGGCTGGTAAAAACCATGTCGTGCAAAATCTGTACGGCAAAAACTAAACACCGACACACGACATAAATTAAGCACCGACCAACCAGAAAGATGTATTTTAAATTGAGTCTATACGCATAAAAATTGCCTATGTTGAGTCCGGAAGGTTTTGCACGACATGGTTTTTACTGTCCATGTTTTTAGTTATAACACAAAAAACCATGTTGTACAAAAATTTGGCTGTGATAACTTGGATGGTAATGATGCACATCCGAGTAACCAAAACCTCTTACAACTCGCAAAGTACTCTAGTAGCATTTTTTTCCATTAAGTACTAAATAGTAGACATACTGTTGTATACTCCATAGAATTCTCATCTTCATATGACGCGTATTTACGAGATTCCTAGAAATAACCTCAAAGCCGCGCGCGGTAAAACTTGGATTTACTTAATTTTTAGTTTCTCCTAGATTCAGGGAAACAAAAGTTTGTTTATTGCGAAGTAGTTTTTGCGTAGATTTATTTCTAATTCATAAATTTTATATTTGCTGCTATTTTGGCTCAATCTGAAGGTGGCCGCGTTGCAAAGCATCCTTCTTAACGCGGCCACCAAAAACCTCTAATAACTCGAAAAGTACTCTAGTACTTATTTTTTCCTTTAAGTACTAAATAGTAGTAATTCTGTAGCATTAGTTGCCTTAAAATCAAACTAATCGGAGCTGGTGGCCGCGCCCTATAGTATGTGGCCGCGGGGGGGTGAACAAGGGGTCCATTAGCTCTAAATGCTAGAAGTTTTTTTTTTAATAATTTATTCGAGTCACAATATATCACGATAATAAGTGATCGTGTATTTATTGCAAGTTCACAAAACAAGTATAGGGCGGTTTTGATTACTTACCAAATTTTTTAAGGGCGGATTTTCTTCTTATCAATTGTCAGTAATGAACATCCGGGTGGTGTAATGAAACATAATTTAAAATTTTATTAAATGTTTTTCTTGATGTAATGTAACGTATCGTTTATTATGTGTCTAGCGGATGACATTTTAGCTGATTTTCGAATAATTTTATCTCAGTTCTTACAAATGTTCGATGATCTTCCTCTATAAACGTATAAGCTATTAAAATTTATATTTTAGAGGATCTTAGTAAAATAATTACGGATGGACAGACGGAAATATCGATAAAAGTTCTTTGTTTGACTGTGAAACTTAAAAGGGGGAACCTGAATCAAGAATGGCGGGACATGCTATGACGGATTATAAGTCAAAGTAATATTAATATATTTCTAGAAATTCGAGCTAGAGTCTAGCTGCTAAACACTCAAATTTAAAAAATGATATGCTGCTCTAGTTAAGTCCGTCCAAATTAATATTTGCAATTCCGTAATTTCTGAAACGACTAGAGTCACGCGCGATAAACTACCAAATTTAATATTATAGAAACGAAGCGTTTCGATGCGCCTCCAAAACATACATACATACGTAATGCTTTAGCTAGATGTTTAGCTTTTATGTATAGCTGTACTGAAGCACTCTGTTGCCGACTGCACTCGCTCAGCCGAGATAAGGTCAGTTCAGTCCACTGCGAGAGTCGAGGTGTGGCGTCGATACCTTTATACCAACTGCACAACTGTGTAATAAGGCCAAGCAAACATTTACATTCTTCACTGCTTCACAGACGCAGTTGTCACGGAATATTCCTTTTTCAAAGTTCAGTATTTTTTTTTATAAAAAGAAGCATCTGGCACTGGTGGCCGGTTTGGATCGAAGTCCCTTTGCGCAGAGAGAGCGCAGTGCGCAGTTTGTCGGCTCGCGGCGTTCACGTCTGTCATCGAGGCTTCCAATTTTAAACTGACTGTGAGTAAAATAAATTTGAAGATAACTTTTCCTTTAAATATATGCGAAAGCACTTTTTGTACCGAGTTTTCTGAACTTTATCATATCGTTTTGTTAGGGACTGAAATAGCATTAAATGTTATATAGGTACTACGTCGTATATGTATTAAAGTTGTGTGGGGTTTTGCGTCGCAGTTGTTGCTGCCGGCCTTTTGTTGCTAACCGCAAAAAATGAGCTATTGCGTTTTAATTCTGTTACTTACGACGGCGTAATTAAAGTTACTGCGTTGTTAAAGTTTTCTCATCTTAAAGTTTTAAAACAGTGAGGGCTAAACTCACATAGAAAGAAGATAGATCGGTAGTGCTTGTTGCATTCTGCAGTCCGACCTAGGTCAAGGGATTCTTGTTAGATCTCACACATTAAAACAATGACTATAAAACAATGACGTAGGTAGTTATTCTAGCGTAGGTAGTTATTCTAGCGTGCTATAGCATAAGGCTTAAAGCGAATGCGATTTGCAAAATGCCTTTCCATTCCCTTTTTAAATTGTTTTTTATTAACGTGTTATTGAAATAACTAGAATGTGAATGCAGTTTTACCCGTGCCCTTTTTAAATGCCTTTCAATTCCCTATATTTAGTGTTTTTTAGTCTGTCATTTAACTTGAATGTTATTTCAGTTTTACCACAGATTACTTTTACCAGTGCCGTTTATTTGAGTATTTAGTGATGGGTTGCCTGGAAGAATTCGCTTTAGCGATAAGGTCGCCCATTTTCCCTTAATATATCCTATTCCAAATTTTACTGTAGTATGTAATGTAATGTATTAGGTAGTTACAAATTTTGTATGATTTATTTCTCGTTTTAATTATAGGCAATAAAGCGATTTATCTTATCTTATCTTACTTTTCTTTCCATTATAATTATTATGAATCATTTATGTGACTGTTCAAACAATAAAAGTTTAAATGCTAATTGGATAAAATAAAAAATATATGTCCCTCCCCATCTCCCTATTGAATTTCAGCACACAAATAAACAAGGATTTTTCCTGTTGATCCAATTGAAATGCATACATAATCAATGTGCATTGGCTGTCTGTGCATAATGTAGGTCACACAGTCAGTAAAAACACGAAAAAAACATCTCCCATATTTTTCTTCTGTTCTTTGTTCTTGGTGGACCGGCTCTACATTACAGAGTCGATATTGCGCTACAATGTAATTTTATTACCCTGTTAAAAACTGTATAAAAGTAAATAGCAACGAAATTAACTTTTTTGACTTGATACTAGTTTTGTGGCACGTTATATTCGTAGTTCGCAGGCAACAAATACAAATGTTTATTAAGGAAAATAAGCGTCGTGACAAAGATTTTAAATGTTCCTGTGCATGCGACAAACTTTTGAAATATTCAAATAAATTATGCATCGTTCACATTCATGCTCCAAATGATTCGACCGCTGGATGGACTTCTGGAAGCTTTTAGAATATTATAAGGAGGCTTTATTTTCTTTTTCGATTACTAATATAATCTAATATCATGGTTTTAAGGATATTTTTACTGAAAACTGAGCTTAAACAAAAAAAAAACTAGCTGCGCAATAATACACTTTACCAGACGACACTGATGCTCGAGTCAAATTAAAAGAACTTTCAAGGCAAACTTTTGTGTTTTTGTTAGGGCGTCTGGTCACATTCCGAAAATTCCCGAAAAAACTTTAACTTGTCTCTGGAAATCGTTCCGAAAACTTTCTGAAAACTTCGTTGCGAGAAAGTGTTCAACATCTATTATGTTCAGCTTTAAATTTATGAACTTCCATGTTATTTATTTTATAAATACTTACATAGTTCTATTGCTGTAACATATAAAATATAGGTTATTATTTTCTAATAAAAATAAGATTTTATACAAGCGTGCGTTACAATAAACAAAGCCATATACTACGTACATTATATATAGACAGATAGGTCTTCATTTCTAGTTACTTGTATGTTAAAAACGAGATATCCAGTCTAATTTGATTCTTCGTCGTCGTCGAGTCAAGTTGCGTTGTCGTCTCATTTTAAGAGAAGGCCTATAAAATTATAAAACATAGTGGTTGGCTGCAGTGGCGTCAAGTCTACTAAATCTAAATCTTATCCTCATATTGTTTCAGGAGTCAGGTGGAGTGTTCGGCAGCCTAGGCGGGGCGTCGAGTGCCGAGGGCGGGGAGCGCCGCGAGGGAGGCAAGCGCGGTCGCAAGCCGGGCCGCAAGCCCGCCCTGGACAAACAGGACATGAAGGCTAAACTGGGTACGTTTATTACTATTATTATCATCATTATTTCGGCCGATAAAGGTCCGTTGTTGGATATATGCCATCTCCACGGATCGCCAATAATTTCTTTTTTACAAGAAGAGACCCGCCTTCAACGAACTGACATAAACATTATCTAAGAACTTTCTCTTTTTCAAAGTCGATTAAAATAGGTACTAAAACCTTCTCCTGAATGTAACAAATACATTACTGAAAACCGCATCAAAATCATTTCAGCCAAACGCAAGATAATCGCGGACAAACATACATACAGGTCAAACTGATAACCTCCTTTTTTGAAGTCGGTTAAAAAGACAAAAATATTGCCACGCTTGGCATGGGGGTTTAGCTGTTTAAAATTTTCAACGAGTGACGCTGCTGCCGCTCCTTCGAAATTTCCTTATTTTGCCTTTTAAGCTATGGTTTATACAGAAGCGACATGGCGCGGACGTGTAGCCGTGGCGGACAATCAATGATAACCTTTAATAGTAAGTCCCGGATTTGAATCTAGTGTCCGGGTCTAGGTGTTGGTAGCTATCTTAAACAGGTAACTTATAAACGTCTGACACAAGCAATATGCAACGCTCAGAAAGTGATACGCTGTTTACTTTATAAACTTTGCGGTCCAAGCGGGTTTACCCGTAATGCCATTTTGCGACAGGCATGAAACTTGTTTACGACTGGGCGCTAGCCTTGACTGCAGATGCACCCTGCACTGCAGCATTATCTGTTTTTACCGTCTATTTTTATCTTTATTTGTATTGAATGTTAAATCAATATAAAACTCTTCCGCTACTGACTGACTGACTGACTGACAGACAACGCAGAGCCGAAACTACTGGGCGTAGAAAGCTGAAAATTGGCACGTGGGTTCCTTGGGGAGTGTAGGTGAGCACTAAGAAGGGATTTCCCGAAATTCCCACGGGAACGGGAAAAAACAGGATTTTTGTGTTTATGAGAAATCTGCGCGGGAAAAACCACGGGGCAGCCTCTAGTTTACCTATATTTCTGTTAAATACCGGTTGTGAGGGCCACTCGCATTTACAAAGTACGCTAACAACATAAAATCAAAATAATTGTTCATTTTCATGCGTACTTTGTAGTATCCATGGTATAAGATGGATTGTGAAAGAAAAATAACCTTATTTTATATTTTATCCTTTGTCTGAAATTCAGTCTGAATGCCATTTTCCATCACTGCATATCAAATACGTCCGTTCGGCAGCCCATCAGCGATTCGAGGCCATTCCATAAATATATTATTGTTATTTTAGCTTTCCGTTGGAATAAATGAATTATTCTTTATATTATTAAGACTTCCTGTTTTGACGTGCGGGTGTGTGCGCGATTTACTCTTACCTAAAAAGCTTTTCGTGCGCTTTGTGACGCTATCCGTGACGCATTTTTACGTGAACCAATATAATTAAATTGTACACGTAACACATTTGTCGCTCCAAGTCCACCGCCCAAGTAACTGTGCGCCAGATTACTTCTGTGCGCAAACAGTCTGGCGTTTACGTTGCACTAAATCCCATGACTATGATGTGTTATAGGGAACTCTTTTTACTACCCAGCCAGATATGTGGAAGGGAAGCCGGTGTCTCGCTCCTTGGCTGGCCCGAGGTCTCCTTCGGCTCCCTTTGGTACGAACTACGAACCTCGTCAGCTTTGCTTTCCCTCGAGCCAGCGTCGGTTAGGACGCGTTTCCATCACAAGAAAATTTCCGCTAGACTAATCCAACATTCTGTCTGACAGCAACTTCCAAACGAAAACCTATAGAACGACAGACATTTGCATGTCAGACTGTCAGTCATTTCTAGCAGAAGTTTCCTTGCAGATGGAAACGCGGCCTTAGAGGGGGCGGCGAGGCATATAGTGCATATGCCCTGCAGTACCGGGCTGAAGAATAGGACTAAGGTATCCCCTGCCGCCTGCCTGTCGTAAGAGGCGACTAGGGGTCCCCCCCAGGGTCGTTGGGTGCACGAGGCGGGATCCTCGTGTAGTCATATAACGGCCCCGAGAAGGACGACGGAACGAAGTGTCCAGTTCCGTCGTCGAGCGTTGGGAGAGCCATCCACGCTCAGGGGGCACTACTACCACCTTGTCCCCCGTGAAGAGGCTAATCAGCCAATGCTGGAGGGGGTCGCGGAGCTGAACACAAAGTTTGAAAGATCTCCCGTGACACCCTTGCTAACAGCCGAGATAGACACCGGAGGGGTTTTAGTGGGTGCGAACCCTACATAACCCTGCGGCTCCCCCCGGGGTCCAAGGGTACTCGTTAGGTGAAAAAAAGGCATGTAGTGCATAAAATGCGTGATGTGATTAAGTATAGTTAATTAATAAGGTTATTGGTTGTACTAGAGCGCAGTCGTCAGTCGGCGCGCGAGTGCCGTGCGCGCAAGAAGCTACGCTACCAGTACCTGGAGGAGCTGGTGGCGGACCGCGAGCGCGCCGTGCTGGCGCTGCGTGGCGAGCTCGACAAAGTAAGTGCACTTTACTTAATGATTCAAGTGGTCAATAGGTGGGTATACTATACACCAAGAAAACGCGATCCGATAGCGGGCTCCAAATTATGAGCCTACTGTCGGTCCTTTGGAGCGCGCAGATAAATTTGGAAAACTCTAGTCTACCATTGGTGTTTTGGAAACCCATGCATTCAAAAAAATCTCTTATATACATACACATGCCCGAAAATCGGAAATGTTGCTGGCATGAAATTTACCGGCCAGTTTGGCATCCCCCTCCCTCTGCGGGTTTGCAAGAAAATCAAAGTGCTATCTACTTGCAACTAGCTAGCTTCCAGTCAAAGGCATGCCATTTAGAGTGTGAACAACACTCTGAGTGTGATGTGTTATTATTATTATACTGTGAAAGTGAACTATTAAATGATTATACAGGATGCATGGATGTATAAGACAAGTAGTTATTTATTTTTGTTGTCTCTTTCCAGTATTACAAATGGAACCTCGAGCTTGACCAGGGAAGGATTCCCGAGGGAATAGCCACGATGCACCAGGACCATGCGGCCATAAAGGAGGAGCAGAATCTCTTCCAGAACATAACCCTCGCACTGTGAGCTCGCAATGTTTATTTAATACTCACATACACGAATTGCACTATAAAATCCTTCTAATTATATCGTTCTCTACAGGAACAAGACAATCACTGAAACAGTTATTTTCTTTTCATTAATTATATATTTTTAACAAGAAATCAACCGTACAGAAAAGCGTAAAAATACAAGTGAAGATCTATATACATTTGAAATAAGCAATAGAACGTTATCTGTAATCTGCATAAAAAAGATAATTAAAAACCGGCCAGTATTATATCCGGCCAGTATCTCTATGTCGGCGTAGAGTCTACGTACTAAAATTATATGTCTGTCTACGCCGTAGATATTTTATGCGAAAGTTTTTGAGGATTTTTAGACGTACATAAGTTACACTTTTATGCAAAAAACTACAGATCGGAATAAGACGTAACTTATTATAAGAACAGGCACTTGTAATAAAATGTCAACACTTTTAGAACAAAATCCTACTAAGATTGTGTACATCTTAATTGCTCGTGACTGTACATCAGAATAACAAATCATGGGCTATATTTTTAAATTATACTGTGTAAATTTATATAGTAGAGTTCAGAGAGTTAGAAGTTCGCCGGTTCAACAAGTAAATATGTATTACAAATCGTGTATGTTAGTACGACTTATAGCTGCGCTCTAAACTAAAATTCTGCATTTTTATGATCATTTCATGTGCATAATGAAAACCTAAAATGTAAAATTATCAAATGCATCCCAAACTATTGATTATATGGTAGATTCAGCTGTCCAAGCGTTTTTGCGTTTCAAAAGTTATTTTCAGAAAATAATAATAAAAAAATAAGTGATTTCAAAATTACTAAATATTACTTATCGTTTTATAATTGTTAGTTGTAAGGTTTTTTTTTTATATTTTATTATTTTATTCTTAATACGCGTAATACGCGTCTCTCGTCAAGTATCTAAGTGATAAAAAATAGTTTTTAAAACTTTTCTGTGGCACTTAGTGTTGTGCTGTGTTATACATATACACACATATTGTTATGTTTATCTTATATTCACCTTAAACGAACTAAAGGAGATTCTATGATGCATAAAATGAAGTATATGTAAGGCGGAATGTTATTGCGTGTGCGTCGTATGCATTCCATCTTTCAAACACAATCGATTCGCCTCACACATTTTAATGTGTTCATGCGGGCTTTTTGACGTACAAGACACGCTATAGTTTCTTCACATTGTTGACTCATGAAACTCTTTCAGTTCGGCTGTAAGTAGCGCTCGACCGACGCGGACCGTCGGATGTCTGTACGTTTACCCATCAATCTATGCAAACGTATCTGTACGCGCGCAGCTAATCATCAGCGCTGCAGTATATGCGATTATACATTTGCATAGATATTAGCTACGTCCGACCGGTCGAGCGCTATTTGGAGCAAGGGTTTTTGGTTTATGAAATTAAGTTAAACAGTAAGTCAAATTATTACTAAGTGATTAATTCTGTGTGTTTTCGTTTAAATAGTACTAAGATATGTTTTGATTTAACTATTCGCGATGATAGGGTGTGTGTGTTGTTAAAAAAAATAATTTTTTTAAGTTTAATGTTTCAATTTTATTTTAGTATAAGTACTTTGTTTGTATTGCACTTCCTGCGTTCAATTATTAGGTTTATTATTGTTTTTTATATTATTTTGCTTTGTTATATATATTATTGTATAATGAAAGAGTTTTGCAGTTAAAAGTGGATTTAAGTTTTAATTTTTGTATGACATAATAAAATTACTAAAGAGTTTTAAAAATGTATTTAATTAGTGTCGACTTTTCAATTTAAATCCGAACAGCTAGTTCTTACTGTAGAATTATGAGAATGAGTAGAGTACAGTATAATCTGTTTACTATAAACTATTGAAGCGAGTTAATATGGAGAAAAGGGGACTAGCATTTGACATGTGATTGGTATCAGTTAACAATTTCCAGGTTCAGGTTAATAAAGTTATTTTAAATTCAACATATTTTTGGAAAATTTTCGAAGTGTGAGTGAAACTGCCGGGCATTACATATATGTATGTAGTTCGTATTATTACTTATATAGTAATTTAGTGATAGGACTTGTTTAACAATTTGTATGTAAACGTAAACCGGAACGTGAAAAGTGAAGTGTTATTTTATAAAAATGTAGTGCGATAAAAATGTAAAGTATAACATTCACAGTACAGTGGTTAATGAGACCATGTTATTACTTGTAAGTTTGTCATACAAATTATTCATTCAATTTATAAATAAGGTCTGTAAAATCAATCACAGCTAATGAATGGTCCATCCTGTCATGGCTCGCACCAAGTACTTTAAAACACCACGTGATATCGTAATATCAGATGATAAAAGTCGTTTCTGTCATATCCCTACAAAAAACTAGCGAGGAAGTGGCAGATTACATAACCAAATTTCAGTTAAATCTAACAACAAACGAAATTCAATAAAGAAATTAACCGACGGTTTTAAGTTAATCATATTGCTAAAGTATAAGGGTCAGCGCACATTTGATGAGACGTGGTAAAGATACCTAGACTTAAGTAATTGTTAAACAGACTTATAATGCACTATGAATGTATTACCCTGTCACGCAGAGCGCCGGCGCTAGAACGCGCTCACGCCGGGCGCTCTGTGTCACATGGTCATAGCACAATAAAAGTCGACGCTCTAGCGCGATGCTATAGCGCATTCTGTTTGATAAAGCTTTTCACAAGTTCAACTGGTCACCAAATTGTATGTACCTACGACGACGCGCCCGCCATGTGCGATGGGCCTAGCACTGTATTACAGTAAAGTTAACAAGCATTTTTTTTTCAATGTTAAAAATGTTTGGTCGTGCCATTAGCCTAATTTAATTAGCTCTGATTGATTTTACGTATGATATAATTATTATTTAAGGACTTTTATTAATTAGTTTAGAACTAAGTTTACCTTGTTGCACTTTGTTTGGGTTGTTTTTTATGTTTAGAATTTGACATGAATATTAAAACATTAACAAAATTTTGTATTAAGCTACTAAAAAAATAAAAAAAAACCCAAAATAAATGCACTTCATTATTACAGATTACAGGCAAAAGATTTTATTACATTTAAAATCTAACATCTATTTTTTTATTGAAATGACTTGAAAACACCCAGCAAGTGAAACAAATAATAATAATACTATTACAACCAATTTTAATCCACCTCAATGTTAGAGTTAAGTTTTAATTTTAACATTTAATTTTACTTTTTAATTAATATTTTGACATTGTATCACTTCATAGTATAGGTATAAGAACATGTTTATTTTTATTATAAAAGTTGACTCCTTTTAGTACAGTCGCGTACAGTACAGCCAAATTAGTATTGTGCATGCAGATCTTCGCTAATTGTCGTTCACGGAAACACCTGAATCAAAAAACATATTTTTTCTAAATTACGACCGGGAATACGACCTTAGTCGAATAGAGACGAAGATTTCTATGCGCATTATCATTTTTGGAGTACTGTGCATACTATTCTATTTTTTTGTCTATTTTACAATTTCAGTACGATTTTAGTATAAAAAGTAGAGTTTTAATAGCACCCGACTGTACAAGTCGGTAACAGTAGCTGACGGAGTGTCGATGGGACACTACTGTAAACTAGAGAAGATGGGTTTAGTCCACAGACTGCATTCGACAGTAAATAACTGGCTGCAAATTGAGCTCGACCGAACGATCAGCGCTGACGTCTGTCGGTCGGACTTAGCTTTATCTTTGCAAACGTATGGACGGGTATACGATGCGTAGCTACACTTGTACAGCTACGTTTGCATATATGATAGCTACGTTCGACCGACGACGTCAGCACTGACCGTCGTTCGAGCACTATTTATAGGCTTATGCGAGGTGGTGGCGAAAATGTTATAAAAAAAACTTATACATTATTTATCACACACATAAAACAACAAAAAAAAGTATATAATCACCTTTATATCAGGGAAATTTGATTTTTTTTGTATCGTATTGTAGGTTTTTTTTTTTAAAAGACGGTTACAAATTAAAGGAGTGCTTCAGATGATTTTTTTTCGAGATTTCCTTCGGGAAAGTTGTTAGTTATGGTGAGCTGAATCACGCTTTTAATTTATTAGCGCCTTATCAGAAACACCCAGAATTTAAAGTTTTACTATATTTTTTATGATAAGTTGTTGTTTTATGTTTTGTTATAAAGGCTATTGTAGAGTTCTATAGAGGTAGTTTTAACATTATTTTCTTCCCTTTATTGGATGAAACTCAGTATCTCAACTTATCGTCAAGCCACAAACAGTCTGCTTTACAATAAAGAACCGTAAGATTAAATATTTGTAGAAATTTATTAAAAAGTATCTTAGCTAGTAATTATGCTACCCATTTTTGTTCTACAATAGTCCTTACGATAGAAAGGTAGGCAGGTCGACCTGAGGGCTATCACACAAATGGTTGTGTGTTGAATAATCTAAGTTAAATCTATACCAATATTATAAAGAGGAAAGATTTGTTTGTTTGTTTGTTTGTTTGTTTGTAACGAATAGGCTCCGGAAATACTGAACCGATTTGAAAAATTATTTCACTGGTAGGAAGCTACATTAACCCCGAGTGTCATAGGCTATATTAGATTTTCAAAAAAATTAGGGATCCTTACGCAAACTCAAATAATGTAACCCAAGGTTCAATATTTTTTCCGTTGTTTACATATTTTGACAGGTGGTTTGTTGTTGTTGTTTGTTTTTTATTCGGCCATTCTGGGCAGCCAAAAGAACAAAGTCTATAGAGCCAAGTCTTTTGTAGTATCTTATATTCTATGGCGTAACGAAGTAAGCCGGGAAAGCTCGTGTTTAAATAAACTGGTTTAAGGATCAAAGTGAGGCAAAAGGAATTTATATTTAAGTTAATTTAAAGTTACAGCTTGCAAAATGTCTTTGCCATTAAAATCTATTTTATAAGTAAGATTGTATAACATATTATTTTATATAACGTAACAATGAAAAATAAATATATATTTTAACAGATAAAATGTTTTAATTTGGTCAATTCCAGCCTAATAGTGCAAAAAAAAGTAACATGACTAGTCTATTTACATGACCTTAAACTTTCATACCAGTTTAAATATAAAGAGGACTTTTTACATGATGGATGATGGACGTAATTTAAACAAAAGAGAAAACCCGTCGATTCTACGTGCTACGCAGTACGCGTAACGCAAGTTGCTACGCAGAGCGAAAACGTAGCGCTACGCGCGCCCTAAAATTATTATAATTTCAAAAATATTATTATACCAGGGAATTTATTTCTTATATTTAGTTTTTTTTATATATTATATTATAATGTAGTTACTTGAAGAAAGGGGTGTTATAAATTTATCATTCTGGATGAAATTATGCAGATGTAACTCAATTAAATAAAATCAATAACACGATCAGGAGGTTTTTAGTATTACCACCTTATCGAGGTTATACTGATGACAGAATGCTAGTGTAACACCCACCTAACAATATAAATGAAATAAATCAAAAATTACTTAGGTACGTAAGAACTTACCTACTAAAGTAAGCATCATATCTTTAGATTTTGTCTTGAAACAAACGATTTAAGTATATCTTTTATGGTGTCATTTTAAGAATCCTCCATAATTGTAATATACAACTTTGCAACATTGGCAAGAATTATGCAAGAAATAATTAAGTACTTAGTTATTCCTAAATAAATAATCTAATACGAACCTGTCATGCTTAGTTATAATTTTTACGTTTATTAAAAATCTTCTATGCAAGACTTATACAAATATTCTTAAAATCTACTGGTATTTCAAGGTAACAAAATAAGGATATGTTTAAAAAGAGATTATATATAGACAACTACTAGACTACTTTCCAGTTAATTAAATTCCATCCTGCTAGACCTCAAATGCACTTTAGGTATGTCATCAAAAATCAAATCATTCTCCACGTGATCAATACAAAAAGCCCCTGGCTCTTGCTTCACGTAATCAATTTTACCAATAAGGGATATCCTAGAATCCCTTTTCATTTGTTTATTGAGAGAGTTGGTGCTCGGCAACGCGGTCAGCTCGCGGCAGCTTGTGTTCTCGGTGATTTTAGTCTTCCGTGATCGTCGGCAGAATAAGGTCTGACGAAATGCTATGCGGTATCTGTTGGTAAACGAAGACAATCATTAGAGAAAATTATTGACAAAAAAATAATAAAAAAACAAAAATTACTTTCAATAAGTAAGTATTTATTTAGGTTATATGTAGCTATTTATATGAAAGTAAGTATGTATATTCTGCAGGTGCAAAAAAGAAGTCACTATTCCTTGTGTTATTTAAGAAGTCGGCTTTCTCCAAACGGAGATTGGGTTCGGGTGGCTCCCTAAATGAAATAGCGGGACGGGCAGAAACAATTCAAGAGAATTCTCTATTAAATACTAGCATCCAGCGGGAAAATGTACCACACCGAGTTGGAGTAACTTGTATACCCGACCTAACGAATTTCTATAACCGCGTCCGCGTCCCTCTACTGCCCGCTGGCAGTCTCTGTTCGCAATCAAATATAATACCGCCCGCTTGGGTCCCAAATTTATGATCCTACCTACCTATTAAGTTTCTTGTTCATGTCTTTTGTAAAAGAAAGTCCCGGCGCACATTTGATACTGAAAGAATTCAATTTTATATAGGTGATTGAACGTAATTATACGCTTATTACTTGTAAATCCCTAGAAAGCTGGTTGCCAGCGCTGGTTAGGAAAATGTATAGTAACTACCTTGCGCTTACCTACACCCACGCTGGAAACCAGCACTTGCAATGCAACCCGCTTTCCAATGGTATACGGCTTAAGAAACGAAACACGATGGTCCTCAACCCCTGTCCGTGGGTCCTTCGATAGAAGTGTTATAATATACTCTCGATTTTGTCACCGCGCCTCCCGATGAGCGTTGGGCCAAAGATTTCATAAATCAATTAAAATTTAATAGCAGTCCTAAAATAGCGCAGTTTACGTAAGACTTATGTAAATGTGTCGCGATATTAGGGCTGATAAAATGCCGAGATAAAAATTACATTTACGCAAAAGGGCCGGGACTCGGGATGCCGCCACAGTTCGAGTGGCACAAAATAAGTTAGGGTATATATGGTGTGACAACTGCCACTTAGTCTCCCGTGATCGTGAGTGCTTGCGACGTAAAACTTTTATTTATTACCATTGCTTTGTCCTTAAATTCCCAGGCTTTTTATCAAGGAAATAAGTACCTATTGTAGAACTTAATTTACCTAGCAGTGGGACACAGTTTCTTCCTATAGCTCTATACAATAAAAGAAGATTTATTCAAAACGAAATTCTTAACTATCTATCTGTATTTGCAAGATCCATGAATAACTTAAACTGATATATGTAGGCATGTATTATTTTATGGTATTTATTTCTGTGTTTTGAGCTGATTTTAATCAATATATATAAAACTCTTCCGTTACTGACTGACTGACAGACAACGCAGAGCCGAAACTACTGGGCGTAGAAAGCTGAAATTTGGCACGTGGGTTCCTTGGGGAGTGTAGGTGAGCACTAAGAAGGGATTTCCCGAAATTCCCACGGGACCGGGAAAAAACGGGATTTTTGTGTTTATGAGAAATCTGCGCGGGTGAGACCGCGGGGCAGCCTCTAGTAAGACAATAAAATGTTTCCATGTTTAAGTCACTGCTATTTACCGCTTTGATAAGTTGGTATCTATACCTACTTACATAATTGCTTCAATATTTGGATTCTAGGTAAGTAGGTACCTATTACTTACTAGAAGACTATAAAACAATGAAGCAAAGAAGTTAAAAAATAAATAAATTTAATACGTAAACGTCCATTCAGAGAAAATGAGCGCCTTTTCAAACAAATATTCTGCCGCAAAGTTTTGTAATAACTCAGTATGATTACACATACCGTACCGTAGCGGACCGGAGGTACAAAGACAAACAAATAAGTATATAGTTGCGGATTCACCAGCAGGCTGAGTAGCCTGGAGCCTAGGTCGGCAGATTTGCGGTCAGCCAACATTATACATTATCTAAATAATATTCCACACTTCCATACTAATATTAAAAATGCGAAATTAACTCTGTATGTCTGTCTGTCTCGCTTTCACGCTAATTCTTGGTAAAGTGATATTTAAGCCCGAGAATGGACAAGGGCTCTTTTTATCCTGAAAATCCCACGGGAAAGGATAATTAGGATTTTGCGGTGTGATAGTAAATTGCGCTGGCGAAGCCGCGGGCCGCACCTACTATTAATATAAAGGCAAAAATGACTTTGAATGTCTTGTAACGTAATCTTGCCGAAACTAGAAGACGGAAAAATGACACCTTTTTTTCCTGAAAATCCCACGGGAACTGGAAAAATTAGATATTGAAGGGGAAATGCGCGTGCAAAGCCGCTAGGCACACTTTCGAAAATGTATTATTAAGTATTTTAATAATAATATCGCCAATTTGTGTTAAGTCGCGTTCGTTTACATTTGCAACGCGAGAACAAGTCGCTTGGTAGATCTGGAGAGCGAAGGCTCGACTTTATCCCCTGATTATGCTTTTAGCCCCCGCATTGAGGTCGAAGATATCTCCGTAAACCTATTTTTTTCCCCTAAAATTAAGTAAAGTCGACGCAAAGATAATAAAAGAGTAACGAATTCACAGATAGTTTTAGGAGCGGCAAATTTTAATAACCTTCGGACTTCGGGCGGAAAATTTGTAAATACGCAATTCCAGTGACCGGTAGGCGGTAGGAGAATTGATTAAAACAATTAAAATTAAACTCCTAATCAAATATGCTATTACGCTAGAAATACAGAAACTTCTGATGCGAGATTGATTACCGAAAAAGTCTGTAGTTTTCTCGATAAGGTATCGTTCGGCAACGGCAACTTATTTTTAAAAAACGCTATGTCGTGAGACGTGCCCTAGGGCACAGAGAATAAAAAAACCCTAGCTAGGGTTCTTTCAAATACTTAGGTAAATAACAAAAAGGAATAAATTGAGAACTCTGAAAAACTTTTCACTTTGGTTCTTTTTGATTTCGTAGGTAGGTCGCGTATTTTGAGTTACGCACTTACAACTTTTCTCGACATTGGCAGAGTTATTATTTCAAAATGATTGAATAAACATAATAAAAAAGCCAGAATATTAATGTTGACCTCTATTCGAGCGTCGCCAATGTTTTTGCTGGCTCACAAGCAAGTACAGCGTAACTTAGTTAAAGCTAAGCCTTGACTACGGCCTGTCCCGCCCGACCACGTGTAGCGTCAATTTATGATGTTGCTACAATATCATATTGTCCTATGAATGTATTATTTACTTATATAATACTGTAAAAAAGTGGTTTCCCAAACATATCTTCAAATGCTTGTATACACTGTATCTACTTATCTATATTTTAAGGGAAAACGGATAGAAAAACTCCGTTTGCCAGCGAGAGAATAATCCCTTACAAGATACCGCGAGCTACATGCAATATGCATGCATATAAGAAAATGCAAATTTAATCGACAACCGCTCCCTAGGGAAACTCGACAGACAAGTCAGCCAAAAGCTGTATTTATTTTATGTAAAACGGTGGTCCTTTGATGATGATAGCATATACCTAATAGTACCCTTTTTATTAAGGCGGGCAAACTCTTAACGGGTACCCTACGGCCCTGGAAGGAGCCTCTGGGTTGTGGGGTTTGCAGTTTCGCACCCACTAAAACCCCGCCGGTGTCCACCTCGGCTGTTGCCAAGGGGTTCACGGGAGATCTATTCAAGCTGGTTCATCTCGCGACCCCCTCCAGCATCGGCTGTTAAGTCTATTTTCGGGGGAACATGGTGGTCGTCGTTCCGGAGCATTCTTCTTCTTCTTCGTCTTCTTTGTTACGACTTTGTTAACGACGGAAACGGGTCACCCGCGTTCCGTCGCTATTCTCGGGGCCGTTATATGAATGGACTCTGTAACGATCCTTCCTATATCGTACAGTTTTTAGCTTTATTAAATTTAAAAATTATATATTTTATACTTTTAGATGGATTCGACGACGGATCCCTAGAAGCGGCTACCGCGTCTCGGCGAGCGCGCGGAGATTGTGTTTTGTTTTCCTTTGATTTGACATAAATACAGCTATATATATGTACTCGTACCTTTGGACGATGCGAGGGAGTGTTGTGGCCGGCCTCGGTACTCGCTTCATCAAAGTAGTTAGATGGGGAATGTATAGTTAAATACATAACCGAACACTTTACACTGGTCACAAAATTGGATAGCGGTGATTATTTTGATTTGAAAGATTACTTGAGTAATCATATTCTTTGAGATCTATTCGCTGCAGTCTATTTAGTGTACCAACCTCGAACGAAGGATTGCACGATTACTACTCTTGTGTCTTGATTGCCTTTTACGATGTTAATCAATATTTGTAAATCGTAGATTGTGCGAAATGGATGCTTGTTGTGGGAAAGTCTAATCCTCTATTATCACACTTAATAATCTCAAGATTGCCGATATCAATGCGTGGTGGCTTACATATGTAATGCGGAATAGCTAAGACAAAGGATATAAGTAAAGAACCAAGTGTTCTAGACAAGACTTCATGATTGTTGGCATGAAGATCAGACGAGCAAACTAAAACCTCACATCAAACTTGACAATGCATTACGATGCACGAGATAGTAGAATGATGAGAATATAAAGAACCCAGAGTTCTAGACAAGGTCCCATGATCGGTGGCATGGAGATCAAATGAACAACTTAGTAAAGCTCACATCAAACTTGACGATGCACTACGGTGTACGAGAAGTTGATTTATGTTGAGTAAAAGAGGCCCGAATCGTTCTAACCAAATATAAAATATCCTGTCGAAGCTGAACTGCTTACGTTGTTTGTTACTCGTTGGATGACGTATTCTAGAGATTCGTGATAATTCTATTACACTAAACTAACACCACAACCATTATCAGCTGATAGGACTTGAAGAATGTATGTGAGACAGAAAGAATCTGTGTGAGGTAGAATGAATGTACCAAGGGAGGGTCTGTTTTTATACAAACTTATATTATATATATATATATATTCCACACGATATACACTAAACCGTAAAAACTAACTTCGCAATAAACTAATCCAGGGGCGAGATCTCTTTTCTAACATTCGATAATATGCGGCTTTAGGCTCGTTTGCGTAAAGAAGCGATCGTCCTGTGTTAGGGGATGAACTTCAGAGGAGCTGTGATTTGATCTAAAGAATTTGCTAATGTTTGGTTTATAAGTGCAATGCTTTGCCTAATGATCTACGGTACTTCAGGAGATGTGCTATCATGGTGGGAGTGATAGTTGAAACCACAAGACATACATTCCTAAGTAAGTTCTAACCAAGAAAAGTGCTGGTACAAGACCAACGGATTGGCAACAGGGTTATTACACCGTAGCTCTCGTTTTGAGAATCTTGCACATAACTTCATGATTATCTTTGTATTAATCTGGCTTAAGCCTTTGTCACATGAATCGATGGTCATCAAAAGTCGACTTTCTTCACACAAACATAAGGTTACACAAAACCTAGTCGGACGGGGCATGGCGAAGGAACTGTCCTACCCGGGGCTAGTTGTCAAACACTTCAACCAAAATTTACCTTCCGTAATAATACACTTGACCGCGGTTCCACTTCTAGGAACAACAGTAGGGTTTTCAATCTTTTAAATCATTCTTTAGAAGGACGATTGCAGTAATGTATTAGGGAACGTCTGTTTAGGATACCTAGGTAGTCGCTTGACGAGGTCGAGCTAGCGCGCGTGTTTAGCGCGCATTTTTTTTAAGAATTTATTTGTCAGCGTACAGCTCATTGGCTCGAAATTTTATAAGTCCAAGGTTATTTTCATTATTCTTTAATTTTCGAAGGAGCTTTAGCAATGTAAATTATTTGATTTTAAAACACAACGTATGGAGGGTCCTAACCATTAGTCAGATAGACGATCACGACAAGGCCAAATATGAATGTTTCGTATTGAAGTAGTATAGTAGTATAGTATAGTATAGTAGCTTAGTAGGATATATTTATTTTTATATTACAAATATTTAGGCAGGAAGGCAAAATGCTCACAACCCCGGGTCCCTCTTAGTCGCTACTCACGACAGGCAGGGTTTACCTCAGTCCTATTCTTCGACCCGGTACTACCAGGGCGTTAACCTATTAGTACCTAATCGTCTTACAAAATATCAATATCTGGTTATGAAAATATAACGAAGGTATTTGCAACTGATCACTACTGATAGACAAATATTATTATTACTCGACAATATTGCGTTCTCAATGGCCTCGTTATAAGAGTATTAAAGGTATTGCGTTGTTGAGGTATAATTATTATTGGATTCACTGAACTATGAAACCCTAGTCTGAAACTGCAGTCTCTTACATAAATCAGACGAAACAAAGGAATTTATAAAAGTATGAGAGTACCGCATAAGCTTATTATAAAACATTTATACCCAATTATACTTACATATTAATGGCCAGACAAATTTCGTACCGACGACGACGACTTAGAATTAAGTTCGCGTGGTATTTGATATTTCAATATTAAATCTGCTTTTAGGAGCGTAGACGAATTCAACTAATCAATCATCGTAAAAATTGTTAAAGCCTTTCTAATGTTTTGTGTATAACTGTGTGCATACTGTGTGCAACTTTTTCTATCTTAGATAGGTACATAAGTGAGTACCTACCTACTTGTATATATTTTTTTAGAGTCACTTATGAAGTATCCGTTGGAGATAAAATAAAAAAAATACGTATTGAAACAGTGGTATTTATAGGGAAGGATATTATTTCGATGAATATCGTTGTATGCTTTCCGGTTTGGCACGGGATGTGTGTCGGGCACCCATGGAATGGGTTTATCGAAGGAAAGTGACAAAGTTTATTGGTAAGCCAGCCACGATCAAACCCTTGCATATCTTGCATATCTCGGTTACCGCAGGCTGTTTCCGACAGGAGCGTAATAAATTATACTGTTAATCAGCTTACACTACCTTTTTTATCGAAGTGGCGATAGTTTAACACAGTTTGCTTAAATCACATAGGGTAAAATGTCCTATTACCGCGGTAGTCAAAATCACGTCCTATTACGGCTCTATTTTATCTTTTGCAATTTATGATTAGTTGTGACTGTGTATGGTAAAGGTGACTACATAGTGTCCAAGAGAAACTAACACGTCACTTATTACCCAGCACTCGTGCTTTTAAAATCGTTAAAAATTACTTAAATTAATAATTTTGTGTAACGGCAGCAAAGCGAGACCCTGTTTCATACAAACGCAGACTGACTCGCGGTAGAACATTGAATTTTCAGACTTAATTTTTAGTGCAAACAAACACTTTAAGATTATGTTACTATATTCGAATACTTTTTACATTCAAGTAGTCTTAGTTAAACAAGTTGATTTCTGTTTAAAATCAAATAAAACAAATAAATATGAGTAAACAAAAGTCCGCCGTGTTAGGAAGGCTATTTGAGGGTACCGCCTATTACGGAGGGTACCATCGCTAATAGGAAAAACGCAGTGTCGGTAATTTATAAATTTAGTGGTATAATAAATATAATTTATGAACATTTCGTTATTTAAGTGTAATTTTCATTAGTTCTCAAGTATAAAACCAATTTTGGAGGTACATGTTTTTTAACTAGAATCCTTGTTTTTTACGCTTAAAGTTGACAGTAAAATTTAAGTTGGTTAGAATACTGTGAAACCTAACGTATGATTTTTAATGAAGAAAAATAGTCTAATACAACGATTACTAACAATGTGAGAGTTTTATGGTAAAGTCAGAGTGATCTTATTTGTAAGTAATAACTTACATTACCGAAATATCTTAACATTATATTTCAGAATTAGGATATAAAAACTCATTAGATATTTTAGTACCTACCGTATTAGGCTGTAAGGAATCCTAACACGGTGTATGGAAATTACAGAGCTAATTATATAAACCGTATTATTAATAAAGATACCGTACATTTTAAAAAGCTTTACTACAGGTCTACTTATTTGGTTTGTTGTATGGTAATACGTGACATCTTGTCTAAATTGACATAAGTCAAATAACAAAAATGCACTTAACTTTTTATGAATAACAGGGTAAGTAAATAATTAAAAAAGGTTAGGTTTATCGTATTTTCGCATCAATATAATAATTTACTACTAGATTTTACCGCAACTTTGACACACCATACAAGACTGATTATGATTTGTTGGTTGTTTTATTTTTTATTGTATTTTGGTTTACTGTTTTGTTGTTGTTTTTTTTTGCGTTCCATTTTATTGCATGATTGTGTCAACGTTGTTGTAAAAAAATGCATTTTTTTTTTTAACTTTCTCCGCTTGGGTAGAAATCCATTTTCCATATTTTTTTACCGTTTAACTAAACCTTCACTGACTGCACCCCGCTGCTTCGCCAGTTAAATTTTCCTTTAAATATGTTTTATGTAGGTTTCATTAAAAACTATTTCTTAGTTTTTACGTGAAAGAGTTACAGATATCTTTTATAACAAACTTTGTCGTTTATAATATTAGTAGAATTATTAAAACCCTCGTCCGGGCCTTTTCAAATTAAAGTTGGAGAAAAACGAACTGCAATTGTTTTATAACGAGGTTAAGAAGGTTATCCGCGATTATTTCGATTATGTCAAACCCGATTTTCACAAAAGTATTTTTTAAATTCAGAAGAAGGGTTTTAGTACCTATTTTTAACCGATTTTAGAAAAGAGGAAGTTCTCAGTTTAGTTTTGTATCAGTTAATTGATTAAGGTTTCGGGTACACGTCCCGGGACCTTATTAATATGTCTTTTCCATCCGTCCGTCTGTCTGTCTGCCAAAGGTACTAATTTCCGAAACGGCTCGATTAATTTTAATTAAAAAAAATTATTATATTTTATTTGTCGTCCAAAGAATACTAACAAATATGAAAAACTTCAAAAAATGATGGAAATTTAGAGAAAAATGCAAAAATTTGGCCAAAACCTTCTTTTTTTAACAAAAGTCGAGCCTCTACTGAGATATTGACCTGGTCAACAGACATTTAATAATGATCATTTGTAACTTCACTTAATGTAGAATAACAACAAATATTAAAAATAATGTTAATAAGCTAGCCAAATTCGCACAAATTACGCTTTTATGGGTATAACCTGCGCACATAAAGAAACGATCTCAAAATGGCAGCCGTTGTATGGGCTGTCTCTATTCTCAACTCTTCCCTCATACTAATATACGCGAGATAGCATTCGTTCGGCCGCCATTTTCAAATCGTTTCTTTATCAGCGCGGCTTATAAAAAGAAAATCGTCCCCATATTTAATTCAATCCGTTCCGTTGTGCAGAGAGATTGTTGTTTTGTTATTCGCCCGTTCAGGTCAGGCAAAGGAACATGCCCATACAGCCAAATATTCATTATTCGTGTTTCCTAAACTAATTATATTACTGGAAAATTCTTAGCGCGAGGCCGTTTATTAAATAGTTGATACACAAAATATTATCAAAATAGCCCATTACTAGGAAGAACCTGTATTCATGTACAGTGCCAGTAACAATTACAGCCAATGCATACCATTTTCTGATTGCACGGAACCATGAGCAAAATGTTTTATCGTGCGTGTGTTGTCATCCCATACTCCGTAATAGGCTGTGCTTACCGCCGTAATGGGCTTCAAACTTTTTTTTGCCGCCGTAATAGGAATTCCGAATTGTCAGAAAAAATATTTATTTAAAATTAATTATCACTCTAAAATAAATAAAACGACAACTGAAATAGAAAATATAATAATCATGAGTGTCAAAAAAAAAATTCAAATATCTGCTAACATATTTAGAAATGCTTAATTTCTTACCCTACTTTAAAATGTCGTCAAAACGCGCCGTAATAGGGCATGTTACCCTAGTAGAAAAAAAATTATCTATCTTTTTTGAATCCATTGAATATTTCAGCTTATTTTGCGATGTCATGGCAGTTAATGAGAACATTGTAAGACAAGTCCTTGCAAGGACGTTATTTTTGGAAGCTTTTGATCCTTGCACAACATCGCGTGGCCGATATTCGTTTTGCTAGGGTTTAACTAAAGTCTCTAAAGTTTAAATTAAATTGAACTAAAGTTTTTAAAGCAGCAATATTCGTAGACGCCAAACAAATGATCGAATTGCATCGCGATTGCTTACGTGAATCCGTAATAGCTCAGTAGTCAATGGGCTGAGACTAAAGTAATCAAAAATGCTAATTCGAAAGTCGCAATCGCAAGGTTTATGATTTTTTTTAGCAAAATATGTCTTACCTGCCGCTCATAACGTTGTACAGTATCGGGTTGACAGTGGCTGACACGTAGTACAGGGCTCCGGCAACGTTGAATAGCTGCTCGTTGACAGCCTGGAAGTGCGGCAACGCAGCTCCGTAGACGATGAAGAGACGCTGGATGTGGAACGGTGCCCAGCATACGAAGAACGCTATCACCACTGCCGCTGTGGGTAAACGAGGTCTTTCAAGATTGGTTTTGTAATATATTTAACTAGTAGACCCTGCGAACTTCGTACCGCCTTACCTAATACTTATACTTATTAAACCTTCCTCTTGAATCACTCTATCTTTTAAAAACACCGCATCAAAATCCGTTGCATAGTTTTCAAGATATAAGCATCATCCAGGGACAGACGCGGGAAGCGACTTTGTTTTACTATGTATTGATGATGATTATCATCATTATCAACAACAACTGTCAGATGTTCACTACTGGACAATGCCTTCCCCACAGATTGCCACAAGGACAAAAATTGTGGAGGGAATTTGCCGTTATCGCCAAGCTTGGCGATCGCAGTATGGCTCTGAGTATACTTATAATTTCAAGAAAGGAATCTGCTACCCGACCTTCGTTTTACGGCACCATTCACGTCATGTAAGGAGATCGGGTGGTGGTATTCCATACCGCAACAACACGGAAATATATATTTATCCTGTTATTCATATTTATTTATTTTTTATTTACAAACTACACCATCATTACAGTTACCCATTTCGACAGTGCAGGTAACAAACAGATATTTAAAATACATATAAAGTTAAAAAGTATTTTAGTTATTTGACGTATGTCAATTTAGACTGGATGTCACGTATTTACCATACAACAAACCAGAGAAGTAGACCTTTAGTAAAGCAACTTAAAATCTACTGTATCTTTATGCATAACACGGTTAATGTATTTAAAGCGTAATCCCTGCTGTATTCAACTACAGCGACTGTTATCAGACAATTATTGAGTTTCAGAATTGGCTTCCACCATGGCTTCTGGCACCACCTTCGCTGAAAGTCAGCAACTCTCGGACTTATTAAGGTTGAAAAACCCCTTATTCACCCCCTTGCGCATTGCCCTTCACCACTAGACTCGTCTGGTACCAGCTAAGCCACCGTAGGTCATTGCTCTGATGCTACACATCGTTTTTAGTTTTTTTTACGGAAACTTTCGAAAGACCTCAAGTGAGCATTGTTAATTTTTTTTTCAATTTTGTTTTCAGGAATCAGTACTATATAACTAAGCCTACCATGTGTTAAATTTTCCTCCACGATAAAAAAGAAACCGGGTATTGTGACTAAATAGGCATACTTCCTGTCAAGGCTTTTTCCTCCCTAAACCTTGAGGATTTCATAGAAATAAATTGTGTAGTAATAGATTGAATATCCTTTTCCATATTATTCCTACGCAATTCAGATTTTCTTCAGAACCAATCAAGTTTGTTTCCGTACCCCAATAAGAACCTGATTATCTAAACTAACGAATACAAAGGCTAGGATAGGAAACGTATTATGAAAAACTACAAGAGGTAATACATCCGAATTGAAAGTATTTGCGCTTATATACTGGTAATGCGATACTATCAAGGGACCGACATTTCTCGGAAAGCTTCCATTTACGTAACGCACGTTCAATGGTCTGAAAGGAAGCGATGTATTGTGCTAAGCGCTTATTGCAGTCTACGAGGAGTGAAGTGCGAAGGTCGGAAGGAAAGTTCTCCTAACGCTACTTTTAAAATTAATATATAACAAGTATCAAGATGGCTCTTCGGCTGGAAATATTATATGATCAGTATTATAGCGAGTTCAGCACTTAACGATAATCGGTCGGATTTGAATAACATTAAATTTGCCTTAAAGATCCTAAAATAATTCCTATAGGCACTTACGAACTTATTTCAGTTAGATTTTATTGTTAAAAATTCGGATGAATCTATGTAAAGATCATTGTATAAAGTAAAAATTAGGCGGTATGTTGCAGAAAAAATACGTAATTTAATACTTTGATAAACTCAGAATATTACATAAAAACAAAGCCAATTGCAAGTTTTCTCTTCTAGAATAATTAGTATCTATAATGTAAATAAGGGTGCAGTTTAAATGAAACGGGAATAAATTATATCCTTAAAATATTAAAGATCAAAATATTTGTGAATTTTTGAATATAAATTTACCTAATGACCCCAATTAAAGAGTAGCTTTCGTAAATTGCTGACCCAATTGCTTGATTGATTGTAGAGGCTTGTTGCTGAATCGTGATTCGTTCATTAGAAAAACGATTAATCCAGATCCAGGCATTTCCAATGCTGTAACGAAATCAAAAGGAGGTTTTTTGGAAATTTGATGTAAGGGCTTCAAAGGGCACGTTTTGCCTTCTTTTTATCATTTGAAATTAAGTGCGAAAAAACAAGATTAAGGTTCTTTAGGGGCGTTTGTTACTAAGCGCCACCGTAAATGCAAAGCAATTTTAAACAAAATTTATTATTCTTAATATATAAAATAATAAATCAATACCCTCTAGCAACCATCGTTAAACCAACTAGTTCAAAAATACTGAGAAAAGGGAACTAGAAAAAAACCTAAACCTAGTAAGTTGTTAATTAAAAACGGACAACCTTTTCAATTTTTTGATAACATTATTTTGTGTCACTCGGCCTAACATGCTCAGCCAGCGATTCGTTTTGTGTGTATACTGAGCATTAGTTTCCGGGCACGCGACGTGACAGAGAAGATAACGTGACAGAGGAGAAGATAAAAAGAAACGAAAACCGGGTACTTTCTTCTCTAAAACATATAATATTTAACAAAGTTAATAATAATTTCCGGTGCTTCCATATACATAAGCGCTGGTCCCAAATACACAGAATGTACCAATTATTATACTTGATACAATACAATTACTATTTACTGACTATGTAATGTAGGTAATATTTCATCCAGGATTCCTAAACGCCCGGGGAACAATGAGGTTATAGTCGCGTCCTACCAACTAAAACCCTAGTGACCGTCTCGCCATAAGGTTATCCCCCAAAAGTTCTAGTACCTAGGCCTAGGGCAAGTATTAGGCATTTTACATATATTTTTGTATATGGCATTAGGTAATTTCAGTAAAACTTTTCATGTGTAGGTACGCTCATCGATCAAGCAGAACTTATCGCCGATTTTAATTGCTAAGGCGGTAGGTAATTAGGATAGTGAATTGGCGAAATTCTTGCTCACTTCTTCTGAAGTTCTAAACCTTGAGCGTAGCGATCTACTATGTCTAATTGTGTACGTTTTAAACTATGTTTGAGGTCACCTAAATTTGAATACTTTATTTAAAGTTCATTAAAGTAATCTCACCCAGCATCCTCAGAATGGCTTTCCTGGACTTGCTCTGCCGAGTCTCGCCGTGCACGGAACCTGTTACACCTTTCAGTAGACCCAGGCTTGTCTTCTCACTCACTCGCGTTAATCTGATGGAAAACGAAAGAAATGAATGATTGTGAATCATCTCAGCCAAAAGACGTCCTCAGCTGGCCATATGCCTCCTCCACAACTTGCCATAATGACAGAGGACTTGTGCAACTGTCATCCAGTGCATACTTCACCGGGACCACCTGGAGATCCCATGAAATAAATAACGCATCACATTCAGAGCCCTTGACTATAGGTAGTTTCTGGTTTTAGGGAAAAGACATATAATAGATGCTGGAAAGGCATATAAATACAACCTCGTTGACCGTACACCGGCTCGCACCCACCCGTACGTCTGGATTCACATCACGGAGTGATAATATAAAGAAAACCTCAAAATATAACCTCACCGTATGTGGAGACCCATCCTGACGTAAAGACAGAGGATCAGTACGGCTGGCACGAAGAAGAAGAAGAAACTGCTCAGTTCCAGCAGTGGAGAAGGCGCCATCAGGGCACAGAATGCCGACTCCAGGGACTTGTTGCCAGAATCTGGTGAAAACGAGTTCACGTGATGATGATGATGATGAACTAATAGGTCCTAAAATAGAGAAATCTTTAAAAAAAAACTCACGTCAAGTAAAATCATAAAGCAATCCTATAACGCATATAAAAAAAAACTAACCATTTAATGCCTGCCTAAGCTAAAGTTGAGCGTAATATGGTGAAAAAAGGAGCGTAATTACTTATTTTATTAAATACTAGCAGCCCGTCCCGGCTTCGCACGGGGTAGACAATTTAGTCATATGTTGTTTTGGCTGGAGACAAAAATACAGCCCGATCAGATCGACGAAATAATCGTCGCTGAGCTGCCTACTAAAGACGAAGACCCACTCCTGTATTTCGGCCCAACCGACTGAAGATGTCGGTTGATGCGGGCAGCTATGACTCTCTCGAGCAGCTTTCCCGCCTCGTCCAACAGGACGATAGGCCGGAAATCTGACGGAGCGACAGAGTCGGCGAGCCGGCCCTCTTTTCTGATGAGGACCAGCTTTCCCGTTTTCCACTGCAGAGGGAACACACCTTGTTCCATACAGGTGGAGAACAGGCTGCGGAGCCGAATCTCCAACGCCTCCGGCTTCAACGACAGGAACCAGGCCTTGGCTGGAATTCCATCCAAGCCTGGTGCCGTCTTTTTGCCGTGGAGGCGCTCGGCCGCCGCTGCCAACTCTGCCTCTGAGTGCCGCAATGGGCGGCTAGGGAAGAAGTACGCGCTGAGTAGCAGCATCTCCCCCAGCAAGCAGGACATGAAACCCTCTCCCCGCGTTATACTCTCCGGCCGGAGCACGTGGTCCGCGGAGGGACGGACGGCTACGCTGCGAGGCCTAAGCGGTCCGAGATCCATCCGTTGGGCACAAATCCTCCGAAATAGTAGGGCTCTGCCACCACCGCGACGTGAATTTGCCACTGCGCCAGACTCTGCATGAACAGGTCCATGGCTGTGGCGCAGTGGTTCAAGTTCGCCTGCAGGATCCGGGTGGCCATTACTGGTCCTGAGGCGGAACGACATCCATGGCCCTAATTTAATTAATTAAGGATCCCTAATTTTTTTCAAAATGAAATGTAGCCTATGTCAAATTGGAAGAATGTAGCATTCTATTGGTGAAAGAATTTCTTAAATCGGCCCAGTACTCTTTGAGCCTATTCATTACAAACATACAAACATACAAAAATAGGTACAAATCTTTCCTCTTTATAATATTAGTGTAGATTGCATACTTTCCGATACGTTCTCAATTTAACGCTCTAACGCATCACACTCAGAGCCCCTTACTAGGTAGAACCTGTATCTAGGGTACCCGAAACATTATACAGAGACAAACATTATACCCAGACCGGAAACAAACATCGATATTCATCATACCAAAGTTCGCCCCGCCGGGAATCGAACCCAGGTGCACACGCATCTCAGTCAACTGAGCTACGGACACGGAGCAGTCGTAACATTTTACAATGATGATACATTTTACTGAAAACAAAGTGGAACAAAAACCATGTATGTAAGGAATATGATACGCATACAAGGAGATATTAAAATCAAATCAGAAATGTGAGGGGTGAATGCTTAAGCGAGGGAAATGTGAGGAAAATTTTGTAGCTATGAATGTTTTTATTGCGCGTAGAGAATGTTATTGTGGGTTGGAATTTAGAAACTATTTGTACTCTAGAGGCATTCATTTTTTCGGCAAAAAAATAAAGTAGAAAAGTCTATTCTTTTTATTTTCTTATTTTTACTTACTACCCTTTACTAACTACGACTAAAGAAAGACAACTCAATTAGCTCTCTGGAAAATTTTCAGACCAATATCCAACAAAGTATCTTTTCTATTGAAGACCTAGACATTTTCGTTTAATTTCTTATACATTTAATTAATTTCATAGCTAGGCAATTAAATACCTATTATTAAAGTTTGCTTTGAAGAAACAATGTTTTATTGTCTCTAGCTGTCTAAAATATTCTGTAAGTCTGAAAATATTTATTATTTTTCAAAAAAATTACTTTAAAATCACTTAAAATGACATACGTATATGTACGGCGTATAGGTAAAATTATATTGGTCAGCGCTATTTCTGTTATTTAAGGGCTTAAACGGTGCGAAACTAGCGCCACTCCCGATAAATAATATATCTTCTAAACCAAAAATATGCGTCTTTGACTCCCTAGATAATCTTGCTTAGAATTTTTAAGGCCCGCTGTTGTGTAGCTTTCAAGTTCCAAATCTATAAAAAAAAACGTTTGTTGCCTAAAGTGGTCACTTTACTTTTGTAAAATAATATTTTTTCAGATCATTATCCTACAAGTTGCACAACAGAGCCTTAAAAATTCTAAGCAAGATTATTTAGGGAGTCAAAGACGCATATATTTATTTCGGCCATGGTTTAGAAGATATTAATTATTTATCGAAGTGGCGCTAGTTTTGCATCGTTTCGCCCTTTTTTTTCTTAATGTGATTGAAATACTGAAGTGTTTCTATAGTAATTTTACTTTTTTTTATTGGTAGACAGAAAGACGTTCCATTATTAAATAGTTGTGCAAATTGTATTAACCCTAGACTAGACCTTTAATAAGTTTTTCTTTTGCTCTAATAACAGTGTCTTTTATATTTAATACCTTTTTTATCTGAGAACGAGTCTGACCATTCGTGGACGTCGTAATAAGATCATTAATTATGTTTTCGTGGCGTCAGTGTCACAAGTGTACCTATTTATTTTCTGGGTCCTGAGTCTAGTATATACTGGGTGTTTCTGACAAGGCGGTAATAAATGAAAGGAGAGATTCAGCTCACCATAACAAACAACTTTCCCGAAGAAACATGGGTCGAAATCTCAAAACTAAAATCAGCTGTTCCATACATTTGTGCGATCAGCTGACGGGGTCAATGTACGGGATAGCTGATTTTTGTTTTGATATTTCGACCTATGTTGCTTAGGGAAAGTTGTTAGGTATGCTGTGCCGAACCCCCCATTTCATTTATTACCGCCTTGTCAGAAACATCCTGTATATACAGGAAAACACAAAATACCTATGTTATCATAGGTACATAACACAAATACTTATTAACGTTGACTAAAATTCAATAGTAAAAGGCTTTAAAAGTATAGTAAAAATAGGCCTTGAGTACATCTGGTGAGGCGAAGCGAAGATACCGAAAGATAACAATTTGTACCTATATCGTGTAGGAAACAATATTTAACCTTATTGCATACTACCATACAGACAGTTTAAGGTCTCAAACAGACGGGCGGTAGTGTGTCGGCGACGACTCTCGACGCCGGTAGTGGGCGTCGCTAAAAGACTGTCGCTCGTCTCTTTGAGCCCTTACTGACATGGTCATATGAAGGTTTGAGTCAAATTAAAATACGCGAATCAGGGCCCTGGCTCGTTGCTCCCCAAGGTAACTGTGTGTGTACATTTTGTCCTTTCCTGGCAGTCCCAGCTTCGTCCTAAATAAAGGTCTTTTTAGAAATTGTACAGTAATTAGATTTTCAGACAGAGATAATTACTTTTAATCCAGTCTTCACATCGAAGCCAAACACCGAGGTACCCTAGACGTATTGCTATTTATCTTAAAGAAACTTATTTAGTTCAAAAAGTTAATAAAGACAGTCATAACTCGATAAAAGATGAAAGCAATTTTGAACACATTATTGAATTTAACTAGAACTCAATGCTAAATCCAATTAAAGGTCAACATAAATTTGCTGAAAAATTGCAATTTCATTTTTGCTTTCTAATTCTTCTAAACCGTAAACCTAATTTTTTATTTAAAACTAGCACTCCCGGAGATTTTCGTACCGCGCCTTACAATTTTATATGAAAAATTAAGTTGTCTTTACTGTTTCCACACCCATTTTTCATTATTTTCTCACCTTTCAAACATTCTCGGATCAATACGAACATTTCAGAACCAAAATCAGCTAAAACGGCCCGGCCGTTTTTAAGTTTTAGCGAGACTAACGAACCACGATACATTTTTATATAGTACAAGATTGTAGATTGTTTTGTTGATTTACTTCAATAATCTAATATCTTTTTTCCAAAAACCTTTACCATACCTAAAAATAAACTATATAATAACAATACTGGAAATTATTGTTGCAAACTCAAAGTGAAGTAAAAATTAATCAAGATTGTTGTAAAATTGCAATTCTGGTTTTAAAAATATCTTTGTCATATGTACATTTGTGAGTGAGGTACAGCAAAACAACCTAAGTACCCATAGGTTGTTTTGCTGGTTCTTATATCTGAAATTCCTGTATCTCTTGAAATAAGTTGTCTGGAAGATTTAATCACCTCACGAGTTCGAGACTCAACACTACAGTTAACTTTCGTCAGTGTTAACTCAAAGTGTTATTGCGAAAACTGTTGTGAGACTTCCTTGAGAGTTTGAGAGGTACCTCTATAAAATTTGGGAAGCTATGGAAACGGAAGTCACAATACGTTAGGGACTTACGTTTGAGTTTGTTAAATAAAATACTTACCTACCTTATATAATTCTCAGAAGTATAAATTACTCCGATTCCGATGCCAATAATTGAAATGTTGAGGGATTCCACTTTGCGCACCCAAATCATTTTACTTTGCACGTTTTTTTGGTGGGCTAAGAGGAAGTTATTGGTGTTGACAGATATACGCCTACATGTATAAATACATATGTATGTAGATGCCTACACTAATACATTTGTAGATAAGGTTTATGCAAAATAGAAAACATGCTTAATTACATTTCTATTAAGTATAATTTCAAGGGATTGGAAAAGTTGTACAATGCACACAGACAGTATGTCTTCTCAGTCGAAAAGACGTTCATTGCTTGATCAAAGGTTTCTTCAAGATGGCAACAAAAAAAAAAACTTTTTGAGGAGATTTGCTATAATCGCCACCACGCCGAGCTTGGCAAGCAGGCTGGCGATCGCAGTGCGGCTCTTCAGTTTTTCAACAAAGAACTCTGCTTCAACTTCTTTTTCGGGATTTCCCTTAATTTTGAAAAAAGGAAAACGTACAAACTAGTTTTTTATAGTGTTAATAACATACTAAAACTTCAAAGCGATTGGAAAATAATAAGTAGTATAGAGAAACGTTTTCACTTTTTGTATGGACACGTTCAGGGTACACGGTCCGGAAGATATGCTGTGGAGGTTTTCCAGGACAAAAGACAGACAGTGTGAAAAATAACTTACTCGGCGGGTACTCTCGGTAGCTTATATCAGTGTAGATAGCAAAGGGAGCGGCGCAGAGCACCGACACGATCCACAGCGCGAGGACGATGCGCGTCGCGCGCGTCAGCCCCGCCATGGCGTACAGATGCAGTGGGTGGCAGATCGCCAGGTATCGCTCCAGAGAGAAGGCTGATATTGTTAACACCGACACGTACGATGCTCTGGGTGGAAGAATTAAACTAATTACATTTAACAGAAAAGTTACTGTGATAAAGCAAAACAAAGGAAAATGAAACCTACAACCTTAAGTTTAACTAAGTAGTTTACAACTTTTACTTGAAACATTATATGCCTGTCTATCTCAAAATACATCTAAGTACCTACAAATAACAAAATAACAAGGCACCTAAATAACTACTAAGAAGGAAGTACAGAATTTCCTTATCGATATTTTTATTTGTCATTTTCGGTAGCCTAAACTGTTATAAAGGGACCTTTCCTTTGAGGCTAGGGTTGCCAGACTTCTTACCATGTGTAAAAATCAATACATAGTAACAAAATCCCTTTCGCTATTTGTCAGTCGCTCGCTATATATCTTTGAAACTATGCAGTGGATTTTGATGCGTTTTTTTGTATTGGATAGAGTAATTCAAGAGGAAGGTTTATATAATACATGCACAACATAGTAATAGGTTAGGCGGTATGAAGTTCGCCGGGTCGACTAGTATACCTATATATACTACCAATATCAATAATTTATGTCTTAAGTTTCAAGGTCTATATATAATATAGGTATGGCTAAAGTGGCTAATTTTTCCTACACTTAATAGCATTCTTAATTCTTTAACCTGAAAGCTGCACAACATTGTCTTAAAATCTGAAAGCAAGGTTACTCTTTATTATTTAGGTAAATTTCGGGCTAAACAGTGCGGAGTCTGGGTTTCTCAACTCAAAATCTGCTAGGTAACCCTAGACGAGGCTCACAAATCAAGGCTACGTTCACGTTTCACAGGGATTCTGAGAATAACAAATAATAAGGGAAGTTGTGGCGGAAACCTAATAGCCTATAGAATTATGTGAAAAACATTCTTAACTACCCAAAAGTGATGGTAATAATTTTCAAATCAATGTCAGACCCTATATAAAACTCTTCCGTTACTGACAGACAACGCACAGCCGAAACTAATGAGCGTAGCGGGCTGATATTTTGCACGTGGGTTCCTTGGGGAGTGTAGGGGAGCACAAGTAATACTTTCCCGAAATTTCTATGGGAACGAGAAAAAAAACCTGATTTTGGTGTATATGAGAAAACTAGGCGGGGGAAACCGCGGGGCAGCCTCTAGTAAGAATATAAAATTATGTTAATTTTACTTAAAACATTTAATTAGACACACACAAAAAAAAACACTTTTCCACGTAACTAACGTAAATTTGTACGTTATTTATTAAATGCATCTTTAGGTATACATGAGATTTTTAGATTTACTAAACTTTTCCTTTAGTATAGGTATTCAAATTTACGAATATTGAAAACCTGAGCACTTAAACTTTTAGAAACTGATGTCTGTCACGTCTACTTTAAAAGTATTCAGGCATATATTTGAAATATATTCATTATTCAGGATATCTACACTGCTAGTTCATTCACACTCTATTGATTTCAAGAAATTTGCATTTAAAAAGTATTTTTCAGTTCAGAGCTATACACCAAATTGATTTTTTTTTACACTATTGCAGTTTTCTATACTAATATTATACAGAGGAAATATTTGATTCTTTGTTTGAAGTGAAAAGGCTCCGAAACGACTAAACCAATTTTACATATTTTGTCCAAATCAGAAAATTCTATTCTGATCAAGCAAGCTATAGAATATCTCAAAAATTCGGAATTTCTCAAATTTTGGACAAAGACTTTAATAACTAGCGCGCGTCCCGCGGCTTTGCCCCTTCAAACTGCAAAATCGCAATTATTTGATCCCATGAGATGTTCGAGATAAAAAAAAGCTTGTGCTTTCTAGGGCTTTATACTATCTCTGTACTGTAACAAATTTCATTTTAATCGGTTCAGAAGTTTTTTCGTGAAAGCGAGACACGCAGAGTTACTTTCGCAATTATAATAGATAAAGTATGTAATTAATGATATTGTGTAAACTTATATTTTAAGGGGGTTCCAAGTTCCTCGTGTCAGCTAGTCGGTATTTAATAATAATACTAACACAAGTAGGCATAACTTACGCTTCAGAAATCAAAGCTCTCATCTTGCAGAAGACCACGCCGAGAAGGTAGGGGTACTGGTGCCAGTACACGGACAGGTCGTTAGGAAGACCTAAGTATTAAATCAAAATTAAATTAAGTAATACATATTCGTTCACATCTCCAAACAGGCTCTGACATGGCACGCATCCGGTAGCAGAAGGCCAGGTCGCCCTCGCATCACCTGGAGGAGATCGGTGGAGAAGGAGATCGCAACGACTGGTTCAAATGGCGGGACCTGGAGGAGGCAGCCCAGGACCGTATAAAATGGAGAAAATTACTTCGAGCCCATTGCCCCTGATGAGGGGCTATAGGAAGAAATCATCATCAATACATATTCGTTAAATAGGTACTGTACTTACTTATCTCTATTTTGTTGGTTTCTTAAATACTTAGGTAGGTACTAAACTTTCTTAGTAAAATAATTTCAAGTAGGTACATATCAAACATGGTCTGGGTGATGAATAACCCATGTTTAAACCTAAAATATAGGTAAGTATCAAATTTTACAAATTGATTTGCTGTGCTATGCAATGCACTCATACAAACATTGCGTTAGTGGAAAGCGAACTGTCGATAAAGATTTTAGATATTTAAGAAAGACATAAGAATTTTTATTCCTAGGTAAGTATATCGTCATAGTGACTGATTGTAATTAATAAAATGTTTTATAATATAGTATTCTAATATTAATCTTGTCTCCTCAGAGAAAAACTTACAGACGGATATAGCGAAACTACAGTATAACCATATTGATTGACTTCGGAACGGTGAGGGCCTAATGACGAGGGTATTTTTAATAGGTGCGTCAACGCTTTCACCGACCTTTGGACCCACCCTGGTATATAACTTAAAACCATAATTAAACTTACCAAATAAAAGTAGAAGAAGATCGCTTACAGCCAAACTGAAAAGATAGTAGTTGGTAGCCGTGTGTAGACTTTGATGCCTTACTATGACGACGCAAACACACACATTTCCAACCACACCGGTCAAGAAAATCACTAATAACACTACACTTATAGGCAAGATCTCTTTTAGAGGTAACCTTCGAGATCCCATGAACCACCACAGCATTTCCTCCTCGCTGCAGTCGAAAATTGAAAGGTTGTTGCATCGGTTAAAAAAAGTTTCAAAAGTTTCGTTTTCGCGGAGGTATGGGGACGACATTATATTTTTAACACTTGTTCTTTTTAAGTATATTTTAATGGTATAGTAAGTAGGTGAGTAGCTTATATTTAATTATTCGCATCGCTTCTCAATATTTTTTCATATTATTCATTTATAACACGCACTGGCAAAAAATAGAAATATAGAACATAAGGAAAAACATTTATTTCTCGTTATAGTTTGCTTTCGACGCCAAACAAATTGTTCGTCAATATGTCAAAATTAAATTATTAATGAATTTTAGAAAGACCTTCGGTATAATAAAAGCTTTCTCGTTTTCCAATTCTCGCTAAGTTTTCCTAGCTCGAGAGCCGGTGGCGCGTCCGTTTCCCGCGCTTCCGACCAAACTCTGACGGACGCGCTAAATTGTTCCTGACGCATCGTAAATTGGTTTAGCGAACTTCTCGGAACGTGGAGTCCTACTAAAATTTTTTTAACTTATGTTTTTAGAGTGGTGGTTTATTTAATTAGCAATTTAAACATGTAGCTCCGAAAGTAAAAATTATTTTCTTAGTACAAAATTTCAAATTGAAATAAATGTTTGTGCAACCTTATGTTTAATATGGTGGTTCTAAATATGAAAGCATTCACAGCTAATTTACTACCTAAAGGCGCTATAGCTTTCTTAGTTCAAAATTTACTAAGGCCCAGAATCTTCCAAGTTAATAAATAAAAGATGTGTTTTAATTTGATGCTATAGAAATATTTATTTTACAGATGAGTTTTTTTTACATAAATAATGATCTCTTTGTTGGACGGAGTTGAGATAACACAAACATGTCAAATATACTAAGAATAATTTGACAAACCATAACGCCACAACACGGTGACGTAAACGTAAATGTGTAAAATGTTTTTATTTTACTAAAGGATTACTCTAAATAACGATGAAATAAAGTTTTAAGTTTTCATAACTTAGCTAACTAAAATTAAACAAGACCAGATAATGGACGGAAAAGTAAAGAATGCTAAAACAATTAGACTAAACCCACTTATATTTTACAATGTGAGGATTGAGACATTAGTTTTGCTCTGAATATAATGTCTAAACGTTTTTTGCGTTACATACTTTTTGTAATTATGAAATTATTAAAAAATAGTGTTGCACTATTACCATAATAAGACACTTTTTGACATGAACAATTTTGGGAAAGGCACTGTGTTTTAGAAACTAACACTGTCATTAAAAAGTTAAAGAGAAATTTAGTTATTTGACGTTTGCCAATTAAGATTGGTGGTCAAGTTTTTACTATTCAAGAAACCATTTAAGTAGACCTCCAGAAAAGCTACTTAAAACCTACTGTACCCTTTTGAATAATACGGTAGATTTAAATTATAATAATATAAGAAGGTATTTTACAAACAAGTAAAAGTTTTACAAAACAACGTTGTTATGAAGAAAACAAGTCCAATAAAAATATCGATATGATGCATATAAGAAAAATTAATAGAAGTTGCCTTATAGTTGGTGGGTTTCTTAAAAAATACAATTTTATCGTGTATTTACACTAAGTTATCTAATAACATAATATTCTATATTAATTAATAATAAACATAATAATATTCTGACTAACAATCAGGTTTTACGCACTTTTATTGCATACATAAGTAAAAAGTTATCAACTTTTTTCATACAAAAAGAAATCTAATAAAATATTGCCACTTAAAAGCTATATAATATCATTCTACAGTCTAAAACTTACAAAACACAATGTACATTTACAAAATGCTAAATATATAAAATAGAAATAGATTATAACATAGAACAACACTTTGTGCTGGAGTTATATAACATTCTTGCATTGTGTGATATGGAATACCTACGACTAAGTTTACATAGAACTTTGTTCAATTCCTTGACCAAATATACAACAAATAAAAAACAAGGAGATCCTCTACAACACAGTTATAACGAAGTCTGTAATTAAAACTTTTTTTTAAATTTCATATAGTTTTGAGGTCCGGCGCAAATCTGGCGAAGGCACTAAAAGGGTAACAATAAAAATGGTCTTTAAAACAGGATAAACTGCCATAAAACGGACCATCAGTTATCCTCTCAGTATCTTCGGCGTGCCTCGCCAGATGTGAGCAAGGCCTTAAATAAATACAAAAAAAAAATACTTTACATTTTTAATGTATGTATTTCATTAAAAACGTTTATCATTAACAAAATATTATGATTATTATTGCTAAACAATATTCTCTACTATACTGTGTTGATATGCAGCAGACAAAGTCATAACATTTAGATCAAAACTGCTTTAAAAATCAAAGTCTTCATGTAATCAGATACATATGAATAAAAAGCTTTGAAAATTGTATACTTACAATACAGTGTGTTAAATAGCAAATAGCAATATAAAAATAAGTCCTGATTCAATATATAGAACTTCTAGAGTTTGAAGCATATTTTGTGCATGTAAAGCGCCAAATCCGATACTTTTACTAATTAATACATTTTTATAAAAATAATAATAATATTTTAAAGTAAGAACCTAGATATGTTAAATCTTACAGCTAGGAGATTAAAGGCAACACTGTGATGTATAAAAATACAAAATACATTGACATCAAGAACAACATACAAATGCACAATTTGTTTTCCTTACAATAGAGAAGCATTTTTACAGAAAATTTAACAACTAATACTTTATATATAAACAGACTAAATTTTATACCTCAAGGTATGTGATATTTAATTTAATGTGATACGTATAAGAAAAGATCAAATTCACAAAGTATTTATTTTGTTAGTTTTTGTGTTGTGTTGTGTGTTTGCTACAGAAATAAAAAAAAAACTATTTAATTTATATACTATGTACAGCACATATTGTTTAAATATTATTCTGGCACTTCAATTGTCACGCATTGTTTCATATTTAACAAGGCAATTTTTCTAATTTACTCCGATGACAGAGAAGGTTCGTGAAAAAAAAAACTTTCAAATGCAAAAAAGTGCACAAATTCAATAAAAAAATAACCAACGTATTGGCGAAAATACCTGAAACAGTCGCCGATGATATTCATTGGTTCCTTCATAAATAAGTAACAAGAACGTAAGAAGTAGACAAATAAAAATTTTAGAAATTGGTTTTCACGAAGTTGCAGCTCGATTTCATTACCCACCACATTTAACTTTTTCTCTTGTTAAAATTCAAAATGGTATCTATCTTTGACCGTTAAATTTGAACTAACAATACCTTGCCGTCAATAAAGTTCCCAGTATGCCCAGTATGAGTTTGACCACGGCTACGTTTCGCGTTGAGCGTTCGCATTTTAAACCGTTCCAGCGCCTCTGGTCGGGAGTGGCAAAACTATAAAAAGTTTATACTTTACATACTTAACGTGTGAGTAAACTCGCTCGCAAACAAAATTAATAAGAATACTTTGCCGAAAATAAAAGTTCCCTTAACCAGAATACAAATAAAGTATCATTATATCCCTGTAGCGAACACACCACACCTAGTAAAATCATACCTCAGTACTGTGGGTGTTGATCCTGACCTTCTTCTGGCTGCCATTCCTTCCTAGCGGCGGGGAGTTCCCCGAGTAGCCCGGGTTCTGGATGCCGAGCCCGCCGGCGTCCTTCGGCCGGGGCTTCTTTAGGGAACTCCTGAGCGGAGACCTGAATTAATGAGTGGTATAAAAAACATTAAACAAACCTGTATTTTTTAGTTAAAATCTTATTTAGAACCCAAAATATACTTATTCTTTCTGATGTATAACTAAAACAACGAATTCTTTGAATCTACTTGGACAATCCGGAAACAATAATATGTTTCTCTGTCGATAACAAGAGTACAGTGGCGGTCTAGGACGGCGTAACAGATTTGTCTATGGTCTCGTGTTCCTACGCTGTAATACCAAAGGACAAGAGCTTTTTTGCAATACACAAAAACCGGAGGTATTACGCCGTCCTAGACAGCCACTGTATCATTGATCGGATTTTTATATAATTTACTAGGCAAGTCGAGTAGTCAAAAATTATTGTACTTCAAACATGAGTCAATAACCAATCAATCGCGGGGAGGGCTATGTTCAAAAGTGGACGCATAAACAATGATGATAAGTCAAATAAGGTAAGCCGTTCCATTCTGGGCTCCCTTCCAATTATTGTCATGTTGCTGAATATAAGGAATGGGGAACAAGAATGTAACGGCTTACCCTTTGTCAAAGAGTGGTTTTGTTTTGCTAATAAGTGGAGGGGACAACATGCTGTTCCCAAGCATCGAAGAAGCAGGACGCTGATCATCATTGGTTCCCGGGGTCCTTCCTAAAAACGCTGAGAAGGCAACCGGGGATATTAATGGATGCGAGCCCCACACACGCCCTCGTCGCTTTCCCGAGATAAAAAAGCTAAATAATACGTGTTTTAAGCTCATCTGGTTCATGCTAAACTGAAGTAGTCGTGGAGAGACCACATTTTTCGCAGGGAAGACGAAAGATGTAGCAAAGCCGTGCTTGAATGGAGACCATGAGAGGGGAAAAAAAGTGTGAGCAAACCACCAGGCAGATGGACCGGCGATATAAAGACTGTTGCTAAGGAGACATGAATGAGACTGACAGCCAATAGCAGCAGTGGGCTGATATATCCACCCCACCACACCATAGATTATGCGACTCTTATAACAAAAATCTCTACGTTGACATGTTTGGCATTTCCAGCTCTTCTTACAAAAATAAAATATTATCTTTGTTGCGTTCAAAGGTTCTATAGTTTAAGTTTTAGGCTTTTAGTAAGTTCAGTTATGCATGTCCTTATTTGTAGTATGCATGCTGTAAATATTTTACTAATTTGTTTTAAGTTTTAAATTTTATATAAATTTCACAAACCTTCTTGTTTACATTTAGCAATAAGTAAATAATATACTATACTATTAAAATATCTTTTGATAATTTGCATGCATCTTGTACTACTTTCACAACGTGTTCTCTAAAATAAAAAACTCTAATGTCTCAGTAAGTAATTTGTAAGGTATTATATACTTGTGTTATTGTTATCTTTTTATCATATTTTATTGTTACTCTGTATCTGTTGTTTGCTCCAATAAATAAAATAATAAAACCTATGCTGAGCAAGAAGAAGAAGAAGAAGAGGAAGCTCACCTGGTGATGGTGCTGGCGTCGGAGAGGCCGGAGAGCGTGGTGTGCGCCGTGTGCGCGGAGTGCGCCGTGCTCACGGAAGAAGAAGAGGAAGAGGAAGCTCACCTGGTGATGGTGCTGGCGTCGGAGAGGCCGGAGAGCGTGGTGTGCGCCGTGTGCGCGGAGTGCGCCGTGCTCACGGAAGAAGAAGAGGAAGAGGAAGCTCACCTGGTGATGGTGCTGGCGTCGGAGAGGCCGGAGAGCGTGGTGTGCGCCGTGTGCGCGGAGTGCGCCGTGCTCACGGAAGAAGAAGAGGAAGAGGAAGCTCACCTGGTGATGGTGCTGGCGTCGGAGAGGCCGGAGAGCGTGGTGTGCGCCGTGTGCGCGGAGTGCGCCGTGCTCACGGAAGAAGAAGAGGAAGAGGAAGCTCACCTGGTGATGGTGCTGGCGTCGGAGAGGCCGGAGAGCGTGGTGTGCGCCGTGTGCGCGGAGTGCGCCGTGCTCACGGAAGAAGAAGAGGAAGAGGAAGCTCACCTGGTGATGGTGCTGGCGTCGGAGAGGCCGGAGAGCGTGGTGTGCGCCGTGTGCGCGGAGTGCGCCGTGCTCACGGAAGAAGAAGAGGAAGAGGAAGCTCACCTGGTGATGGTGCTGGCGTCGGAGAGGCCGGAGAGCGTGGTGTGCGCCGTGTGCGCGGAGTGCGCCGTGCTCACGGAAGAAGAAGAGGAAGAGGAAGCTCACCTGGTGATGGTGCTGGCGTCGGAGAGGCCGGAGAGCGTGGTGTGCGCCGTGTGCGCGGAGTGCGCCGTGCTCACGGAAGAAGAAGAGGAAGAGGAAGCTCACCTGGTGATGGTGCTGGCGTCGGAGAGGCCGGAGAGCGTGGTGTGCGCCGTGTGCGCGGAGTGCGCCGTGCTCACGGAAGAAGAAGAGGAAGAGGAAGCTCACCTGGTGATGGTGCTGGCGTCGGAGAGGCCGGAGAGCGTGGTGTGCGCCGTGTGCGCGGAGTGCGCCGTGCTCACGGAAGAAGAAGAGGAAGAGGAAGCTCACCTGGTGATGGTGCTGGCGTCGGAGAGGCCGGAGAGCGTGGTGTGCGCCGTGTGCGCGGAGTGCGCCGTGCTCACGGAAGAAGAAGAGGAAGAGGAAGCTCACCTGGTGATGGTGCTGGCGTCGGAGAGGCCGGAGAGCGTGGTGTGCGCCGTGTGCGCGGAGTGCGCCGTGCTCACGGAAGAAGAAGAGGAAGAGGAAGCTCACCTGGTGATGGTGCTGGCGTCGGAGAGGCCGGAGAGCGTGGTGTGCGCCGTGTGCGCGGAGTGCGCCGTGCTCACGGAAGAAGAAGAGGAAGAGGAAGCTCACCTGGTGATGGTGCTGGCGTCGGAGAGGCCGGAGAGCGTGGTGTGCGCCGTGTGCGCGGAGTGCGCCGTGCTCACGGAAGAAGAAGAGGAAGAGGAAGCTCACCTGGTGATGGTGCTGGCGTCGGAGAGGCCGGAGAGCGTGGTGTGCGCCGTGTGCGCGGAGTGCGCCGTGCTCACGGAAGAAGAAGAGGAAGAGGAAGCTCACCTGGTGATGGTGCTGGCGTCGGAGAGGCCGGAGAGCGTGGTGTGCGCCGTGTGCGCGGAGTGCGCCGTGCTCACGGAAGAAGAAGAGGAAGAGGAAGCTCACCTGGTGATGGTGCTGGCGTCGGAGAGGCCGGAGAGCGTGGTGTGCGCCGTGTGCGCGGAGTGCGCCGTGCTCACGGAAGAAGAAGAGGAAGAGGAAGCTCACCTGGTGATGGTGCTGGCGTCGGAGAGGCCGGAGAGCGTGGTGTGCGCCGTGTGCGCGGAGTGCGCCGTGCTCACGGAAGAAGAAGAGGAAGAGGAAGCTCACCTGGTGATGGTGCTGGCGTCGGAGAGGCCGGAGAGCGTGGTGTGCGCCGTGTGCGCGGAGTGCGCCGTGCTCACGGAAGAAGAAGAGGAAGAGGAAGCTCACCTGGTGATGGTGCTGGCGTCGGAGAGGCCGGAGAGCGTGGTGTGCGCCGTGTGCGCGGAGTGCGCCGTGCTCACGGAAGAAGAAGAGGAAGAGGAAGCTCACCTGGTGATGGTGCTGGCGTCGGAGAGGCCGGAGAGCGTGGTGTGCGCCGTGTGCGCGGAGTGCGCCGTGCTCACGGAAGAAGAAGAGGAAGAGGAAGCTCACCTGGTGATGGTGCTGGCGTCGGAGAGGCCGGAGAGCGTGGTGTGCGCCGTGTGCGCGGAGTGCGCCGTGCTCACGGAAGAAGAAGAGGAAGAGGAAGCTCACCTGGTGATGGTGCTGGCGTCGGAGAGGCCGGAGAGCGTGGTGTGCGCCGTGTGCGCGGAGTGCGCCGTGCTCACGGAAGAAGAAGAGGAAGAGGAAGCTCACCTGGTGATGGTGCTGGCGTCGGAGAGGCCGGAGAGCGTGGTGTGCGCCGTGTGCGCGGAGTGCGCCGTGCTCACGGAAGAAGAAGAGGAAGAGGAAGGTCACCTGGTGATGGTGCTGGCGTCGGAGAGGCCGGAGAGCGTGGTGTGCGCCGTGTGCGCGGAGTGCGCCGTGCTCACGGACGCCACGCTGCCGTGCCCGTTGGAGCTGTACGGCTTGCCGGACGCGTCCGTCATCGATATACCTGGGGACAGATTACCATCGGTATTTTAATTTTGTTTTTTTCGATATTAACGTTTTTTTTATTTTCGATATTATTGCTTGGACTTACATCAAACAAAAAGGGCACATCAAAAATCATAAATATTATTGCAAACTTAGTGTGTGATACTGATTGTAGGTAAAAATAATGACAAATGGTCATGTTATCGTAGTTCATCACTAATTAAAGGGAGAGATCTAGGGGTTTCATGTCTCCAGAAGTGGACGTTTTCAGGGCTGATAAGAAAAAAGACTGACCTCGCCTATCCTTGAAGCCAGGGTTGCCAATAGTGGCGCCAGGGTCGCCGGGGTCGCCGGGGTCGGTGGGGTCGCCGCCCGCGCGCCGCGAGTACAGCGTGTCGTACACTGACATTATGAACAGCAGTGAGTTTATCACTATGCAGACTATCTGGAATGAGAAGAATTTAAATTTCGTTTAGTGATGACGTTTGAGTGCTATGCCCTTTTAAAAATAATAGAATTTAATGCAGTGGGAATAGAATGCGATAGAAAGGTTGCCAATAGTAAATAACAAACAACAGTACAACACATTTTAAATTTTATTATTAAGCAACATTAAGTTACCTGTACATAGAACGCCTCTCCCCTAGTGAGGTAGAAGCCTCTGTCATCGCCCTGCACCGCGAACAGCCCTGCTGCCGCGATCGAAAGCAATGCTGGAACAAGGGAATGCGATGATATACATATACTTACCAAATGAGAAAGTACTTCGAAAATGATTTAATAAAAGCTGTGTATATTTTTTATTTTACAATTTGTTTTTCTACATTATTTCGGGCCGGAAAGCGTGGCTGTATTGTATTGTATTTATTAAGCATGGAGCCACTTCGCAATTGTAGTTTTATTCTGTATCCCACAACAGCTCTTAATAATCATACCTAGCAATAACAACAAAATACTAGTCTACATAACAGTAATCCAAGAATAGTCCAATCAAGTCCAACAATAGTTCTAGACAGAAAACTGATAGACAATGGGCTATTCACACACGATGGTACGACGGCAGCCGTGTGAAGCGGAATGTAACATATTGGATGTATTCTCTATATACGGGATTTGTAGCACAAAACGGCTACGAATTCAATTGCCTACTGACGTAGGCGACCAAAGCTACAAGTACTTCTTTTCGACTTTTTTTATTAGGGCGATGATTGTCACTTTCACCCTAAAGTACAGTTTGGAAACGGAACCATTTTTAGTTTAAGTTTGAAAACCTACGAAAAAAACTGCTTGTAAAATGCTTGCTTGCTTCATGAAATTTGTAGACTTTAGATTTGGGCTTAAATAATGTTTTATTTTTGGAGAAAATTAATAATGATTTCTAACTTCACATACAAAGTGTCGCCCCCATTATTATCAAGATATCTGAGCCAAGCTGTAATTCAAAAGTTATCTAATTAAACGAAGTCTTGAATCAAGATTGATCTTGCTTTTAATACGTGAAATGACCCTTTGAGAATAGTTTCGCGTGGGTCCTATGGGAAACAAGATGCCATGTAGCATGAAGGTACTAAAAATACCCAACGCCATTGTACTTGATACAACACAACCGTGTTAAAACTCGAGTGAGAGCAGAAGAAAGGCAAGTGTGAATGACAAATGAAAATATTATGCATTTCACAAAGCTGCCTCGTACCTCAATTGAAAAAGAAACATTAAGTGGATCACTGTTGACAAAGAATATATATGACAGTGAATGAGAGTGAGTTGTCGAGTAGGCGCGAGCTCCTCTTTACAATGTAGAGTCGCCGACTTGCCACGAAACTAAACAAGTAAGGGTTTAACACCGTTAGGTAGGTACAACAAAGTTAAAAGGCGAATATTATATTACAATCTAGAACTTTCTTACATACCGGACATTAATCCACATTTTAATATCATTTCTGTCACATATCCCTTTGCAGTCTCCCGACCGCCAGTTACACCATTCCTTTGAGTTTTGGACACAAAAAAATTACAGTAACTTTATGAATGAGGAGCAGAGACCTCTATCTAGTGTTTCAATAATTTATTAACAAGACAACTGACGGATCACCGCTTTCAGCCCCAAAACATCATCACAAACCTTTGCCCAGTGCGAGCAATTTGCCTGTTATATGCATTTATCTACAGTCGCGCAGGCTATACAATATACATCATCATAATCATTTTAGCCGAAAGACGTCCTTTGCTATACATAGGCTTACCCCATAAATCGCCACAAACACTTGTAGCTTAGGCTTTACATTGCGGTACATTCTCACTTACTTGCCAACAAAGCCAGTGCCAATTTGAGCATCACAAGATGCGTGTACTGCAGGCCGACGCGCTCCTTGGACGAGATCATCGCCAGCTGCAGCACCGACAGCACGCAGAAGACGCCCAGTAGCGACACCCCTATCACCGCCACCACGCCCGCTATGTAAACAGCCGCTGAAATTGTACAGAAAATTCATTAATCGTTATTGCAAACTTAATTGTGCATGAGTACTAAATTTAGTGTTATTTCAACAGACACTGAGTATGTACAAAACAAAACAAAACAACTTCATTTACCAAATATAGGATACAAAGTCTTTTTTGCAAGTCTAGTAGTATTATAGGTACCTTATATTAGTATCCTATACTGCGAGAGGCTTGGTCAGTAAGTATTATGCAATGTACTAATTATTAAATTTAGGGTAGCGAATTTTAAAAACGATGTAATTAAACAATCACTAAGGTACTTGTATATTAAGGATTTATTTGGCAGCCGAAACTTAGATTCAGAACAAGTGAGCACTTCAGCAAAGTGGGTAACACTCGCTTTCCAAAAAATAGCTAGCGGGAGCCGACGAAAACCCCATTAAAATTCCAAAAGAGAAAGTTTTAGATATAATCAATAAATTACCTGGGTCATTTGACTTTAAACAGAACGGGAAACATTAACGTCAACTTTATGGCGATCAAATTACACTTCGGATGCACCAACTATTTTACGGAACTGAGAACTCGATGTATCTATTGAATCGAATCTACTTGTATCTATTTTATCTCAACTTCGAAACTGCAAGATGTTTACTTGGTAAATACTAAAATAAGAAAAGTTTGGTGTTCAAAACGATCAACTTATTTTTTAAATAAAAGCAATATTACTAACCGATGACACATAGCACGACAGGTTTCCTCACAAAACTTTCCTCCTTGCCTTGTGACTTGTGACTAATACAATAAAGAATATAAACCAAGGTATTCTTCATTTCAACTATTCTGCTTAAAAGACTTCCTATCACCTTAATAATCGTTCTAATAATAGCGAATGTTTGTCAGGAAGCTTACAAAATTGTTAATTTCAAGAAAAATCTACTGATCAGAAGAGCAGAAGATATTGTAAGGAGGTACGAATCTTGCCAGGAGGGCTATAAATTACCGAACACCGAACACATAAACCAGAAAAAAAAATATTTAAGCGTTAGATACAATACAATGTTTGTTCTTGTGACAATCTATGTCCAGCAGCAGTGGACGGCTACTGTTTGTAATTATAATGATTTACATAAATAGCAAGTCGGAGATAGAACGGAGATACGTTAGTGGGTGTGTGCTATTACATCCTGACCTGAAATGCTAAGAAACAGAAAAAAGCAAGTAGCACAAAACGTTCTAATTGATATGGAATATAAGTCAAGAATATGATTAATTATTTTAATTAATTTAACTACGGTCGTATCGTGACAGCAATGAGCCATTAAACCACGTTACAGAAACAGTGGGAGAAAACGCATTGAATTAAAATTAAGACAAAGGAAAAACCAATGCATACTCATATTATTGTGCAGTTTTTAGCTTTCAAAAAAAAATGTTATCCGAAAAAATGCATTTTATAAATAAACTAGTAATAAGGTCCATCTACCGTACACGGCGTACAGTTAGCGCTGAATTAAATACGTATGAACGTATTTTAATACGGCTATACATAGTAGATTATATCATTTTAATTTCTCAGTAACCTGACAAAAATGCGTGTCAGATTATAAAACGATGACCTATAACTTTTTGTTTGAATCTCAAATGTAAATTAATAACTATTAGACATGGCAACGAGTCATCGCATGCCGTGCAGTTGATAGCAAAACGATTTCAGTACAAAAAGCGGAAAACCGCCCGTCATTACGAGAGAACAATGGACCGGCATTGAAAAAGTGCAAGAGTGGCCGGCCACCATGACGCAAAAAGTATCATTCACATGTAACTGAGACGGCACGAGCCGAACCGAACCAAAATTTCAAGAGATGGTAATTTTATGAACTCGATTATGAATTTTTGCGACTGTCAAACTTATAATTGTTCTCAGAGAAGTATTATATTAGTAAAATTTGTTAAAGATTTAATACTCATGTTTTTTTCATGTAGATTAGGCTTAGGTCAATCACATACTATTTTGTGACTATACGTACCAAATGCATACATATTAGTTGAACCTTGAAAACTAACAAAATTACTGTAAGGTAGGAAGTTGTCTTCATAGGTACATAACAAATACTCGAAGATAAAGTAGGTCTAAGCCATAGACAAAGTAGAACGCTGCGCTTCCTATAGACGGAGCATACAAGAACCTGAATGCAGGCATCAAATGTGTATGTGTGTATAAGTTGTATGGTTTTGAGTCCAGCTGGACTCAAAATAGTAGGCAAAATAGAAAAAACATAGACCAGAAAATGCTAAAAGCTACTCGCGTGCATTTTTAGGCTATATAGAGTTTATGAGTTTTTCTCTGTCTCTCATATGATTAGTTGGTTATTGTTAAAGGAATAAGAGTAGTATTTCTCCGTTTCTGCTAAAATAGCTTTCATCTAGTACATAACTTATCTCAGGTCTAAGCCATCATAGAACATAGAACGGCAATAGATCCCCAGATCACCAATCTTAAACCATAAACGCTTGTGAAAAAGGCCTTAATTCTAAGGTCACTCGCTACTCGCTACTGAGCTCATTAGCGACAATCATCTGATTACGTGAATCATGTCTAGAAAACAATACCTGAAGCACCTTTTGACACGGTAATAAAGACTAATCTTGTGTGAAAAACCTAATATTGTTCTAACATTGATTCAACATACAATTGGTCTAACAATAACACATCGTAATGTTATACTATGGTAAAGATACTCCGTCTGTAACATACTCCTAGGCCATTTTCCATCGTATAGAAGATCATTAAGTAGCCAAGACAAGTGAAAAACAAACAATGGTCGCTTGCGTTCAATACAATAATTATTAATTATTCTGAACCACCAAATAACATATCAGTTACGATTTTACAATGGAATGCTAAACGTTTTGAGACAACAAATTAGACGGCCGAAATTTGAGCTACTGCTAATGCTAATTGAGGTATGATAACAAGTCTGAGCTGAATTGAATTCCTGGTTTTGAAGGCTACGTGTGTTTATGATGTTTGTTGTATTATGTCATATTGGTTTTAAATAATTATTTTATGTTTCGGCTAGCACATTTTCAGTTTTAGAAAGAGACAAGAAAATCTTGGAAAATCATAAGTAGCATACCTACTGCTCACTTAAAAAAAAAACTGACCCGGTAAAAACATTAAATCTTTTACTATGTTGCCATACAACAACATTGAAAATGGCAGAAATTGAAACGTCTGCGAAACTGACGACCATTTTCAGAGAGGCAGGCACCTCAAGTAAAACACTTTTCTCAATTTACTATCCTCAATAGTTTTTACGTAAACGTACGACCTTATGGTGTTATTAAACACTGTTTACTTTAACATTTTTAAATATGTACAAACGCATGGTCATCGCTTATCTATATCTTAGCCTTCTAAGCCCATAACGAGGAATGGTACAATGACATAATCTTCACTGGCGCCCTTATTTGGACCAGTGCGGTGCTACGAGGTGTGAATAACAATTCCAGACCAGCGTAACCTCTATTCCTTTATGAATAAGATCGTTTATTGTGAAATAATATCGAAGTTAACATTACAGTACAGTGGCAGAATTGTAAAACACCTGTGTTGTATTAGTTTGTATGATGTACTTATTCTTATAGAGTCTACATCAATGATTGTTTGGTATGCGAAATGCACTCACTCAGGCGTTGTGACTTGTGAGCAGTTTTGGTGCATAAAATCATGTAATAATAATATATAGAATACTAAACTAAAGTAGAACTGGTATTATTCGTGCGTCGGTCATTGTAACAATTAATTAAGTACAATTATATTTGTTCTTTGAGAAGTTTAATTTTACGTGTATGAACTGTAGCCAGCACTTATAGTTGCCCATTTGTCGTCTACATTATCCAGTTGGTAGAATAAGTTGATTTATTGCTGACCACCACCACCCACCAGAATCAGCATCGGCGTATTCTCGTGTGTCTATTGTTAAAAAATATTTTAATGTCATTCCCACTATAGACAGAGATATACAACTTTTACTGAATAAATTAAACTTTATCGCTGAGCATGCATTGTTTTGTTTGACTTTGACCACGAAATAGAATTGAAACATTACTTTCGTTTTTGTTGGAATTAACTTTAATTAACTGAGAAATATTTGTATTGTGTACTAAAATAAATGTAAGTCAATGAATTATTTTAAATAATCTCTAGGGCAACAATTAACACGAGTTAAAACGGAGGTTTATTTATACTCTACATTTTGGCGTTAAAAGGGACTCTACCATCTGAGAAACTGCTAACACAATTTTGTTCTACTAGTCTTTTATGTTTTTTTATAGACAACCCTATCCTAAACCCGTCTAACGTCGTCGGAATCTGAAACATCCTCTGAGAGTTTGCTAATTCAAAGTTGATTTTCAATATTTGACTGCTTCGTAGCTCAGTTGGCATGGCAGTGATGTAGACTGAGTAAGCGTGTGCACCTGAATATTGATGTTTGTTTCCGGTCTGGGTGTAATGTTCGTATTATGTATATTTTAGATACAGGTTATTTTAGATACAGGTTCTTCCTAGTTAGAAGCTCAAATCAATTATCAAAGTGCGTAGTTAATCTGTAAAACGAGGTCACCAGCATAGGTTATTAATTATCCAAAGCACATCATCAAATTAACTAACAATTCCATTACAGGTGCATTCCAATAGACGATAAAAGGGCCTATCGTCGTTGACGTCGCCAGGCAATTACCTAATGCGTTAGTTCAGTCGACATTGCCTCCTGGGGTTTGTTCCGGTAAATTAATATAAGAAGTATTAAGAACAACGGAAAAGTAGATAATACGCTCGCTAGCAAGTACACCTGTTTAAGTTTAGCTCAACAATTCAAAAATCTTTAGCTGAACGTTAGCCCAATAATTTAAAACCGCTATTACTGTTTCCAAACAAGATTTTCCCAGACAGTTAAATACACTTTTTCTTCGTAACAGTCCCTTTCATTTACATATTAACTGCACAAATTCATTAATTAATAAGATAAAGTAAATTGAAATAGTACATAATTATGTAGATTAGACGATTGAACGTGCGGCATTAACGTGTCTAAAATAAAACACAACTAGCCAAACCAAGTTAATTTACCATTAATAATGCTATGCAATTTCATTCAAAATTGGCCTTGCAAAATTTGTTGAAAAGCATAGAAAATTAGGCTCTCTCGTGACAGACGAAATAAGGTTTGTTTAGTCGCGTCTTCACACCGATAAACTTGACAGGTGCCGTGAAAAGGAGATGGTCACGATTTCGCAAAAATTACGACCAAATATCAACGCTCGAGGAGACCACCTCGAGAAGACACTACGCCATCTCCTTCCCCAATCCTATCCTATTTATGACGATGACTGATGATATTTTTATGCAAAACAGCACTTTCTGAATGAAAGAGAAAAAGTGAAAATGTTCATGATTAGGTGCTTTTGAGCCAATTTTACGCAACGAATTTTGAGTGTTTTATTGTTATTTCATCCTACGCTTACGTTTTAACCATTATCATGGTTTTTTATAAAATCAAGCGAGATAGAAAGAGAAACTACTTTTTTTTTTTTATTATAATATATTTGAGTGGCGTGTTTTAATATATAGTGATAATCCTTATCAGCGAAATAAAAACTTTCAGTTTAGTAATATTTTAAATATTGCTGAATCTCTCATTAGACATTATAGTAAATAAACTGTAAGTACAGGAGGTACATACAGTACACGCTTAGCATTAGCACTAATCCGGGACGAATTTTTATAATAAAGTATTTATCGCATGGTTGGGCACAAAGCGAGTTTAAAAATGTACGGAATTTACTGTAAGATATTTTTTTAATCAATATATATAAAACTCTTCCGTTACAATATATATAAAACTCTTCCGTACTGACTGACTGACTGACTGACTGACTGACAGACAACGCAGAGCCGAAACTACTGGGCGTACAAAGCTGAAATTTAGCATGTAGGTTCCTTAGGGAGTGTAGGTGAGCACTAAGAAAGGATTTCCCGAAATTCCCATGGGAACGGGAATAAACAGGATTTTTGTGTTTATGAGAAATCTACGCGGGTGAGACCGCGGGGCAGCCTCTAGTCAATATATATAAAACTTTTTTCGTTACTGACTGACTGACAGACAACGCAAAGCCGAAACTACTGGGCGTAGCGGGCTGAAATTTTGCATGTAGGTTCCTTAGGGAGTATAGGTGAGCACTAAGACAGGATTTCCCGAAATTCCCATGGGAACCAGCCTCTAGTCTTTTTTATATAAACCTTACATAGGCAGAAATTGATTATAGTAACAACGCATACAAACTATAAAAACTAGTCGCAAACTTATGCTAGCTAGACAGGAAGTGATCACGACACGAGACAAACAAAGCACGGTTATGAAGGAGAGTGAATTATCCCATTTAACCCTTGCGTGCGCGTGTTAAATGGCTTGATTTAACCGCTATTCGCTATCCCAGCTCGCAAACTGTAGCAAGCCCGTGACAAAGTAAAGCATGACATGACGGATTGTTGTGACCTCTTAAACCATCCATTCAGACTACTTTTGTTTTATACTATTATCATACTTCTAAAATGAATAGGAACGCAGGTCAGCTCTAGTCAGCACTAGCAGTTTGTCATGTTTTGTGTGACAGACAACGGATGTTTGAAATCCTGTAACATAATGCATTTTGTTTTTTATAATATTATGAGACCAACTGAATAGAAACAAACAAAAATAGGTATTTTCATATCAATATCAGTAGAATGAAAATATCTGTTATATTTCAATAGATTGGTTTCAAGTAGTGTTATTATTTTGCAATATTAGAGCACAGCAAATTACATGTGTACGCACGCATTAAAAGCACTCCGGTCCATTTCAATATTAATTTACCGATGGTATAAATAGTATGTTTGTTTATGTGTTTTTTTTTGTACAATAAAGTATTTATTTTCTTCCATAATAATCGGTTTTCATGAACCACAAACTGAAAAAAGGCGCGGTTTTGCCGCTTCCAATTAGTTAATACGTTCTACAAACAAAAAAAAAAAAACTGTAATTAACTTCACACGTAAAACGCTAATTTCATTAAACAGATAAAGTCCTATAATTTATCACTTGCAAATTAACAGCTTACATTACATTTAACGAACAACTTTGTGGGTTTGGTCCACTGATATTTATAAGGGGTCCTTATCTAAAAAAGGTATTTTTCTAGCAGATTTAGGTCGACATCAGAGCATTCAACTATTTCTTTTTACATTCAATGACTGACTGACAGAAGTTTCTATAGGTACGCAAAGAGTTTGTTACCCCTTTCTTCTCTACGCTGTAAAATCATTGCGAAAGGGCGTACAATCATTTGACAGAGGAGGGCTCGTTTGGGGGCCTCTCCAGGCGACTATTGTCGTAAGGCAAGGCAAACATTTGTTTACCTGAGCCAATTGGTGGGCACCCTGAACTAGCTCGCCTCTCACAGTATAGGATACTTTACCAAATAAGGTATCTCTCTCTCTCTTCAGTCCTGTGTCTCCCAGTCGGGGCAGAGGGCAGATATTGTGTTTCTCCAGGTCGATCTGTCCGCGGCGACTCGCTTCAATTCACTCCACGTCAGCCCGACACTTTTTGCTTCGGCCAACACTGTCCGTCTCCATGTTTGTTTTGGACGACCACTTTTGCGTTTCCCTTGAGGGTTCCATTCTAAGGCTTGTCGCGGAATGTGATTTGTGTCTCTACACAGTGTGTGTCCAATCCAACCCCATTTTCGGCGACGGATTTGCAAGTCTATAGGTTCTTCGTTGCAGAGTTTCCATAGGTCGATATTAGCAACAGTGTCCGGCCAGAAGATCTTCAGAATCTGGCGCAAGCAGCGGTTAATGAACACCTGGAGTTCCCGTGTGAGGTCCTTAGTGTTCTTCCACGTCTCGCATCCGTACAGCAATACCGGTTTAACATTTGTGTTAAAATATTTAAGTTTCAATCTCTTAGAGAGGTGTTTGGATTGCCATACTGGTCGTAGACACGCAAAAGCGCTTTTCGCCTTGGCGATACGTGAAGTCACATCTAAGGTATCAATAGCAATTAATTGTCTAATTGACTTTCAATAAGTGATATCTAATCTTGTATCCTACATTGAATAAAGAATTATATGAATTTGAATTTAACACTAGCCGTGCGTTACATACAATTATAGAGGTTAAATCTAAAATTATGAAGCTTTTATTAAAAATGTTGCGATACACGACAAAGTAGGAGGTAAAAACAGATAAAATACACACGACTTTAATAGTAAAGACAAGATCGCGTGCGTTTCAGTAGAACTTCGATGTTGTTGAGGACGCCAAGGGGTGAACCCAGTATGGAAGGGCGTAAGGCAGTGCAAGGGATGTTGTTGAGGACGCCAAGGGGTGAACCCAGTATGGAAGGGCGTAAGGCAGTTCAAGGGTTCAGTTTCTCAAAAGCCCCCTTTTTATAGAGTTTATGTTATTCTTATTAACGATGAAAATTTAAATGGCTGATTTGTATAATAATATTCTTATGATCGATCGTTTTAGGAATGTTTTCTAGTTTTATTGTGACAAGAAACGTATTGAACAGAAACATATTAAAAATAATGCTATGTTTGTAGCTGCATCAATCAAGTAGGCGTACTCTGCTATAGCCACAACAAAAGAAAATAAAAACTGAGGGATAGTGATGGGCGTCGTCGGTCGTCGCCATGTGAAAATAGGTCACTGACAACATTTCGACGCTGGTAGGGGAATTTAATGTCCGTGCGGCATGGCAGGTGATATCAGACAATGGTCATTAAATTTAAAATATATTTGCTTTGTCTCACCTAGTGACCTATATTTAGATTTTTTTTTAGTGCCATTTTAATAGAGTCTCAAATTGAATTAATTATTTTGTCTCTTTTCATGATAAGTAGTTTTTTTTTCGTGTTAAGTATCTTTTTTTCCTATTTTAATTCTTTAAGAATACGAGTATATTTTTTATAGCACGTCTTGCCTGGTGTTTTCAGTTATCTGCTAGTTTTCAGTCATCGAAGAATATTTATAAATTTGTTTACTAAAGATTTAAGAACCGCCTTTGTTATAAAATTATTAAGAAGATTACTTTATGAGACAGTTGTTAGTAGGTTTTTTAGTTCTCATAAACAAACGTAGTAATAACATTGTGGCTTACAAGGTGATCTTGAACATTTCATGTAATATTTAGTTAGCAAAACAAACGGATATTATATGAAATGGATAATATATCTTTGGACAATATTACACAAGGCTTTGTCCCATTTAGAAACAATATGTCAGTAAATTAAAACATACCAGATAGTTTGTCAAGACTTATTTAGTTAAGTAAGATACAAGCAAAGAAGCCAAGCTTTTTATAGCACAGAACCTTGTGCTCACATAGCGAGGAATTGTCTTTAAAGTTGTCAATTTGTCATTGTTGTCATATGTATCGTGGTTTGGCTCCTTTGTATAGTTTTTTCAGTAGGGTACAGTGCCCAGGGATCAATCTACCCATTTATGACAGCTCTCTCCGAACAGTGTTTTGCTATTCGGGTTGTTCTGTGCTGTGAACTGTTGGTTTCACATTGGAACCGCATGGGAGGCATAAACCACCTCGACTCATGCAGTATAGGATACAATGTCTTCAAGCAATTTCAGGTATTTAAGTGTACTAGACTTTCAATAAGATATTCCATGTATATCCTATATAATGAATCTAAAGACTTACTTATCGGTCTGAACTTTGACACCTCGACGCCGCATTTCTCCCGGTTGTAGAGTAGCTTCTTGCAGACCCGCCATGGCCCGAAGTAGCCTTGGTCGAAGTTCGGGTTGTCGACTGTGGGCAAAAAGACACGATTTTAGAAAACACACACACACACACATAAACTCGTTAAATTGCCAAAGAAACAGGCCTCCCCACAAATCGCCACAATGGCCGGTCTTATGCGATTCTCATTTAGTGCATTCACGCAACTTCACACCAGGTCATCTGACCACTTTGTGCCTACTTTCGTGTCTTTAGGTGGATTTGAATAGCTTTACAATATTTCTCTCCTATTATACCATCATAATCATAAAAAAAACACTAAACTTAGTCATGAATAGTTTGAGTAAAATTTACCATTAGCATAATGTACTTAGTGATCATTTTTTATTACCAACATTCAAAAACAAAGTCCAAAAGAAAGTGAAGGAAAAAGAAGACCCGCTAAGTAGCTTTTCTTTTCAGCTAAACGTACAGTTACGAAATAGTTTGACCTCATTGCCTGTTGTGTGCAGGCAGGCGGCATATTTACATAAGCATAGGACTTGAGGCGACCATTCACGTGTTTTTATGCTCGGACAACAGTAACTAGTACAGATAAAGTATCTAAATAAATATTCAGATAGTTTCGGATAAGTTTGTCTCACGAACGCGAACGTCGCGGATGATGCCTTTTTTTGATAGCATTGGCGCAATTATAATAGTTTATGGGGAGAAATTATCGCAAAGATGCGAGAAAACTGCAGACAAGAAAAAAAGTTTGTCTCGTCACTTAGTTTTGATGTTTGGTCATAATGCGAAGGCAGCTGGCTATGAAATATGATTGGTCCGATTGTTTTTTTTATTCTTATTTATTTTTGAACCTTTTTTGTCATTGTCTAGGGTTCAGTGATAAGATCACTACCGCCCCGAAACATAGGTACTGAACTGAGGTCTACATAGACAGACAGTACAAAATCTTGAAACAAGTTCAATAGTAACCAGCGAGCCATGGAAGTGACCCACGCAAGTTCTTTTTAAAGAAACATTTGTCAATGAGTTGTTGTCTGAAGATGTTAACGCAATAAGTACTTGTTATCGGTGGGAAATCGTTTCCTAATTTACGTATTCGTAATCTTAGATAGATGAGGTAGATGACAATTGTGCGAATACGATGAAAAGTTTAAATAATATCGCCGCACTTTGCTTGGTTCGAAAATGTTTTTATTCTGTAAGAATGGGTCTGACGACCACAAAAGAGTGTTAGACCTGGTTTAGTTAGACTAACTTGTGATATCACGAATTCGTTCCCAGATTTCGTGATTTTAGTCTAACGATTTAGACCAGGTTTTTTTTTTTGAGGTTGATGATAAAATTAGCGCGCGCAGACAAACTTTTTGACAAATATTATAAAGAGCGAAAGCTTTTCCGCTTCGGACTTTTCTTTAAAATAAGATTATTGAATGCTTTCATTGTATAACTATTGCTTAGAAAAGTCACCGATATCGTCGCGTTTGCTACAAAACTACATGCCTCAGGGAAACAAGGCAGGATGTATGCGGTTTCAACATATATCCATCCGTGAATGGACACGTGAGAAGCAACTGAGGTAAAGAAAGACAAATGTAGTTAATTTGATCTACTAGAATTAAGGGCGTACACTTCCCGATTTAATTTTAGGAGAAATCCCTAGTGTATCTCTCGAAATATTTTACGAGAGATGCTCTAAGATTAAAAACATTTAATATATTGTACTGAATTATTATGCTAAAGTAGAGCTTTATCCTATTTACAACAAAAGAGAGCGGTATTATCAGATGAGAGTTTATCACGGATTCACGAACTAGCCTGTGAAAATGGAGCAGCGGGGATATTCGCTGCTATTCAATAGTGCTAAGCACTACTTCACGACTTGTCTATCGCACTATAATTTAATTTTAAACTTACCGATAGAAAGTTTAAACTATCTTCGTATATGACACTGCATATATATTTTGGGTAATATAATGGCTGATCTTTCTATGACGAATTGGGTTGCTATGCATGCACAGGACACTTTAGGAAGCTTAGGAACTTATAAATGCAAAGATATTTGAAAAATTGTATCTTTTAAAGTTTGTTATGCAAAACAATACTGATTAGGTAGAAAAAGGTATCTAGATCATTCACACTAATTAATGTTAGTTTTTTTAAGTAACAAATAACATAGGAAATTAAAACCAGAATTAACACGGCAGGCTCCCTTTAAAAGTGAAAATGTGCGATCAGTTCAACACACACACTTGACTAAAGCAACACTGTTCAGTAGCGATATTGAAAACAAGGGCAAAAACATAAAACAGTTATTCCTCTCGATTAAAACCCACTCAACTATGCACAGGCGGGAAACAAAGGCAGTCTACGAAGAACGGTTATTCAATAATGTAATTTCAATTCTACTTCTATACCACAAGCGGCAATTCAATTGCATTCCTCAACCTTTGACATTGAATCTTTTATCTGTGTCAAGACAATTACAATTATTGAAGGAAATTGACGTGTGGCTGATGCGGCGGGCGCCGGTGATGCTACAGCCTACTCTCACATTATATTTATGTAACATTGTAAAAATACAACTAATGACAATGATTCCTATTTCGGAACTTTCAAGCCTCTACTTGCCATATCACGGAATTACTTAGCAACTAATGTAAGAAGTAAATACAGCACGATATGACATAATGTTTACCGTTGTGATTTGATGAAATTGAATAAATTCCACAGAACATCAAAAGAACTAAGAAAACATTTTTTAACTTGAAGAAGAACATTGAGCAATACTTTCTGCCTAACCATTCCTAGCACAACACGACGGAGGCATGCAAAGAAAAACATCGTCGATTCAAGTGGCAGCAATAACATCCGATGTTTCACAATCAAGTTTAACATTTGCACCTCGTTTGTGACACTGAGTCACGTGTCAGGTGTCAATTAGGTACTAAATGACCGGCATTTGGGTTAGCCGACCAGTGCAGTGGCGCAAGAAAATATGCAGTAATTAGTCTACTCATTTTCGCTCTACATAAGTTAAAGGGCTTGGCACAAAATGGCATCAAGAGCGTGCAGTTGCCACTTGCTAAGACAACGTCAAATAATTTGCCACGGATTAAAAAATATTCACGATTCTAAAATTATTTAGGTAAAGCGATCGCAATTACGCAACTCCAAAGAGTTTCTAAAAGCCTTCTTCCAGTCCACTTTCTATCAATATTTAAAATCGTGACTGCAACTCTTGGTGCTTGTCTGGTGCTCCATTTCGCGGGCACAACGGTTACAGTTAAATATCATGAAGGTGCACTAAACAATACGTCGTAAAAGAAGGAGCGATAAGCTTTACGATTGCAGAACCCGGGCGAGACGATAGAGCCTAGTGCAAACGCCGAGAGAGCCTCACAACGGAACAATTACAAATCGTTCCCTTTAAATACAATTTCTCATTCAAAAGTTCAAGCGATTGTACGAATAGCAACAGATAATTAAGTTTCCTGTGAGAGAGATAGCAAACCGCATCGTAATCTTAATCGAAAACTTATGGCCAAGAACATGCTTTAACGGAAATGTTAAATAGAGATACAGTCTAAGGTTATAATCAAGCTAGCTTTTCACTTACGTCGATTAAAGAAGAAAACTCGTTCAGTCTTTATAAGCCTATCTCAGAAACTAAACGATGATTGAATCAACTTCTCTCAAATAAATACAACATAAAAATATGTAGTAATAGGAAATCCCGGCCAAGCGGAGAATCACATTCAGCATTGACTGCAAGGAGACGTCATTGAACAACAGTTAAAATTGACAATTCATTAACCATTAACACAGTCAGCTGGCAGCTAATTGTTTGTCAAAAAAATTGCAGAAAAAAGATTCGCGAAGCCTTCATGCTATGGAATCCGTACGCGAGGTCATTGGCTGGCAGACGGTAAAAAGGCATTGTCATCTCTCGCTCGACCATTGACGGAGCTACGACGGAACCCGATCCGAGCTCGCACCGCGGATCACAACAACAGTTAGCCTATTGTTGCTCAGTACAATTTAGATACAATTTTTGGGGCACGGCGTGCGAGAAAAAAGCATAGAGCAGTCAACTTTCATATAATTTTCAGATGGCATTTTGATAGGCTGAATACAATTTAAACTTTTTTTTAAACCTGTGACTTTGGACGTCCGGGCACAGATTAGAGAATAGATACTAGTCCGGGTTCGATTCTCGGCGGGGGCGAACATTTTGTCATGGTTGCTTTGTATTGTGTATCGAGCAACCTAGAGTTAGGGACTATTCTTTAGTCAGTTCAATTTGGGTTAAGAAGCTATGGATGTAATGCGTAATACTTCTTTTCAGTTCAAATTATTTCCATTTAAAACGCAGACGAGGCCATTACGAAATGCGATTATCTTTTGAAACGTCAAACAACCATTTTACGAGCAATTCGGCACATTTGTGTCAACGAAGCCATGCAACTGTGCATTGTTACCTCGCGTCTGCTTAGCATGCAGCTTGCCGCATCCAATGTCATCGCATGATGCGATCATCTACACGAGTTTAAGATTGTAAAATACTAACTTTAAAACCCTCTGGGATGGAATAACAAGGAACACGTTTCATTTACTCAGATTATATAAAAAGCTACGCTGACAAGGTCTACAAGTAGGATGATTACTATTTAAAGTGTTGACGCAGTAAAACTTACCTTAGGTGGCATATACCTAGGATCAAGAAGATTAAAGCTGATTTTACCGTTATCCGGCAGCGTAGGTGTACCTACCTCTACATTAATGAATAATATTCTTAATGAGTCACTTAATGATAACACGTCTACACTGCACGCTTGTGCTTTGTAAGTACCTACGTTAGATTAATTACTCTCAAAAACCGTCTGTTGTTCTCAAAGCTAACTGGAATTCTTAATCGTAATAAGATCTAAAATAATATATTCCAATGATAAAGGAACACCTCTACATAAAGTCATGTGTGACAATATGTACGTTGGTACGATATTCACATGGAAAGTAGCTTACTACATTACATACTCAAAACATGCATTATTTTGAATACTTGTCCAATGACGCAATCTTTCCTCTATTCATAGTAAACATAACAACTTCATACGTGACTCTACTAACTATAGTTGACAAAGATGATTTGCGTCGCTCCAAAAAAAAGGTAACTTTTAGTGCAGTTCAATATCAAACATATTTAAATAGGTTAATTAAATACACTCTTCAGTATTATGAGTATTATCGAATAGTACATTGGAATTTGTACCCATCTACAACCAGTCTTTTGGTGATACTAAATACTGTGGCACTGGGTACTCCCACAAGTTTTTGACACAAAGGTCGCCCTCGAGGTCAATAACCCGTTTGGCAGTCATGCCACTTTTAAAAATGCACCACACGGGTCCCATCGTCAGGTAAGGTACGATACAAAAAATAAAAGATGATACGTTCAACGGCTTCATTTGTTTAGGATTTTGAAAATATGATTATTAACAACGCGTTGTCCTTTGCAACGGACAGACTTGAATACTTATTAAAAAAAAAAAAGACAGTGTTATTTTATGTTTGTTAGGTACTGACAAAATTCCAACTATCTGCAGTTATTTGAGTTTTTTTTTACCAGCCAGTACTTAACTTTTATTTTATGTAGGTAGCACCTATGTATTATCGAATTCCTATTGTTAACCAAGCGCATCTCGCATCCCAAGTTGACAAGGGGACTTAAAAAGGCTGTGTAACAGTACCCACAGTAGTCGGGAGCGCGGTTTGGCCTAGTTTTTATGGTCGTAGTCGCAGTGCAAGCACAAGCACATCCGTTATAGGGCCCGCTTTTTAAGCTTGCTCGAGATAAAAAGAGATCAATAGGAACCTTACGGTTAATTTGTACGTGAATTATGATTAAATGTTGACTTTTTATTTGTAAACATTTTACACGCCGTTAATTTTGGGTGTCGCATTATAATCTCGTTATAAAAAATATTGGTTTGATTTTAAATCACTGAGCGTGACGAGAGACGCACGGCACAGCCGATGACACAGACCTAGTAACAATAATTACAGCTGAAGGGATTAAGTGGGTCATTCAACATTAACTATGTGCCTATGGTCATGGGTGGGACCGAAAACCAGGATAGTACAAATCAATACAAACAAAGTGAGCTGTCGGAAGTAACCACTCAGATTTCTGGTTTCAGGTATTCTCTAACTATGTTTAGTATAGAGCAATCATTTCTGATTTTTAGCAGCAATTTGTGACTGTCTTTTTAATAAATTATAAAAATAAATGCGGTATATTTTTAAAAACTTTAGGAGCACAGTTAAGTAATCATATTTCTAAATTGTTTTCCAATTAGTTTTATTTCGATGACTGACAATAATAAAAATAAATTTGTGTAAGATTAATTCAATTTTCAAAGCATGCTAAGTCCCAAAAGACCACCCAATAAAACTAATATGCCACATGCCCCGGTATGCCATAGGATAAGAAAAATACTCACAATAGTAAGACTGCACCGAAAGAGCAATATCTGAGTCATCTGAAAAAATGTGTTTGCTATTGTACTAACAGTGCTGGCAACAAAATAAAAAATAAATAAAAATGTGCACATTATCTTTGAAAAATTTGAATAAACATTATTTAACAAAGTAAATAAAAAGCAAATTGTGCAAGAATCTACATAAATTTTTGATTGATTTATGTATTTAATTGTCTAATTTTTATTATTATTTAATATTTTTTTAAATTTAAGTAGCATCTTTTAAATTGTAACATTTAACAACTGAAACAAAAGTTCCATTTGTAAATTACATTAAGATACAAAATAATAGAAGCATTATTATTCTTTCAGAATTTACTTGTAATGTTAAAATTTGTGTACTTACTTTAAAAAAATAATAATAACAAGGCAAGAATTGAGAGGTTAATATTAAAATTCATAGTTATAGGGATTTAATACAGATTATTATTTGGTATGGCCATAACCATGAGTAATTTAGTAGAGAGCACTGGGGGGCAAGTTTTTTAACTAAAAACGATCAACTCGTAATTGTCTTGTTAGTAATTTAATTAACCATTGCCACTTTAACAACTGCAATTTAATGCACCCCCAAAGAAAACAGCAATAGTTAACGAAGTCGCTAACAAGACAATTACGAGTCGATTGATTTTAGTTAAGAAACTTGACCCCCTGGATAGGACACAAGGCACCACATACCTCGTAAACCATATACCCTTGTTTTTGTTTTGGATGGAAGTTAAGTATAGCATATAAAATTAATAATAATTAGTCTCCAGGAAGTGTAGATATAAAATAAATAAAATGAATACAGTAAATGATCAACTTACAGCTATAGAAGTATCCCCACGTTGGCAAGCCAACAGCGATGGCTCCAACGACAAAGCATATAAATCCAAATACAACAACGCCTATGGAATACAGCACTTTTCCGCTTGCCATTGCTACATGATCGGAAGCCTTCTGCTTCACTCATTCATGGACACATTTTTGGATTACATATGATTTTTCATTTACCTGAAATGCAAAAGACTAATTGAAATAAATATATACAAAGCTTTGAAGGTTGGCCAAGACAGGAGCAAGTTTGGCAACTTATTATTAAGTGGCTTATTGTGAGCCCATGTCCCTGATGAAGATGATTAAGAGTACATCATCATCATCATAATTGATACTCTTATAGACTCTTGGTCTAACTGTAATCTTATTGGACAACCTGCAGAGATGGTCATTGGGTCGTGAGATTAAATATTTTTTAATGAAACTGGTACCTACATAACCAAGGTAGATATTTGGCAAAACAAATTCATACATACTTTTCTAGCAGAATATACTCCAGTTCATGGCTCAATGGTGGTGACATGTCACTGTTATCATAACACTCTCCAATGCAACATAGCCAACTCTCAATTTACATTACTATCACAGGGTAAGGCGGGCTAGCTATCACAGCACTAATAATTCACCAAGTTTTATGAGAAACACACCTTGTTTCCAGTTCAATAGTCAGATTTTGAGAATTGCATCAATAAGACTACGGATTACTTTCGCGAAACAAAATCTAACAAGCGATTATACCTAGTACGGCTACAGGTTTTGTTTTGGACTAAAACTTGAACAATGAATGATTATCTTCTTAGAATCTCTATGAGAAACTAATAACAATAATTTCGGACACGGAGCGCGGCACGCTAGGGTGCACAAAGCGAACGACCAACACGAATACGGTTCGGTAAATAAACTGGTTTTTTGATTTGTTTGAGTGAAGCGAGTGAAGTGAAGGGAAAATGCTCCACCTTCGCTCTCGGCTCGCGCGCGGCCAGTGCTGTGCTGCGAACTCGACTCCGTCCGATTCTGAAAAAGACGTAGACTAAAAAAAAAACTAGAAAATCAGGTAGTAATTTTTAATAGTAAAATTTATACATTGATCAAAGAACTTTTTTCTAAGCTTACCTAGTTATAACTCAATCAAAATAATATTATGATAATATTAAGTAATATTAAATCAATAAGTACATAGAGAATACATACAATTACATAGAATGTTATTTATTACTAAAGTAAAAATTTAAAATTTGTATTTGCTAACACTTTATTTTCTTAATTAATGCACCATTGGTCAGTGGGTCGTTTTCGGCTTAATAAGTTATTCTTTTTCAAATTTTATCTATTCGGACGCTTTGATAGAAAAAACGTAGATTTTCGGTCTGAAGTACGTAAGTTTGCAGAAAAGGACAAAAGTTAGTAGATCTACGAAAAAATACGTAAAATTTGGCAACGCTGCCCGCGGCGCATGTCTCACAGATAATAAAATGTCTACACTTGGTCTACACGTTTACACGGACGGCCACAGATACAGATGTTATAGATTAAATATGTCTACCCGGCAACGGCACGGAACAGCACGCGCCACGCACGCTGGTACACGCACCGGCGGTGGTGGTGCGGTGGTGGCACGGCGGCATGAGCACGCAACGCACGCACAAATCCCTCTAAAAAAATTAATAATCTTAGCAGTTCAGCAGTGATAACATGACGAAAATTATAAAAATAGTCCGTCATGCTGCGGGGGCTGCCCCTGCAGCACGACGGACCATATTTTGTCGAATCTAACTGTCACTTTTAATCACTATTGACATTTCAATGCCGTAAAATGTATGGAGACGATCGACAAAAGTGACATACATTTTCCCGCATTTAAATGTCAAAAGCGATCAAAAATGACAGAACGACTCGACAAATGGTCCGTCATGAATAGAATAGAATAGAATCATTTATTATTTATCACAGGTCAGGTACAGATATTAATGTAGTACAACAGAGTATCACCGTGATATACCTTTTTTTTTTTAGGTATACAAATATTATTTACTTATAGCCTTAAGTAATTAAAGCTGTGGTCAGCTAAATAAGTTTATAACTTTATAACTTTGCTGCGAAGGGTGTGGGTAAAATCGGTATGTTGATGAAGGCACTGTTTAAGGCCGCGATTCTACGGGCAAGAAAACAGTCTATCTTGCAAGTGAAAACCCCGTAGCAAGTGATGTCGCGACCGCACTTTTCTAGGGGTTCACTTGCAAGCTTTTGGTCGTGTCGGACATTTCTCGCAAAGTTTTCCTGCAGGTGGAATCGCGACCTTAGATTATTTTCCTGACAACGGCGGATCCAGTGAAGAGAGGGTCTATCATGGGGGTCATGATGCCTCCTGGGCTGGGTCCAGAAACTGTGGACCAATTAAACATAATGTTATACATTAAACACGGTTACTTTTTCATCGTGGCGGAATCTTTCTGGGCTATGATGAGAATAATTTGGAATTTTATTTTTAGAATTTCAAAAATCAAAAAATCTTATTTAAGGCCGAGGGATTATTAACCCCCCGCATATTGCCCTCTACTCCCTGACTCGCCTGGCTTTGACACTAGCTAAGCCACTGCTCTGTCTTAAGTCATTGCTCTGATGCTACACAATGTAGGTATTTAGTTTTTTTTACGAAAACTTCTGAAGGATCTCAAATGTGCAAGGTTTATTATTTTTCAATTTTGTTTTCAGGAATCAGTCCTTTATTACTAAGTAGGCTTAGTAATAAAGGACCCTGATACGAAAGCTGGACTGCTTTTGTTTCCTGATTTTTTCTCTTTCTTTCCTTCTCTCTCTGAACTGATGTGATGACGAAGATCGAAAGTTCACGAGTTCACGGTTTGGGGCAAACGAAGTGACTTGCCTGAATCAAATCGCTTTTAGCGATATGGCCATTCATTGACCTCTCTTTCTCTCCTTCAAAATTTTAACTTGTTTTATTTTTAATTAGTTTTTTTTAGTTTAAATCCTTTTATAAGCCATTACTTTTGCCTACATTTACTATGTGCCAACCAAGCTGCGCACATGCGTTTACAAATTAAAATTGTTGAAAATAGGTCAGTCTAAAATTAGGAGCTGCTGAGATTTCAATGCTAGTTTTGAAGTGTGAACAAATACCTGCCTGGCTGGGCCTAGTCAGGCTAGACAACAAAATAAATTGTACAATAGCTTAAAAACTAAGAATTATTTTAACGCTATGTGATAAAAAGAAAGAGAAAAATGAAGTTATTTATTGTGAATTGGGTGTTTGCAGCAACTTTCGGTACATTAAATATTAGTGAATTGTAGTTTAGTTTACAGAGCACACCTTACATTACAACTAACTGTCTGTATGTATTTATTTTTTACAGCTACTGTGTTTGCTTCTTCAGTTTCTGTAAGTTGGAACTTATTACTTATATTATTATTTTAAGAAATAAATAAATTAATGATTCTTGCATTTTCTGAATAAATCTTTTTCGAAAATAAGATGTCATTGTGTAATGTGTGAATACTATGTGATGACCTGTGTTTAGTGTATTTTATGTGACTTATTAGGGTTTTCTGCGGTCAAACAGGGAACCCTTTTTATTTGACTAAGTCCTTCTACCCATCTGTTGGTCGTCTTAATTTGACTCCATTCTATTTTTATTTTACTCAGGAACCTATTGAAGTAACAGGAGTGAAATATTTCCCACATACACTTAATATTTAACCCACTATAAAAGAAACCTAACCCGACATTTCCTTGGGTTTATAAAAAAAAACCTATTTTTTTTCTGTTCATGAGTAGAAATTACGCCATGGGCGCTAAGGTACGGAACCCTACATTGATTTTGATACAATTGGCAATTTATCTTTTATTATTTCTTTACAGAAATCAAGTAATGGTTGCTCGGAACAGGGTGATTGCATTTTGGAAACTGAGAGTTGTACCAATAAATGTGGCTGTGATTGGTCTGAGTAAGCATACTTTAACACTCCTTTAAGTAGCTGGCAGCTAGCCTATAATTTTAACCTAATTTCCTTTTTTATTTTATTTAATGCAAGTCGTTACATAAAAAAATATCAAATTGGTTTATATAATATTTTTTCAGAGCATTTTACTACAATGCAACCACTGACGAATGTTCATTAAATATTCGAGGACTGATGCTTAGCTTAGTGGAAAAATATAATGTTGGTGGTAAGGAATAAAAAAAATATACTTGATTTTGTTTACGAATATGTACGTACAGTGGCGGACATGGTCGGCGTAACACTTCCGGTTTCTGTATTGCAAAATAGCTCTTGTTCTTTGATAATACAGTCTATGGCTACGAAACCATAGACAAATCTGTTACGGCCTACTAGTCCGCACATACTAGTGTACATTATTTAAACATTAATTTGATAATGATAAAAATGTTTAAGATAAAGGTAAAATAATAAACGATCGATTCGGCCACCACGGACTTTCCTGTGCGCGCAGTGCGGGGCGACTGCCGCGCCACGCCAGCCTGAACGACATCATCCGCCGGGCACTAGCCAGCGTCCACGTACCAGCCATACTGGAACCCAGTGGGCTGGTGCGTGACGACGGCAAGCGGCCCGACGGTATGACTGTCATTCCGTGGAAGCGCGGCAGGCCTCTAGTGTGGGACGCCACTTGCGTCGACACACTGGCGGCCTGTCACGTCAAACACACCGCAACTGGCGCGGGCGCGGCAGCCGCAGCCGCTGAAGACTTCAAACGGAGCAAATACGCTACTCTTAGTAAGGAGTACGAATTTGTGCCGTTTGGGGTCGAAACCCCTGGGCCGTGGGGGCCAGAGGCGCGCCGATTGTTTAAAGAACTGTCGACGCGCCTGATCGACCAGTTAGGTGACCAGCGGGCCGGCTCATATCTTGGCCAGCGCTTAAGCCTGGCCATTCAGCGTGGGAACGCAGCCAGCCTGCTGGGCACGGTTCCGACCAGTGGCGGCGATCTGGACGTAATATTTTTTTATTTGTAGAATTTTTCGATTTTAACTTTTAATTTTTTATTTTCTTTCCCTTATTTTGTAAAAATTGTAATATACTTAACTGTAAATATTAATGGAAAGCTGTAAATAAAGTACAACTTACTTAAAATATTAAAAAAAAAAAAAAAAAAACAAAACATCCAGCCGACCTGAAACACATCCGGAATAGCACAGGTGTTCGAATAATGCTGCATGAAATATTCCTTCTATCCGAAAATCTCCAGGAAATATTATTTAAATAATCAAGTCTCAAAACTGAACTATAGGTATAGGTAGGTAACTTACTCAAGTTAATTAAATTTTATTTTGTTTTAGAAAAACTTCACGTTGAAGCTGAACAAGTTTTCCGGGGTATTCTAATATCAGCTGTACTGATTATAGCCTGTTCTTGCATTTGTGTACTGTCTGCCTGTATTTATTGTTGTCGTATTACATACTAGTAAGTATCTGAATATTTTCTTTACCAAGCTGTTAATTTTTTTGCAAACTGTTTGCAAAGTTAAACTTATTATTTAACTTTATATAAGTATAAACTTTGATTTCAGTGACACGAAGTTGAATAGTGACGTCAAAGCATTAAATAAAAAGTTGGGTAGGGATAAAATGAGTAAAATTAAAACAAAAGTTAATTCAGATCCAAAAGCAGAAAGTTGTAATGTAGTGGTTGAAGATGCTGGATTGTTTGTTTGTTAATGTCGCTGTGATACAATTTTAATTAATATTTTCGTACGTTTTAAAATAAATAAATCAAAACAAACGGAATAATGTTTTATTTTTAATGAAGGTTAAATAAGTTTTTGGATATAATTTTAGTTACATACAGAATAACTTGATAATGAGTCACAATGTGTGTTTTTTTCTTCTTTATTCCTCAAAGAATATACCCCTGAGCCCCCATGAATGCCACATTCAGGTTTCGCAGCCCGTTGGTGACAAAATTACCAAAATAATGTCACCGAAAGTATATTACCGTCAACCACCATTGTTTAAGTATAGCTCCTCATTTCTAAGTTTTTGATTAGGTATTGTTTTTTTTTATTAACTGGTTAACTCTTAACAATCTTTTGTTTTGTTACAAATGTAAGTAAGTTTAACAATGTCTTTTATATTTTTGTAATTTTATATTTTTTGCATACCCAATAGAATCAATACAATTGAAACTTTTAAATGTACATTATTATCTGTACTTTAACATTGTACTTAGAAGGCAAAATAAATTTATTGAGTATTGAGTACCGTAGATAGTAACGGCGAGAAAAACGTTGATGACAAGTCTTAGGCCCAAACGGTTTTTTGGCCATGAAATCGTTAATTAATGAAATAATATGCCTACTAGAGGACTGTAGCTGCTGTCTAGCTAGCTATCCTTCCTTAGAACACCGACGATCGTGATGCACGGCGAAAAATAAAAACTTTCAACGCTACAGATAACTTGGCTGTATGGACTACGTTTCTTTGCCTGCACAGAATTGCCTAATGCAAAATCTATCACAAACAACAAAAACAAAACTAAGAAGGAACATAACAATCAATCAATCAAGCATTGTTTGTTTCATGTTTGTTGTTCGCAGTGTTGCCAACTCGAGTTTTATAGCTTGATTAAGCTCTTAATCGTCTCAGCTCAAAAAAAATGGGTTAGCTCTTTTTTTACAATTTTAGAGCTGAGAAAGTAGTATTATCATTACCCCGTGAATAGTGAGTGAGTGAAGTTTCTAATGAGGGGTTTTCAAAGTGACAGAAAAGAAAAAAAAAAAGATTCTTAATACGCCGCTAGATGGCGGTGTCTACAGCAATATTAGAGAGATGGGAGATCGAATCTTTGGATTGGATCATTTTCTGCTTAGTATAAATCTTAATTTCATCTACTCCGTCACTGCCTCAGTTAAATTTTAATTTTAATGTTTCATTTTGAGCTATTGAATCATTCATTTCAGCTTGACCTATTGCTCCTGGCAGAGCGCCATCTGGTAGCAGCTTAATAAAACTTGTTTTTTTCTTCTGAGCTGTCAAATTGAAAACCTCTCATTCATTGTAAGTGGTAAGTTCGCGTCACTTTGGTTCGGAACATTTTTCCCCGTGTGAATACTTTTTATTCATCATAGTAAGATGGAGTAAAATAAGGTTTAAAATACTTGTTTTCTTAGCTAAAATAATAATAATAATAATCTTTATAATAATATTAAAAATAAAAATGTACTAAATTGTGTTTCAGCTCCTTTTTCTGAAAAAAAAAAACTAGCTCTTTTTTTAGTTTTTTTCAGATACAATCTAGCTCTCTTTAAAAATTCATGTGGGCAACACTCATGCATGTCTGTCATGCATGTTTCAGTCAGTCAACACATCAGTTCAGTTTTCAAAGTGTTTTCTGAAGGCTTTGACTTGAAGATAGATAATTCGGAAATAATTATTAATTAAAATACTTATAAGTGCTCGTAAGTACTACATTAATTACAACATATTTATTATAACCTGGATAAATATATATATTGCAGTAATGAGTATTCGGGCAGTATGCCTGAGCAGCCTTTGAGTATTTTGTTTTTTGTATTTTTTGATTTCACATTTCAATGTTAATATCACATCAATATTAATTTTTCAGATCAAAGAAGATGTTTGAGATGAGCTTATTAGAAATGGTATTGGTTGTCATGGGTATCATAATCGCCATGGCCCTGATAAGTTGCCTCTGCTGTCTTTCTATGAAACTAAGGTAAGTCTGAACAACTAAATTTATTTTTCTGCTGAAATATTATAACATTATAGTTTTGAATTCGAGCTAGGGACAGATAATATTGTTATATCTAGCTGGCTGTCACTGTTTAAGAAGCTATTTACCTAGGTTTATATTATTAAAATCTATTGCTGTAGCTTGGGTCTTGCATAAAAAAATGGTTGGGCCGAATTTTGAAATTTGAAAAAGTCCAGGGAAGGTCTAAATTGTGAGAAAATACAGAAAAGTCACTTACTATTCCATGCGGACAAACTAGCACCCTCAAATGCAATAACATTAATACAGTTTCATTTAATGTATATAATTTCAACTTAGTAGTGACATTATCATTTTTTTATAGAAAACATTTGTTTAATTTCCAGTGATCTCAGAATGAAGAGCTATATCATCAGAATGGCCAACAAGAAAGGTCTGCAAATAGACCTTGACAAGATTGACCCAGAGCATGCCAATCAGTCACCTCACACCAATGAGAACTGTTCAATATATGTGCCCGATGTTGGTATTATACTTTAGCTTAGATTTTTTTGAAAGATAAGCATCTAAATGTGTTTATTGATTTGACAACCTTTTACTTTCTTTCACCAATATGACTTGAAAGCTGTCTTCTGTGAAGAGAAAGGAAGAAGGAAGTATTTGCAGCTATGAGGTATCTTCTTGTGGACCTGTGTCCCCACTGTTTCTGGGAACAAGGCAGACACACACAATCATTCTGCATCTCACTCTTCTAGTGGTAATGGGATTTAATACATTTTATATAATGATTACTTTCCCTTGTCTAATTATTAAGTAATGTTACCTTTTGTAAGTTCTTATTGATTATGAACCGAAAAAATTATTGATAAAAAATTTTAGAGGTAAACCTATGTCTGTTTAGAGACCCTATTTAAATATTTTACTTTTCTGGTTAATATAAGAGGTCCTACAAGGTCTTCAGGTAAGCTAAGAGTGACATGGATAGATAGAAGTGATTTATGGGTCCAAACTTAAATCGTGAATGATGAGTTTTGGAAGGGAAAAGATGTGGAATTGTAAATTCCGAAAGATAAAAATTGCTTCATGTCATGACAGAATGGTTTTGCAATCTTGCAATCTGTTTTAAACTATTGTATAGTATTAAAAATAATTTAATTCAACAATTATATACTATAATCAACAATTTAATATTTCCTCAAAGTTGGATTTAGTGCTGGTATGATTCTAAATGAGCAATTTTTATTGCCAAGTGCTATTATTGTAGAGTAGAATAGTAGTATAGTTTAATAGATACTTACACAATTACCTAAGTATATAAAACTATAAACATGATCTCTTTTATATAGCCTTTCTAAAAGTATATTTGACATTATTTTATTGTAATGAAAAGTCAAACCTTACCACAAAAAAAAACTTGACCCTGTAGAAATAATTTCTTACTGTGACATAAATCAGGTAGGTAATACTGCTTTTTTAACATATTCAATGAAAAACACCTTCCAAGCATTGTCTGCTAAATATTAGAATTTTATAAAAACAATTAGTAGTGCCTAATATTTATACTTATTTTAATACCTTGTGCCATGTACACTAATTAATATTTATCGTAAGTGAACTAGAAATATAACTTCCTGTAGTGAGTAAAACTATGTATAATGTTAAAACATGATATAAGTATTTTCGATTTCAAAAGATAAATTGGAGAGATTAAAACTCTGAATTACACTGGACCTCCATCTCATGATATTTACGAATTAGAAGACTTAATATAACTTTAGCCTTATTACTTACTCGTAATATTTTACTAGTGATATGAAAGTCAGAAAACTTGATCTCCAAAGGCTTTAACTTTAGATTAGTTTTTTTTTAGTTTCACAATACAATACTTACAAGTGTAATTTACTGATGTCAAGTTCACATGAGTTTTTTTTGTAAGTAATGAACAATTGTTGAAAGTAACCGCGTGCTTTAGCGGCCTTTATATCAATAATCCATGTAAACCTTATATAGCGATTTTGGGTCTTATGCCTACCCTAGTATTTCTGGCTTGTTCAAGTGTGAACCAAATAGTTTTAATTAATTTAAAAACTATATCTCATTTAAAAAAATCTTATTACCTTCATAAATGGACCTAAACAACTTGTATTATATGCTGAAGACGAGCGCACAAAATATGATAGAGTGTATGAAATTATAAGAAGAGAGATAGTATAGTATATTCTTATCATTAACCTTTGTCTAACATTCCTTAATTGTATTAAAACTTTACAAAAACTGTAAATGTGTAAAGTTTAAGTAAGTAGTTACCCTAAAAAGTTAAACTGTGGCATATACATTATGATTTAATTGACTTACCACTGTGAACGGAAAATGATTTATAGGTAGTATACTACAAAACACCAAGCCGGGCTGGTAACCACTTAAGAATATTCAGGAATTTAGGAATGAATCTTTTGAAGATACGGCCGTCCTTTAAGCCAAAGTTTTTCATCAAACCAATATTATAACGGAAAAAGTTTGTGTATTTGTTTGTTACTTCTTCACGTTTAAACGGCTGGAGCGATTTCAATCAAATTTGATTTGGAGTTAGCTGACACCCTGGATTAACACATAGACTACTTTTTACTGCAGTGAACCGCTGGTAACACTGCGGGGCACAACTAGTTAACCATAAGTTTGGACTTTATTGTTCTTAGAACGTTACCCTATAGGTACTTATGTAGTTCGGAAAGACGCTGAAACAGTGGTAAGCAGGCAAGCCGTAGTAATAAAGTTATGTATGAAAACATAACTGCCATTTTATTGTGAAACGCTCGTGACTGATACTTTTTTCCAGTAAATATTTTATAAACGATTGATATATTTGTTTTAACGTAAGACTTATTAGCTGTAAGCTTAAATGTCTATTAAATACTGGAATATAAAATAAAAAGAATGTTCTTAATAATTATGAAATTTATTACTTTTTAAGGGTGGTTACGATAAAAATAACACATTGCTATAAATGCTGATATAGCGTTTATATTACCTTTTGTATGTACAGAACCTAACTTCACTAGAATAATTTGCGAATAGAGGAGCGCATAACATAATACTGCTCCGTGGCTCAGTTGGCAGTGATGTGGACTGAGTATGCTGTGCACCTGGGTTCGATTCCCGGCAGGGTGAACATTGTTATAATGCATATATCGATGTTTGTTTCCGGTCGTAATGTTCGCCTCTGTATATGTTTCGGGCACCCTAGATACAGGATCTTCCTAATTAGGGGTGTTCTGAGTGTGATGCGTTGTAATAAATTTTGTAGAAATTTGCAAATCGAAGCGACTCTTCGTTCACTCGGTTCATAATTTTCTTAAAAGAAGTGCAGTTTATTTTACTACTTAGCAGAAAACTTTACAACGCGTTAGATCACGATTCACGAACGATTGCAGTTTATCTATCGAATTTTATCTCTCGAGGGTCCTTCCAACTGAAATCCAAAGTTTACTGAAACTGTTGTATAGAACAGAACTTTTGCTAAGCTCTTTGATTCTGCTAGAAAATAATAAGCGGCGGAAACCTACCAAATCTGCAAAAGTATCTTAGAGTAAGTAAGTAGGAAGAGTTTGTTACTGTAGCAGAACTGCACTTAAATTGTGTGATGTGACTTCAGACCTTCATCATAGAATTAAAATTGTCCATACCTGTCCTAGTTCTCGAGTGGCGACCGCGCATCAGAATACGCAGTGTAGGCAAACCCCCTCCAAGGTGGGGGTTTGCCTAAACTGCGTATGAAATTTGCGAAATAACCTACACTAAGGCTGAAATTCACAGTCAAGTGTTTGAAGCTATACTCGTTCGAGTAGTTCCCGAGTAAGTACTGATTATTATCCTGGATCGAGCTGTTTGGTTTAATTATGCTCCTTCGAGCATATGTTTCACTGTCTCGAAGTCGTAACTCGACTAAGGTAGGTAAGTATGTCCATCACTTTGGAGCGGAGTACAATGTTGAGTTACATTTTGACAATTTGGAGTGCGAGTTCGAGCTGCGATACGACTGTGAATGTCAAGGGCTGTGTCAAGCAGTGGACGAGATTATGATGGTACTAATTCCAAAGTAAAAATCATGTCGTACGTATAGAAATAAATATAAATTATCTACTTACCTATCGTTTTTAGGTAGGTCTCAGAATAGGTCTAATGTAATGCGAAAATTTGTGAGGTGAGAAAAGTCCTTTAATATGTATTAGGTTTTAACTGAAATTGTTTTCCAGATGGAAGAGCCACACGTTGCAAGAAGCACGTAAACGCTGACATTGTGTGAGATGCGTGACATCAAGAAAATCGTAAAACGAATGCATTTCAGACACTACTAAAATCTTCCGCGTAATCTACGGAAGGTTGCCCGCATTTTAGTGGCGCGTGTCTCAATCACAAATACAATTTTATAACAGTGTAGAGAAAAAATTTAGGTGAATTTATATTAATTAAACATACCAAACTGTTTTTAGATGCAGTTTAGTGTATTTTATAACTTCTATCACTGATAATAATTGTAACGTAACGTAACGTAATGTATAGGTACAGTGACGGACTAGGACGGCGTAACACTTCCGGTTTTTCTGTATTGCAAAATAGCTCTTGTTCTTTGGTAATACAGTCTAGGGCGCACGAGACCCTGGACAAATCTGTTACGCCCTCCTAGACCGGCACTGTACTGTACACTCGCTTGCAATAAAGTGTAAAACTTTTAGAACAATACTAGAGGCTGCCCCGCGGTTTCACCCGCGCAGTTTCTCAAAAACGCAAAAATATCGTTTTTCACGTTCCCATGGGAATTTCGGGAGATCCTTTCTTAGTGCTCACCTACACTCCCTAAGGAACCTACATGCAAAATTTCAGCCCGCTACGCCTAGCAGTTTCGGCTGCGTTGTCTGTCAGTCAGTCAGTAACGGAAGAGTTTTATATATATTGATTGTAGGTAAGTAAGTACTTACTTCAATACATAGTTTAAAACAAAGTCGCTGTCGGCGTCTGTCCCTATGTATATTTGAAACTAAGCAATGGATTTTGATGCGGTTTTTTTTTAATATAGAGTGTTACGAGAGGAAGGTTTATGTGTATAATACATGCACAACATAGTAAAAGGTTCGGCGGTACCAAGTTCGCCGTATCGTCGTTGTATCTATGTACAGTTGGGTAGGTTTAATGAGTCCACATAGGTTCTTCCCCTAACACTGTCATCAGCTAAACTTGTGATAAAGCTATCTGCGCGCGTGACCGGAATAGAACCCGGGACTGGCACGTGATGTCAATGCTAAACCTATTATTTATTTGACTGCTCCGTAGCTCAGTTGGCAGTGATGTGGACTGAGAAGCGTGTGCACCCGGGTTCGATTCCCGGGCGGGGCGAATATTGATATGATGAATATCGATGTTTGTTTCCGGTCTGGGTGTGATGTTTGTCTCTGTGTGTGTTTCGGGCACCCTAGATACAGGTTCTTCCTAGTTAGGGGCTCTGAGTGTGATGTGTTATTATTATTATTTAGTTTGCACAAAACAAATAAGTTATTTATTTTAAGATGGCTATTCATCCCGATTTTGTATGTCTCCACGAGTGTTTGCAACTACTAATCTGAATTTACGATTTTATATATTTCCTGTTTTGGGATTTTCTTACATAGGACCTAGTTAAGGTACCTACTTACATAGGTGCGAAATATTTTTCACTGTTTTTCTTTTCCAATACAAGTTGGTAGGTAGGTAATTAATAAACTGAGTTCATAAGTAACTTTATAGATTTCATTTAAAGTGACTAAGTACAGTGTGAGTAAAGTTTCAAAGAAAACGTGGCTCGGTACTTACTCACTCACTCTCAAGTGAATAGAACTCGTTACTTCCTCTTTTCAATGAAGAAAATTGTTCAGCACATTGACGCATTTGTGAAAATGATGTGTTGACTCGACGTTTTCCTTGTTTTAAAACAAATATTTGTGTAAGCCCGAATTGTCTTTAGAGGCACCACTTCTTTATATTAATGCAGCAACCCTGCTCAATCTACTTTTACTATATTTAAAAATGAATCGTGGTTCGTTAGTCTCGCTAAATTTTGAAGCTGATTTTGGGTTTGAAATGTTCGCAGTAGTCTAGGGAAGGTTTAAAAGTAGAGAAAATACTAAGTAGGGGAAGTTAGTAAAAACAACTATTTAATTTTCTCTTATTTTCCAAATAAAATTGTAAGGCGCGATACAAAGTTCGCCTGATAGCTAGTTGAGTATAAAATTTAAAACAATTTGTGATTCTAATTTAGGCTTAATAATAATTTAACATTTTAACACGAGCACGAAATTTATTTTATTTAGCCAACGGTGACTAGCTAGTATGTACATTTTCCCATCTTTTTTTTCTTGTCGAGGTCAATGTAAAACTAAAAAAAAATCCAAAACTATGTTACATTAAAAACTTAATACCTACCTATGTATTAAATGCTACATATAGGTTTTATAAATGCCTAAAACTCACCGAAAAGGTTAAAATTATTCAAAATCGTTTTTACCTGTGACATTCTAATAGAGGCAGGACACAATTTTCAATTTCCGCCCATTCGCAGTCTGTTTTCATTGGTCTCGAATCAGAACTAACGGCTCTGCAGGAAATTAATCGAATTCCTAAAACTCAGTCAGTGTAGGTTTTGTCTAGGTTTCTAGAATCATTGTCTAAAAAATGGTAACTGTTTCCAAAGTAAATAAAACTCTAACATTTTGTTTCCCTTTCCCAATGACATTTTGGAAAACATACTTTGGAAGATATACGGCGAATACTGGAAATTTGGGGAATTTATTGTTCAGCTGTATCTGTCCATCAGTCAGTAACGAAAAAGTTTAAAATGTTAATATAGATTAAATCAATACATAGTATAAAATAAAGTCGCTCCCACAACGGATTGAGATGCGGTTTTTTTAAATAGATAAAGTGATTCAAGAGGAATTTCGCCGGGTCGACTAGTTAAATTGATATGAGTAGGATATTAATCTCATGCTATATAGAATATAGATATTATTAGATATACTCTTAGGCAACAAATAAATAACCGAAACCTAGTAAATATTTAATTGGAAATTGCTCTCGCAACAGGCAATCTTCAGGGCGGGTGACGTCGTGGAAAATGGAACTGCCTGAGACATGAAAATCTTATTTCATCTCGTAAATATAATGTGATGGAACGGAAGTGAAATATTTAGGTAGTAAGAAATGGTTAAAATAACAACAGGGTTTTCTTGTTACATTGCTAGTACGCCGACACAACGACAAAAAGTAACGCTTTAAAAAAAAAACTGGTTTTGTGGAAATATCTCGTCAATTTGTAACCCGTTCGATCTTGTTCACAAGTTTCAGAAGTCACTATTAAAGAAAACCACTGAGAAATACGAATTGTTCTCTAAAATAAAGTGGTCATCATGGTTTTCATTTAGGATTCAGAACTTAACACATTTCTCACAACAAAACACACGATTATGCTAAAATATATTATGTACTTTTTACTGCATGAAATCCACCTAACTAACCTTACTTTAATTTAACTGATACATTGATACAATGGGCGTTATATCGCTTAAAGCGTTTTATTATAGTCAAACCATTATGCTTCATACTATAATCTTACCTATCCTAAGGGCGGTCTAGGTACTTTCTGTTTAAAACCACATACCACATTCATTAGGCATAGTTTATTTGTCCATAGGTCCATAGTAAGCCTACGAAGGTAACCTAGCTGTACCTGACAGACGGACGACTGACGAAAATTGAAAACAATGTAACAGCAAGCGAGCCCCTAACACAAACTTTCACAGCAAATTCCCTTTGGATCATGCCTAAAATTGTTTTAAAATAAGATCATTTCACTGGCTCTTTAAGATAATATATTTTTGTATTTTTTTTTAATTTTAACGTGAGATTATTATTATTATGTTATCTGTTAGTAATAGTTCCTTCTGTCACACGCATAAACTATCTAAAACTGTGTTTTGTTCAACAGTGTGTTTTGGCCAAATGAAAATGGTTGTAAATTTTAACGTGTTTCTTATTTGTTTCTTTGCATTCAAATTGTATGAAACCGAACACAACACAGTAATATAGTTCCGGCTTTTAAAATTATATTTTTTCACTTCCGTAGAGTACACTACTATAGGAATACCTGGAACCTTAAAAAGTAGACTGGCTCTCTGACACTACTAAGGGATTTATCCAAATTTCGCAGACGAACTGAGTTTGATTTGATCACACATAGCAGCAACGTTAATTTTTTTGCAAATTTAGTCCTGAAGTATACCTACAGCATTGGTATCTTTAATTTCTAAAAAAACTCTGAGACAAACAAACATAAAATAGAAAGAGATGTGCTAAGGCTAACACCTTATTTGATTTTATTTTTAATTACTTATCTTACCTATGTAAATGTTAACTAACTAACTAGCTGTAAAGAAATTCTATATTTATGGGGTTCATGGTAAAGGACGACGAGGCGGCATATCCGTGTCTGTCAATCTACATTTAGTATTTTATCCTGTGCAAGACATGATACTCGCGCTACGGGAGCTTTGTTACGTACCTACCTATCGCTTCTTGTATGTTGTTCTCTTTATTGAATGATACATTTTCAATAAATATGACAAAACAAAACTTAGCTATCATGTCGATCTAAAAGAGAAAAAATAACGATTTTAATCTGAAAAAGTTGTATAATAAGCATAATAATAATAACAAATCACACTCAGAGCTCCTAATTAGGAAGTACCTGTATCTAGGGTGTCCGAAACACACACAGAGACGAACATTACACCCAGACCGGTAACAAACATCGATATTCATGATATCAATATTCGCCCCGCCCGGGAATCGAACCCAGGAGCACACGCTTACTCAGTCCAATCACTGCCAACTAAGCCACGGAGCAGTATAGCTTAAATTTCCAAACACAAAGTCATCAACATGATTTAAAAGTACAGATTTCTGAGCTTTCAAATATTACGAAAGCTTTATATTCCGCGCTAAATAAATGTGCAAAGAAAATTGTTGGTCTTTTGAAGCCTGGAAATGGCTGTTTGTATTCGGAAATTGTTATGTTAAACACAACATTAAAGTGATGATGATTATCGTTATTTTTTATTATTTTAATAAAAACATGTTGTTTTCCTCCAGCGTTCTAAAGCGTAAACGAAACCTTTGCTTAAGAAAACAAGATCAGTTACTATATTACATACCATACATACATTCATAACGTCACGTATGTTATATCGTAGTAGGCAGACACAATTGATGTTCACATGCTACACACGCTGGTCGGTTGATTTCTTGAACTCTTCACGCAGCGGCTTTTGTTCAGCCGATTTGGTTGATGAAATTTCGCCGTGGCCTACCTTTCCCAATCGTGCCTTTCGCATTGAAATTGATTCTGAAAAAATATTTTGTCAATCTTTTATTTAGTCACAGTATCGTAAAGAGTACTAAAATAAATTAAATGAAGTCAAAAACTTGTGGAAATTAGCTGCAAGCTAAAGTGTCCAGGCAAAGTAATAATAGGAACAACAAACTTATTGTAATTATTAATTTTCGTTGAAATGTAACTGTGAAATATGAACATTATCATTATCACTAAGCATTATCACAAGTTGAAGTCGGCTTGGCTTTATGTAACTTAAAGATAATATTATTAAACAAGTAAATTGGTGAGAGCAAGCGTCGCCCACGTATTCCATCCATTTATAGTAAGCCTGTAATTTGTGGGTACAAATAAGCAAGGGTCCCTCATTCCGCGGTCTAATCTAACAAATCTACAAAAGGGCCCAATTTTGAATAAATGTATTTATTGTATTTTTTTTGTTTATAGAATTACTATATAACTATATTTCCTATTTTAATAAATGGCGACTCAATAATGACTCTAACGTTAGCAACATATGTTTTATTAATTTTTCCATCGTGCTAACGGCTAGGTCCGCATTTAATACAGTGAAATTAAAATTGGTAATCATTGTAATAGAAGGAGGTAATTAAGGTAACTACAGGTAGTAGTTACCTAGTAGTAAGTACGGTATTATATTGTTGACATATATCTAAGTATATTTTGTACGCCTTACATAAGGGCAAAACATAGAGGTACTAATTAACTTACTTTAAAATCTGCATGTTATGTAATACTACCTATGTTTCACAAAATATTTTTTTCTTATTCTAGTCCGGTTATCTTCAGATCAAGCCAAGAATGAAACTCAAGCCTAGAGTAGGTTCTTCTTCTGTTATTTAAGTGTTGCCTCCTCCACTCCAGTCGTCTCTCCACTTCTTTCACGTCCTTGTAGGCTCCACTCCAACTTTCTCCTTTATCTGCTTCATGTAGCTTCCTCTCGGTCTGCCCGGCCCTCTCCGTCCTTCTATTTTCCCTTCTATTAAATTCTTTATGTAATTATCGTGACGTATTAAATGTCCTATCATTTTCCCTCTTCGGTTACTTACTTAAAGGTACTTACGACCAAAAGCACAAAAAAAAACTACGTTGACGTCAAACCCTCATTCCATAGCACCGCATGAGGGTCCATAAAAATAAAACTATCCTCATGTTTGTGGCATCACAAAAACAGCGGGCCCTTTTTACGTGCCCGTTTATGGGGCGGGCGGCGGCGGTAGGGCGGAATGTTCGAAATAATATAGAGTGCGATTTTTGATTAGCAGGTAAATGAATTGGTCGCTTGTCAAAAATTACGTAACCCATAACATTCTTTTGTTATTTTTGCCTTCAAGAATGAAAATGCGAAGAATTTCCTTGTTTTCATTTACAGAAATTTAATTTACAAAGTAATAATAATTTAATTTAGTTTATATATTGCAATAAAGTGTCTATACTATACTAATACTACTACTACAAAGTGTCTGACTTGACTTCTAAATATTATAATAATATGTTTACGTGAATATACTTACTTAATTATAGGTAGTGTCAGTGCAAAGGTGTTAATATGACCTATCGTCGCTTATACTTCAACACCGCGAACTTGCAAAAAACCGTTTTTGACTTTTTGATGCCATTGGATAGAGAATACAAAGACGCATCTCCTCGACCAATAAAAACACTATGTTTTCAACCAATAACAGCCCGTAATTTACAAAAACAAAAAGCGCGAATCTGAGATTGGTCAGTTTTTGGAAACAACACCGCGAACTTGCCAAATTTTCCATAGTAATCCAAAGGAGGTACTACGTGGTCATTGATTTAGTTTTATTTTTATTATATGAGAGGTTTTTCGTGTGGTTTTTTGCATGAATATGATAATTTAATAAATTTGTAACAAGTTTTCGTTATTAGTTTAAATAAACAAATAAAAAAATCATTAATTACTAATAGTTAAAAGTAACATTGACGTAGATTTGCGATGATTCCTTACAGATATTTCGGAAGAAACTATGATTAAGGATTTAGATTCAGATGCCTTTGCCAAAAGAGATAAAGATAAAGAGTATATTTAGAAGTTAATTTAAGTTAAGATTCAACTAAATATTACACTAAAACAATCTTCTCCTAGTGTGTTAAACTAGCGAAAACTTGCATCTTTGGCGAATGTTGGTATTGCGATAAATAAAAATCTCAAAAACAGGAATATTTATCTCAGTAATGCCTTACTTTGGGTAGCAATGGAGCAGAACATGGAAAAACGAAAAAGATCATACACTGATCAACTGTGACTGTGTGTACCTAGATCAGTTACTAGACATTACTGCACCATTACCAAGATTTACAAACTTGATTTTATAAGTGATTATTTCCAGCAAATTTATTGAATTATGTATTAAATATTAATGAACCTTTATTAAAGCTATAATACTATTGATTGTGTGCCAGATTTTACTTTGCTGAATGTAAATGGCGACACCTTCAGTGATTAAAGTCAGTCATTCCCAAAGACTTACCTGATTATTATAAGATCATTCCTGATTAGATATCAGTTTTTTCCTTTCCACAGGCAAACATAACTGTTTTATGATAGTAGTAATTGATATTTTTCTGGATTTATTACTATGCGTATTCCACGCGCAAATTTAACGCAAACCAGTGCTGAATTAATACGCATAACTAACGTTACTATGCACGAAACAGTAGAAATAGTGTCCAATCTTAGTCCTTAGACCAGAAAACACTATACTTAAGCTAATATTTAGTCACAAATGATACCTTTTAACTAGGCCCGGTTTGCATAGAAGTCGCGGGTGGAGTATAGGAATATTCCGCGAATATAATTCATATTGCCAATTTAAATTGCGCAACACCGCCTATATGCATTTGTGGCTTGATTGTTAGGTTAAATGATATAATTTTTTTTTGTAAATGTGTATTTTTTTAATAATTGAAGTTTTAAATTTATTGATAATTTTATAATAAAAAATTCAAAAGTTATGAAGTTTTTTGTCTCTCCTGTAAAGTAGCTAAAATGCTTATTGGCGGTGTTGAAGTATAAGCGACGCTATGTATTATTTTCTAATGTAGCAAGCATGGTCATCTAATCACACTGAACACAGCCCTGCTCGCCCGGTGATCACGTCGATTTATTGCAACGCCAACAATTTGAGATATTTTAGGGTTTCGGTTTCGAACCTCTTAGTAGCAAGTGAAAGCTATAAAATATATTTATTATAGTATCCAAGGAAAAGAAAAAAAATAAGAATAATAATAACTCGGAAAGTAAGAAAGAAAAAACATTTTTTTCTATGTTTTTCAAGGCGTTATGTGCCTTAAAAGAAGTGCTAACTAACGCTAAAACAGCAGTAAGATTATAAATGAACTAGCTGGCTGCTACGATATTAAATAAAATTCTGCGTAAATAAGATATATAGGCTAAGGGGCCGTTAGCAACAACTCACAATAAAACGAGAATAGAGAAGCCAGTTGGTCAAGGAAAAGGTCCTGTAAAGGACGCCGGAATGGTTAAACTTTCCTCTTTGTTAAGATTGTAAACAACAAACAAAGTCCGCACAATAGTGCTGCGCAGTATTAGATAGCCATATCTAGTACTTATGAGGGTTCCTCTGACAACAAATAACGCGAACGGGTGCTATACTAGCGCCACTTTGATAAATAATCAATTTCTTCTAAACCATGGACAAAATCAAAAATATGCGTCAATGATTCTTGTCTCTTGCTTATAATTTCAGAAATATACATTTTTGAAACTAAAAGTAGCCTCTTTAGGCTACAAACTAATATTTCTAAGATCATTATTCTGAAAGCTACACAACAGAGCCTTAAAAATTTGAAACAAGATTATCTAGAGCGTCATTGACGCATATTTTTGATTCCGGCCATTGTTTTGCTATAATTATTTATCGGAAGTGGCGCTAGTTTCGCACCGTGTGGCGGCCCTTAAAGCTCCGCCCCCGCTGAATCAAAGAGTTAAAATATGAGTGCATCTTCAGAAAAATACATCGCTCGACAACCTTGTGATTATGAGCGTGAGAGCTAAAATACAAATGCAGTTTTTAGTATAATCTACTATTTTGTCTTATAATACAAATATTTTCCTAAATCTACTTCCGCTTCGGGCAAAATTTTCAGGCATAAGATTCCATGAATGTTATCTTACATAACTGTGTGAGAGATAGGTGTGATACCCAGAGGATATTTTCAAGGGTTTGTGTGTGACAAGAATTTATTATCTTTACTTATAAAATAATTAGGTATTCGTATGGCTAACCTACGTGTAAAGTAAATGCTTGCGCAAGTGCGCGTCACTTTGCCTTTGTGGCTTAGGTACGTCCATTGGCACTGTTAACGCATTAGTAATCTAACAGGCTATACATACTTTATTAATATATAAGTATATTAAAATAAATATTTTTAAGTAGTTAAGTAAAACAGCCGTACCCCTTTTTATTCGTCGCGACCACGTAGGACATGCAATCACTATACATAAATAAATACTATAAAACTCTACTGGCGTTTTAGCGACTTTTGGAAAGGACGCAGGGAATCAGTGATGATCAGCTTTTGAAACCCTTCTACACACATCATAAGTACGTCCTAAAAAGATAAGGCCCGTATACCTAAGCCCATGATAAAATTATGTCGCCTCCAAATTTTAGATAATGCGCTACGGGGTAAGGCATAAAGCCCTTGTTATCTTGAGTGTCGAGTATAATTTATTTGTGAATTTCGTTCTATGAATATAAAAAAGTGCACGACAGGGTGAGAAGTTGAATTCCTTAGAATTTGAATTTCTTATTCCATTATTTTTGGTTTCTTAATAATGGGTTCCTAATACTTACTTACCTAAAATAACAAAAAAAAGAACACAAAATTTATCAACAAAACAAGTAGGTTAGGTGAAAGGTGGACCATTAAAATTAAAACAAACTTTGTAGACGATCTAGATATTTGCAAAAACTGCAATTTGCAAATTTACCAAGCTACTTTGTAACTTTAGATATACTTATACTTACTTGTAGTTTATAATTTACTTTAAAATTCTAACGCTAAATCATAAATTGCCTGGATAGACGTCTAAAGGGTCATTCTTCAGGACACGTTTTTTAGGCGGCATCGCAAAAATAAAATATAATTCGTTGAGTAAGAATGCAATATTTTTTTTCAGGCAATGTTTTCATCCTCCTTTAGCTGGGACATCACTGATTTTCCATGAATTCAAGTATCAAATGCTTTAAAAAAAATTACAAACCCTCATTCTTCCATTTGCGTGGTGTGTCCCTAACCCATATTTGGCAACTCAGATAATTTTATCTATTAAACTAATAGATTCTAAATTCCAAAAAAATTAACGTTAAGTCCTACATAGTTGACACTGCGATTAAAAATGTTGACATGATTATATAAGTTTAACTTTTTCAGAAAAAAAAATATTTGTACTTGTCTTGGGGTTGCCTCTGATTTGCGTGGATCAACGTTCAATCACTCGTACGTCCCTTGTTTCGCAACCCTGTCTTATGTGATCCTAATACAATTTATATCTAGCCACACTCCGGCGATCTAGCTAAGTGTGATGTGCGATGAGCCATCAAGTTTCAAAAAAATAAGGGCAAAGACAACGTTGCGTGGGTTTGGTTTCTGAAATCTTTCATTTGCGTGGTTCGATTTCCATCGATATTTATGGACTTATTCATTTCATTTTATATTGTAGCAAACACACATACGGTAACATAACTTTTATTTAACTCACAGTTTATTTAATCAAAAGGTTTGATTAAAAAAAAATCATAAAGGTTTTATTCTGATTTTGGTGGTTGTGATTTGCGTGGTTTACGTGGCAATTTTGTCCACGCAAATCAAGTGTTTGGTCACGCAATTGATATTATTTAAATTTTTACTATAGTTTTACATACTTATCATTACTTAATAGTGTACGTACTAACATTGAATGTAAGATATAAATAATAAAATTTAAGTTAAACTTAAAACATGATTATTAGTACGCAAGTATGAAAAATACTAATATTTACATAGAAATAAGTTAGCGGAAGCCATGCATAGCGCCGGCGATTCCAACTCTGTTGCTAGGGTTCATCTGGACGGGTTGCAATTGGTTGAAGTAACACAGGCGCTTGCGCGGCTCAAACCAAAAAGGTCAGCGGGTCCTGATGGCATTCCTGCGTATTTATTTAGAGATTGCCGTATGGTTTTAGCTAGGCCGCTACTTCACATCTTTAACATTTTCCTAGCGAAAGCAGTCTTTCCGGATCGTTGGAAAATTTCTAGTGTTATTCCTGTACCTAAAGGTGCCTCCTATTCGAGCGTTGATGGATATAGACCAGTAGCAGTGTTATCGACACCCGCAAAGTTCTGGAGTCTGCGATACAAAAGAGTGTCCTGACTCAGGTAAACGCCCAACTATCTGACGCACAGCATGGCTTCAGGCCAGCGCGCAGTACAACTAGCAACCTGCTGAACCTGATGTCGCGCGTGGTGCCTGTGGTGGACGCAGCAGGACAAGTAGACGCCGCATACTTTGATTTTAAAAAAGCGTTCGATCTTTTCGACAACGATATTTTATTAGGGAAGTTGGCGGCGGTCGGCTGCACTCCTCACTTATTGAAGTTTTTCGCAAGCTATATGGCTGATAGGCGACAGTATGTCGAATATAACGGCAAGAGGTCAGATGCTTACTACACGAGGACGGGGTCAGCCAGGGAATCAACTTGGGACCTTTAGAGTTTACCATTATGATAAATGATCTCCCTGGAGTGATCCAAAACGCTAACTGTCTACTGTTTGCTGATGACCTCAAGTTGTTTATGGAGGTAGAAGACTTATCAAGCTGCAAAAAACTACAGCAAGACAAAGATAGGGTAGTATCTTGGAGTGAAGAGAACAAACTGCAATTTAACACTGCCAAGTGCTTGATGATAGGTCGCGAGCTCCACTTGTGCAGGAGTACAACGTGAACGGTGACGCAATGGTGAGGGTTACAAAAGTGCGAGAACTTGGAGTGAAACTGAAAGCTGACTAATCTTTTAGTACACATATTAGGAACATTTGCAAAAAGGCTTTTCGAAATTTGGGTTTTGTGTTGCGTAGGGTTAATTGTTTTACAAATATTTCTGCAATAAAGGCTCTTTATAACGCTTTAGTTAGGTCCCAGTTAGAAAACAATGCAGTAATTTGGGCTCCACATGAAACTAAATACAGTCTCATGGTGGAGCGCATACATAATAAATTTGTAAGATATTTATATTTGAGACAGTATGGAGTTTACCCTTTTAATCCTTTATTGTATCCTACCGTATTTATTTAAGGTAAGGTATGAGTTACGTGTAAGGAGGGAGTTTGCCTTAGTGTCGTGTTTATTTAAATTGTTAAATGGAAAGACGCATAATCCAGATCCTTCTGGCATGCGTAAGTGTTTGCGTGCCCGACGGCTACGCGACGCGGCGGCGGCGGCGGCCGCGGCTGCTAGCTTAGCCACGCGCGCGCACTAACCTACTCGCGAAGGCGCCTTTGACCCGCGCACTGCGCACTCTCAACCTGGTCTCGGAGAGTGAATTTACAAGGGTTACAATGTGTATTCTTTGTTACGATACTACTCTATCGAAATAGGCATAACCTGTAATGGTAGAAGTAAGTTGAAATAAATAAATAAATATATTTTAGAATAAGAATGCCATTTTCAGGAGAGGAATAATAAAAAAAAAAGAAATCCGCCGAGATAAATAGAAGAAAAATTGCTAAAGAGAGAGATTAAAGTACTATGATGAAAAACTTTTCACGGATGATGTTAAATTTAAATCTTTAAGGACATTCCTGAAAAAATACTAATAAAGTATTTTTTTTATGATGTTTATCCAATTTTTATACGTTTTTAATACAAAATTACTCAAGAAAAAAAAATGCTAGACTAAACTCATAATACTGGTTTAAGTCTTACCTACCTATTCACATGTAACCTACCTAAAAAATAACCATTTTAATCATCTAAATGTCGTTCGCTCATACCCTGGGCGTAGTTTGTATTTTGAGGGTAGTTCGATATTCCATAATATGAAGCAATAACTATTATAAAATCAATACAATTTACTTCTGATTTACGTGGGATGTTTTGTGATTTGCGTGGCTTCAGATTTTTTAACCTTGATTATCTCAGTAAGTTTTTTAGTTATTGTGATGCCTCATCCGCTAAAAACATTAGTTTTACTTATATATTTGGACTTTGATGTCAGAACAATAAAAAAATTATATCTCAAAATTGCCACGCAAATCACAAAATAATGCGTTGCTCGAAGAAGCACCCTAAAAATCGTAATAAAAAGTATTTTAACAGTAGTAAAAAAAACGGAATTTGCAATTAAAATTGAAAGACTAAGCATGTCTAAGTATGACGCCCTCTTTGACTAAATTATAAAAACTGAATTCCTTGATTACCATCACAAAAACCACGAGTATGAATAAAATGCAAATCGACAGCGTGTCACTGGAGACGAGGAACCAATTTACATACAAATTAGACGGTTCTCTAATAATACATTGAGATGTGTAAAATGGAACGTGATTTCGGGCACATCTTCCGTTTAAGTTGCGTAAATAATGCGCGGACACGTCTGGAACAGAACGTAACTGTAATTGACTAAAATTCGGACAAGGAAACGTTTTATTTAGAGAATACGTGAATACATACGTATAGCGTGTGTGTTTTCTTTGAAGTTTTCATCAGGGTCATAACAGGGTGTTATTTCTTAACTTTGCCATTCAAACAAAATATGAATTGTCAAGCTAAATTGTAGAGGCGCGAAGAATATTATCATTCTAATTAGTTACTGCCGCTCGTCGTCTTCTTCCGAGATTACCTTGTAAAAACTTTGCAAAAATAATTATTTATTTTTACAAGTTTTTTTATTTCCTTTTACCTAGGAGGATTTCGAACTTTTAGCCGGAGTGGCACCAGGCTACTTTGTCTTATACAAACGTCAAAACTTCAGTTAAAGTATTATTATTCTTTGTGCACTAGTTAAAGTTCTATTTTAGTTTAGAGGTCATATTTTACTGTCATACATACCTATATTATACGGATAGTTTTAAATTAAGAAAACAGAAATAATTTATTTTTAAATAAAATGGTCACTAGTTAAAGTTCTATTTTAGTTTAGAGGTCGTATTTTACTGTCATACATACCTATATTATACGGGTAGTTTTAAATTAAGAAAACAGAAATAATTTATTTTTAAATAAAATGGTCACTAGTTAAAGTTCTATTTTAGTTTAGAGGTCGTATTTTACTGTCATACATACCTATATTATACGGATAGTTTTAAATTAAGAAAACAGAAATAATTTATTTTTAAATAAAATGGTCAACTTTGTGTCCAAACTAGAGGCTGCCCTGCGATTTCCCCCGCGCAGATTTCTTATAAACACAATAAACCCCAATTTCACGTTCGCATGGGAATTTCGGGAAATTATTCCTTAGAGCTCCCCTGCACTCCCCAAGGAACCAACGTCAAAATTTTCAGCCCGCTACGCCCAGTAGTTTTGGCTCTGCGTTGTCTGTCAGTCAGTCAGTAAGGGAAGAGTTTTATATATATTGATAGATTTATGATTAATAATAGGCAAAATAATGAGACTAACTCCTTAATTATCGTCTGGGTTCGTATACAATTATTTCCAGTAATAAATAACCCAATAATCTGCCGACTAATAGCACAAAGGCCTTTATCAGAGACCGCAGGGAGGCTAAGCCCTTTTCACATGTCTCATTTTATCACGGCAGCCCTTCGATCAATCACAGTGACAAGGGTGTGATGTGAGATGAGTGACAACTTTAGAAAGCCGGAAGTCACGGATAGTGGAAACTTTGTTCTCGTCTCTATTTTCAAACGGGAGCTCCACGATGTGATTAATACTTACTAATGACATTATTTTCATATCATTCATAGTATTTTTAATCAATCAATTCTATAAATTAAAGTCGCTTTACGCGTCTGTCCCAATGTATGCTTGAATCTCAGGCTTGAATCTTTAAAATTACGCAACGGATATTGATGCGTTTTTTTTTAAAATAGATAGATTGATTCAAGAGGAAGGTTTATAAGCATAATACATGCACAAGATAGTAATAGGTTAGGCGGTACGAAGTTCACTAGTTTGATTATAAAATTGAAATCAGCCATTTTTTGGGTTTGGTTAAAAAGCTCAAACGAAAAATAGTCCATCCGTAATTTTAATTTAACATGTTTTTAAATTTACGGACTTGCCTTATACAGGGAGTTTCTGAAAAGGCGGTAATAAATCAAAGGAGGGATTCTGCTCACCATACCTAACAACATCCCCAAAGCAAGATGGGTCGAAATCTCAAAACAAAAATTAGCCGTCCCGTACATTGACTCCGTCAGCTGATCGAACCAATGTATGGAACAGCTGTTCTTTTTTTTGAGATTTTGACCGATGTTGCTTTAGGAAAGTTGTTAGATATGGTGAGCAGAATCCCTCCTTTGATTTATTACCGCCTTGTCAGAAACACCCAGTATGATGACACAGCGGTATACTTAGATGCTTAGCCGTTTGTGCAGATTGCTCATACAAAACCTGTGCTATTAATAACTTGTCATGTAATTTAGTTTAATTGTAAGCCAATTAACTAACTAAGTCGTGAACAGCATGCAGTCCACTAACTAAGTTCTCTCCCCGAGTCGAGGCTAATTGCACCTTATTGTTCGTGAATTCATGATATGATTGTCAAGCCTGACTTTACAATACATCAATTAGTACTTGATGACTTGAAAAGTGTCATGTAGGAAACAGATTGTTGAATCCGCAACTTTTTATAATCTAATTGATAGGCATACTTCATCATCTCAGCCGAAAGACGTCCGCCCTGTTACAAAAAGTCCCTTTCTACAGAACGTTTACAAAAAAAACTGGTAGGAACGTGATAGTTTTTCTTTTAATTCTTCTTTAAAACTGCTCAAAAGCAAAGCTTTCACCGAATAACGCTGCCTCCGTCCTTCGACACTTTTACGGTACTACACGGCCCAGATATATAAACGTTAATATATCTTCTGAGATTAAGCAAAATTGTATTTACCGTTATTTTTTGCAAATAAATTAGTAATAATTATTATTTGATGGTAAATGAGTAAATTGCATTGTGTGTATAGCGTTGGATAGCACAGTCGAGTAATCAGAAGTACAGACAGAATAATGTACCTGCTCTAACGGTATTGAGGTAAAGGTGAACCTATATTCCCTTGCTACATCCATTGGTATTTGTACAACTGATTGGAACCGCTGGCTTTTATGTAAAGGGGAGATCATGTTAATTACGACTTCCTCGCGTTTGGATGTTGGAGCGTTCGTATTCATAAAGTTGAATTATTGATTGGTATTAAACCAATAAAAAACGAAATGATTTTATTAATAGAGCAACACAAAAAAAAAAAACTTCATAATAATAAGTACTAAAATAAAAATTTTTACAATGATAACATTAAACTTTTAACGAAGCCTGTATCAAAGAAGATTAAAAAATTGTGGAAAGTTTGCAGCAGAAAAAAAAAATTTTTTTGGGGACTATCGGAATAACCCTGTAAAACTAACATAAAAAAAAGATTTATTACAGAAATCATCTAATTTGTGAACTATAGACACTGACTGCCAAAATGAAATTATCCTTACACTAGCTTTCCCGGCTTACTTCGTTACGCCATAGAATATAAGATACTACAAAAGACTTGGCTCTATAGACTATGTTCTTTTGGCTGCCCAGAATGGCTGAATAAAAAACAAACAACAAAAACAAACCACCTGTCAAAATATGTAAACAACGGAAAAAATATTGCACCTTGGGTTAAGAGTTTTAGTAAGGATCCCAAAATTTTTTGAAAATCTAATATAGCCTATGACACTCGGGGTTAATGTAGCTTCTTACCAATGAAAGAATTTTTCAAATCGGTTCAGTATTTCCGGAGCCTAATCGTTACAAACAAACAAATCTTTCCTCTTTATAATATTGGTATACCTTTGTGCTACCTAGTCAAAATCACGGCTTCAATGTTTAAAAAAAATGAATCCGTTTCTTTTGAACACATTTTAATTGGTTTTCGTTTAATGTGCTATGTTAAACTTCGGAGTCATGGTGTAGATTGCTTGCCGCTTCTGACGTTGTTCTTCGTTCGCCTAAATTATAACCCCGATGTTGTTTCATTAAATTGAGCCAGGCCTTGCAGTAATTAAAACTGCCGTCGCTCTCATTTGCAGTACAGTTCGATAGAACTGTTTGTTATAGGCAACATTGCTCGGGATGAAAATGAAAAAAGCTCAGTTATTAACGCAATACCCAATCATCGTACTTTCATAATAAATTAATATTATTTTTCTTAAGTACCTAATTGTGTTTTTTTTTAGGTAGCTAATTTAAGTACCACTAAGTTGAAAACAGGATAAAACCAGATTTTCTCTAAATTCTAAATCAAAAGCCAATAGAAATCCGAAATAGGCTTTTTATATTGTCAAATCATTCGAAATAATTTGTTTTGGGGAGCAAAACAGTTGCGGGTTAAATCTTCAGGTACCGATTTCCAGTTGTAGGAAAGTGCCTGTGTTAGATAGGGTGGTGTCAAACAGGAAACAGGAATTCCCTGAATTTTTACGGGAATTGCATAAAAGTACTTGAATTCAGATCTTACAGAAAACGCTTGAAAAGAACTTGTATGCATGTTTCTTAGTTGCGTATTACTAAAAGTGGCATTAGCATTAGATGGAGAGCCTTGAGGAGATGGAGAGCCTTGAGGGAGGCCTATGTCCAGCAGTGGACGTCCTACGGCTGAAATGATGATGATGATGATTACTAAAAGTAAGCTAAACAAATATGTGAAATTCACACAGGAAAAAATATATTTTTTTAAGTTTAAGTAAGTATATTGAACAAGTCCGCTGTTGTCGTAACGTAATATTTAGTAATGTAGTTGGCTATAATCTGGTATCCGAACAGCTGTCGTTAACCGCGAACGAGACAGAACCACCGAGTGTCGTCGGATATTGCTTTCATATTGCTGAATTTCACAGTCGCCAAGATATAATTTTATTTATCTAAACCACCTAAACTTATATTTAGGTACGTAGGTAATATGGCGGTCTTGGATGGCATAACAGATTTGTCTGTGTCCTAGACTGAACTGCCTAATAACAATAGCTATTTTGCAATACAGAAAAACCGAAAGTGTTACGCCGTCTTAGACCGCCACTGTACATATTGCTTTGGTCTGACTGATTGTTAAAATTATCTTCTTTTAAATATAATCGGGTTCATAATGGATATTTGACTTTTGAAAATCAATTATTCGTATAAATAAGTAAAAAAATATATAAAAAAACAACCTACATATTAGTTATTAAACTTTCGTTAGTTACATATCTTTACTATTGAAAAATAGGGAGTTTTCAAAGTCCCGAAAAGTTCGGGATAAAATTGTCAAAGCTCAATCTTGCTGGGCAATCTAGGTCTTCTGTGGCAAGTTTTTTAAAAACTTTTATTTAGTCTTCTAAAATTCTCTCAGATGATTCAATGAAAAACCTGCAGTAAGTATTTCACGAAAAATTATTGATTCGTGCCCTTTCACATGACTCCTGCGGGGTAGCAGTTGTGAAAACCTTAGTTACACTAAGGAAAACCTTTTCGTGATTTATAATACTTAATAAAAGTTATACGGTATCTTTATTGGCAAAAAAAAAAAATGAGGAATTATTATTTTACGATTTATTTATATTTGTCAGTCAATTGATTATATTCTACGTAAGAGATGGTTTGTACCTATTTAGGAACAGTCTGCACGTGCATATATCCCAAACTGCGATTTTGCAACATAAACGCACGTCACAAAGCAATTCTAAAAGTTTGGACAGCATAATTATCTCCGTTATTACAAAAAAAAAAAAAGAGTAGATAGGACTAGTAGCCACGACGAAGTTATTCTGGACTGATCCCGTAAAGGATCAGTTTTTAATTAAAACCAACTTTTTTTTTCTTGGGAAATGTTCTTTATGTCGTTCGCATTCAGGTAGTAGGGGTGCGTAGGTTTTTCTGGCCCCGGCACTTCAAAATAAAATATAATTGTGTTTTCTCAGATTTATCACGGATTTAACTGAATTGATATACGGCCGTCTTTTACCATCATTTACAAACAAAATCGTATCAAACATGCATTTCAAAATAAATGCAGCATTCCCGTAGCTTCCCACATCTCTCCCACGCGGCTCGCTGGATGTGACGTTACACAGCGCGCTGCCTGCCTACATACATGGAAATTCCTATTTTCTACTTTTTAACCACTTTTTTTTCCAATCAATACGCTTGCACGCGAATGGCTTTGAATACGCGATAGGATGTATTAAAAACGGCTTTTGTGCACTAGCGGCAAAAATAGCAACGCGGCGAATTAACCCTTTTGTCACATTCCTATTGGACAAATGAAAAATTAATATTTGGGTATGATAGGTACTTTCAGTTTATAAATAAAGCAATATTGCAGATGTAGAAGCCACTCTTTTAACTTGAATTCATCATCTAAACCACTAAGAAGAAGAACCTCCTCTGCTGGTCATAAGCCTCTTCCACAGATCGTCACATCAATGACCGGTTTTGTGCGAACATCCTGCAGTCCCGCAGCCTTCATCAGGTCGTCTGACTGACAGTGGAATATCTGTTATTTGACCTATGTGCCCCGCGCAGTGCCACAAAGTTGAAATAAAAACTGCACTATGTCGGTTCTTCTGCTTCAACTTGATATAACTAAGTAATAACTTTCTACCCAGCTTTAAACTTAAATTGAATGGGGACATTTTCAATCTTACAACAATATGAGCGATTTTGCGACGAGGCAAAGGCAAAGGCTTCTTTGACATTCTCTGCTTCCCCGGGCCCCGAGTCTACTATGAATGAACTAGGATAAAACCTTCAAACAGATTCATCCATGCTGTACACTTTCATATTTCTTTTGTCGTGTGTGAATGCATAGTATAAAATAAAGTTGTTTCCTGCGTCTGTCCCTATGTACCTACGCTTTTTGTTGCGGTAATAGATACAGTGATTCAAGAGGAAGTTTTATAAGTTTAAAACCTGCACAAAATAGTAATAGGTTAGGCGGTACGAAGTTCGCCGGGTCGACTAGTAATAGATTAAAACAAACCATTTATTTTGTTTAAAAAAAGGTAGTTAAAGTTACAGTAATTGATGTGGATGTGACCGACTGTGATCTGATCATTATGAAGAACTCAACATAAATTATTTTGAATCAATGTTGTATAAGCAAATAAAATATAGAGAACCACTTATAAGTAATGGTAATACAAAAGGTATTGTACGACGAATATTAAAACTTTTCTTATACATAGTAGACCTATGACCACTCATTTTAAATTCATTTACAAGAAATATGAGTAACGAAAGCATTTCAAAGGGAAAGTTTGTAAAGTTAGTTTTGCCGACACGTGGCTTGAATATTCGATGTGCGCTTATGTGAAGGTGGTTCTATTCTTAACCGATGCGTTGTAAGTTAGTAACGATGCTAAAGGATTTGAATGGAATATAAATTCGTGCGCCATAATCGCCACGCTTGGCATGCGGCCTGGCGATCGCAGTATGGCTCTTCGAGTTTGTCAACGGAGGAAGTTGCAAAAAATTATGTCAAAAGAAATTTATTATTTACAACCCAAGAATTACCTATAAGTGTGGCATGTTCACTTCTTGGTATTCTGTGCTTCTATGTGCAAACTATCTTAAAGCTGGGGGACGCGTTGTTGCAAGGATGCACGTTTTAGAAATATGAATCATACATTTGCCAATATTTAAAGTGCGTCACTGCTAAGTGCGTAGCTGGCCCCTTGTCACGTTTTTAATTAAACATAAAAACTCGGCTAAACGTGGGTCCGGCTTTTGAGCTGGTGCCTCTGGCTAACCTTCGGGGAATAAAAGGGGTGAGATTATGTTCATGTTTATGTTAAATAGTGCGTCATTTCAGGACGTTTAATGAAAATCCAGTTGGGAATAAGTTTTGCCGCCTGAAAGCCTGTCGCGCTACACTTTCAGTGATGAATATCGTCGAGCCACCGACCGGCCGGCTACGTGCGAACAAAACGATTTTAATTTACACTCGAATATTATGAGTTATTATTATTAGGCTATTTAGGTTTAGTGAAAAATGATTTTAGTCATTAAAGAAACTTATTTACTGTTACTTAAGTTCGATGTACGTAAGTATCTAATTACAATAGATTTTATTTTATGATTGTATGATTCTAAGCCATTAAGTAAGTAAGAGGATTAATCGACATTAGAATATTTGAAACGTTAAAAGCAAATAAATCTAAGTTTGGTTTCTTTAAATTAAATACGCTGCTAACTGTCACAAGATTCATCTTTTAGGTAATGCCTATGAAAAACTGTTCAGTATTATAAGTAGGTAATACTTATTGATTTATCAGCAAGCAGAGCAACACAGAAAAATAATCGTTATTAAACAATGCAAGAAATTGTGGTAATTAAAACCAAGTAGAATACGAATTTAGTTTCGAAAAAACAATATTATTTATTATTATTTATTCGCGATGTGGCGAGATCCACTCGGAGCTCATCAGCCTGATTGGATGATGCTGGCAAAAGGGAGGGGGAGAAGAGGAAACAAAGGGGGAGTTGTAAAAATCAATCACATTTCTGAAAAAAACACTTTCTATTTTTTTAATCTCTCATTCTTTATTTTATGAGAAAGTGAAGTGGGTGGTTTTGATCGGTTTATGTTTTATTGCGATTTCTACGATTTTTAAATTATGCATTAATTACAGCTACGAATCTACGGCTTAACTTTTTTACAGTAGCACAAAAAATGAAGTGCAAGTGCAACCTATTTTTAAAGTTTTGCCAAGCCAACTGTTTATTTATTAAAAGTTTTTATTTAACTTGCATTGTTATACATAAGTATGAATGTTTGTACAGGTGAACTACTTTCTTATTTACATATTTTGTAGTTATAAAAGTTTTCTTCGCACTGAGCTACAGTCACACCACACCAAGTATGACCTCTCTCCTGTTTGTTCGGAAAATAGCAATAATGGCCATATTTGTTTTCTTCTTCAATATCGGTTTATTGCCTCGTATTCGTTATTTATTTATTATATATTCTATTTACGAGAAATGGGCAGTATTTGCTAGAATTTTAAGCTGTATGAGTAAGCGCCGCTCAAGACCTGTTATTGTGGCGACTTTGGAGAGGCATGTGTCTTGCGGTGGACGTCATTCGGCTCATTTTATGATATATCCAGGTTTCCAATTTATTCCATACCATTTACTTACATATTTACTACCTACACGTGATTTAAGTATATATAGCCAGAAAACTGTAACAGACAGGTATCTAAAAATTTAACCGTTCATAAAAATTTCAGTAGGTACCGGATATATTGTTAGTATTTGTTAATTAGCAGTTCAGGTAGTTCCCGGTTAAATCCGGCCGGTGTTCCCGGAATCACGATCAAAGCTCGTGTTAATTGTATGAACTAATTTTGTAACACAATAATAATTATGTACTCACATACTAGGCTGCCCATCATGGCTTTACTGTTCGCCAGTTTTATTTTAATTATATATCTATATATATAAAAAAAAATACGAATCCTATCTACCCCGTTGCTTATCTCTATTGTCCGGAAATCCTAGGTCGTAAATGTAATCAAAATAACAGAATCCGATTCTAATACTCTCTTTTTTTCACCAAATTGCTTAAAAAAATATTTTTTTGTGTCGTAAAGCTTGTAAGACCTTATAAACGCGCTAAGCATATTTGTCTGTTGTTAACATGTTTGCTTAAGTATTTTAATCTAGATAAAGTAAACTTAACTTTAATACTTAGGAACTTACTGCCGTTACCAAAGAAGTAAGTTTGCTGGTTCATAATTATGCAAACACAAAAAGTTATAAGTGGGTAAATATTATCAAACTTAAGTATGAAGTTAGATTGAAAATATCGATTGGCTTTTAGTTATTCAAAGCCTAGGAGATATATAGCTTCATTCCTTATTTTAAATTGACAAAAATATTCCTTTTTATTTTAAGATTTATATATTGCTACTTGATACATTGATATCTTGATTTGGTAGTATGATATTAAAAAAAATAACACAGATCGAAAAGTGTAGCGCACGTAATTTCCTGCCTGTGCGATGAAATAATTTAAAAATAATATATTTTTAAACCAAACTATTTTAGCTATCAAACATTAACACAATATCAATATAAACCTTCCCCTTGGCGTTTGACTTACGACTTGAAAAGGAAAAAGTTTGTGTTGCCTTGTCATGAATCATGTCGGCTGTATGTCGGTAAATTATATAACGTCAATACAAATAACATTAAGAAGATACCAAAAAGACATATCTAATATTTTCTTATTTGATCAGGGAAGAACATGCAGCTCACTGTAACGTCATCGTTATAGTTATCTAGCTAGGACCCTAGTCTCTTAAACTTACGATTAAACTTCTATTCTATTATTATTAACTTCTATTCTACTATTACTCTACTACGATTGGGTCAAAAATTGCTAGTCTCGTAACTTTGATCTATCATTATAGTATAGCAATAGAATATGAATAGCAAGCTATAGAATAATCTGGGATTTTTTTACCTAAATAGTGAATCCTGTTTTATTAGACGAAATTGGAACGGGCGTAGTGCAACTGTCATTAAATATCAATCAATATTGACGTTTATAACGTCAGTCAAAAGTAATCATAACATTATCATAGTATGGAGCAGACTACTCTTTTTGGTCAAGTCTAATCTATTGCGATACTACTGCTATAGTTATAGCAAAATTGATTACGAGACTACCAAATGTGTATTTTCTTGCGATTAACGTACTATTTTTATTCTTCTTTTATCCGATAGTGCTGTTTTGCGCGATGAGACTAGAGGCCCAGAATAATTAAAAAATATATCAAATCCATTCAATGTTAACCCAACCTAAATTTTACTAAGAGAATAGCAACATTCTCTCACTATATGTAATATATCTTGGTATCCCATCTCTTTGACATGATACCACTATAGAGTCGCCTATACAAAGACAACGGTCCCTTTGGTCCGGGAGTTTTCAAAGTCCCGAAAAGTTCGGGATAAAATTGTCAAAGCTCAATCTTGCTGGGCAATCTAGGTCTTCTGTGGCAAGTTTTTTAAAAACTTTTATTTAGTCTTCTAAAATTCTCTCAGATGATTCAATGAAAAACCTGCAGTAAGTATTTCACGAAAAATTATTGATTCGTGCCCTTTCACATGACTCCTGCGGGGTAGCAGTTGTGAAAACCTTAGTTACACTAAGGAAAACCTTTTCGTGATTTATAATACTTAATAAAAGTTATACGGTATCTTTATTGGCAAAAAAAAAAAATGAGGAATTATTATTTTACGATTTATTTATATTTGTCAGTCAATTGATTATATTCTACGTAAGAGATGGTTTGTACCTATTTAGGAACAGTCTGCACGTGCATATATCCCAAACTGCGATTTTGCAACATAAACGCACGTCACAAAGCAATTCTAAAAGTTTGGACAGCATAATTATCTCCGTTATTACAAAAAAAAAAAAAGAGTAGATAGGACTAGTAGCCACGACGAAGTTATTCTGGACTGATCCCGTAAAGGATCAGTTTTTAATTAAAACCAACTTTTTTTTTCTTGGGAAATGTTCTTTATGTCGTTCGCATTCAGGTAGTAGGGGTGCGTAGGTTTTTCTGGCCCCGGCACTTCAAAATAAAATATAATTGTGTTTTCTCAGATTTATCACGGATTTAACTGAATTGATATACGGCCGTCTTTTACCATCATTTACAAACAAAATCGTATCAAACATGCATTTCAAAATAAATGCAGCATTCCCGTAGCTTCCCACATCTCTCCCACGCGGCTCGCTGGATGTGACGTTACACAGCGCGCTGCCTGCCTACATACATGGAAATTCCTATTTTCTACTTTTTAACCACTTTTTTTTCCAATCAATACGCTTGCACGCGAATGGCTTTGAATACGCGATAGGATGTATTAAAAACGGCTTTTGTGCACTAGCGGCAAAAATAGCAACGCGGCGAATTAACCCTTTTGTCACATTCCTATTGGACAAATGAAAAATTAATATTTGGGTATGATAGGTACTTTCAGTTTATAAATAAAGCAATATTGCAGATGTAGAAGCCACTCTTTTAACTTGAATTCATCATCTAAACCACTAAGAAGAAGAACCTCCTCTGCTGGTCATAAGCCTCTTCCACAGATCGTCACATCAATGACCGGTTTTGTGCGAACATCCTGCAGTCCCGCAGCCTTCATCAGGTCGTCTGACTGACAGTGGAATATCTGTTATTTGACCTATGTGCCCCGCGCAGTGCCACAAAGTTGAAATAAAAACTGCACTATGTCGGTTCTTCTGCTTCAACTTGATATAACTAAGTAATAACTTTCTACCCAGCTTTAAACTTAAATTGAATGGGGACATTTTCAATCTTACAACAATATGAGCGATTTTGCGACGAGGCAAAGGCAAAGGCTTCTTTGACATTCTCTGCTTCCCCGGGCCCCGAGTCTACTATGAATGAACTAGGATAAAACCTTCAAACAGATTCATCCATGCTGTACACTTTCATATTTCTTTTGTCGTGTGTGAATGCATAGTATAAAATAAAGTTGTTTCCTGCGTCTGTCCCTATGTACCTACGCTTTTTGTTGCGGTAATAGATACAGTGATTCAAGAGGAAGTTTTATAAGTTTAAAACCTGCACAAAATAGTAATAGGTTAGGCGGTACGAAGTTCGCCGGGTCGACTAGTAATAGATTAAAACAAACCATTTATTTTGTTTAAAAAAAGGTAGTTAAAGTTACAGTAATTGATGTGGATGTGACCGACTGTGATCTGATCATTATGAAGAACTCAACATAAATTATTTTGAATCAATGTTGTATAAGCAAATAAAATATAGAGAACCACTTATAAGTAATGGTAATACAAAAGGTATTGTACGACGAATATTAAAACTTTTCTTATACATAGTAGACCTATGACCACTCATTTTAAATTCATTTACAAGAAATATGAGTAACGAAAGCATTTCAAAGGGAAAGTTTGTAAAGTTAGTTTTGCCGACACGTGGCTTGAATATTCGATGTGCGCTTATGTGAAGGTGGTTCTATTCTTAACCGATGCGTTGTAAGTTAGTAACGATGCTAAAGGATTTGAATGGAATATAAATTCGTGCGCCATAATCGCCACGCTTGGCATGCGGCCTGGCGATCGCAGTATGGCTCTTCGAGTTTGTCAACGGAGGAAGTTGCAAAAAATTATGTCAAAAGAAATTTATTATTTACAACCCAAGAATTACCTATAAGTGTGGCATGTTCACTTCTTGGTATTCTGTGCTTCTATGTGCAAACTATCTTAAAGCTGGGGGACGCGTTGTTGCAAGGATGCACGTTTTAGAAATATGAATCATACATTTGCCAATATTTAAAGTGCGTCACTGCTAAGTGCGTAGCTGGCCCCTTGTCACGTTTTTAATTAAACATAAAAACTCGGCTAAACGTGGGTCCGGCTTTTGAGCTGGTGCCTCTGGCTAACCTTCGGGGAATAAAAGGGGTGAGATTATGTTCATGTTTATGTTAAATAGTGCGTCATTTCAGGACGTTTAATGAAAATCCAGTTGGGAATAAGTTTTGCCGCCTGAAAGCCTGTCGCGCTACACTTTCAGTGATGAATATCGTCGAGCCACCGACCGGCCGGCTACGTGCGAACAAAACGATTTTAATTTACACTCGAATATTATGAGTTATTATTATTAGGCTATTTAGGTTTAGTGAAAAATGATTTTAGTCATTAAAGAAACTTATTTACTGTTACTTAAGTTCGATGTACGTAAGTATCTAATTACAATAGATTTTATTTTATGATTGTATGATTCTAAGCCATTAAGTAAGTAAGAGGATTAATCGACATTAGAATATTTGAAACGTTAAAAGCAAATAAATCTAAGTTTGGTTTCTTTAAATTAAATACGCTGCTAACTGTCACAAGATTCATCTTTTAGGTAATGCCTATGAAAAACTGTTCAGTATTATAAGTAGGTAATACTTATTGATTTATCAGCAAGCAGAGCAACACAGAAAAATAATCGTTATTAAACAATGCAAGAAATTGTGGTAATTAAAACCAAGTAGAATACGAATTTAGTTTCGAAAAAACAATATTATTTATTATTATTTATTCGCGATGTGGCGAGATCCACTCGGAGCTCATCAGCCTGATTGGATGATGCTGGCAAAAGGGAGGGGGAGAAGAGGAAACAAAGGGGGAGTTGTAAAAATCAATCACATTTCTGAAAAAAACACTTTCTATTTTTTTAATCTCTCATTCTTTATTTTATGAGAAAGTGAAGTGGGTGGTTTTGATCGGTTTATGTTTTATTGCGATTTCTACGATTTTTAAATTATGCATTAATTACAGCTACGAATCTACGGCTTAACTTTTTTACAGTAGCACAAAAAATGAAGTGCAAGTGCAACCTATTTTTAAAGTTTTGCCAAGCCAACTGTTTATTTATTAAAAGTTTTTATTTAACTTGCATTGTTATACATAAGTATGAATGTTTGTACAGGTGAACTACTTTCTTATTTACATATTTTGTAGTTATAAAAGTTTTCTTCGCACTGAGCTACAGTCACACCACACCAAGTATGACCTCTCTCCTGTTTGTTCGGAAAATAGCAATAATGGCCATATTTGTTTTCTTCTTCAATATCGGTTTATTGCCTCGTATTCGTTATTTATTTATTATATATTCTATTTACGAGAAATGGGCAGTATTTGCTAGAATTTTAAGCTGTATGAGTAAGCGCCGCTCAAGACCTGTTATTGTGGCGACTTTGGAGAGGCATGTGTCTTGCGGTGGACGTCATTCGGCTCATTTTATGATATATCCAGGTTTCCAATTTATTCCATACCATTTACTTACATATTTACTACCTACACGTGATTTAAGTATATATAGCCAGAAAACTGTAACAGACAGGTATCTAAAAATTTAACCGTTCATAAAAATTTCAGTAGGTACCGGATATATTGTTAGTATTTGTTAATTAGCAGTTCAGGTAGTTCCCGGTTAAATCCGGCCGGTGTTCCCGGAATCACGATCAAAGCTCGTGTTAATTGTATGAACTAATTTTGTAACACAATAATAATTATGTACTCACATACTAGGCTGCCCATCATGGCTTTACTGTTCGCCAGTTTTATTTTAATTATATATCTATATATATAAAAAAAAATACGAATCCTATCTACCCCGTTGCTTATCTCTATTGTCCGGAAATCCTAGGTCGTAAATGTAATCAAAATAACAGAATCCGATTCTAATACTCTCTTTTTTTCACCAAATTGCTTAAAAAAATATTTTTTTGTGTCGTAAAGCTTGTAAGACCTTATAAACGCGCTAAGCATATTTGTCTGTTGTTAACATGTTTGCTTAAGTATTTTAATCTAGATAAAGTAAACTTAACTTTAATACTTAGGAACTTACTGCCGTTACCAAAGAAGTAAGTTTGCTGGTTCATAATTATGCAAACACAAAAAGTTATAAGTGGGTAAATATTATCAAACTTAAGTATGAAGTTAGATTGAAAATATCGATTGGCTTTTAGTTATTCAAAGCCTAGGAGATATATAGCTTCATTCCTTATTTTAAATTGACAAAAATATTCCTTTTTATTTTAAGATTTATATATTGCTACTTGATACATTGATATCTTGATTTGGTAGTATGATATTAAAAAAAATAACACAGATCGAAAAGTGTAGCGCACGTAATTTCCTGCCTGTGCGATGAAATAATTTAAAAATAATATATTTTTAAACCAAACTATTTTAGCTATCAAACATTAACACAATATCAATATAAACCTTCCCCTTGGCGTTTGACTTACGACTTGAAAAGGAAAAAGTTTGTGTTGCCTTGTCATGAATCATGTCGGCTGTATGTCGGTAAATTATATAACGTCAATACAAATAACATTAAGAAGATACCAAAAAGACATATCTAATATTTTCTTATTTGATCAGGGAAGAACATGCAGCTCACTGTAACGTCATCGTTATAGTTATCTAGCTAGGACCCTAGTCTCTTAAACTTACGATTAAACTTCTATTCTATTATTATTAACTTCTATTCTACTATTACTCTACTACGATTGGGTCAAAAATTGCTAGTCTCGTAACTTTGATCTATCATTATAGTATAGCAATAGAATATGAATAGCAAGCTATAGAATAATCTGGGATTTTTTTACCTAAATAGTGAATCCTGTTTTATTAGACGAAATTGGAACGGGCGTAGTGCAACTGTCATTAAATATCAATCAATATTGACGTTTATAACGTCAGTCAAAAGTAATCATAACATTATCATAGTATGGAGCAGACTACTCTTTTTGGTCAAGTCTAATCTATTGCGATACTACTGCTATAGTTATAGCAAAATTGATTACGAGACTACCAAATGTGTATTTTCTTGCGATTAACGTACTATTTTTATTCTTCTTTTATCCGATAGTGCTGTTTTGCGCGATGAGACTAGAGGCCCAGAATAATTAAAAAATATATCAAATCCATTCAATGTTAACCCAACCTAAATTTTACTAAGAGAATAGCAACATTCTCTCACTATATGTAATATATCTTGGTATCCCATCTCTTTGACATGATACCACTATAGAGTCGCCTATACAAAGACAACGGTCCCTTTGGTCCGGGAGTTTTCAAAGTCCCGAAAAGTTCGGGATAAAATTGTCAAAGCTCAATCTTGCTGGGCAATCTAGGTCTTCTGTGGCAAGTTTTTTAAAAACTTTTATTTAGTCTTCTAAAATTCTCTCAGATGATTCAATGAAAAACCTGCAGTAAGTATTTCACGAAAAATTATTGATTCGTGCCCTTTCACATGACTCCTGCGGGGTAGCAGTTGTGAAAACCTTAGTTACACTAAGGAAAACCTTTTCGTGATTTATAATACTTAATAAAAGTTATACGGTATCTTTATTGGCAAAAAAAAAAAATGAGGAATTATTATTTTACGATTTATTTATATTTGTCAGTCAATTGATTATATTCTACGTAAGAGATGGTTTGTACCTATTTAGGAACAGTCTGCACGTGCATATATCCCAAACTGCGATTTTGCAACATAAACGCACGTCACAAAGCAATTCTAAAAGTTTGGACAGCATAATTATCTCCGTTATTACAAAAAAAAAAAAAGAGTAGATAGGACTAGTAGCCACGACGAAGTTATTCTGGACTGATCGCGTAAAGGATCAGTTTTTAATTAAAACCAACTTTTTTTTTCTTGGGAAATGTTCTTTATGTCGTTCGCATTCAGGTAGTAGGGGTGCGTAGGTTTTTCTGGCCCCGGCACTTCAAAATAAAATATAATTGTGTTTTCTCAGATTTATCACGGATTTAACTGAATTGATATACGGCCGTCTTTTACCATCATTTACAAACAAAATCGTATCAAACATGCATTTCAAAATAAATGCAGCATTCCCGTAGCTTCCCACATCTCTCCCACGCGGCTCGCTGGATGTGACGTTACACAGCGCGCTGCCTGCCTACATACATGGAAATTCCTATTTTCTACTTTTTAACCACTTTTTTTTCCAATCAATACGCTTGCACGCGAATGGCTTTGAATACGCGATAGGATGTATTAAAAACGGCTTTTGTGCACTAGCGGCAAAAATAGCAACGCGGCGAATTAACCCTTTTGTCACATTCCTATTGGACAAATGAAAAATTAATATTTGGGTATGATAGGTACTTTCAGTTTATAAATAAAGCAATATTGCAGATGTAGAAGCCACTCTTTTAACTTGAATTCATCATCTAAACCACTAAGAAGAAGAACCTCCTCTGCTGGTCATAAGCCTCTTCCACAGATCGTCACATCAATGACCGGTTTTGTGCGAACATCCTGCAGTCCCGCAGCCTTCATCAGGTCGTCTGACTGACAGTGGAATATCTGTTATTTGACCTATGTGCCCCGCGCAGTGCCACAAAGTTGAAATAAAAACTGCACTATGTCGGTTCTTCTGCTTCAACTTGATATAACTAAGTAATAACTTTCTACCCAGCTTTAAACTTAAATTGAATGGGGACATTTTCAATCTTACAACAATATGAGCGATTTTGCGACGAGGCAAAGGCAAAGGCTTCTTTGACATTCTCTGCTTCCCCGGGCCCCGAGTCTACTATGAATGAACTAGGATAAAACCTTCAAACAGATTCATCCATGCTGTACACTTTCATATTTCTTTTGTCGTGTGTGAATGCATAGTATAAAATAAAGTTGTTTCCTGCGTCTGTCCCTATGTACCTACGCTTTTTGTTGCGGTAATAGATACAGTGATTCAAGAGGAAGTTTTATAAGTTTAAAACCTGCACAAAATAGTAATAGGTTAGGCGGTACGAAGTTCGCCGGGTCGACTAGTAATAGATTAAAACAAACCATTTATTTTGTTTAAAAAAAGGTAGTTAAAGTTACAGTAATTGATGTGGATGTGACCGACTGTGATCTGATCATTATGAAGAACTCAACATAAATTATTTTGAATCAATGTTGTATAAGCAAATAAAATATAGAGAACCACTTATAAGTAATGGTAATACAAAAGGTATTGTACGACGAATATTAAAACTTTTCTTATACATAGTAGACCTATGACCACTCATTTTAAATTCATTTACAAGAAATATGAGTAACGAAAGCATTTCAAAGGGAAAGTTTGTAAAGTTAGTTTTGCCGACACGTGGCTTGAATATTCGATGTGCGCTTATGTGAAGGTGGTTCTATTCTTAACCGATGCGTTGTAAGTTAGTAACGATGCTAAAGGATTTGAATGGAATATAAATTCGTGCGCCATAATCGCCACGCTTGGCATGCGGCCTGGCGATCGCAGTATGGCTCTTCGAGTTTGTCAACGGAGGAAGTTGCAAAAAATTATGTCAAAAGAAATTTATTATTTACAACCCAAGAATTACCTATAAGTGTGGCATGTTCACTTCTTGGTATTCTGTGCTTCTATGTGCAAACTATCTTAAAGCTGGGGGACGCGTTGTTGCAAGGATGCACGTTTTAGAAATATGAATCATACATTTGCCAATATTTAAAGTGCGTCACTGCTAAGTGCGTAGCTGGCCCCTTGTCACGTTTTTAATTAAACATAAAAACTCGGCTAAACGTGGGTCCGGCTTTTGAGCTGGTGCCTCTGGCTAACCTTCGGGGAATAAAAGGGGTGAGATTATGTTCATGTTTATGTTAAATAGTGCGTCATTTCAGGACGTTTAATGAAAATCCAGTTGGGAATAAGTTTTGCCGCCTGAAAGCCTGTCGCGCTACACTTTCAGTGATGAATATCGTCGAGCCACCGACCGGCCGGCTACGTGCGAACAAAACGATTTTAATTTACACTCGAATATTATGAGTTATTATTATTAGGCTATTTAGGTTTAGTGAAAAATGATTTTAGTCATTAAAGAAACTTATTTACTGTTACTTAAGTTCGATGTACGTAAGTATCTAATTACAATAGATTTTATTTTATGATTGTATGATTCTAAGCCATTAAGTAAGTAAGAGGATTAATCGACATTAGAATATTTGAAACGTTAAAAGCAAATAAATCTAAGTTTGGTTTCTTTAAATTAAATACGCTGCTAACTGTCACAAGATTCATCTTTTAGGTAATGCCTATGAAAAACTGTTCAGTATTATAAGTAGGTAATACTTATTGATTTATCAGCAAGCAGAGCAACACAGAAAAATAATCGTTATTAAACAATGCAAGAAATTGTGGTAATTAAAACCAAGTAGAATACGAATTTAGTTTCGAAAAAACAATATTATTTATTATTATTTATTCGCGATGTGGCGAGATCCACTCGGAGCTCATCAGCCTGATTGGATGATGCTGGCAAAAGGGAGGGGGAGAAGAGGAAACAAAGGGGGAGTTGTAAAAATCAATCACATTCTGAATTAAATTAATTTGGTAAAAAAAAACACTTTCTATTTTTTTAATCTCTCATTCTTTATTTTATGAGAAAGTGAAGTGGGTGGTTTTGATCGGTTTATGTTTTATTGCGATTTCTACGATTTTTAAATTATGCATTAATTACAGCTACGAATCTACGGCTTAACTTTTTTACAGTAGCACAAAAAATGAAGTGCAAGTGCAACCTATTTTTAAAGTTTTGCCAAGCCAACTGTTTATTTATTAAAAGTTTTTATTTAACTTGCATTGTTATACATAAGTATGAATGTTTGTACAGGTGAACTACTTTCTTATTTACATATTTTGTAGTTATAAAAGTTTTCTTCGCACTGAGCTACAGTCACACCACACCAAGTATGACCTCTCTCCTGTTTGTTCGGAAAATAGCAATAATGGCCATATTTGTTTTCTTCTTCAATATCGGTTTATTGCCTCGTATTCGTTATTTATTTATTATATATTCTATTTACGAGAAATGGGCAGTATTTGCTAGAATTTTAAGCTGTATGAGTAAGCGCCGCTCAAGACCTGTTATTGTGGCGACTTTGGAGAGGCATGTGTCTTGCGGTGGACGTCATTCGGCTCATTTTATGATATATCCAGGTTTCCAATTTATTCCATACCATTTACTTACATATTTACTACCTACACGTGATTTAAGTATATATAGCCAGAAAACTGTAACAGACAGGTATCTAAAAATTTAACCGTTCATAAAAATTTCAGTAGGTACCGGATATATTGTTAGTATTTGTTAATTAGCAGTTCAGGTAGTTCCCGGTTAAATCCGGCCGGTGTTCCCGGAATCACGATCAAAGCTCGTGTTAATTGTATGAACTAATTTTGTAACACAATAATAATTATGTACTCACATACTAGGCTGCCCATCATGGCTTTACTGTTCGCCAGTTTTATTTTAATTATATATCTATATATATAAAAAAAAATACGAATCCTATCTACCCCGTTGCTTATCTCTATTGTCCGGAAATCCTAGGTCGTAAATGTAATCAAAATAACAGAATCCGATTCTAATACTCTCTTTTTTTCACCAAATTGCTTAAAAAAATATTTTTTTGTGTCGTAAAGCTTGTAAGACCTTATAAACGCGCTAAGCATATTTGTCTGTTGTTAACATGTTTGCTTAAGTATTTTAATCTAGATAAAGTAAACTTAACTTTAATACTTAGGAACTTACTGCCGTTACCAAAGAAGTAAGTTTGCTGGTTCATAATTATGCAAACACAAAAAGTTATAAGTGGGTAAATATTATCAAACTTAAGTATGAAGTTAGATTGAAAATATCGATTGGCTTTTAGTTATTCAAAGCCTAGGAGATATATAGCTTCATTCCTTATTTTAAATTGACAAAAATATTCCTTTTTATTTTAAGATTTATATATTGCTACTTGATACATTGATATCTTGATTTGGTAGTATGATATTAAAAAAAATAACACAGATCGAAAAGTGTAGCGCACGTAATTTCCTGCCTGTGCGATGAAATAATTTAAAAATAATACATTTTTAAACCAAACTATTTTAGCTATCAAACATTAACACAATATCAATATAAACCTTCCCCTTGGCGTTTGACTTACGACTTGAAAAGGAAAAAGTTTGTGTTGCCTTGTCATGAATCATGTCGGCTGTATGTCGGTAAATTATATAACGTCAATACAAATAACATTAAGAAGATACCAAAAAGACATATCTAATATTTTCTTATTTGATCAGGGAAGAACATGCAGCTCACTGTAACGTCATCGTTATAGTTATCTAGCTAGGACCCTAGTCTCTTAAACTTACGATTAAACTTCTATTCTATTATTTTTAACTTCTATTCTACTATTACTCTACTACGATTGGGTCAAAAATTGCTAGTCTCGTAACTTTGATCTATCATTATAGTATAGCAATAGAATATGAATAGCAAGCTATAGAATAATCTGGGATTTTTTTACCTAAATAGTGAATCCTGTTTTATTAGACGAAATTGGAACGGGCGTAGTGCAACTGTCATTAAATATCAATCAATATTGACGTTTATAACGTCAGTCAAAAGTAATCATAACATTATCATAGTATGGAGCAGACTACTCTTTTTGGTCAAGTCTAATCTATTGCGATACTACTGCTATAGTTATAGCAAAATTGATTACGAGACTACCAAATGTGTATTTTCTTGCGATTAACGTACTATTTTTATTCTTCTTTTATCCGATAGTGCTGTTTTGCGCGATGAGACTAGAGGCCCAGAATAATTAAAAAATATATCAAATCCATTCAATGTTAACCCAACCTAAATTTTACTAAGAGAATAGCAACATTCTCTCACTATATGTAATATATCTTGGTATCCCATCTCTTTGACATGATACCACTATAGAGTCGCCTATACAAAGACAACGGTCCCTTTGGTATTTATGCTCTGCTGTCCATCGGGTCCAAAATACATATTTCCTTTGAACACAGACGGCAGTTGAATTGCTCAAAGTTCTGCATACAATAAGGGCACGTAGTCCACATGTTAGGCTGTGTCGCCAGTAAACAAACTGTTAGTTACTAATAATAGCTAGGTTTGCGCTCACTGAAGTTCAAACTTTGGATCTCCATTTCAAACATATATGTAAGGGCGTACCAAACGATAAGCCGCTTAATGAGTCGGCCGCTAACAGTTTACTTACTGGGCACACAGCCGTGGGTTCTCTATCAAAATACCACAAGCAACCCGTCAGTCATACGTCCTTATGATTCCATATTCGCCCACGCCGTTAATATAACCCAGTCTTTCGCCATTACGAATGACATTACTGCCCACTTGAAGACCTCGTTTTGTATTATAGTAACTTATTACTAACGAGCTTTCCCGGCTTACTTCGTTACGCCATAGAATATAAGATACTACTAAAGACTTGGCTCTATAGACTTTGTTCTTTTGACTGCCCAGAACGGCCGAATAAAAAACAAACAACAACAACAAACCACCTGTCAAAATATGTAAACAACGGAGAAAATATTGCACCTTGGGTTATATTATTTGAGTTTAGGTAATGATCCCTAATTTTTTGAAAATCTAATATAGCCCATGACACTTGGGGTTAATGTACCTTCCTACCAGTGAAAGAATTTTTCGAATCGGTTCAGTATTTACGGAGCCTATTCGTTACAAACAAACAAATCTTTCCTCTTTATAATATTGGTATAGATAATATGTATGTAAAAATAAGATGACTCCGTACAGCGGAAGGCACGTAAGCCGTTGGTCCCGGCCGCTGTAGTGGTCGTTAAAACCGCGACGGCAAGCTGGCCTCTTGTCACGTTTGGAAATAATAACTTAAACTCGGCTAAACGTGGGTCCAGATTTGATGAGCTGGTGCCTCTGCATATCCCTAATAGGCTTGATATTATGTTATTACTAATGAATTCAGCTCAATGCAGCCCAAACAGCACGGGCCGGTGCGTTCTGCAAACACACTACATATTTACCGACAACTTTCTAAGAAGACACCGGATGTGACGGCTGAGCGGAGCGGCTCACCGGATGTCTCTCGTATTTACACTTGCTCTCGCTAGTAGCATCCGGTGGAAACTGTTTCCTGAATTTTGTCTCGCCAGTTTTACTAAAATAAGCTTTAACGTTCTGCAATAAGGTCCTTATAAAATTCTTTGTTGAATACTAAAGAATTAAAATAGTAAGGGTAAAATGGTCCGGTACTCAAATCGTGATTGTGGTTTAGAATCTTAGGAATCGCGGCTCGTTGGGTAATGGCTCTTTCCAACAATGTTATCAATAAATTTGTTTTCTATACTTTTGAATTTAAATTTCAAATCTTTATTCAACTCTTGCTATTGCGATATGGCTAGAATTGTAGAGCATGAACTAAATTAAGTTTAAATTAGGCGGAAGCAATAAGGTATGAAGGGATCGTAGCATCATTTATATCTTGCTAGCACGCTTGGATTCAGGATGCAGTGCATTTATTTTTATGTCTTACACCAGCGTAATTAATTAAAAAGAAGTCAGATAAACAAAGTACCAGTGCCTTTTTCGGTGTGAAACCCACGTGTTCAATATGTGTTTTAATTCTATAAAGTTTCTCAAAATAGTTTTCTCAAGGGGTCACACGGGTCACACTTACACGTGTGACGCAATACTAATGCCACTTCCAATAAATAATTAATATCTTCTAAACCATGGCCGAAATAAAAAATATGCGTTATTGACGCCCTAGATAATGTTGCTAAGAATTTTTAACGCCCTAATGTGTGGCTTTTAGGTTCTAAATCTAAGGAATAAACTGTTTGTTGCCTAAAGTAACCAATTTTAGTTTCAAAGTTTTATTTCTAAGATCTTAAAAGTTACATTAATTTATCGAAGTGGCGATAGTATCGCACCCGTTCGCCCCTTAAGTGACTGTAAATATGCAATGTTATTTAGTTTTGAACGCTGCAGGAAATCAACGTTGTTGGGAATGAGTAGAGCTGTTTGTTGTTCACAAACTTTCTAAATTGATGGATAAAGTTCTTATTATTTATTCACAGTGTATGTTTTGAATTTCGAGCATCAAATTTAAATAGTTTTATACTTTTAAGGACACACGCAATATTTATCAAAAATGCCAGCTAAAAGATAACCAAATTTGACAAAAATTACTTTGTGATCTGACACCTACTTACGTAGGTAACTAAGTATTTTAAAAGTTTTTAACATTTCTAGAAGTGAACAGACAGAGACCCTTTGATGAAAACAAGCGGGAAAATAATTTCTTGTACGTGAATAAACACTATTCCGACAAAGGGAACTGTCAGCCCCTGATGGGGGAGGGTTCGACCACCCCCAGAATCAGGGAGAAATCAGCTCCAAAGGAGGAAGCGTATTGAACCTAATGACGCATTTCATTTGAATTTTTTTTAAAACATCTCATAGTGCTGGCTGATACAGGGACTACCTCAATAATAAATTATTCTTTGTGTGTTTATATTATTTAAATTGGATTATCCTTTAATATTAGAAAATAATTACTAATACTGTAATTTAAAGTTCCTAATACAGCTTGACAATGCGGGGGAGGCATGGCAAACCCAAATTAGAACAAAATATTTCCTTGCAACAGAAATCTTTAGAAGATGTAAAAAGAAAGCCTTTTTCTTACGACATAAGGCTATTTTTAGATTTGAGAAAGGCATCAAAACTGGAGCTCTTCAGTAAAACTTGATTGCGGCCTATGGTCTTGTTTGTTCCCTTTCAAACAGTTGCTGGGTCTTCTTTAATGTCTAAAGTCTTTGTGCACGCAGGCAGGCGTTAAAATTAAAAGACTAAGTAATCAAAAAATTCAAGATTAATGATATGCCAAAGGATCATCTTTGAACTCAAAAACTCGTGGAAGGGAAGGAGGACGCTGACAGAAGGATAAAACTTTTTACTTATTGAACGGAAAAGTTTAATTAATCAACATTTTTTAAACAAATTTTAGGATCTTATTAAATAAAAATTCAAACGGGTACAAAATCTTACAAATTGTTGAAATATCAATACCAAAATCCCTAGCTATTTTATATGCTAAGTATCGTCCGTATCGTTTTTCTTTTTTGTTTCAATAGCTCAAATTAATGAAAAAAATATTAAGGTTGTTAGCAGATCAGATTTCAGCAGGTATTGTAGTAACTTTGGATGAGATGATCTGAATTATAGTTATAATTTAAATACTGAAATGAGGAATTTTTTATTCTGGACTTCAATGCCTTACCTAATCTAAACCTATATCTAAACCTTGTAATAAAGAGTCTATCTATCTATCTATCTAAACCAACTCTACTTACGTACATAATGTTTCTTTAGCTATAAGTATGATGAGTTCCGCTTCCGCTATGTAAAGTTATTCAAGAGCATGATCTTTAAAATAAGGTCGACGACAACAGCTAAAGGTAACGACTGTTCTATAGTAATACGCTACGCAGGGAAAATGAAAAACATATTTTTTGCAATCCCCGTGAAATGTATAAAAAAACTATGTTTGATTATTTCAAAAATAAAATATGTGTTTTAAGTGCAACGCCTACATTAATTTCTTTGCTGATCTATGGGTTGGGGTCATTCTCTTTCTCATCTTAATTAAAAAATATTTTGCATATTTGCTAATATTTCTTGTTTTTATTTTTGGCAATAAAGTGTTTTTATCTTTTCTTATTTTAATTCATAGGTATTTATAACAATAATAAATATTATTTGAAAATATAATTATTAAATTCCCAATCCACGGTAGGTTCTTCCAAGAAAGAATCCAACTAATATGAATTCTGTGAAGAGATATCAAAAAGTCAAGGCGAGTTTAATCTTGTTAGATATTACAAACGGAGTCATTGATAAGTTTGACTTTCAGGACTTTTTGACTGTCTGGATAGGTAGTTAAAGTATCACTTAACGATATCACGTAACAAGACTTCTTTGATATAAGTTTAACAAATGTTAACGTTATGTAGTAGGTACTAGTGTGCGCCCCGCCAGCGCAATTTTCCTTGAAACAGCAACATTCCAATTCTCTGATTTCGTGGGATTTTTGGGTTAAAAAGCCTATGCCCTTTCTCAGGCTTTATTCTACCACTACCACTGTTTTGTGGGAAAGCGAGACAGACAGAGTTATTTTCGTATTTATAATATTAGTATGGATTAGATATGTTATTGAGATATCCGTAATAGGACGTTTAACCATATATATGATATATACCTGTAGTAAGAATTTTAAATTTATGGCCACGTTGAATGAAGTTTTTTTAATTTTTCAGCACGTTTTGGGTGTTGTGTCCAAGGAAGCCAATGGAATGCTTTCAGACGTTGTCGGTTCAAAATTTCCTTGCAAAGTACTTTTATTCTTTTGTTTTTAAAAACGTGGTTAAGAAACATTGTTTACGAAATTAAAAGCATTCCTTTTTGTGGTTTCAGTTTGTAAATGTTTTTCATTAAATCTTTAAATAGAGATACTTACTGTTTTGTTTTATGACTAAGGTATACTTACTTATGTTTAACTTTAATTTCTTTGTTATACGTAAATACCTTAGTTAGTACATATAACATAATGATTATTCATTATTTTATTTGAACACAATAATATTGTACGTTTAAAAATAATAAGAATAAGCCAGTGTATTTCTCTATGTGTGTGTATCCTTCTTAAAGACATTTGAGTAGATAAAATAATAATTAAAATCCTTAAAAGCTTATTAAGTATTTAGGCAGTAAATTGAAAATAGGGTACTTACAAAACTTGCTGAGTTAAGAACTTAGTAGTAAGTGTAGAAACACTTTTAGAAAACGCAATTAAGGGTGAACGTGTCAGTTGAATAAAGGCGCTCAAGTTGCCAAGCAAATTTCATTAGTCGAAGAAAAATGATGAAATTGCGAAAGGAAGACCTCATCGGTGAATTAAGATGGATGAAGCGTCTGCTCATTTTGATTTACAAATCGATTTTTGGACGGAAAGTTGTGTTGATTGATATATAAATAATAACGTTTCACATTTATATTAAACTAGTCGATGCGGCGAACTTCGTTCCGCCTAACCTTTTACTGTGTTGTTGTTCCCGGTAATTATTAGATTTTTTCTCAAAGTTAAAACCATCCTTGGATTTCAACAAACATTTAAAAAAAAAATTGGTACAGGCGTTGTTGAGTTATGCGCTTACCAACACATTTTGCGATTCATTTTTCTAATATAGATAAGTTATTTAATACTGTGGTCATCCTAGGAAGCGATGGAGCGATGAACTGGGAGCGCACGATATGGCTTGGTCCATGATATGTCTTGGGAATCCACTCAGGACAAGTAAGATGTGGAAAAGAGGGACAGAGGTCTTCGCCCAGCAGTAGGCCAATAACAATAATAATACTGTGCGAAGGGTGAACCCAAAACTAAAGTTGTTAAACATTAAGTATACGTTTAGTCTTAGTATATTATTATCGCCTGTCTAATGAATAGGTACCTAGTAGGGTTTTGTTCCTAAACTTTGAAGACCTGTGTCTGTTTAGTTCACTAACTTGCCAGCATCGTCTATCAAGTTGCCTAGAATAAGGAAATTAACATATTATTATTTAGCACGAAACACAAGCTTTACAAACAATCTACCCAAGTACTACATAATTTTATAGTTTGAAGCAAGGGGACGCTTTTGCAAAATTTTTATGAGAAGGTGTGGAAAAATATATGGAAAATATTTAAACGAGTTTGTACGTAAAATGGCTACATAAACACAATAACATTTCAAATTCATGTATTCTAGTACTTACATCTATTAATATTTACATTCTAAATCGGTGGGATTCTCCTTTACATAGCTTTGGATAAAAACTTTGTTCTTCGTCTTACCTAATTTTGTTTGATTCTACTTGGTTCAACTTATAGGGTAAACATTCATTTAAACTTTATGTCATTGTCATGGTTATGTAAGACGCAAGCATTTATTCGTTTAAGGTTGTGTTTAGACTTTACTTGATGAAAATATCGTCCTCGTTAAGTATTTCGATCTTTATAATATAATCTCACGCCTTTTATTCCCCGGAGGGTTAGGCAGAGGCACCAGCTTGAGAGCCGGACCCACGTTTAGCCGAGTTCATGTTTTATTACCACGATCTTTTTAATAGTATAAAAATTGTTAGTGCTTAGTTTTGGATACAGTGACGTATTTTAGTCTATACAAAATTAGCAAATAAATTGTATCCAGTGATCACATTTAAGCTACGCTCACAACGTTTGTATGTAATGTATAAAAATGTTAATTTGAGCCAGCGAAAATGAATGAATGAATTAATAATCTCGTTATTGTTCAAATAAACACAAAACAAGAAACAAAATATAAGTATGGTGACAAAAGGCAACCAAATGGAAATGTTTTAGCATATATGTGTGATATTCGCGTGCAGGCTATTTTAGACTTAACACTGTGTATGGAATTTTGCAAGTGACTGTACATGACAAATCCAGAAAAGCGAAACACAAAAAATCTGTTTCTTTTAATTATTCGCCTTTAATTTACCCAGTACTTAGCTGATCCTACAATTATATTGAGACAAATCTGGCCGTATTCGGCCATAGCGACTGGCATCTGTCAATTATTGAAACCTTCTTTGGTGTGCTCTCAGGTGACTGACGTAGCTAATTTTAGCAGCTCATGCGACTACATTCGCTGCAAATCAGCACAACTCCGACGAAACTGTAATGAAGGATTGCTCTAGCAAATAATATACTCCAGACAAAACTTGAAGATTATATTAACGCCTTCAAGCTAAGGCTAAGTCAATACAAACCTCATATTTGCAATACCTATACTGTTTAGTATTTTTGTAAAATGACATAACTTGTGTAATAAGGCACAGTAAGGTATCATTGTTTGCCGATGACTTAAAGGTTTATAGGACCGTTTCCACAATTTCTGATGTCGGTCTTTTACAAGAAGACCTAAATAGCATCTTTAAATGGTGTAAAGATAATGCCATGTCTTTAAATGTGTCGAAATGTCATCATATTAAATATACAAGGAAAAAATACCCACTGGAATCATCTTATTCAATTTGTGGAACACCATTGAATGAGGTTCATGAGATTCGTGATTTGGGTGTCATAGTTGATAGCAATTTAACTTTTTTGCCACATATTGACTATATAATAAAAAAATCTGCCCAAATGCTGGGTTTTCTTAAGAGAACCAGTAAAGAATTTTCAGCTAAGACCAAAATTTTACTTTTTAATTCTCTTGCTCGAAGCCATCTGGAATATGCGGGCTCTGTATGCAGTTCATTCTCAGCGCATAGAAAATATACAGAGGGCGTTTACAAGACACCTCGCTTATGTATCGTCCGGTATTTCGCATCGGGCACCATACTGCGACAGGCTTGCGTTTTTCAGGATGGCTTCACTCAAGGAACGTCGCGATATTTCAGACCTTATGTTCTTATACAAAATTATTAATGGTCAAATCAAAAGCCCCGTAATTTTGGAGTCGATATCCCTAGCAGTTCCTTACAATTACCCCCGTAATAGAATAAACAATATATTTTCTACATCTAGGTGTCGAACTAATTTAGGATTTAACAGTCCTCTCAGAAGAATGTGTGCGTCATACAATGAGAAAGTACGAACGAACAATGAATTGGATATATTCAATGATAAATTGGCAAATTTCAAAAGAAAGTTAAAGATGTTGAATAAGTTCTGAATTATAGTATATTTTAATTAAACTTCTTAGTAATTAATTTAGCTTTTTATAATCTAGCACTAAAATTAAAATAATAAAAAATAAAAAAATAAATGAAATATTGTAATATTTTATGATATTCATAATATAAAAATAAAAAAACACTATTTTGTACATAATGCATGTTAGTTGTAATCTTTAGTCTAACTTCCATGATTGTAATTTTGCTTGCTTATACTTAGAATAGTTTATCATGTCAATGCTGTGTACACCTGTAATTGGTGCAGACAAGAGAACCACTTTTTTAATATGCTATGTACTAATGTTATTTGTTTGTACTGTTGGTGTGCCTATTAAATAAATAAATAAATAAATTTGCAATCTTCACGGTTTCCAATAAATAAATCGTAACTAATAAAAACAAAAGCAATTCGTCAGCATGTGACAGTCTGGAATTCAAATATAGATCCCCCATGTTCGCATCGAATGAAATATGCGCGAGTTGCTTAGTTCGCAAGCGAAGGGGTATTAGATATCTGAAGAATCGAATGAAAATCGTTTCCGGAAAGCAATACCGAGCGCGCAATAAAAACGCGATATATCGCCTGAAACTGGACACGGGTGAAACGTATAGATTTAGTGCTTAGACCCATTAACTATGGACTTCTATTCCAATTCCAAAACTTCCTAGAGCTTATTTTATAGTTGTATAAAAATTGTTTGTAATTGTGTAGATTATTGATAAAGAAATAACACATGTTAAATTGACATATGTGCTTTAAAACGCCGTTGTTGTCTCAGCCGAAAGAGATCCACTGCTGGAACAAGGATCCCACATATCGCCACAAGAAAAAACTTAGAGGGGTTTTGTCCCGATAGGGTTGGTGTGGCGAACGCAGTTTTAAACTCTGTACTTATAAAACATTTTTTTATTATTATTTTAACTACTAAACTTATTTATTTTTTTGGAATCGAAAACCCTAACAGTATAAGAAGAATATATATTAATTACAAGATCAAAAGATGAGAATACTTCGTGTTCATAAATTTAATCAAGCTCAGTATTTGATAACATCTTACAAAACTATACTGCTATTCAAAAAAAAGAACCACAATGGTACTTTGGTCTGAACCTTCTGTCTGCAAAAACTATTCTTGAGGTCATTTGCTATCGGAAACCAGTCAATCTCAACAGCGACCGAAGAACTGAAGTGATTCGTTTAGCAAAAAGCTTGGATTTCCTTCTTTGAAGACTTACCTTAATTAAAATAAAATTACTAGTCGACCCGGCGAACTACGTACCGCCTTACCTATTACTATGTTATGCATGTTTTATTCTTATAAACCTTCCTCTTGAAAAACTCTATCTTATAAAAAAACGCATCAATATCCGTTGCACAGTTTTAAAGATATAAGCATACATAGGGACAGACGCGGGAAGCGACTTTGTTTATTTATGTATTGAAAATATATTGAATAGGCCTATTAAGTGACCAGATTGCAAGTGCACAGGGTCATTGAGACGAGCTCTGGGGGAGGCCTTAGTTCAGGAGTGGTCCCGTTAGAAATATATTAATGAGCTATTCTATATACTTTTGAAGCTTAGCAACAATTCTTACCACCAGTTCACGTGGTATAAATGAATTGAGTGTTGATTAAGTTAAGTTGAAAGGCCACGTGACTTGCCGCCTACGCTCGAAATATTTATTGTGCTTCATGTTGCTGACTGAGACTGCTCTGTAGCTCAGTTGGCAGTGATATGGACTGAGACGCGTGTGCACCTGGGTTCAATTCCTGGCGGGCCGAAATTTGTTATGATTTATATCGATGTTTGTTTCCCGGTCTGGGTGTAATGTTCGTTTCTGTATATGTTTCTGGCACCCTAGATACAGGTTCTTCCTAGTTAGGGGCTTCGAGTGTGATGTGTTATTTTCATTATATTGTTTTGGTAGAAGCAATCACATTTACGAAAGCTCCATTAAAATAATTAATAAAGAAACCTACATAGGGAGGTAGGCTCAAACGAATTTCAATTATTTTTCCATTTTCTGCCAGCCTTACCAAAATATCACCAATCTCTCAATGTATAGTTATAAATAAAATTTGGTTTAAAGGAGTAATCTCAGGATATACCTCTACAAATCCGATTACAAACTATTTTAGAGATACGAAGAAAGAACGGACAAGTCAAGAACCGTACATAACGTTTTTGTAAACATTTTTGATACATGAGTAACCAGGAGTAACGTGACAGATAGCTGACAAAATAATAATTTAAGGTTCGATACGTTATTTGATTTTAATAGCTATAAGGTGTACCGAAAGACGTACAGAGGCGGTCTAGGATGGCGTAACAGATTTGTCTATGGCCTCGTGCGCCCTAGACTGTAATACCAAAGAACAAGAGCTATTTTTCAATACAGAAAAACCGGAAGTGTTACACCGTCCTAGACCGCCACTGAACATAACGTTTTGCGCTTCGTCAGAAGAAAAAAACATGAGAATCCAGGAGTACATAACGTGACTGATAGCTAACAAAATAATAATTTTAAGCGCGATTGATATTTGATTAGCTATATGGTGTACCGAAATACATAAATTCATCTATATGTTACAAGGGGTACCCCGTCTTATTTTAATATTTGTAAAAATACTAACTGTCCAATGCTGTACCTAGATACTTTTGTCATAAAGGTTGGAACAGATGCAATCTCTCCGAGACAGCGTAGTTTGCTCTACTAAAAGGTCCATTTGCAACGAGATCTCGAGTGACGAGGCAGAAACGCGGAATATCTTTGCACTTGCGTTTAAAGTAGTAGAGGCTACTTAGATGCCGTGACAGCGACAGAGCATGCCATTAAAATAATATTTACTTTTAAATCAAGAAGAAACTTCATAGAAAATAATAGGTGTAGAGTCGTACAGGAACATAAATATTACAGACTGTAATGGAAAAATCTGCACCGACAATGCAAGGGCACGGCTTTATAATTAAGAAAAAGGGCCTAGGTGTGGGGATAAGGGTGGGGATGACATTTTAGATTGAACACAAAAACCTCAGAAAAGTTACTTATTTAAGAGTAACCTAAGAGAAAGAAATATTCTTCAAAATTCTATTTGAATTTCAAAAGTCACTTTAATTTTAGCACTAATTTATTTTTAAGTGTCTGTAAGTAGCTGCTTAACTTAAGTACTTACCGTCTTATTCATAAAGATACAGTAGATTTTAAGTAGCCTTACTGGAGGTCTACTTCTCTGGTTTGTTGTATGTTAAATACGTGACATCCAGTCTAAATTGACATACGTCAAATAACTAAAATGCTCTTTAACTTTTTATGTATAAGAGGGTTAGTATATTAATCATATAATTTAAGTAAGGGGTATAATATCTAAAAACTAATCCAATTTCAACAATAATTTAACCGTCTTATTCATAAAGATAGAGTACATTTTAAGTAGCGTTACTGGAGGTCTACTTTTCTGGTTTGTTGTATGGTAAATACGTGACATCCAGTCTAAATTGACATACATCAAATAAGTAAAATGCTCTTTAACTTTTTATGAATACGAGGGTTAGTGTTTAAAGAAGTATTTGAGTGCAATACACACTATAGTGTAAAGTGAACCTTCTAGACGAAATTTGGTTCCGAGAAAAATAGGGTTCGCAAGTAAAATTTAAATAAATTTAATGAGTATACAGCCTGCCATCATATTAAAGTATCTATTCCAAGGGTTCCAATTTAACCGTCATAAAGCAATAAGATCTAAAGTACATCATCAAGAATCAAGCCAACGTTGTTAGCGATGAGACGGTTTAAATTGAACCTACCCAGTTAGTGGCCGGGTAGTGTTACATCCGGCCCGATTTATGCTCCCCCGGGTGTAATCCGGCCCCGAGTGACGGACTTTTTATTTTTAGAATTTATTTTAAGAACTGGCTGGTTGGTATTTAAAATTGAGAGGCAACTCTGCTCACAAAAAAAGAAAGATTATAACTTTTTCTTTTTTTTTGCATTTGTCGTTATTTAATTTAATATAATAGGTACATTAACTTACAAACCTTAATAAACAAAACAAAAAAATGGCTCCAAAATCCGGAAGGTACGGACTGTGGCTAGGAGGCAAGCTCTCTGCTTACTCTTCTAAATGGTCAGAGAGACCTTTGTTTTGAATTCAATATTGTTTGTAAAAGTATCGTAGTGATAGAATACACGCACTTAGCACAAGTGACTTGCATTGTTCTCTGCCTTCCCAACAAGAGGTGTATGACGTTCGTACACGTATGCCAGCAAGCCAAAGTTAGGATCATTACGGACTCTAAGCACGCTCTAAGCTAATTGGATATCCGATTTCTCACCCCAACAAATAGGATCATAGATAATAATCGTTAACATAAATGTTTACTAGCGTTTGTGGTAGCGACGTGGCTTAGGCAGGCTTAGGTGTTTAAACATGATCCACGAGATCCATTGCCGTGTGATGGCGGCATAGAATTATACCACCCCATTTAATATCGTGGTTTTCGTAAAAGGCAACTAAGGGAATTTCCGAAGGACAGGAAGCAGAGTCCTTTGTTCAAAAATGTAAACAACCACCAAACTGCGATCGCCAACCCGCCTGCCAAGCGTGGCGATAATGGCAAACCCCCCTTCTCCCAACAAGGTTTGTCCTTGTGGTGATCTCTGGGGTGGCCTGTATCCAGCAGTAGACGTCTTATAGGCTGCAATGATGATGATTAGAAACTTGTTAAGAATAAATACAAGTTGATTAAAGTACTGAGAATACTTACTACTAAACTGTAAGAGCAAGGTAAGAGCGTTTATGCCGTCCGCTGTATCTTGTTGTAACGCGCGCGCCTCAAGAACGCTACAATTGCATGCATAATGCAAGCAAGAGATGCTTTCACACCCTAATCCACTGAGGACCTCGATTCACTTCTGCATACTAAACACGAGAATGACAAAACATATAACTAGTCTTCTCACATATTTCATTTTTGGTTTTTTGCGATCTAAGGGTTTACATCGCACTTTATGATAAAAGATACAAGATATGCGTGACCTTTTTTATTGGTACCTGCCTGCTTATTATTGCATGATTTCTGAGCTTGGCGCGATGTTATATGATCATGGGAGTGCATAATCTGGTAGTGAATTGGTAGACATATCAATGGGATTTTAGCGATTTCAACATCCTGATAATAAATACCTAGGTATGTATTCAAAAAATAATGATTAAACCCGACAGTTTAGTTTCCACTAGGTCATACACTCGTTTTACGATTTTACGTCGCTGGTTTTCGCTTATTTGGTTACAGTAACAGAAAATAAGAATTTTAAAACTGATAAAAACTATTTTCATTTCTATACATATTTCAGTCCATAGATTAGACGATCAGTCTTGAATCATTTTGAAATCATTTTATGGTATGAGCATGTAGGAGATAGGAACACTCTGGCGTAACAGGTTACCTATCCGGATCGAATCTGACGACTTCATTCGCATCACACTCAGAGCCCCTAACTAGGAAGAACCTGTATATAGGGTGCCCGAAACATATACAGAGACAAACATTACACCCAGACCGGAAACCAACATCGATATTTATCATAATAATGTTCGTTCCGCTGGGAATCGAACCCAGGTGCACACGCATACTCAGTCCACTTAATTGCCAACTGAGCTACGGAGCAGTTAAACAAGAATTGCGGCCAGCTTGGTTGCATGTAGAGATTGCACTGAATACACATAATAGAAACTGCTGCCGGCAATAGACGGGTAAACGCCATACGTTTCAGTTTGTGTACGGTGTTTGCAGGCCGCTTAGATTGGGCTTGGTAAATACGAATGGTAATTTATTTCGTTGATTACGCCTGTAATTGATCTGATTGAAGTTGCGACTCAGTTAGCCCCGTAGTTTCGGTAGCATATTTTCTGCATCATACTGTAGTAGTGTTCGTTAGCGCAATTTATTTTATAAAACGCGAAATTCCCATTTTTCGCTCCCGTGGGATTTTAGTGATTAAAAGCAAGTAAACAAAAACAAGACATCTTGACTAGGTAGAATCAAGAAGACATCTTGACTGTATCTTAGGGAATTATTTTACCTCCTTTAAAAAACTATTACTAAAAACTTACACATGAGTTAACCTGACACACTTATTTCAATGTGTTCTTCTTACCGACTATTGTCGTAAGGCAAGACAAACATTTGTTTACCTGAGCCAATTGGTGGACACCCTGAACTACCACGCCTCTCACAGTATAGGATACTTTACCAAATAAGGTATCAATAGCAATTAGATTAGATATAGTCTAATTGACTTTCAATAAGTGATATCTTGTATCCTATATTGAATAAAGAATTATTTGAATTATTTGAATTTGAACCTCAGTCCTTAACTAAGCTTGTAATTTTTGCTCCGAGTTACTTAAGTCAAAACAATTTGCTTTAACATCCCTTAAAGAGTGTTTAAAAAACATTAAAAACGGAGGTTAAATACATTTTAAGGGCTGTTCGCGTCGGTTATTGATTCATGTAAATTGCCAAGGCTCAAGGTGAAAATGTAATAATAACAAATCAGCGAAGGGTTCGCTTTATGAACTTTTTTTATTGGCCGCATAATCGCGAATACTCAAATTAACTTTGATCTTTGCTCTTTTTATTACTTAAATTTCTTATTTTTTTGTACATAAAAAATAGGGTTTAGTATTAATCAGACGGTAGGTAATATTGTAAAGTACTATAAAAATAGGAATAGTAATTCGTATAATTATATGTATCGTGTCGTAGCGCAAAATTGATAATTTTCATTTCATCGAATATGCTAACCCTGATATTCATAAAAAGTTAAAGAGCATTTTAGTTATTTGACATACCGTTTTCAATTTTGACTGGATGTCACGTATTTCCCATACAACAAACCAGAGAATTACCTCCACTAAAGCTTCTTAAAATGTACTGTATCTTTATGAATAAGACGGTAATAATTTACGCAGATTTTATATAAATGACATCATAATATATTCTGTTTAGCTTACTCTCATTATATGTAAGGCAGGTTTTTCCTTTATTTTCCAAAACTGCTACATTAAGTTTACCCGAGTAAAACAAATGAAAGTCAAGGAAAATTGAGCAGGGATAAATTGAGGAAAATAATCAAGAAATTAAGTTCGTAGCTTTAGTAAGAAAATATTATGAACCAGGTTTTATTGGATACGGGAGGCAATAAGATAACTATACAATAATAGTTATGTTCGTAAATGTTGTAATGTTAAAAGTATCACTCAATTCCATTTTTAGCATATTTATACCAAGTAGCTGTGCCTCGGAAAATAAATTGCCTATGTGTTAATCCAGGACGTCAGCTAACTCCCTAATTGTGTTAAAACTTTTGAGCTGTTTAGACGTGAAGAAGTAACAAACATATACACTTACTTACACACTTTTGCATTTATAATATTAGTATGAAATTGATTGCGCCCAATTTATAATCGAACAAAAATTATAATTTTAATATTTAGTTGGCTTTGCCTATCTCGAGAAAATTTGACACTTTTAAGACTATTAATTCATAATTTGTGGATGAGGCAAACAAAACATTATCAATTATTATTAAGAAACTTGAGGGTCTACAAACTAAATAAACAATACAATTAGTCATTTTGTATACAAGATGGAAGTAGTTTGTCTTAAGTTTAAAACACGCCGCATGAAATAAATTTTTAGCCCTATGTCAAATTACTTTTATTTCTTCTCTTAACGTAAACACCTTAGTCTTTTGTAAATCAAATTAATGCAAAAAGAGTTCTTCATTTAGAAGTGGCAAAATAGTCTTATCAAGATTTAGAACAAGACATTTTCTAGCACTTGCACTAGCTAGGCAGGTGGGTGAATATTCAGAACGGCGATATTCAGCTGACTCCTCTGGCAGTTTTCAAATTTAGTTTTTTTGAAATATCAGTTAACTTTTATGAAAGTATGCCTCATTAGCTTTAATATTTTCAATTGGGCACCATTTTTGGACCAGGTCTTCCTATGAATAATTGAGTTTTTAAGTTTTTGGTCCAGAGCAATCAGAAAAGTGCTTCCAGAGTAATCACTACGCTAAATTTATTTGAGTTTTAGTAGTTTAATCTTCCAAAAAAAAGCGATTTTTCATAGAAGAACTAGTTCTAGTAGTTTTTTTAATGAAAATACCGAAACGAGACTTAGTAAGACCAAGTTGCGATATTCTAAAGATGTTATTGTATTCTCACTCAATTTCTCATCATATTTTCAATTAGTAATATTTATGCTTACAAACATATCACCAGCATCTGCTTATAAGTGGTTCATACCAACTGGTATTGTGTCCTGCTCTTGCTCATATTTATTTGAAATTGCAACCACTTTTTGTGGACCATCAATAGCGCAGTGCCAGCAATCAGTAAGGGATTCATTGACATGAACACGCAGGTTAGGTGAGAATTGCCAAAAAAAAATTACCGGACAAGTATTCAAATGCAAGATACAAATTTTGGAGTCCTATTAGATTTGTGAAGACTTAGATAATTTATTCCACACAGCTTTTGAGGCCATGCTGCCTACTGGAATGGCATGTAATATAGTGGAATAGTAGAATGCCTAAGAGCAGGTTTGTGGTCAGTGCAGCGTCAATTTACGTGACACATAACCATAATCATCACAATAATGTCGATAGACCGCAGGAATCTAATCCTATTTGGTAATTCTCATGTAATTCAGTGTGCGTTGTAGCTGGTCTTCAGATCAGCGAAGCTAATATAAATGCTTTAGCTTAAGTTTGGCTGGCTAGGCTGGTCAGTGGTTGTCATTTGCGGTATAATGCTCCTGCCTAGATCTTTACAAGAAAGCCTTTGATTTATATTTGATTTGATTAAGGATAAGTCAGTGCTGCAGTATCTCTAGCGAGGCCAAGTGGACTATAGTAGCTAAAGCGAAGTGTTAATGTTTCAATGTAATTTCGACTTCAGACAAAGACCTCTTAGGATATGAGACTGCAGCAGGGAGTCAGACTGGTAAATGTCATAACGCCAAAATTGTTCATCGCTGTACTCGAGGATGTCTTCAAAGCTCCGGATTGGAAATAACTAGGCTAGGCATCAACATAAACGGTGAATACATCAATCAGACTCGATGTGGTATCGATATCATAGTTATGGATCCAGACCGCGCAGGATCTCAGTACAATGCTCGATGACTTTTGTTGGATTTTTAAACCAAAATTATTTTAACGCCCATTTCAAATGCTCCTGTGAATATTGGAGTCTTCCGTACGCTCGAAGATTAGTCAATGAATACGTAGCCAAACTATCCAACCAGCTTGGTCCAATAGGAAGAGGGCGATGGGCAAGCTTTGCTACATATTTTCCTCCATATTACCATAAGCAAACCCATTACCGTTCGCCATATCAGGCTCAAGACAAGGTCTACGATCAACGTGTATTACCCGTGATGACTTACCGGACCGAGACATAGCTCACTATGGGCCTAATCAAAAAGCTTATCAGTCACTCTAAAGGACTATGCTTGAAAATTTTCAGCATAGTCCAATCAGAAAACTCCCACGTAGCCAAAATAAATTGCATAACTGTATCGTAATGGGCAAGTAAAAGTTCGATTGGCGCCCGACCGCGCAATGCAAGATGTCTTTAGGCCTATTTTGACTAAAATAATAATTATGATGATAACAATAGGTTTGACATCTGATTTTCAGGTTAAAAGTGCAAAACTGCTGAAAATTGCTGATTCCTATGGTAAAAAAACCAGAGATATCAGACCATAGGAATCATTAAAAAATCATAAAGTGATCCGTCCAGCTTAAACGGGGTAGAATAGAAAACTAGGTCTTTTATGAGGAACACTCAACTATACATGACATACAATATAATCTTTAGACATGACATAGCTATTTTATAACATAAGATAAACATTGCAGAGTAATCAGAGTGACCACTGAACCACGATCAGAGCAATCAGATATTTGGCATCTTAACTTCTAAACGGAGCACCTTAGCTAGCAATCACCTCATACACACTATAAAGCATAGCTTGGGACAGCCCATCCATAAAACTGCTGAGTTCTACATAGCTTAGTTTAACCATGAAAGTGATTGCTGCACGCGCCAGAGAAATCACACGGTACACGCGGACAAATCTCAAGCCTCGGTTTATTTCAAAACCAGCTTCAGTAATCAATCAAGGACAATTTAATTGTAATAAACAACTATCTGACTATGCTTAACTGATCTTGAATTTTATATATGTTTGTTCAAAAAAAAGTTATGGAGTCATTTATAGAAAAAAATGGAGCCCGGACGCCCCACAGGAATCAGAATATTCCGGTTTTTTTGACTTTAGGTAAGATTTTGGCGTACTTAAACTATGTATTTTTTAATAAACTTTGCGGGCCCAAACAGAATGGAAGCTAAAGTTTGAATCTAAATCTTCAAATTATAAGTTTTCTTTTGAAAGTCACAAAATAAAGCCCCGGACAGAAAAAAATCAGGCTCTGAATATTCACCCAGGTGCTAGGTGCATATAAGTTGCCTCGATTACGCTCCTTTGTTCCGCAAAAACTGAAATTCTCTCATCTAGGTCAGAACGCTCAAGATAGACTGACTGTTGCAGTAGCTCAATAAAGTAATAAGGAAAAAAACAGCAATGTGCGCTTTGGGAACATGTTTTTGGTTTTTATTAAGTAACTAGAGGCTGCCCCGCGGTTTCACCCGCGCAGATTTCTCATAAACACAAAATTCCTGTTTGTTCCCGTTCCCGTGGGAATTTCGGGAAATCCCTTCTTATTGCTCACCTACACTCCCTAAGAAACCTACATGCAAAATTTCAGCACGCTACGCCCAGTAGTTTCGGCTCTGCGTTGTCAGTCAGTCAGTCAGTCAGTAACGGAAGAGTTTAATATATATTGATTTATCATCTTCTTTTAAGTCTCTTTTTTTCGGCAATTTAAATAAACCCTTGAAAAATTAATTAATAAATTTTATATTTAACCGACTTCAAAAAAGACCTGTATGTTTGTATGTTTGTCCGCCATTATCTCAAACCAAAAAAATTATCGAAATCAAAAATATGCGCCTTTGACTTTCTAGATAATCTTGCTTAGAACTTTTAAGGCCCTGTGGTGTAGCTTTTAGGTTGTTCGAAGAACATTCAACCTAAGATAATGTTGTTCCTTCTTTAACTTGCATATGTACTCAATAAACGGTAGTACTTTACAGGCTTTATGGTCAATAGTCTATAGTATTGTGTATGTAAGTTTCCCCTTTTCTCTCTGTCGACTCCCGTGAACCAATAATATACGTGATGTGCTATGACTAAATTAATTTAAATAAATTGTGAAACCAATTAAAATAAAGACTTTTAATGCTGTGCGAGCAACACAGGTTAAAAATCCAAGATAAAAACCGTTTGTTGCCTAAAGTGGCCACTTTGGTTTTTGTTATTTTGTTTCATAAAATATTATTTTTAAGATCCTTAAAACTACACTACAGAGCCTTAAAAATTCTAAGCAAAATTGTCTAGGTTGACTCCGTACTCTACACATTTTTGATTTCGTCTATGGTTTAGAAAATATTAATTATTTATCGAAGCCCCTTAAATAAGAGAGATTCAATGGAATCATTTCCTTTGGATCACATTGTTAGGTACCTACGGCTCTCTTAATAAGTTATGAAAATCTTTGTCTTAGGACAGCGAGCTGCTAGCATTGTGTTGGGTCGCGACTCGGCTTTGTCTCGCAGATGTTTATTTGCCGAGTCGTTTCAGTGTCTGTCGCAGTCGCAGTCACTTCATTCAAGAAAATGCCAATTTCACAAGAGAACTGTTTTTTAGTTTCTCTCTCGTTGTTGCTTTGGTATTCTGTTCTGTTAAATTAAAAAATAAAGAAAAGTTGTCCTTTTTTCCGGATTTACGAATGAATATCATAGTCCAAAGAATTTTAAAACTAAAGTGGCAATGTGCAGCGTACATAGCTCGTACAACGGATCGTCGCTGGGGTTTAAAAATTCTCGAATGATGACCAAATAAAAAAAAAATTAAGTATGTAAGAATACTCAGGGAAAAAGGACAAAAGAGGAATTGTGTAGAATATTCATAAAACAGCATAACCAATAACTTACAAGAAATATTGTTTTGCGAATAGTTTGCAAGTAGATTCGCACACCAAACGGTCGAAACCTTTACCTACATTTGTTAATTAAAATGACAGATGCGTTATTTGTCTTAGATATAATCGACATATGTACCTGTATTTAACCATAATAAGATATAAAATAAAACTCTGTATGTCTTAGAAGTGTTATTTATTACCTCGAGTAAACTCACAATAAAAAATAAGCACCTGAGTAAAACATTCCTAAAAAAAACTTTCTTGCGATAATATTTTCTCTTTTTCCCGGCTCAAGTGGGGTCGTCATTATTTTTTCCCACTTCGTAGCGTCATGAAATATGTGTTGTTATTAGACCATACAGCCTAGATTCTGGATATCATCCATATCAAGCTATCGCTTATGATAATATTTTCTTATAACAGTGTGCGATTTATATCTAGGGAGCCACTGCACACTCCGGGTACAGGTGTTTTTTTAATTCGATTAGAAAAACACTAATTATTGAAGTGAGTTATTTTGTTGAAATTGGAGTAAAATAAAAACTATAGTAAGAAAAGTGTGCAAAAACCTATATAAATTTACAAGAAAACGACAAAAATATAAAGCATTTTTTTTACGAACACTCCTTTTTCTTAAAAACGTTTTGTTCAAAGCAAACATTAAAGGTCGCGATTGAAACAAATATTAAGAACCTATCTTTCTATTTTCATTAAATTCTTCACAACCCTCTAAAGCCAGAGAAGGACATAAATGTAAATTATTTAGGTTTCTATATGATGGCGTGTGCGGTGGTCACTTGTTCTACTTATTGTTCTTACATGTCTGAGAATTTGAAATAAAGTAGTGCTTTAGGTTGTTTGTGTGAGATCGGAAGTTTTATTAAGACGTCTTTTATTTATAGGTTTGCACTTGTTGCAATCCCAAGATATGAAGACCGTGTTCCGACTGTAAACCATCTTCCATAAAGTTTTAATTAATTCATTAACTTTGAACAACGGGAGCGTATGTCACGAGAGTTGGAATAAGACTTGTTTTTAAACCCATTAAATAAAATTGAAAAACTAGTAGCTTGACATGTGACTGCTCTTTATGTATATTTTAAAAACAATGTTAATTATATTGATACTATACTACACCTTTGGTACGTAAATAAAAAAAATTAAAACGTTGATAGTTTTTGGTGTTGGTATTTCTCCCAATAGCGATCTCCCATCTCTCTCATTTCTTCCAAGTTTAACTACAATAGTTATTTTATTGTCGAAAAAGGTATTAATTTAACGGTTAGGTCTCAAAAGTTAGTTTTTATATAAGTCCGAGGGCTGCTTATAAAACCGTCATAAAGTCCTAACAAATTGTAAGTAACGGTCGAACTTTGAGACGAGCCCTTACAAACTGCCGACCCGACGTTTTAAGCCCCGGATATTGTATGAAATAACCCGGAAACAGCCGCAAATGGTCTGTCATATCAGAGCTTAGCGCAGACACAAACTGTAACAATCTGCACCACTATATTTAAATAAAATATAAATATTTGTTGTGCGTATTTGTACTGAAAGTTTGTAAACGCTTGATCTCAAAAATAAAAATTCAAAATGGTATGGTTAAAAATAAATATTAATAAAATATAAAAAACTTTGTTTAATCGACGACATGTAAAATCTGATAAGTAATTTCTTACTTTACATAACATAAATATAATAACATAATTTATTTTCCACATGCAAATTACCTATCATAATTTATACGTTTTAATTTAAGTAACAACTAGTCGACCCGGCGAACTTCGTACCGCCTAACCTATAACTATTTTGTGCACGTATTAAACTTATAAACCTTTCTCTTGAATTACTATATCTAATAAAAAAAACCTTTAAAGATTCGACCCGGCGAACTTCGTACCGCCTAAACTTTTACTATTTTGTGCATGTTTTATACTCATAAACCTTCTTCTTGAATCTCTCTATCTATTTTAATAAACCGCAACAAAACCAATTTAAAGATATAAGCATAAATAGGACAGACGCGGGAAGCGACTTTGTTTTATACTATGTATTGATATTGATGTATTGATGAAGATTGTCTTGTCTCTAATAATTTTCATTCTATAACTTGACACAATCGTTTGCAAACAAGTGACTGTAATCAATCGTAGCGTAGGCGGTGTAAATGTGCCGTATCTGTTTGTGAAATTAACATCATCCAGTTGAGCTGAGCTCCTGTACTGGTATATACTATCCGTTTATATTAGACTAGAGGCTGCCCCGCGGTTTTTCCCGCGTAGATTTCTCATAAACACAAAAATCCCGTTTATTCCCGTTCCCGTGGGAATTTCGGGAAATCCCTTCTTAGTGCTCACCTACACTCCCTAAGGAACCTCCATGAACCTCCAAAATTTCAGCCCGCTACGCCCAGTAGTTTCGGCTCTGCGTTGTCTGTCAGTCAGTCAGTCAGTCAGTCAGTAACGGAAGAGTTTTATATATATTGATAAACCCTACAATGTTTAAGTAATTATTTGTACTTTGACTATGCGCTACAGCCAAACGTACGCACAACGACTGTTCAGTATAAACCATAGCTTACTAATAAGCTAATAACATTCGCAAACGTTAGCACTTTGTGATACTTACAATATACAGAACCTAAAATTTAATCTTTTCAGACTTTGAATGTTGCCACCATCGCTTCCGTGCTTCGGAATGCATGGTTGGCCCCGTCCCCGTCCCATGGACAGTCACTAAGCAGCTGGTGGCCAGAAAGTAGGTCTGTGATCGACGAAGCTCTGCTAACCCATTTAAAATTATAAAAAGAAAACAGAAAAAACTATCCTTAAACCCGGTTATTTTTTTTTCGTACAACATACATTTAAAACATTGCTTATTTTGTGCAATAAGGGGTGTGAATGTGACTAAGCTACAGGATAAAACTATAGAAAAGGGATAAACTGAACTTAACTTTCTTTTTCAGCGAACGAACGGCATGGCGCGAATTTCGATGTTTTTCTCAAGCCATCGCGGCTGTTTATTTAACTCGCCAACGAAGCCTTTGAGCTGGAAAATTGGCTTTCGGTTCCAGACAGAAGCTGAACTTGTCGAAGGGATGGAGGTGGATGAATGAATACCTCTAATTTTAACGGGAAGGGTTGTCTTGACCGAGATAATGACCAAGTTTCTGTTCTGAACTTTGTACTTTACTAAAGCTCTTTTTTTTTGTTTTAGCTTATCAAAATATTGTAAAAATATATAGGTAAAAATACCCCATACCATTGGGTAAAGCGAAGTAAAGGATAACAGTTGCACCTGTGTTCGCTCGTTACGTTGCTTTTTAATATTTCTTGACTTGGTATGGCACAAAATTTTGTTTGATTTGATTTAAATATAGTCAAAGAAAACTGGTAACAGTCATCAAACTAAGGTACGAATATGAAACACTCCAACTTCTGTAAATTACTAAAATGAGTTTTCCTTCAGCCAAATATCTAACAATCCCTTGCTCACTGATCAACATGTGGTTCAGAACTTTTCCAATATGAAAACCGCACCGTATTATACCGGAATCGAAATAAGACATTTATTGCTTTTACTTTTGAATTAAATTGTTTGATTGTTTTTGAAGGAACTTTGGTAAGCCCCGCTCGTTTCACGGTGGATTGGTTAATTATATTTTGTTAATTAGAGTGCCTTCAACTTTTTTACCTATATTTTATTGGTTATTTTTGGTACAAATTAATATTTAATTTTATTATTCGTTCGTCTTCTAGTGCAGTAGTACTGAAGCTTTGACAATGAAAATTTTATTTTTACCAGTGTTTTAAAGCAATTAAAGTATAACACAATTTACAAAGTACAAAAAAAAACCCTCACAAGTTCCTCAGAGTTTCTTAAACTCCTCTGATGACGTCATTGAGAGTTTTCCTCATGCCTTGCAAAAAAAAACTTTCCGTTACCCGTCGTAGTACTCTCGCTCGTCGATAACGCAATTTATTTTGCCCCAGGGAATGCTAACTCTGATTCTGAGAGCTTTTGTGGCCGACGCTCTTACGGCCGCGTGTGTGGGTGGAATGAAGCTGGACACCGAAACTAATAGACGGTATTGAAGACGAAAATTCATCACTACAGAGTATAAAATAAAGTCACTTCTCGCTGTCTATCCCTATGTTGGCTTGAATCTTTAAAACTACTTCAATAATCGATGAATTTATTGAGAAGCAAGGTTTTTATCTACATATTGGTCTAGAGCGAGCTGGACATGACAAAAGCATTTTTTATGTCGTTAAACGACATTCAGATATTCATTAAAGACAATATACTTACAACCAAACCGAAAGTTCTAAAATATACTTTATCTATCTACTTTATATAAAATTTAATCGTATTTCGTTAGTCTCGCTAAAACTCGAGAATTGCCGGGCCGATTTAGCTGATTTCGGTTTTGAAATGTTCGTAGTAGTCCAGGGAAGGTTCAAAGGGTGAGAAAATTTGGAAAAATAGAGGGGAAGTAATTAAACAACGATTTAAGTTTCCCATATAAAATTGTAGGGCGCGATACGAAGTTCGCCGGGACAGCCAGCGTTTACTAAATATTTTAAACTACAGTTTGTATATTTATCGTTCCATGTCATGGCATAGCTAGGCGCCGCGTTAAAATAGAAGCTTCGTCAAAGGCTAGACGGCTTTTTGTACTAAAATAAGGGCACTGGCTGCTTTTATAACAACCGCTTCTTGAATTTTAATGGTTAAGTTAAACGTTATTAGGGACGAACAAAGCTAATGAGACTAAGTAGCCTTGCGAACACTTTAAAAGAGATTCTTAAAGATTTTGACTACTTCTCTAACCAAATTAGCTAGGTCTCTAGCTGATTCGATTTGAATGTTTTCCTCATCTCAATACAGAAATAATTGAGCAAAGATTTCTTAAAAAAATTAATCTTCTTTTTTTTGTCTTCAAATTGCACCCGTAACCCCATTGTAAATACAATGATAATCTATTTAGTTGAATTTACATATACATTTCTACGTAGAATTAAATTTCACCCCAATTCTGAAACTTGAGAAATTGACTCCATCTCAACGGAGACACCTAATTGTAGCTACAAAGAAAATTCAGCGTGAAACTTTACTTGGAGATAGACTGCTACTAGCACCACTACGAACTTAAAGTAAAAATAAATCATTCTTAAGTCACTTAGAATAAAACAGAATAGGAAACACTTAATTGCATACAAAGTAAGATACAAAAATACATTAATAAATTAAGGGTACAAACAAACTGAATTTCCATGCAATCTATTACAAACAAACTGAATTTCCATGCAATCTATTGTATGGAAATTCAGTTTGTTTGTACCCTTGATTTATTAATGTGCTATCCTGATCGCTAAAAGTGATTTCTTCCAGGCAACCCACATAGTAACAGCGTAGCTGCGAGAAAACGCTAATTTTATTGAATAAAATAATAAATTTTGTTGTTGCAATGCGAGTTTTCTAATCATTGATACTCATTAAGAGTGGTGCTAGTGCAAGAGATAAAGATATTCCTAAGCTAAAAAAATAACCAACTTTCAAATTGGAATCTAATTATTATTTTTAGAATCAAGAGATTATCCTAAAATTGTGCGAATCATAATGGAACCGGGATTTTATCTTTGTAAAAGGGTGGATTTTGTACCCTTTCAAGGATTAGTTATTGTTGACGGAACAAGGAGACCATTTTATAGCTGAGCCACCCTTCAGCTCAGCCATCTTATTTTTATCTTGATAATTTTTTATCTTACTTCAGCAGTGCGTCACGCAATAAGATGTTAAAATAAATTTATTGCCGTGCCTCTAAGTTACTTTGCTAAATATTAGCTTCATCGGGTATGAACCCTATATTTTAGGTATTTCTAATAAAAATGAACAATATTTTAAGTTGGTGAACATAGAAAATTACGTATATACATATATTCCTAATATTTAACACCGGTAAACTTCGTACCGCCTAACTTGTTTTGTGCATGTACGATACTTATACACCTTCCTTATCACTCTATCTGTTAAAAAACGCATTAAAACCTTCCTTTGCTTCCTTCGCATCCTTTGCGTATAAGATTTAAGCATACATAGGGATAGACGTGAAAAGCGGCTTTATTTTATTCTATGTATATTGATTATTCTAATTTGATATTATATGAGTATTTATAACAGTATTATTAAATTTGTACAAAATTTATTTTAGCTCTTTATTAGTTAAGACTCCGTACTTTGAAGCTTCTTACCTAATTAGGTATGAGGGTCCCCCACCCTCGCAGCTGTGACATGCGCGCGTCGAAATGCGAAATGTCGCGGCAGTTTTAAATTTTATTACTTTTCATACAAGCCGAAGTTAAATCGAGATGTTTATACCTACCGCACAATTTTTCTTTCCGATTTTCGTTTCAGCTAACAAGAATTTGCGTTTAGGTAAGGTATTTGTAATAACGAGTTTTTTTTAAACCATCTGAGAAATATAAAACAGATTTCTTAATTCTGAAAAATATAGATGTAGGATTTAGTTTAGACAAGTTATTAAAAAGTAACAAGATGTAATGAATTTCACTCTGTAGAAATAAATATCAAAGTAAACCCTTTTTGTAGTGTTTTCTCAATATAAATAAAACACCACTGGTTGTTTTAATTTTAAACAAATAACGATATAGTTTGAGTTGATAACTTTTTTTATTTGGAACTAAAATCACACCCTAAGGCCTCCTTTACGAAGACGCGGCGTGTTGTGCGGGATGTCGTGTGGGCTCCGACGCGGGCGCCCCACCACGGGCGCCGCCGCTGCGGGCGCCGCCGCGGGAGCCGACGCGTTTCCTTATACGATATCGAACATAGGCCTATGCGCGTCTCTTTCAACGGTCTCATACTATTGCTATACATTTGATTTGGGCGCAGCACGCCCCGCACGACGCCTCGCGCAACGCCCTGCGTGCGGCCTGCAAATGCGGCCTAAGGGTGGATAAAATATGGATGCCTTTTTTATTCACTCACAGATTGTATTGCCATATTGTAATTTACATGAGAACAGCTCGCATAAGTATATATATTTTTTATATAAAAGTAAATTGTGCCTTTCCTCCAACCTTTTTGTAACCAAACTAATTTTTGATACTGTTACTTTTTAATTTATAGAAGAAGATTTTAAAATTGACATTGTTACCTTTCAAAAAGACTTTTGTTAACTAGGCAGTACATCTCAGCCGCTGTACACATTTACATGCATTCATTTTCTTGTAAATAGTGTACCTAACCATGTGTAAATATATCATCCCTTCTTCAACCTCTGGAGTTATTTCTACTGCAGGCGGGCGGACATAGGAGTTCTCTAAATTGGCGACCTACGACGATTGGATTACAAAAACCGCAAAATTTTCAACACTCGCCCCACCAGTTCCATTGTAAGTGGCGACTACCTGCCTTCTTCTGGAGGACTCTGGGGGACTTCTGGAGAAGCGCCTCGCCGACTAATATAATAATAATCATCATCATCATCTCGGCTGCCCAAATTCAAAACCTAGTAACGGTGTTTTTGCAAAAAAACCGTTTTTGTCATTTTTCGACTTACTAGGCGGTATAGATTTGATATGAACCTTAAAACACCCAGTTTCTTACGTAATTTTAAAAATAAAATTTAGCAAGTCTACCCAATTTGGAAAAGTTATTGAAATTTCCATGAAGTACATATTCTTAACATAGCGCATGTCGGATTACAAATAAAAAAACCTAGCAACTCAACCGACTTACTAGGTTATGAATTTGAAAGCTGACTTACTATGTTTTGAATTTGGCGCCGATTATAAAATCAATCAAATTTTGATGGAATTTAGTAAGTTACAAAAACAGTATACAAATTTGGCTGAATTAACCACGAGTCGTAACCAAATCGTAAACAAAACTTAATTCTGCCACAAATAAATCATTTGTATAACTTTTAAATGAATGCACTTCAAAAAATAACATTTTTCATTCGAAACGTACAACTAAAAATATAAAATGCTTTAAAAAGTAGAGAATTAACTCAGAGATTGTATTTCAAAATTTTTTTCATTGTCATATTTGGGTAAATAAAAAAAAAAAAAAATAGTGGGATCGATTTAAGTGTGACTATAGTCAACAATATAGTCAAACTTTTGGTCAAACACCGAAATCGCTATTGCGTCTGGTTTCTTCGGGGCAACGAATTAAAGTGGTCGACCCGTTTTTTGGCTCTCCTGAACATTTTTGTTAAAACGAGTTACTAGGTTTTGATTTTAAGCAGCCGATCTCACACGATAGCGTCCACTGCTGGACATAGGCCGCAACCTTTACCAGGTCGTCTGACCACCTTCAGGGGTGTGAGACCAGCGTTTGGAGGGTGATTTGAGGTGAAGGTGAACCTTGAAGTGAGGGGGGGGGGGGATTCCATAAAAATTAAACTGAAAAGCAAAAAATAAAATCTTTTCATCAAAAAATTAAACAGCCGAAAAAACCGAAAAGCGTTAAATAAAAAGGAAACATTTTCTATTAAGACATAAATTACTGCCTTCTTAAAGTAATTTGAGTAAGTATACCACGTAATATTGTGATAATGTAATATTAATATTGTGTTATCGGCGCCACAGAACTAACAAAGATATGATATAACTATATAAGTACCCTATGATTTAAGTTTTATTTGTGGGAATAAAAAAGGTAAGTTTGTAATGCGACGGTTTTATAAATGTAATATCGGTATCAAAATTGGTTTCTTTCAGCTCCATACAGATCCTAATCAGATGTTATGGTTCATTGTTTTGACATCTGTTGTCAAAATTTGTTTACATTTGAATAAAAATAAAACGAAATACGAGAGCGCGAAAACAAAAATTTGACACAGAACCGGCCTCGGCCGTGGCCACAAGGGTACTGACGGGGTAGGGAGCGGCGCGGCATGGCATCGGACCGCGCGAAAACGATGTTTTTTTTTTAGTTTTTGCTGGTTTTTTGTCTTTTCGTTAAACTTAAAAATTCTTACTATAGTAGTATGTCTAAAATTTAAGGTCAGCAATTTTCATTCCAAAAATCAAATAAAAACAATCAGCGGTTTAAAAATAAAATGGAAAAAACGGAACAAAAAGGGGTAACTTTGAGATTTTTTTCTATCAACTAAAATTAATTAGATCCTGTTTTCCTTTAGTATGATTACTAGATTAGATCCTTAACTAACACATATATTTTTTTCAGAGTGAAGACATCAATTTTGTATGTCTCAGATTGTTTAAAAAAATTTCAAAAACACAAATTTTTGAAGCACCAAGCCTTAAGTAAAACTATTGACTGGGAACCAATTACAATTTTATATACCTACATTTATACAGAAACAAATATGTAAATATCTATGTCTAGGGATAATTTAGTGTAACTTAATTTACTGAAAATTTATTAAAAATAACAAACAACGTATCAGTGTACTTTTTATTTATAAAAATACGTACATGTTATTTGTTATTTTTGATAAATTTTCAGTAGATACTTTTAGTGAATCTTAAATATCCCTAGACTGTATATTATGTAGTTAATTATCAAGGGATCAAGAACGCTAAAAAAATTCTCATACTTACAAACATACTTACACATAACCACTATCTACCTACTTATAGAAAGATTTTTTTATAGCTGTTTAGTACTAAGCCAATTTCATGCGTTCAAATTTATTTTATTTGTTTAAATTGAGACAACGCCTTTTGGTTGGGAGATGCTAGTTTTATTTTTTTTCTTATTTGTAACCCTGACTGGCACATGAAAACCAACCGACCAATCATGCGACGAGATGTCCCGGAAGCCTGATACGATTGCATTTCCGCCCTGATGAATGAAGTACCCTGAGTGAAGTACCAGAAACAACACGGACATTCACACCTATGGATTAATGCACAAGTTATAAGGTGATAAACAAGTGCAGTGGCCCCAAAGATCAGCGGCGGCAGGAAACCCAGATCCAAGACGCCATTAGTCAAGGTCAGTGCCAGGGTTTTATCCCTAAATAACATTTTTTGGTCCTTCGAGCCGGATTTCGTACTTCCGTACATTTCTTTTCAATTTCAATTTCATTTTCTAACCTATCTTCTTGCACGCCACGCGTCACAAAATGTCTTCCGACAAAGACTTTGTCTTGGCGGTCGAACCTACTCAGGAACAAGAATGCTTTACTAAAGCAGACCTTTCTTATAATCAAGATTTATTCGAACGAGAAATCTTATTAAATGATTTACGACGTATATTGCAGTTAGTTAACACAGACGACAATAAATTTAGATCTCGTACGAATGACCTTACATCCCATCAAAGAAAGTTTTCTAAATTACAAACTAGAATTGAAAAATATCTCATGCAGTCTCAGTTGTTTAACAAAGAGGAACAAATCAAAATCCGAAACGACTTTGACGATAACTACTATGCGATCATTACACATTTAAATCGACTAAAGGGGGTAGACGAGCAGTGCAGACGCGCTAGTCGTGTACTGGAGAATTCAACTTACTTGCTTAGAGAACCACAAAACTCTAATGCAAAATTGCCTACTTTGCCTTTACCGGTTTTTTCCGGTATCCAGACCGACTGGAATTCATATTTCGACCTTTATTGTTCATTAGTTCACAACAATGGTGGCTATACGAACGTGGAAAAGTTTAGATATTTGCTACTTACATTAAAGGATGAACCTTTAAATTTAATCAAATCAATTCCGATTACTGACGAAAACTATAACATAGCTTTAGAAGTACTTTGCACGCGCTATGAAAACAAAAGAAAAATCGCGTCATCGCATCTCGAGAATATACTTGATATGGAAGCAGTTTCCGAGCGTAATTTGTCTAGTTTACGTCATCTACTCAATACTTACCACGAAAATATTAAAGCCCTAGAAGTCATGAAATTTCCTATTGATAGTTGGAGTTTTATCTTACTCAACATCTTGCTTCGAAAAATACCTAACTCTTTGCGTAAACGTTTTGAATTAACATTGAATTCTCAGACCGATATCCCCAGCATTAACTCACTAATTTCATTTCTTGAAAGAGAACTTTCAGCTTGCGAAATATCTTATTCTAATCCTGGTCAAATCAATAAATTTCAGAATAAAACAGAAACTCATTCCGCGAAGCCAACGAATGCATTTCGCAGTTACAATAAAATACCTAATGTTGCAGCTCGCTCCTTTGCGACTAACACTGTCCACCCGAGCAGCTCAAATCCTAAAGGTCATAAGAACCCTTCCAAGGTTTATATTTGCCCGCTTTGCTTTAATCAACATACGTTAAACAAATGTTCGACCTTTCTCAACATGTCACCTAAAGAAAGAATTTCATTTTTAAAAGACAAATCTATTTGCAGTAATTGTTTATATGTAGGCCACGATCTAAACAAATGTAGGTCAAGCTTCACTTGCCGAACCTGTAATAAAAAACATAATACATTGTTGCATTGCGATGAGTACAACTCACCACCTAAGATTGCCATCTCGCTCCCACAAGAGGACGATAGGACAGCTCCCGCAGCTGACGGACAGGTTGTGATGACGTCATCCGTGCACAGCAGTGATAACTCCACTCCGCTTATGCACACAGGTACTGTACTGCTTGCTACTGCATTAGTGGATGTATGGGTAAACAATTCGCGACACACGGTCCGCTGTCTTGTCGATCACGGCAGTCAAGCCTCCTTTATTACAGAAGCGTGCGTACAGCGTTTAAACTTATCTAAACAACGCGTCGCTAATATTACACCAGTTTACGGTATTACGGAAAATAAGCCAGTATATCCTAAGGGTTCCGTTTCATTAACAATTACGCCGAGAGACAAAAATAATCCAGTTGTGGTTATCGATACCTTAATTCTCCCAAGATTAATAACGAGTAGAATACCCGTGTGTCCCCTTCCTTATACTGACTGGCCGCATATAAAAAACATTACTCTTGCCGACCCCGAGTTTCACACGCCACAGCCCGTAGAAATGCTTATCGGGGCCGATTCTTTATCACAAATTCTGTTGCATAATACTATTACGGGTCCTGTCGGCTCACCTATAGCTATGAATAGCATCTTCGGATATTTATTGTTAGGTAAATTAAATTTTCCTACTATTCCGATTCCTTTCCCTGTACAGGCGTGTCATGTTTCCGTTAACAACGATTTTGACCTCCAACGTTTTTGGGAACTGGAATCAATTTCAGAACAAAGGACACTCACTCCTGAGGAGTCACTTTGTGAAAACATTTTCAAAAACACACACACGCGTGACAGTTCCGGACGGTACGTAGTTGCACTGCCGTTCAAGCCTGAAGCACAGCCTCTCGGCTCGTCGCGGGCTATTGCTCTCGCTAGATTTCAAAAGTTAGAGTACAAACTCGAACGCAATCCGCAACTTAAGGATGATTATCACGCTTGCCTCCAAGAGTACCTTGACCTCAATCACATGGAGCCCGTGGATAATCAGGATGACTCAAACACCTACTACATACCGCACCACTGCGTGGTCAAGGAATCCAGCGAGACGACTAAGACCCGAGTAGTTTTCGATGCGGGTTGTAAGAGTAACAATGGGTTAGCGCTCAATGACGTTTTATTAACAGGCGCTAAGTTGCACAAGGATATTGTTGACGTTTTACTTCAGTTTCGTTTACATTCAATTGCTCTCACAGCGGACATTAAACAAATGTATCGCAATATTTTAGTTCGTGAGACAGATCGCGATTTTCAAAGAATCGTTTGGCGTAAATCCCCAAGCGAACCAATTCGCGATTACCGTTTACGAACGGTAACTTTCGGTGTTAGCTCGTCACCGTACCTTGCGCTGCGCACTATGCAGCAACTTGCGGTTGACGAGGCAGTACGTTTTCCTAACGCCTCGCAAATTATTTTACATAATGTTTTTGTTGATGACGTAGTGTCCGGGGACGAGACGGAGTCCGGCGCTTTAGCACTAAAACAAGAACTTATTCAAATTTGCAAGTCCGCTGGCTTCGAACTCCATAAATGGCATAGCAACTGTCCATCTTTACTCGGCACCGCCCAGGTTTCGCATGGTGAGCGGCCCGATAAGGTAGATTTTGCCAAAATGGAGAACGACTCCACTATAAAAGTACTGGGGTTACAGTGGAACCCTCAGACTGACACCTTTTCTTTCAGTGTCAAATGTGGCAACGACATTTGCACTAAACGCACTATTCTTTCCGAAATCGCTAGGATTTACGACCCTATCGGTTTGCTTTCACCGGTGATTTTATTTGCAAAGCATTTAATTCAATTGCTATGGATAGCTCAAGTAGGTTGGGACGAATCCCCTCCACAAGACATTGTTGAGTCTTGGTTAACTTTTAAAAGCGAATTTCCGCTCTTATCTCAACTCGAGTTTCCGCGTTACATATTTCCAAACAACAATGTTTCAATTCAACTACACGGGTTTGCAGACGCGTCCGAAAAGGCTTTCGCCGCTTCTATATTTTTACGTATAGAGCTGGATGATGGCAATGTAAAATCGGAGTTGCTCGTTGCTAAAACACGCGTCGCCCCGACAAAAAGGATTTCCATACCGCGACTCGAGTTAATGGCGGCCTTACTTTTAACCAGGCTGTTAAAAAGGGTTCTACTTACTTACAGTGATCGCGTTTCGCTCCACGAAGTTTATGCTTGGTCTGATTCAACCATCGTACTTTCATGGTTACGCTCATCTCCTCATGAATGGAAAACTTTTGTTTCCAATCGGGTTACGGAGATTTTGCAAACCGTTCCTGCCTCATGCTGGCGTCACGTCCCCTCCGCCGACAACCCGGCGGACGCAGCGTCACGTGGCATGTTGCCTTCTACTTTTCTAAGACACGATATATGGTTTCATGGCCCACGTTGGCTAAGCGAGAGCCATAATCTCTGGCCCCAGCTGGGGTCAATACTTCCGACGGATGAAGAGAAGCGTACTTCTATTCATTCAAACTTAACGGTTTCTTCGCCTCCTGATGAGGTCGAAATCATTTCACGATTTTCCACTTTAGGTTCCCTCGTTAGAGTTACAGCCTTAGTGTTTCGTTTCCTAAAGAAATGTAGGAAATTTCAGGGTAAATTTCCCTTCTATATTACTGTTTCAGAGTATAATTTTGCATTAAACAAATTAATACAAATTACACAACTTTCTATTTTTCACTCTGACATTATTAACTTGGCAAATGGCAAACTTCCATCCAATAAATTAATAAGATTAAACCCATTTCTTGACTCAAATAATTTTCTCAGAGTTGGTGGTCGAATTCACAAATCTCTTATACCTTTCGAGTCAAAACATCAATTAATTTTACCAAAAAAACATACACTTACTGATCTTATTATCGACGATGCACATTTGTCAAATTTACACGCAGGTGCTCAGAGTACGCAATATTTCCTTTTTCAAAAATACTGGATACTATCCAGTCGTGATGCGATAAGGCGCCGCGTACATCGCTGCGTCCGTTGTTTTCGAGCGCGGCCCGCGCACCCGCAGCCGCGCATGGCTCCCTTGCCCGCAGTACGATTGCGGCCCGAGCGTGCTTTTCTTAAAACTTCGGTTGATTTTGCGGGACCATTCTATGTTCGCGCCAACAAGGTCCGCAATGCAAAGGTTGTTAAATGTTACGTTTCCGTATTTGTTTGCATGTGCGTAAAAGCCGTACATCTGGAGTTGGTTTCCGAACTTTCAACCGAAGCTTTTTTGGCAGCTTTACGACGTTTCACATCACGCCGCGGCTTATGTACCGATATCTATTCGGATAACGGTCGTAACTTCGTAGGTTGTGATAGATATCTACGCGAACTTTACAGTTTCTTAAAGAGTGACCTTGTTCAAGCGACACTTAACAGTAAGGTACTTGAGCAAGGTATTACCTGGCATTTCCAGCCCCCCCTTGCAAGTCATTTTGGGGGCCTCTTTGAGGCAGGTGTTAAAAGCTTCAAACATCATCTTCACCGCGTGTTAGGCACTCGGATTGTTACGTACGACGAAATGCACACACTCTTGTGCCAGATAGAAGCGATTTTAAACTCGCGTCCGCTTTGCGTGATGAGCGTGGATGCGGAGGACCCCCTCCCCCTCACTCCATCACATTTTCTAATCGGTGAACCTTTAACGTCCCTGCCCGATGTTTCGTTGCTGGATGAAAATCCTAGCCGCCTACTTAGATGGCGCTTAATTCAACAGTCCACACAACATTTCTGGAAGCGTTGGAGCTTAGAATATTTACACGAGATTCAGCAGCGAAGCAAATGGTATAGGGATCAGGGCTCTCCTATTCGCATAGGAACTATTGTTGTGGTTTGTGATAACAACCTTCCTCCCTTACAATGGCAGCTGGCGCGTGTGCACGCTCTACACCCCGGACCTGACGGTATTACGCGCGTAGTAACTCTACAAAGAGGCACTACCTGTTTCAAACGCGCTTTGGTGAAGATTTGTCCTCTTCCTATAGAATAACTTTATTACAGTTTCTTATATTACCCTTTCCAGTTTCATAGTTTTTAGTTTACATTTAGTTTCCATACTCAATACCTAACAAGGTGGTAGAGTATTTTCTAATTTACATTTTCTACTTTCCCTTTCTTTCAGTTGCTTTAAAAGATACTGAGTACTTTTAAGGTGAGCGGCATGTTTAGTACTAAGCCAATTTCATGCGTTCAAATTTATTTTATTTGTTTAAATTGAGACAACGCCTTTTGGTTGGGAGATGCTAGTTTTATTTTTTTTCTTATTTGTAACCCTGACTGGCACATGAAAACCAACCGACCAATCATGCGACGAGATGTCCCGGAAGCCTGATACGATTGCATTTCCGCCCTGATGGCGGACACACTTTTCTTCTCTCTTGCTACGGACACAAGTACACGCGCACGCTAATTGCAATTCTTACTGAATTCACGGCGTTTTCCTTACTTTCGCGAGTGAAGTACCAGAAACAACACGGACATTCACACCTATGGATTAATGCACAAGTTATAAGGTGATAAACAAGTGCAGTGGCCCCAAAGATCAGCGGCGGCAGGAAACCCAGATCCAAGACGCCATTAGTCAAGGTCAGTGCCAGGGTTTTATCCCTAAATAACAATAGCTTTACATGAAAATACTTTAGAGGCTCGGATCCGGTACACGTTCGCAGCTATTTGCATGTTGCCTACACTTCGTTATAAAACTTTGCATGAGTCGAAAACAATTGTAACAAAAAACTACCAAAGAATAAACATATATAGAATTGCAACCTATCAGAAAAAAAAAATTCAGCTACCTTGCCAGCAACTTATAAATTCTAATAAGACGTAAGTTATAAAACTTCATTGACATTTACCTACATAATAACCACCGGTACATTAATGTACAGAGTTGAGTCGAAGGGAGTATCTATTTACTATAGAAGTTCAATAATTTAAGTTGTCATTAGCAAAATTTAACCTTTGTAATAAATAAGACTTATTTGTGGGTTGTCTGAAACAAATCCTTTTTAGCGATAAGGCCGCCCATTGCGTGCAAATTCAATTTGTCTGCACTCTAAATGTAATACTTAATGTACTCTTGTATATTACTTTGTATGCAATAAAGTGTTTTCTATGCTATTCTATTCTCTTTTTTTATTTAATTTAATAAAAACACCTATCTTCTTACTTATTTTGAAAATGTCATGTACAAAACCTGCTCATGTTAGAATATTGATTATTGCTTTACGTCTATTTGTATAATCATCTAATAGCATTGCTCACAAAAACTACCCCAGGATCAGATAAAATATTTTTTAAAGCATTTTTTATCACAGTGCGTTCGCTTGTAGTACAGTAGTACTGTACTCAATACTTACCTACTATTTTTAGCTAGTTACCTCTGTACGTAATACTTACTCATCACAGTATCGGCACGGTAGCAACAACAGTTTCATTCCAAGTTTCAGCGTCGCTCGGCCTGTCCGAATTGGATTAAGCGCTGTTGAATGCTTTATCATGGCGTGGCTTGCATGACTTTTTTTTTAATATTGTTTTAATGCATTCAGTCATTAACAGTCCACACTGATGGGCAAAATGAAATATTTAGAATTACTTATATTGAGCATTAAAAGTTAAAACTCTTGATGTAAAGTTTAGTGTTTAAATCGTTTCATTTCAGTGCTTTTCGGATTGACTAGTTGTATGGGAAAAATAAATTGTTACATTTACTGACTTCCTTCCACCTTTTAAACCCCTCCTGGACTACGAAAAATTTTCAAGACCAACATCAGCTCAATCTCGAGTTTTAGGTAGAGTTAACGAACCACGATTCATTTTTATATTCATATACCGGGTGTTTCTGACAAGGCGGTAATAAATCGAAGGAGGGCTTTTGGTCACCATAACAAATAACTTTCCCAAAGGAATATAGGTCGATATCTCAAAAAAAATAACAGCTGGCCATACATTGGCTCGATCAACTGGCGGGGTCAATGTAGGGACAGCTGATTTTTGTTTTGAGATTTCGACCCATGTTGCTTTGGGAACGTTGTAAGGTATGGTGAGCTGAAGCCCTCCTTTGATTTATTACCGGCTTGTCAGAAACACCCGGTATAGTAGAAGTGGATGGACTTTCTTTTTGAGCCTCTTTGGATTGTGAAAATTCTTAATCATACTACCTACCTATGCCAATGTAGTTTGTAACATGTGGAAGATCCATAATAGCCTTAATGGAGTTCGCGCCAGGTAAGTCCGCGCGCGACAGGGAGCGCCACTGTATACGTAGCTCACCTACTTAACCCGTCATTCAAATCAAATAGCTATTCAGCTATTTTGTTCCTAATTTTACCGCACGCAGACTTAGCTGGCACGAAGGTTCCAGTGAGACCGCGCGGTTAACGCACGTCGACCTTTAACTTATTCACAATACAAAGTCCCGCAGCGCTTACTATTTTCCATATTCATTGATTTGTTATTGTTTTCAGGATATTCGTTTCAGATGTCTTCCGCTTCATGTTTAATGGAAAAGTATTTTGCCTTTTTTTATTCGAAAGACAAAATGATGTATTGCCAAAAAAATAAACTGAAAAGGCGAGGTCTATCAACGTCACACGAAGCATGAGTTATTGGTTAGTGGAAGTTTTGCTTCTTTTCCCTAGTTCTGATTTATACTTTTTTCCTTGTTTCAGATTTTGATCGAAGCTTGTTTTTCTGTTTTCTTTAAAAACAACTTCTTGTTATTCAAGCTCTATGTAAGTTACTATACATATAGCCCAATTATAGGTATATGGAGTAATATGACTTTAATAGCTACAAAATCAAAGATACAATAGGTATTGTAAATAAAACACGAAGACTGTTGTCCATAAACATTTATTAATATATTTTTCATTTTTCATATTCCAATATAATATTACAATTATCATATTCCACAATAAGGAACGTATATTATAAGAAGCTACGTACAGAAGAATCTATTAGGCTGCAAAACCATATACCCCCTGTCCGAGAGCTTATAGAGTACATTAAAGATTCGTTTAATTAGAGTATGGCACATTGCTAGGACATTCATCGTTCGCAAGTGCCAAGGCTTATCTTAGCGTCTTTCACCAAGTTTTTTTAAAGAGCGTTTTTCCCTTATATGACTAGAATATTTAATTTAAGAATTACATTTAAGATTTTTCACTACTTTCTATCGACATAAGTTTACCACCAATATTTATTTCACTACAGCATTATTTCTCTACTTTTTACGTTACGCTTATCTCTACATACATACATCTTGCTAATATAAAGGTTGCACTGCCTCGGAGCGACAGGCTCATTAGCTTGAAATTAAAATTAGAAATCAAACTATCGGCCAAGAGCGCGTCGCTGGAGGCAGTCGCCGGGATCTGATTGGCCGAGATCAATGTCGAAGCGTACTGATTGGGCAATAAGGCTGGGTGATTGCCCAACCACGTAAGCGCGACACTCGGCTCAATCAGAGAAAATAAAAGGAGGAGAGAAAATGTAACTGAACAGCTAAACTTGAAATCGCGAAAGAATAATTTAATTTTTATAAATAAACGGTCTCCAAAAATATTTTCGAACTAAATTAGGTCCCTGTTTTTATTGTAAATTTATTATATAATAAGCATGACATGAATGAAACGCAACGGGTCCGTTGTAAAATGCGATGTCGTCCGGTGGGACGGCGGTCAAGTCGGCTGGCTTGAGTTGGTCGCCGTCTCACGGCGGAGTGTGGGGGCTCGGGTGGTTGGGGACCCCTACCCCCACTTCTGGAAGAGCCCCATGCGCTGGCAGCGGCAGTTGGAGCCCCACAGGTTGCAGCGGCACGAGGAGGAGTGGCAGCAGTCCCCTGGGCGATGGTCGCAGTTGCCCCCGCGGCGAATACAGGCGCGCCTGAAAACGTAGATCAGCGACGAACGTCTGAAACGACATCAGTGGAAACTAGCCTAAGAATATGTCTACTGATACGGCCCCAGCTTTTACTACTTAGTATTACTTCTGTTGGTACGTCAATTCAAGAATTATTCTGTAGACCTGTGAGCATCCTGCGCACACATGCTATGCGTAGTTTGTAAGCGTAGCGTAGCGTAGTACTCATTCTTATTACTGTAAAATATAAGTGTTTTAAATAATGTTCGACCGCCGTTTTTTTTTAGTTACAATGAAAACCGATTTTAGGTAGCTATATTTTTTTCTAAAGATATTCCCAGTGCGGCTCCTGCTACTGAGATAAGATAACAGATCCCTTTCCCGGAAGATTTTTTTGGCTTTCTACCAACTTTGTCAACAGTCTCGGTCAATGTTTGCATTTAAATTAGTTAGGAACGAGAAAAAAACAACAGATTTTTGTTATAATATTCGTTCTCAAATATTAATTAATCGAATTTCCGACTTTTGATAAAGTCAAAGTCGAGTATGAAAACTCATCTTACAAATTTACCTTTGCAAAACTACTTCTAAGGGCTTACACGGTGCGAAACTAGTGCCACTTCCGATATATATTATTAATATCTTCTAAACCATAGCCGAAATCAAAAATATTTGTCTTTGATTCCCTAGATAATCCTGCTTATAATTTTCAAGGCCCTGTGTTGTGAAGTGAAGAGTTTGTAAAGAGAATAATAGAAGAAAAGAGAGGGCTGTGTAGACCGAGAGGAACAGACAAGATCTCGGCTCTTAAAAAAAACCTTAGAAATAATGAAATGGTATTAATTTTAGTATAACTCACTTGCCCACGTCCTGCAGCAGTTGCAGGTCGGCCGGGTCCTCGCCGTAGTCGGGCAGGCTGATCTCCACGTCCTCGTCCCCTGTACACAAATAAAATCATAACATAACATGTTGTTGTTTGTTTCAATAACTGACATTATTTTTATTCATAAGACTACGTTTCGAAAACTCTCTTGTGGATCTCTATATCTACTGAATGAACTTGCTGCATTTAAAAAAGGTTCTACAGTTTTGCCCTTTAGGTTGCAAAACAAGCTATTTAAAAAAAATATAAAACCAGAAAAATAGGACAATCGTCAATCGTGTATAAATTCTTTTCATTTTTAATAAAATAAAAAAATGTAACACTGAAAAGACTGAAAAATATTTAATCACGGAGGTTCAAAAACTTTGTTAGCATTGCCTTCAAAAGCATGTCAGGGAAGCTAATTTCATGTTCATTCTTCACGTGCCGTCTTCATATAAAATAAGTCAAGTAAACAGATTTTTTCTTGGAAGCATTACGGTCTCCTGGGCATAACGAAATCACACACAGCGATATTGGAACGAATAAAAGTTCGGTGTTTCTCGTATATTTATTTATCTTTAAACCGTATACGTTATAAAAACTTACTTCGGCTTCAGAAAAAGTTATACCTAATTCAAAATAATATGATAAAACCCGTTTTTAAAATGTTATGAACTAATTTCGCATCATGCTCTGAAGCCACGGCGGACTTCCTTTGAAAAATATTAGTTTCTCTAAACATTACAGTAGTAAATGATAGCTTTAGAAGGTGCCCGGTCAAGTGCGTATGACTTATTTTGAGACTCAAATATATAATTTTTAACATTTTAACCGACTGTGTCGCATAAAGTGCTTGAGAACTCGTACTGAGCTTGCGGGAAGGTTAAATAAATAAATCAGGGTTAGGCTAATCAGGTGCAGCGTTGTCAGAGTAGTCGTTTTCCACCAGCTGGTCATTGTCATAGCTATGGATGTCATGTCGACACCAGTGAGCTTTCCTGCTCATCTTGCGTCCACCTCTGACACATACCTGAGCAACCAGCACAGCGCATGCAATAGCAAATGCGGCGGGCGCATGGGTATAGACGACAAAGCGTGCGTCTTACCCTGTTACCACATAAAAGTTAGACCTGTCTAAATGTGTACGACAAATTAGTGATTTAAACCCATACTAGTCATTTAGACCAGGTTTAACTGCTTTTGTGGTAAAGCCGTTAGCTTCTGCAGCGCTTGATGAATTGAAAGTTGAAATGCAAGATGAACCTGAAAGCGCAATTGAAACCGCACTGGTGTAGACATAGCTATAAGGAATCCTATGAGGTTCAGAGAGATAATAGCTCTGCTATAATAGAGGTATAATGGAAGTTAGAAGACTCGCCTGGGTCTATGTAAGAGCAGTGCGACCACTCGGCCGCGAGCAGGACGACCGCGACCGCCAGCATTATTGCGCCGGCGCGCGGCATTCTGCCCACAAACCTACCGCTAGTCTGTGAACATATTTTATAACATTTTATATTTAAAAACTTACCGTCTTATTCATAAAGATACAGTACATTTTAAGTAGCGTTACTGGAGGTCTACTTCTCTGGTTTGTTGTATGGTAAATACGTGACATCAAGTCTAAATTGACATAGGGTAAGCAGTACTAATGTTGGCCCCCCTCCAATGATTGGCCCCTTCAATGAAAAGTCTATTTATTAAGAGTTGTATTTATATACCAGAAATGAAAAAATATTTATATTTTTCTTTATTTAAAACACTCTACAACGAAATTAATAGTTTTTAAATGCAACAGCTAGCAATTGATTAAAAAAATACTTTGTGTTGGACTACAACAGAGGGTGTGTTTTCTTATGAAAATCGTAAGAAGTACGTAACTTTTAGAATGGTTTTACTCGTTTTCTTCTTGTTTAAATTGCAATAGGGTAAGCAGTACTAATGTTGGCCCCCCTCCAATGATTGGCCCCTTCAATGAGAAGTCTATTTATTAAGAGTTGTATTTATATACCAGAAATGAAAAAATATTTATATTTTTCTTTATTTAAAACACTCTACAACGAAATTAATAGTTTTTAAATGCAACAGCTAGCAATTGATTAAAAAAATACTTTGTGTTGGACTACAACAGAGGGTGTGTTTTCTTATGAAAATCGTAAGAAGTACGTAACTTTTAGAATGGTTTTACTCGTTTTCTTCTTGTTTAAATTGCAATATATGTTTCCATATATGTTTATTACACTTCAATTCAGGTTTATTTACGGTAATTCGTGAAAAACACTAAAGATTAACCTCAAAAATAGGTAGGCCAACATTAGTACCTGTGGTAAGTATGAAGTATCAGTTGATTGGCATCTATGCCAATCATTGTATTTTTTGCTTTTTAATATTATTTATATTTAAATATTAAATCAAATCTTATCAACAATTGCGTTTAAAATGCTAAATCTTTTTATTTTATAAAATCAGAGGAACTAGATTTTGGCAGGGCCAATCATTGTACTTTTGTGTGATTGGCCAAGCCAATCATTATACTTTTCCCTATGCCAATCATTGTACTAAATTTGTAGTTAAATAATTCACCAATTTGATTATGTTCTTTTTATTTTATCTTGTTTATTTAGTATTCTTATTTCCGAGAGATAATAGTGCGATTTTAGGTATATGAAGGGTACCGTTTATTTTTGAGCTCAAAAAAATATTGTCTGGGCATCATTATTGAATAATTTAATGGATCAGTATAGTCATTGGCCTAGGAAAGTATAAAGATTGGCCATGCCAATGCCCAAAAAGTACAATGATTGTCATGCCAATCATTGTACTAGGGTATGCCAATTTTTGTACATACCCTGCCAATGACTGTACTTTTCGCTACATTTTTATATTTTTATTGATAAAGTTGTTTATAAGCTAGCAAATAACGATTCCTCTGGTTTAATCTTATTCTCAGATAAATGAGCTACCATCCTACATTAACAGTTTTTCAATTTTGAACCTTATTTGGCACATAGAAATGTTCAAAGTCAAAACTTTTCTTAAGGGGCCAATCATTGTACTGCTTACCCTATGTCAAATAAATAAAATGCTCTTTAACTTTTTATGAATAACAGGGTTAAAATATAGGTATGTATCTTGGTTTATAAACACACATAACACACAACAACATATCATCATCCCCAACGATTACACTAATCGATATGGAAACAGGGGGGCTTCTGGGGGGGTATCAACTCTCTTAATTATAAAAATAAATAATCAAAATTCGATGTCAATGACAGCATTGGAAAACCATTGCCATTGTTAAATATCACACCACAATAATGCTCTTATAAAAGCAGCAATGGTTTTCGAATACTGTCATTTGAATTTTCATTATTTATTTAGTTATAAGACGACTTAAATTTAGAAAACGAGTTGATAACACAAATATTATCTTGATTTTCAACAATTTTTTTATGGGCAACTGAGGAATCTGCAGTAAGAATGTCTTTGCTTATATCTGACTACGTCGAAATGAAAAATAAAAACGTTTTACATTACTGTTATTACTAGCCGTAACTAGGTGAAACACAAACGAAAATAAGTGGTAATAAATAAACAAACTAGAATAGTTGATTAGTAGTTGGTTAGTGATTTATCAATTTGTAATAATAAAATAGTTGTTTAATCTCTTCTCTTTGCAACTTTTTGCAGTAAAAATAAATTTACGCACAATATCAGTTTCAATAAAAGGAAATATTACGGCACAATATTTTAATGTGAGTCTTAATTCATTTTTTAAATAGATAGAAATAACTGTTTAATAAGATTTTATTTGTTAATTTTTTTCTTACTTATTTGACAAGGCTAAGTAGGTACCTATCAGATAGAAAAACTGAGGCTGACATACACAGTCGAGTCGCAGCTTGAACTTGCTTTCCAAAGTGTTAAAATTTAACATTAAATCTTTCTCTGCTTTAAATAGATAAGTAAAGAAAGGTGAATTATGCGCTCGACAGAGTATGAGACGGTTCGAGGCAGGATAATCTCTACTCGAGAACCACTTGTCTGAGTTGCAACTCGAGACTGATAATATGATAAAATAATTGTACTATATATCTTATAAAGCTATTTTAAATCCATCTCAAACTGTCTCAAAAGTAAGTGATCTTCGTAGACTCATAAAACTGATATAACATTTTTGATTACAAAATACGACTTATTGTCATAGTACCTTAAGATATACGGCATAAAGTCTCATTTTGAGTAGCTCCGTAGATTTACAAGGATATTAAACGCGGAAGCGGATTCAGCGGGTTGTCACGACAAAGCCATGTGAGTCTATAAATATGCTATAATCTTAAATGCCACCGTAAAATCGGGCTAAATGGGAATTCAAGTTAACTTAACTTGCGTTAGTGATTTTGAAGACAAGTCGGAAAACTATAGATGAAGTTTTAGGTCTGCATTTTCTATAGATAAGTATTTCCTTAAGAGCCAGTTTACCGCAATGCTAGCGCCATTCTCGGAAAAAAATTATATCTTCTATACTAAGGTAAATTCAAAAAATGTGGCACAGTATGACACTAGATTATCTTGCTTAGTATTTTTTGAGCACACTTAAGTAGTCCTAGCTTAAAAGAACAAAATTATACACAGATTGTTGCTAAAAGTGGCTACTTTTAACAAAACTTTGTAGCTTTCTTTGGTCTTTAACCTAAAAGCTATACAACAGTGCCGTGTAAAAAATACTAGGCTACATTATCTTGTGTTATACTGTGCCACATTTTTGATATTTGCCTTAGTCCTTAGTTTAGAAGAATTAATTTTTTTCGCGAGTGGCGCTAGTATCGCTGTAAACTGGCTCTTAATCTGTTTTCGGATTTTGTGCGCCACACTGCTGCTTTGATAAGTAAAATCCTAAAATAACTTTGAATTATTATTTTAAAAATATTATTACTATTTACCTTAATTTTATCAATAACCAAACAAAACAATGCCGATCCGAATCAATAGATATCATCAGAAGTGACTTCGCGAACAAAACTAATTAAACTTTGGACCCTTGTGTTGTGACCTAAAATTGGGCTTAGGTAAAGGTAGCCTAGCCTTAATATAAGAAGGTTTTTAGGTATGCGATTACCGGTAAATTTTTATTAGCAATTTACAAGAAAATTGCCAAAAACGGTAATTTATCTACTAACCAGAATTTTCAGGCGGGTTTTGTAATCGTCGAATTCCATCTAAACGCCAATTTGCTCAACTGATCGGTCTCACAGGAACACAAATTGATTACTTTGTATTGAATATTCTATTATTAGAGTTTTCCAATACTGGTTCATTTATAATCAATGGGTAAACGGAACAATAAAGTACTTATTATATTAAAGTATAAATATTACTCTTTTCATAAAATGTACAAAACCCTATCTTTACGTATTAAAAATACTCAGCCTAAACTGCTTGAGATAAGTATTTTCAAATTGAAACGAAGTTTATTTGGAGTAAGTAGTAGAAGAAAGTAAGGAATTCCCTAAATTCTAACAGGAATCCATAAAACTATAAAGTTATAATATGCCAAAATTTACTTAAATAATGATAAATTTGTAACTACATGTTATCGCTTGAATTCTAATTAATCATATACCAATTGACCAAAAAATTCCTATAGAAAAAATATATGTGTCGTACTTACGTGATTAAATAAATTAGAAAGTAAAAAGAGTGACAGGCAGTTAATTAGGGCAGTAGGTAAAGGGATTATTTGTCTTAATTAAATAAGAGTCAATTTCGTTTATTACATAACAAAGTAAACCAATCAATCGCGAAAACAGTAAACGGAGCGGATCCAATCTTGTAAACAAAAACGATTTCATTTGAGTGTTTCGGATACTCTTACCTGAGTTTTGGCTAATTGAATTTAAATTTGTTCTATTTCAGACCTAAAATCCAATTTTTATAGCCATCATATTAATTAAATAAAAAGGTTCAGGCTAAGCAGGTTAAGCGTTTTTGTTTACACATTTAAAGTTTATCTGCTATTTTTTTTGTTATTTGACAAAATATCAAATACACTTCAATAACCTACTTACCAGGCATAATTGTCGAAGCCCTGTAGGTCCGGGTGTAAGAATAGGTCTACGGTTTGCCCTGCCTGTCGTAAGAGGCGACTAAAAGGGGTCTTTGGGGTCGTGGGTGTGAAGGGCGGGGGCCCGACACACTCATCAAACGGCCCCGAGATTGGCGGCGGCACAGCTTGTGGCACGGTGCCGCCGCAGCTCCAAAGGCGAGCCGGGGAGGGAGCAATATGCCCTCCCCGAGCACGAAGCTGGTAGCAGCTGAGCGTGGGAAGGACTTAGGACGGTATAATGCGTGGTTCCCGGGGTTCTTCCCAAAAGCGCCAAGACGGCCACCGGAGGGTTTTAGTGGGTGCGAGCCCCACATACCTCCGACCCTCCCCCGAGCGTCGGGAAATGCGATAGGCATTTCCTCGCGTTACAAAAAAAAGGCATAAGTGTCGATGTCCTAAAATAAAAAGAAATAAATTACAAATTCCATGCAATTGAACGTATATTGAAACTTGTATTTAGGCTAACTTCTTCAGAAATTCGAACAATAAAAGTGCGAGATCCAAAATAGTAAGGTATAAAGCTCTATTTGTAGCGCGAGTGCTGCTAAAACTTATCGGATTCCAAAACTGATCCGTTTTTTTGAATCTGGCGACAAGCGGTATTTTCAAAACATTTTTCGAACCAGTGCCAACAAGCGCTTGTTACCAGCTTTATAGGTGAATACGCCCTATTGTTATAGTTACTATGGAATTTAAGAGGGCCCAACACAGTCTCTTGTACCCTAATGTGAATAAGATTTACAACTGTACCTACAACAAAAACCTGATTTGTATTTTGTACATAAGCGAGCGTAGTCTGAGTTTTATATTTAGCCCTCAAAGCCATGAGCGCAAGTTGTCAAAGCGCAAATTACGTACCGGCGCGGCGACGCTGTCTTCGTATTATTATTTTCATTTTTATACTGAATGGTAAATTACGATTTTTTCTGCAAATGAGTGTTTTATTCGAAAACTGAAAAACTAATATAATTTATTAAAACGTAGTGCTTATATCCTCTCTGATTTATAAAGCTGTGCACCGCGGCGTTACATGCAGTTTTTTAGGGAAAATAAATAGCCTATGTGTTAATCCAGGGTGTCAGCTAACTCAGTACCAAATTTCATTTATATCTCTCGAGCCGTTTAGACGTAAAGAAGTTACAAACATGCACAGTCACAAACTTTCGCATTTATAATATACTAGTCGACCCGGCGAACTTCGTACCGCCTAACCTATTACTATCTAGTACATGTAATAAACTTATAAACCTTCCTCTTGGATCATTCTACCTAATAAAAAAACCTCATCAAAATTTATTTTATTTATTTTCAATTTACAATAAATGCTGACAGTTAAAACCATAACGCACTTATTGCTAGAAGATTTATATAACAAAAATCCGTTGCATATTTTTAAAGATATAAGCATACATAGGGACAGACGCGGATGGCGACTTTGTGAGCCTCCTCACACTTCAATACATAGTATAAGTAGTATAACTCCTCCTAACGCGCATATTTCTGTGACAAAAAGCTGAGCCCGAGCCCTTTCATCGCACAGTGCTTACTGTTTTTCTATAAAAATATATGTATTATATATGTTTTACTTAAGTTTTGCTTATGTAAACTGATTTGTATCTGTGCTGTGTGATGAATAAATTTTTTATCTATCTATCTATCTATCCTTGGAGGAGGCTTTTACCCGAAAAGGGGTCCATGCAAACAATGAATGGATAACATGATTTTATATTCAATTAATTATTCAATTTTAACTTATTTTAAATGAAATGTAATTTTAATTTAAAAATGAAAATGTAATTTTATTATGCATGGAATTAAATAAAGCTTTATTATTATTATTATTATTATTGAAGTGTGATTCCGACGAACTTTAAGGATTTTATTTTTTTATTTTTTTATAGCATACTAATTGAAAATGGTTCAGTTCAAAGAGTAACTGACCAATCCCTCTCCCAAATCCAATCCATCTATAACTTTATTTTTTCAAATTTATGAGGGTGAAAAACTAATTTTACGTTGAGTTTTAATTTGAAAAATAACATTAGTAACGTTCATCATTGCATATTGAATGCTGACAAAAATAGTTAAATTTATTTATCAACATTTGCATTCAATGACCTAAAGTAAATGTTTTTTGACTGATGTTTTAACCTTTAGGCAACCCACTCGACAACATCCAAATCCTGATATAGTGTGCATTGATGAGTGGTCTTCCCTAGAACCTTCTTATTTATTCTCTTCATTCATTATTTATTCACAACACGTTACTCTAACGACGTCATCGCTTTGAGGAAAGGAAACCGAGCTATACCTACTGTTTACATTACTGCCCCTCCAGGAGTGTACTTTTTCTTGAAGAGCAGATTATTATTCGGTTAATGTTTTGTATCTCCCTACATAAAGGAATGCGAATAAAAAGAAAACAGGACGTACAACGTAGAGTGGTACGTCTTTTGCAAGAATGATAATGATAAAAAAACACTTACTAACCCTATTATTCATAAAAACTTAAAGAGCATTTAAGTTAATTGACGTATGTCAATTTAGATTGGATGTCACGTATTTACCATACAACAAACCAGAGAAGTAGACCTCCAATATAGCTACTTAAAATGTTCTTTATCTTTATGAATAATACGGTAAGTTGATTTTGCTATTTATAAATACAATAAACCAAACCATCAAACTGTAACAAGGCAATAATATTTACCATTTCATTCCGATTGAATTTCTGAATTGTTTAAATAGAACTCCAAATAATGTCTAGACTTTAATAGCATCAATTCTTTGGTCTGCTTTGGGGATTATCCGGGATCTCGGATTGCGGGTTCCGGACAGGACGGGTTTATGTTTAATGACATTTCAAGCAACCGTTTAAATTGAATGTAATCTGGGATGTTGCGACTAAAGACATAGTTTTCAAATTGAAGAAAATATTTGACGATTACGTATTTCAGTTGGAAAATATGTTGATTTCCTCCTTGGTACAATTTAGGACAATATATAAGATTATATATTGTCCTATATATGTTATGACAAATTATTTTAAAGGGGCGAAACGTTACTATAATCTTTTTTTAAAAACACATATAAACTCATTATTGTTTCCTTATTCTTGTATAACATTATTATGACATTAAGTCTATTGTCAAATTTCACGTTTTTGCAATTCTGCTGTTGTGTGTGTGTAGTATTAACATTGACTTGCGCTAGGTACAGTGGCGGTCTAGGATGGCGTAACAGATTTGTCTATGGTTTCGTGCGCCCTAGACTGTATTACTAAAGAACAAGAGCTATTTTGCAATACATAAACAGCGGAAGTGTTACGCTGTCCTAGACCGCCACTGTACAATGTGACTATCAAAATAAGAGAACACGGCCCTAGGACTAATGTAATAATAATATATGGTAATATTGGTTTTGAACTTTAAAATGTGATGTCATAGGTTGTGGTTTCAAAAGCGGGAAGTAAACGTAACTCAACCGTGTTGTGATGAAGTCAGTACTCGTCGAACCGACCCGGCGGGGTCGATCTAACGCTCCAGTTATTTATGTTTAGTTAGTGATATAATATTTAAGTTTATGATTTAGAATTTTTCCAAAAAAAAAAGGAAAAAGCCAAGTAAAAAAGTTTACCATGTTTCAAATATCCTGCCTCACTGCCTACCTTATGTTTCTATTTTAAATACAAATGTAACTCTGTCTGTGTTACGCTTTCACGCCGAAACTTCTGAACTAATATGGATAAAAATAGGAAGCTCGAACCACAAGATGGATACTTTTCTCCTTCATCCTCAAGAACCCACTAGGAACGTTAAATTGGGATTTTCCTACAATTAGTAACATACAAATATATAAAGGTTGGTTTGTTTTCATTTTTGTTTTAACAATTTACTTTATTAATTATAATTACATAATATTATGTGATTAAACATTACCTTAAAAAAAAAAAACTAAACAAAGACATATTTACAAATAAAAAATGGCCTCCAAATCGCTGCCACCGAAAGGTACGGTGCCTAGCAGGCTGGCTGCGTTACCTCTCTGAATGGCCAGACTTATTCTCTGGCCAAGGTACGAGCCAGCCCGCCGGTCACCGGAATGGTCGATCAGACGCGTCGATAATTCCTTAAATAGTCGACGCGCCCCTGGCCCCCAAGGCCCTAAAGTTTCGACCCCAAACGGCACAAACTCATACTGCTGACTAATTGCCGCGTATTTGCGCCGTTTGAGGTCTTCGGCAGCTGCGGTTGCCGCGCCAGCCTCACCTGATGTTCTTTTCACGTGGCAAGCCGCCATGGTGTCAACACATGTGGCGTCCCACACCAACGGCCTGCCACGTGTCCAGGGGACGATAGTCATACCATCGGGCCTCTTTCCGTCGTCTCGCGCCAGACCGTTAGGTTCAAGGACGGCTGGCACGTTGACAGTGGTAAGGGCCCGACGGATAATGTCATTCAGACTGGCGTGGCGAGCCATGCGGCCGGCGCTGCGCATACAGGAGAGGCCGTGGTGGCCGAGGTGATAGACCATATCTCCACAGTGGCAGCGATGAGGAGCACACGTCCTGACTCCCAGTCTCAGGCACACCCCCAGGGAAAGTGTGGTCTTGTGTAAGAGAGTTCCCAGGTTAGCCGATGGTAGCGCCTGCAGCCAGTAACCTGACACCGGGTCAAAAGCTGCGTGTAGGCGAGCCCGTTCTGCAGGATCGCCGGCCGAAAGTATAAGCTTGTTTTGTATTATCTTGCAGATGGGCTCGTCCCACTGCTTCTGGGAGTTTTGGTTTAATGGAAAATCTGCGCTCGGGCAAGCTGCGCTCCAGGCGGTCTTTGCCTCGCCTGAGTACGACGCCTCAACGTCACCGAGTGACGGGTTAATTAATTTACCGTAGAATGTTTTCATTTATTTCTATTTCGTTCAATAAGAATTCAATGTACCTAGTAAAGAAAACAAACAATACCACCTCGACACATTCCGGGAGCATGTTGAATGTAAATTACGCGTTTGAACCAGTTCTTCAGCTCCCCCGAATGAAGAGGACACTCGTGTTTGTTTACTCACACGTGGCTTACACTATAATGTATACATAGTATACCTATCATCACTACATATTATAAAACAAAGTCGCTTCCCGCTGTTTGTCTGTACGTATGTATGCTTAGATCTTTAAAACTACGCGTAGGATTTTGGTTTTGATGCGGTTTTTGTAATACTTAGTTAAAGTGATTCAAGAGTTAGGTTTAATAATATAGATGCACATCATACTAATATTATAAAGGCGAAAGTTTGTTAGTGTGTATGTTTGTTACTTCTTCACGTCTAAACGGCTATTAACCGACGAAAAAACAAAAAGGAGGAGGTTCTCAATTCGTCGCGTATATATTTTTTTTTTTTATGTATGATCACGCATAACTTTTTACTGTGTGGACCGATTTTGATAATTCTTTTTTTAATCGACAGGGTATACCTTGAAGTTGGTCCCATAAAAATTTGGAAATTAAATTCCAACCCTGAGGGTGGAAAAATAGGGGTGACTTTATTGTTCACTCACAGATTACATTGCCGTGTTGTGATTTACATGAAAACTGCTAGGTATAATTATGAGTCTTTTTATATGAACTTTAATAATCATAATCTCAGCCGATAGACGACCACTGTTGGACATAGGCCTCCCTCACAAATCGCCTCACCGACCGGTCGTGATCGAACCTCATCCTGTTAGTCCCTCAACCTTCACCAGGTTGTGTGGCCACCTTGTGGGGTGCGACCAAGCTGTGAAGGGTGATTAGCTGGGGTCAAAAAAAAAATAAGCCCAAAAAATCTGAAAAGCAAAAAATAAAAACTTTTTATCAAAAAATTAAACCGCCGAAAAAACTGAAAAGCATTAAATAATAGGGAAACATTTTCTATTAGGCCTTAATTTACTCACTTCTTAAAGTAATTTTGGATTACCAAGAAATTTTGAGTCGGTGCCACAGATCACTAAATTACCTGAAATTCAAGGAAATAACCGAAAAACGTGTGTCGCTGCGCATCGCGCTTTACGTAGATAATGAATTTGCTTGTGTGGTGTGGCACCGAGAGAAATTATTCCTTAGGAATCATCCCTACACTCTCCAAGGAACGCACGTGCAAAATTTCAGCCCGCTAAGCCGCTAGCTAAGTAGTTTTGGCTCTGCGTTGTCTGTCAGTCAGTCAGAAACGAAAGAGTTTTTTATGTATTGATTGTAGTTAGAAAGGTCTAAGTAATGTAGCCGGCACACCAACCTTCCCACAATCTTGCAAACCTTGATGCATTCAAATAATTGTTAATAAAATATTTTTATATAAGTACCGCCGCATATTTTTTTTCATACAAGCTTTCATATAATTATTACGTAACAAAAACCTAAACATAACGAAGTTATATAAAATAAAATAATTCAAGCCTAATAATATTTTAGCCGATTTTTAATAAAACTTCTTACACAATAAGAAATACTTATAAAACAAAAACTAAATTCAGATATTTCAGTTAATTATTCCAGCAAGGCTGTTCAGTTATTCATTTTCCCACCGTAATAAACGAAAGCAAATTACCATTTCACGAACAATGCCTACTGCCTGCCTGCCTGCCTACTCGGCAAAAACAAATTCTTGCCTAGAGATAGCAAAACAAAAGCGGTTTCTTGGAGCAATCTAGCTTTTGCTACAGTGCTACGTAGCAAGCTAAGTACACATGGCTTTTAGAAAACATTTATAAAAATATTTCATAACCAACCGAATTAGGAGCCGTTCTTTGATTTACAAACTAAAATAACATAATCCCACCTCTATATTCTCGAAAGGGTTAGTCAGAGGCGCCAGCCCATTGACTATGCCTACGAGAGGAATCAAACCATCGAGCCGGACCCACGTTTGGCCATGTATATTTACAAATGTTTTGTAATTATAAAGTTCACAAATTATCAAATCCATTGTCAGAGAGAAGAACGTTTTATCCATTGTATTTTTTAACGAATGAGCTATTAATCATTTAAAAAAAACAGTTTTCTCAATGAGACTCAGTCATATTTTCATTTACTACAATTTACACGAGCATTAAAAATACTTATTATGCACCAGTTGATTTTAACCTGCAAGTACTAAAGTTAAGTTTTTACAAAAAACGAACTGTCTGTTCTTTCTAAGCTCTATCAAACCAACAGGCTGGTCTCTCTCGGAGGTTTAATTTGAGTAAATTACTGTCACCCATTTTACAGGTGACGAACTGCTTTATTCAATTATTATTGTAAATAAGAGTGGATTCAGCGCTAATGGCTGAGAGCTTCTGGTCCTTAGCTCAGTAAAAGTCGGTAGGTACTATTTACTATACTACTACTATACTGTTTCAAAGTCCGTGGCGCAAAAAGTAGTTTTATTCCCGGCCGTGCAAAAATTTGGTACTATTTGATAGGGTTTTTGCGTTACTAAAGCATATACATATAAGCATATACAATCTTTTTAAAAAAAAATATTTGACGCTACGTCATTTAGCAACGAGTATCAAACCTCTAGCCCGAAATCTACACATAGAGTAGCTGTATAATAGAAATAAGTAAAATGTAAACGTAGTGTATGTCCTAATGTGTCAGCCACTAAAAGTACTTGCTCCTCTTGTAAATTTACTCTTATTCCCAGCTACAACTGAATACTTCTTAAATTAAAAAAAAAAAAAAAACGGTCCGCAATATTATTTAAAGGTTAGCTTCGAAGAATCACTTTGTTCAATCTTTAAAAATTTGATAAGCAGACAAATAAAAAATCTTTAACACCCAGAGCAAACCTGTTTGAAAGTCTTTTCCACCGTAACGGTTCATTTAACAAAGCCTATAAGCTGCTTAACGTTTTAAAAAAACGTTTTTTATAAACTTTGTTTTTCTTACTCTTTGTTCTCCTTTGTATAGGAAGATTATCCATGCATTATTTTTTATATAGCCTGCTAACACTGATGGGCAAAGGTCTGCTCCTTGTTCTCCAATCCTTTTGATCCTGCGCCAACTCTGCCCAGTTCCTCAGATGGGAATCGAGATCGTCCCGCCATCTCCTCCTTGGTCAACCACGTTTGCGTCTGCCACTAGGAACCCACTCGGTTGCGATTCTCGCCCACCGGTTCTGGTCGTAAGCGGCATCTTAGCATAATTAAATAAATATAAATTTTGTACAAAATGTAATTTATATGATCATCTTCATCTCAGCCGACAAACGTCCACTGTTGGGTTTATTTAGGGTCGCCACGCTTGGCAGACAGATTGGCGATAGCAAAGCCTCCCTCTGCTTCCACAACTCCTACTCGGCAATCTCTCAAAGATGAATCTAATTTTTCATCTCGTCATCTACGTAGTTCCCTGCCACTCCACCGTGGTTTAAAAATATCTGTTCAAATTTAGACATTCCGAAACGGAAATATATCAATTTAGCAAATACGAAGCATTTATATTTTTGACTTATTTAGCTCAAGTTGGGCCGAGGGCGGCGTCGATGCACTACCCCTGGCGCCGAGCCAGACTTGGGCAGCGTAAAAATAGCTGCGGTCCACCCCCCTTCCTCCACTTTGTGTGGAGAGAAATGGCACATTTAATCGAATAATAAAAGTGCGGAGTGCAAACTCGTCATGATATTATTAGGAAGATGGAAATAATAGGACGCAAATAGAAATTACAGATATTGAAACTAGATTATGCTATGTCACCTCGAAATAGACGACACAGATATATGCTGCAGCACAGATAAGGTACATACCTAATCATTAGTTAACAAAGCAGTGAACATTGACTTTGTCAATCATGTCATGTCTTGTGTCAGTGTTTGATCAGCTTCCTCATCACATCTCATCAAAACTGCATGACCCACATCCACCCACACCCTTCCAATAAGTTCCAATCAGAGCTAGTGACCTAGCAATGATAGGTCACTCACTAGCTTGCACCACTGACTAACCTCTTGTTACTTAGTATATCATTCTTTCTTTTATAATACATGATGAACATTAATGTCAACTGAACGTGACGTCAACCTTTTGAAGGCAATATGCATTATTAAAAAAATAAAACCATAATATTTCTCGTCATAGTCTTTTTGTTTTAGCTTATTGTTTGAACTTTTATGTGTAACAATATTTCGAGAATAATCGGAAATAATCCAATGGATGGATGAAAGAAGGATTCTTAATTAATATGTTCTGGGATAAAAACAACCTTAGGTAACAGGGCAACAAGATTTTAAAAACAAAATAAATCAACTCTTTATATATTTATCGCGACAACGAAACCTAAGATTTCGCTCTGCTCTGATTCAAACTTAACTGAGTAAATAAAGTTTAAATTTCCGTACACTTTCATAACAAAGCAGTCATTAAAGATAGCGAAGTATAAGAGTAACTTGAGTAGTTAAGTTAAACGCGGACTCCGATGAAGACGAAGCTGCGAGTTGTTGAGAGGATCACTCTTATCTCAATTGCTTTATATCACGTTCACAACGAGATATCTTATTAAAAACCATAATTATACTACGTCTAATAAAGCGTCTCAAATAAAAGCTTTTACGAGTTTCGTTTACGCTTTATTTGATTATCAACATTACATAAAATTCTCTTTAGTGCTACGCCGGCTAAGCTACGCAAAAAGTACTACGCCGTAGGCCGTATGGTAGCTACGCAGACTCAGCTACGCTTTGTTTAGCACTAGTTTAGCACAGAGAAACGCACAATGTACTACGCCGTCGTAGCTACGCAAAAAGCTGCTACGCAAATATATTAAAACTACATATTATGTAAAATTACAATTTAATACGAAAGTTTGTAAACTTTAGCTGTTTATGCTATTTCACCAAAAAAGTACTCATCAGAATAGTACGTCTGTTTTAATTTAGATATACTACTTTTTGTTTTCTGGTATATTTTTTTTATATGATAGAATATTATAAAGTTCTACCAAATCTTATCCACTTGCGACATAATCAAAGGCTCGTCGTATCATCCTTTTTAGGCGATAAGGGCGATAATCGTATAACTTTGTCTGCGACACGACACGAAGGCGACACGACGCGGGCGTTCTATCTAATCGATACAAGTTCAAATATTTTTGTCACGCCCCCTCACGTAATATAACTGGAGACGTGATAAGATGCTCGAAAGCAAAAACAAGGCAAAAGGGAAAAGGATGGAGTTATATAAACTGGTACTCTGATAAGGATTTTGCTTTGTATTTTATTTTAAATAACATGAATTTATAAAAAGCTCAGTTACCTGGAAGAAATCGCTCTAAATGATAAGTCTGCTAATGCAACCAATGCTTTTGTTTAAGCAATTTTTAATTATGATAAGTTATAATTGATTGCAATTAAGTGTCTGACCACCTCACTGTTGTAAGCCTGAATCCTCAAACTTAAACAAGCGTTTCTAAATTTAAAAAAAATACTTGTGAGGTAATTTTTGTCTTTTAATATGTATTAGAAAAAAAAACTATAATATATGTAGAGGCTTTTAAATGATGATCGGTATAAAATTTATGAGTTTCTCCCTTTCGGAACGATGATGGGCTGTCCCGACAGAAGTACCAAATATTTTTGTTATACGACTATCGTAAAAACACCACTTTCGTACTCTATAAAAGTGTAGCCATAAAATGCAGCCTTACGTTATGAACAAACCGTCCAAACTGTTTAATGACTTCCATGAAACTCATGGTGTTTTTATGACCAAAATATTTTTAAAGTCACAACATTTGCGTCATTGTAAGCTTTTCTATTTTTCTTAGTAGCAACGCGTGCGCTTAAAAATATTTCCTCTAAATCTTGTTATACTTTGGTTCCTTTAGGAATTTTGGTTTTTTGTCCTTTGCACATCTCGACGAACCCACCATGTTTCTGTAGCGCTACTTTAGCTGTGCGTTGCCTCTTAAGCAAGCGCGTTTACAGTACTACCACACTTCGGACACTTCATAGAAAATAGCGCGTTGCTTTGCGCACAGCCCAAAACTCGTTTACGTGCTCGCGTATCATGCTTGAGCTCATTAGAAAAGCTATTTGTACTGAGCAGAAACTGAAAGGTTACCGAGCGCGGGAAGGGCTCCATACTGTACGTAGTACTATGTATTATACTGTGGTACTACACTGAACATTACACGAATATAACCTTCTCTAAATAAATTGCATTGCATGGTAGCTAATCTTTCGATTAAGTGTTTTAGGAACTTTCATGTCGTATTAATACAGCCAGCATCTTCCATACTTAATACTTACAACAAATAGTTAGTTAAAACTTCCGAATCAAAAAGTTGTTAGTGAAGCACGCACAGGTCTCTCCTCAGGGAAAAGTTTTTGATGAGTCTACCACACACACTGACCCGAACTGATCAACAAGTATAGATGTAAGAAGTGGCTACTTAACGACAAGTTGTTGAACATCAAATACCTAGTCATGCCTTCTCAATGAATATAAATAGGCTATATTTCAGATGTAAGTAGTCGAACAGATAAAAAAAAAACAAGTTAGTTTTCGTTAGCAGTTATTGTTGTAATCCTATACTGTAAATTTTATTTGGAGAAATAAATTGATATAAAATGTTGTGTGTTGACAAAACCGACCAAAACCATTTTGACAAACTTTGTTAAGTACAATTATTTATAAAAGTACAGTATCAATACATAGTATAAAACAAATTCGCTTCCCGCGTCTGTCCGTATGTATGCTTAAATCTTTTCGTTCGTCGTTTTTTAAGTAGATAGAGTGATTTAAGAGGAAGGTTTATAAGTATAAAACATGCACAAAATAGTAATAGGAAAGGCGCTACGAAGTTCGCCGGGTCGACTTGTTATTTATAAAATAGATATAGGTACATACTTATTATTTACAAATAATTTATTTTAAAAGGTGGGCAGTGTGGCTAGGTTGATCTGCTATCTACTGTATCTTTGAGAACAAAATCCTACGGAATGTAAAAAATAAACGTTTTTAATCCCTAGAATAAAATGAAAAATTCCTTGTGACATCAAGGGCGTATCGGAATGTTGCTTTGTTTCATTTGTTAGTCTTCAAATAAAACAGAAACCTATCTAGATGTTTGGACAGACCGTTTTACTACGAGTAAGATTAAATATACGGTATTTAATAAAATACGTCGAAATAAGAAAGTAAAAACGAAATGGAAATCACTTAAGTTATAACTTTTTTGGATTCAACGTCATTTTAAAATGATTGTACTAAAAACAGCATTAACAACTGCATTTAAGCATCCACATTCCACATATTAAATTATAATAACGGTTGCATGAAGGCTTATATGGAAAAAATACCACTTTAGTAATCTGCGTCATAGATAAGGCTATCACGACACAATTAGTTAGGATCAGAACGTAATCCGCCCGCCCACGGAGCGCAGGCTGATTCTGGTAATGGGTTACGTAGGGTAGATTCATTTGGGTATTTATATCTTTGACATTGATGAATTAAGGGTAAAATACTAATTGAACTGCAGTATCGGCCTATAGTGAACTAGAGGGTTTTAACATTAGTCATTGAAAAAACAGAAAATTAAGGAATTTTAATAAATGTTCAACATGTGACCATATGCCATATATGTCAGTAAGATCGTAAAAACCACTGTTATACTAACAACAAAAACATAATTTCACAGCCAATTTTAGAACAACGATGTCTACATAGTCATACACATGTACATGTACTTTTTCAAAACTATTGAAGTATGGCCGCTGGATAATTATATCCATATTGAAATAGTTTGTTGTCTATTTGGATGTGTCATCATTTCCTAAACAACAATTTACAATCGACTTAAATAACGTCCGAGTCTAGTATAACCTTACTTTGTAAATAACATTAAAAAAATATTGTTTTGATTTTAATTACAGACTCCCCATGAAGAAATAAATAATTTTTTATCCTAAGGTTCATTACGAAGTTAATTTTGTCGATGAAAATGGTGGAATATTTTTTTATTCTACTTTGAGTAGCACTTAGCTCATCGTCTGCTTTTGTGTCAATTTATTTTCATCAAGCGAATAAATTCATCTTGATTTTACAAGGTAGACATTTACTTACTTGATTCGGCAAAAAAGTAGGCGAGTTATTGAATTAAGAGTCGTAAACTCATTTCAACAAAAGATAGAAGGTAAGTATGCATCAATACATAGTAGAAAAGAAAGTCGCTTCCCGCGTCTGTCCATGTATGCTTAAATTTTTGAAACTACGCAACGGATTTTAATGCGATTTTTATTAATAGATGGAATGATTCAAGAGAAAGGTTTATGGGTATAATACATGCTCAAGATAGTAATAAGTTAGGCTGTACGAAATTTGCCGAGTCGACTAGTATTATTATAGTATTAGTATTTGTAACTGTAATAAATTTAATAATTTATTTACTAATTGAATGGAAGCCTATCATCATAATTTGTGTTAAGAGCCAACAAAGTCGTCTTAGATTTCAAAATCAGCTCCAAGTATAAAAAGTTTAAACGCTCATTCACCACTCGCGCTCGCGACACGCCAGCTCAGCCGGCGTGGTCTACAATCCACATGTCATGAAACTGGGCCACTGTGTGATAAACTGGTGCATTCCACTGTTTTACTGTTTACAACTAGTGGATTGATGGCCTTGTTTTCTTGGTCAGCTTTCATTATTGCATTTAATAGAATATTATATACGACATTTTTTATTTTACAGTAACTTACTGTATAAGATTTCGCTTCCTTTATGATTTAAGAAGAGCCGTTATAATTTTATTTATACTTTTTTGCCTTACAACATAAAATTGTATTTTTAGTAGTAACCAAAAAGTTATTACTTCCTTATAAAAAAAAAAACAATTTATTCGATAAGAGACAAGGTAGGTATCACTTATTTGAGATATTTATATAAATTTGAGAGTCTATTTAACTACAATAAACTTAAATAGTTTGTTTTTCATGAATTAAACAGTTAAATACAAATTAATATTATTTAATTAATTACAAAATTAAATAACTTTACATTTTTCAAAGTTAAAATAAACAAAATTTTACATAAACATAAATTTGTGGCCTCTAACTTATTTGTTTGTTTTGCGACCCCGCCCTGGCCCAAATGGAAGGGTTAATGTGTGATTAATGGGGACCCACCAAGCCTCTCACGCAGCCTCTATTATTGCATGCTGCGATAACTATTGAATGTAAATAAATAAATAAATATCGTATCACAGGCAGATCCTAACATATAAAACAATGCTAACTTGAATATCTTAAACATGTACAATGTATGTACAGTGGCGGTCTAGGACGGCGTAACAGATTTTTCTATGGTATTTTGCGCCCTAGTCTGTAATACCAAAGAAAAAGAGCTATTTTGCATTATAGAAAAGCTGAAAGTGTACTGTACTGTACTTAGATTTATTTCGATCAATGTTTTGTTTAAAAACTTAATTTATATATATAAGGCAATAAGTCTCAAGAAAGATTTCTGATTCGAGTGTTCTAAAAGTAGATTAAGTCATGTCGCTTACCAAACTAAAAGCACTTTATAAACTCATTAAAAATAATGAGTCGCTTTAGCAAAGTTGCGAATAGCTGCTAGGCATTTCATAAAATTAATCTGAAAAACTTTTAAGAGAAAAATCAAGAAACTGCGGTTGCAAATTACCAGCGAGATAAATGAACGACGAGCCAAATACAAGAAAATACCGAAATAACATTACCCAGCCGCCGTTACAACCTGTGAATTCCGAATAAAAAGACCACATTTATAAAAAGCACAACACATTAAAACAACCACTTGTGAAAAAAAAAACTATACACACGACAAATCTAACATACTGCTTATAATTGTAAAAAAAAAAACAAGAAATTAAAATAGCATGTCAGGTCACTTTTTCACAGTGTTTTCCTCAGATAAAAAGCCGGTATGAAAATCGGTCGTGTGCACAGAGATAAGGGTATACGTACACGCGCGGTCCGGATCTAGTCGGGCGCTGTGCGCGTAACGCGGTGCGCCTCGCGAATGGCTGGCCGCGGTCGCCGCGCGCCCTTATACGCGCCGCCCTCACCCCAAGAACCTGTGGGCGGATTTACACAGAGCGGTTGTATCTTTAGAACTGCTCATTTCCTTTCCTATAAAATAATCAGTTGCGTACGGGTCCAGGAGAGTATGCTATCGAGTTTCGATATTTTAATAGTAACAAACCTTACTGAACTAGAATGCCATTTTTGACTTCGTTATCTTAAATAAAAAACTGAAATATAGTACAATTAGAATTCTAAATATGTGAGTATTAGTGACAAACTACTTGATATAATTTATGGATTTAAATTCATATACCTAGATACAACGTATTATTTATCACTGTATTTAATCACCGAAATAAGCTTTTGCCAGTCTAAACTCAAAAAACATCAATATTAATAGCCATGATAAACAAACCCTGTAATTAAAATTACAGTAGTTTATAGAAAGTGTCAGGACTAGTTTAAACGGGTCTTAAAGTTTCAAGTATTTAGTCGTAAGTCATGCTTATACTAACACTCTCAGTTACTTAAATGGCTGAAAATAAGCAAAAGCAGCTCTTACTAAATATTTTCACGCCATCCCCCGCGAGCGGGTTGTCAGCAAATGTTATTAGTCGACATCTGTGACGCGGCGGGTGCCCGACGGAGAAATCAACCGCGACGCTGGCAGGCTGCATCTTCTTGAGTGTACTCATATTCAAGTATAGATAAAATAAGTACATAATATCGTTTGTGGTAAAAAATGGTAACCACAAGGCACTCAGGAAAAATCAAATTACGCTCCTTTTTGTAGGTTTATAAAATGTAAGGAATAATCGTTCGGGATTGTTGTTGTTTGAACTCGTTATACTTAGGTTTTTTATCATTTTGAAAATCAATAATATCGCATTATTACGACACGCATTTTTTTTAATGGTCTTTCAGTAATTGAATTCAATCATTAAGGGCACAAGCCTAAAAATATATGTTTTTTTTTTGCTTTCATCTTACATTTTCAAATATAAATAACTCGTAAATTGTTTTTAGTCTGAAAAGGTGCCGTAAACGTAGAGATAGTGTTAAAATGATCCTTATTTAAATTTCCATAACTGCTTTAATAAAACAGTATAATTATTTCATTTCACCTATTTTATTTACACAAACTACCTAGAACGTGAAACTCTCACTGAATTTTGAAACATAAATATTCTTGTTATTAACTTTAATTAAAATTATGTTTAATTAATTCATGCAAATATGAAAATTCACAGCGATGCCGTTTGAAATACTTTCATTTATAATCTGTTATTTTCGATTAAATGGTTGAAAATTTTTGTGACTTCCTTAGTTTTATTTTTATTGGAAACTATAGCTCAAAATAGTTATTAGCTTTAAGTTTTCACTACGACGTTACGTAAATACAGTTTTCATGTCTCATCTTAAGCGGTTAAGGGTATACGCCGTTTTTTGAGTATGTTCATTTTATTTTGACTGCTCCGTGGCTCAGTTGGCAGTGATGTGGACTGAGTAAGCGTGAGCACCCGGGTTCGATTCCCAGGCGGGGCGAATACTGATATGATGAATATCGATGTTTGTTTCCGGTCTGGGTGTGATGTTCGTCTCTGTGTGTGTTTCGGGCGCCCTAGATACAGGTTCTTCCTAGTTAAGGGCTCTAAGTGTGATGTGTTATTATTATTATTATTTTAAATATGTACAAAGACACACTTATAGCTTAGGCTTATAGAGAAACATAAAATAATAAAAACAAATTATTTAATTATAATATTTTGGAAATCGCGTATCGAGTCATTTGACTAGTTAATATACTAGACTAATTTTATCTTCATTTCTTGGTCCTCAGATGTTATCTACTAAGAAATAACTGCTCGAGCCAATCCAAGCTTTACAAAGGCAACCACAAAGGCGTGGCAGAAAATTGCATTCTACTAATAAAAAAAGAAAATTTAGTTTAGTCTTTTGTTTACAGACGCAACAATGTTGCCTCGATATTGCTGAGGTCAGAGCACACAAATAAGTTAAGTGTATTACTTCTTTGAACTTTATAATTCCCAGATGCTTTGAGCTTTTATTGCTTTAGAAACTATTTCTTACCACAAAATAAAGCCCCCACAGATCAACATTGGCCGACATATTGCAACTCCCCTCAGTGCCACTACCGCAATCTTCACCAGGTCACCTTTTGGAGGGTCTGCCTACTCTATTTCTTCCGGAACTCGGTCGCAATTTGCGGAATTTTCGTCCTCACCTTTGGGTTTTGTCGGCTAGGCTAATTTAAAATAACCTTAAATTCGAGGCGCGCTATTTGCTATTAAGCAAATTTTTGAGCTTTCGTTTCAAGTATAGTATGAATGTGTTTTTCTATTTAAATATAGCTTATAATATTTTCTGTTATTAATATATATAAAACTCTTGCGTTACTGACTGACTGACTGAGCCGAAAGTACTGGGCGTAGCAGGCTGAAATTTTGCATGTAGGTTGCTTAGGGAGTGTAGATGAGCACTAAGAAAGGATTTCCCAAAATTCCCATGGGAACGGGAAAAACGGAATTTTTGTGTTTATGAGAAATCTGCGCGGGTGAAACCGCGGGGCAGCCTCTACTTTGATATAATAGGTGACATCATAAATATTTCTTTAAACGAAAAAATAAATCCCTAAATAAAATTTTACCTATTGGTTACTTTTTGACTTACTCCCTGAATTTGTTTTTGCTGAAAAACCCATTATTATTATTTGAAGAAGATTGTCCTTTCGGCTTGCCCCGGACCTCTCATAAAAAAGGAAATGTAAGCGAACCACGACCCTCGGGAACCTTTTTATCTAAAACAAACTATTGAAATAACGAGGTTTCGCGGGTGCTTGCCCTTGTTTGGTTTTCCTGAAATGTGTTCCTTATGTTACGACGTGTCCAATCGTACATAGGTGATAATTAACACTACCGATAGCGAATTAAGAATTACTCTAGAATCCCGATACAGAATGATTCCTAAGAAAGATATTTGATTTATATCCAAACCACCTTTCGATAGAACGATGCATATTTAGCTGATCTATGTGGTAGTCTTTATCATCGCCAACGGTTGCAGACCTTGAGCGCTACGTAAGAAAATAATAATATCTTCGAACTTATTCAGGGCAAAATAATTAACTCTACCTATAGAATCTTTAAGCTCTATGTAGACTGTGTCTTATCATGTCTATCTTGCTTAGTATTATAAGGCACTTTTTAAAGTAGTCTTAGGTTTAAAAAATTGTACATATTTTATGTTTTTTGTATGTATATCCTCATCTACCTAGTGAAAGTGCTTAAGTTAGTCACTTGACTTAACTGTTTAATAAAACTGAATTGCACAAATTTAATATGCAAAGAATGTCCCAAATTTGCAGCAAATAAGTGTGGCTTGAAACAAAGTTTTAAAAGTGCTGTCAATAAAAACTCCCCGTTTTCTTGTATTCCCCGTATCATTGAAAAAAAAAATGACAAAAAAAAAACTACTATTATAATACTTAGTCTACTTACTTTACTACGTACGTAGTGTACTTACGGTACTGTACGGTACGGTAAAAAAAAAAAAGTTTAAAAGACTTATTAATGGGTTACTTGCTTGATTGCATACATTTTTATTGGAGAGTAAAAAAAACATAAAAAATATTGCTTTTTTAGAGCCAAGAAACGGTATCTTACGTGGACATTTTCTGGAATTTCCCGATTTGAATATTTAACCTGCAATCTTACTGACCTCCATCTTCCTGCTATTTTGGGAATTCCCCGACTGGCATCACCCGCCTTCAGTTCACGCGGCAGCAAGTGCTCGAGGAATCTAATAAACTGCTTTGAGCGACATTCGCAGTCGTAACTTACTTTTCAGCCAGTCTTTTTGTATTATAAATTTACCTCTTACAAGTTTTAAGTGCTAAATAAAATGTAATCCAGATGTTTACACTTTTACCTTCTACTTGTTTTTTATAAGATTCAGATGAGATCGATAGGAAGATGTAATCTAAATTCTTAGCTGTCGGTATAAATTTAATAGCAACTGCAACCACCCGAGTTTGGTCGATTATAGTTAAATCAAAAAGCTGACATGCGGTTCCGCATTTGCGTCGGCAGCAACTGTGTAGAATTACGACTCATTTGACGCATAACCCTAATATCTTTGCATGTGAAACCCTGTAAAACCAAACGTTATAGGTAGTTTTCATAAAATTTATAATTAATCGTTACTTTTTCTGCCTCTTGGTGGAACTCAGTCTTTATAAATCTTCCTTACAAATTATGCTTCAGAATGTATCCACAGAAAAAAATAAAAGGAATTAAGCTGGTAAATTAAAAAAAAGCGTTTCCGATGTTTTCCATTTAGGGATTGTAATTTTTATGAGTTCGAAACGAGTCGTCATTATTAGTTATAATATACGAGTCTCTTATTAGACCGATGACAGTACCACGTTCGAGAGATTTTCGTCGGAAAAACTGAAATAACCATAGACCGAAACCGAAAACCCAAAAAATTTCTGCTGCATACTTACTTCTAAAACAAAGTGTTCGAAGTAGCGGCGGTTTCCCTACTCTGAGGTTCGAAGGCTCGATTTCAACTTTTTATGAACTTTGGCGTTTCATAACTTCAAAGATCGAGTGATTGTATTCTTATCAAACTTTGTCTACGCAACCAAGAAGGAAGTCAAAGGAATAAATTAAAGAGCGCTTTGCACTAATTGGTTTAGTATTTAATACCACTGTTTATTTACTATCTGAAATATTGAGTACCAGTTCATAATATTTAGAATGTAAAAAGTAGGTACAACATCAGAAAATCCATGGGTATAAAAAGTTAAGATTTATTCTGCACTTTACTTTTGGGTTAAAAACTTTTATATTTTCCTACAAAGAAGTCAGTTATTCATTTCCGGTTTCCGGTTAAAAGTTACACACAGAACCAACTTTATGGCACAAAAATTCAAAGGCAGACGTACTTTGAAAGCTTACAATACTAAAAACTTCATAAAACAACATTTATAGAAAGACCATGGAACATTGTCTTTCAATGGTTTATGGACTTTGACATTTGAAAACCATCGCAAAGCTAATTATTATAGAACCTTCCGTTGAATGCTTTAATAGGGATTTTAAATGTACCGCGCTTTATAAGACACAAAGTTGTAAAACATAAAAGGATACATATCCAATTTTAAAAAGTGTTTTGAAGTAAGATAAAATAGAAATATTAAGACATAAACAAATTAAAATAATATCCATGTTCCTAGCAAAAAATAAGGCGATACTCTGTACTTTAATTTCCAATTTTATATTTTTACTAGAGGCTGCCCCGCGGTTTCACTCGCGCAGATTTCTCATGACCACAAAAATCCCGTTTTTTCCCGTTCCCGTGGGAATTTCGGGAAATCCTTTCTTAGTGCTCACCTACACTCCCTAAGGAACCTACATGCAAAATTTCAGCCCGCTACGCCCAGTAGTTTCGGCTCTGCGTAGTCAGTCAGTCAGTCAGTCAGTCTATCAGTAACGGAAGAGTTTTATATATATTGATTTAAATATCACATGCTTCATGCTTGGCCAAGATCAGCGTAATAATTTTAGGCAATCAAAGTCTATTTACTATAGCAAAGATCAAACTTCATAATGCAAATAAATAGACAAACGCGACCTATAGCAACGTGCTAAAAGAAATAAAACCTTTCTCTGAAAAATTGGATTTGATTTAAGGATCGTTTATTCCGCACGTGTTCGAAGACTCTTCAAGGGGCTTACATTCCGCCCATCGCCGCCGCCCGTTTTATTATTTAAACCTTTAGTTGAAGAGGATTGTTTCCCAAAATAGATATCGCTGGTCGTGCTCAACTGACCATAGACTGTTGGTAATGGCTTATTTGATTTGAAATAAACCATTTATTTTAGTATTCATAACAAATAAGTAAGAGATCAGTCGAGGACAAAATTCTTCATCTTCTTATTGATAAGGTTTGTATAGCATTATATTTAGCTTTTTTTTATTAGATGCCTGTACAATGTACATACCTCCGTATTTGAGGGAGCTATCCGAGTTAATCAGCATGCTTCAGTATTATTCCTCGGTGCTCGTGCAGCTCAGCTACCGTGTTGGTCCATGGCTCTACTGAACTTATTATTACACAAAGGTATTGACAAAGGCCTTGTTCCTCCTTTTCCAAACTTCCCTGTCCTGACCAAGCTCCATCGTGCGCTCCCAGTTCATCGCTCCATCGCATCCTGGGACTTCCAAGTCCCCACGACCACGTCTTCTCTTGGCGTATCTCGGGATCTACTGAACTTACCTAAAAATGTTTGTAGTGAGAGTACGTAAGTATAAAATGTATAAACTATGCTTTATGAATAAGAATGACACAATTGGGCTTCAAAACATATATACAATTAGAACGCAAGAATGCTTCTCCTAATATAGGATTCGCATCCGCGCTGTTTTCAACAGCCTAATAAATTAAGTGCGACGCTGAGAGAGGGAGACAAGTGGATTATAAATTGCTGTCCGTGGCATCGTGGTTCCACTCTGCTGAACGTATTATATATGCAGTAATTATACCATATTCTACTTTGCAGATACATAATTATAAGAAGAAAACTGGCCTGTGAACATGAAATTTAAAATCATCAGCGCCGCAAGCTTTTACCTATAGGTATGTACATTCCATTGCGCTCGCAGTTCTAAATACCAATATTTGGATAACAAATAATTAAATTTAACAAATAATTAGTGTTAACTATTCTTTTAAAGATTTAACGGTTTAACCTAGTTCCATAGTTAGTAGTGGGTGCTTGAAACAAGCTTTCTGCTTTCTTCTACGCTCAAGTAGCAGCTACGATAAATCTGCTACGGTGTAGCAGCTACGTTCCGTAACGCATTATCAAGACTATGATTCATTTTTTAACAGACTTCAAAAAAGAAGGTATGTATGTATGTTTGTCCGCGATTATCTCGCGTTTGGCTGAACCGATCTTGATGCGGTTTTCAGATAAGTATTTGTAACCAGGTTCTCCTGCAAACCTTCTGGTTTAGTTCCTATTTTAACCGACTTTGAAAAAGAGGAAGTGCTTAGTTGATGTATTTGTCAGTTAATTGAAGGTGGGTTCGTTTTTTGTAAAAAATAAATTATTTTATAGTATTATTAAATAATATAGTCAAACAGCAGTTTTAGTAGCTATGTAGGTAGTTTATTAACCCACTAAATAATGGTTTAACAGATCATTCAATGGTTTAATATCTTTTTTATTTATTGTTGATCCTGATTATTCCAGATATCACAGAAAAAAAAAATTGTTTTGGTGAAATTCCTCGATGGGAAGATTATTTTTTTACTGACCTGGATAAACCTAGTTCCTGCTAGCAAAAGGCAGCTAAACTATTCCACTAAAAAAGTTTTCCCTTTTTAAATGTAAATGTCTCAGTGAGCCAAGTAATCGATAACCAGCCTCCCTCCGTCAACACATTACCGTGTCTCCACTATGCTAATGTTTGCCACCTAACCCGTAATGCCTATGGCCTCTTGCTCAAGGGTTGTGAGCTATCAATAGACTTAAGAATAACATTTTCTAGAATTTTATCATCATCATCATCATCATCATTTCAGCCGTAAGACGTCCACTGCTGGACATAGGCCTCCCTCAAGGCTCTCCATCTGTACCGATCGCAGGTGGCCTGCATCCAGCGTGGACCCGCAGCCTTGCGCAGATCATCCGTCCATCTGGTCGGTGGACGTCCTACGCTGCGCTTGCCGATCCGTGGTCTCCACTCGAGAACTTTTCGGCCCCAGCGGCCATCTGTTCTGCGGGCTATATGACCTGCCCATTGCCACTTCAACGAGCTTATCCGCTTGGCTATGTCGGTGACCCTGGTTTCTCTGCGTATGTCCTCATTTCTGATTCGATCCCGCAGAGAAATCCCGAGCATAGCCCGCTCCATGGCTCGTTGAGCTACTCGGAGCCTGTTCATAAGCCCTATAGTGAAGCACCACGTTTCAGAACCGTATGTCATCACTGGCAGCACACATTGGTTAAATACCTTCGTCTTCAGGCACTGAGGAATATTGGACGAGAAGACGTTGCGTAGTTTCCCGAACGCCGCCCATCCGAGCTGGATTCGGCGATTGACCTCCTTCTCGAAGTTGGACCTACCTAACTGGATGGTTTGTCCTAGGTATACGTACTCGTCGACAACTTCGAGAACCGAGTTCCCAACCATAACTGGGGTAGGCAGAACATGGACATTAGACATGACCTTCGTCTTGTCCATGTTCATTTTAAGGCCTACCTGTTGGGAGACTCGGTTGAGGCCTTCGAGCATCGTGCTGAGTTCCTCCATCGACCTTGCCATGACTACGATGTCGTCGGCAAACCGAAGGTGAGTGATGTATTCGCCGTTAATATTGATGCCCTGCCCTTTCCATTCTAGAAGTTTGAAGGCGTCTTCTAAAGTGGCGGTGAACAGTTTCGGAGATATAACATCTCCCTGTCTCACGCCTCTGTTCAAGGGAATAGCCTTCGAATTCTGTTCCTGTACTCGGACAGACATGGTGGCGTTGCTATACAAACACTTCAGCACTTCGATGTACCGATAGTCAATCCGGCATCGTTGGAGGGACTCTAGCACCGCCCATGTTTCGACCGAATCAAAGGCCTTCTCATAGTCCACAAACGCTAGACATAGCGGCAAGTTATACTCTTCGGTCTTCTGTATAACTTGCCGCAGCGTATGTATGTGGTCTATGGTACTAAAGCCTTTTCGGAAGCCGGCTTGTTCGGGAGGCTGGAAGTCATCAAACCTTCGTTCGAGACGATTGGCGATGATCCTGGAAAACAGCTTATAAACATGGCTCAAAAGCGAGATGGGCCTATAATTCTTCAAAAGGGTTTTATCGCCCTTCTTAAAGAAAAGCACCACCTCACTTCTGTTCCATGCTTCAGGCGTGGTCCCTTCGAGTAGGACAGAATTAAAGAGCCTCTGAAGGACTTTGAGTACCGGTGTTCCACCCGCTTTCAGAAGCTCTGACGTGATTCCATCCTCACCCGGTGCCTTGTTGTTTTTAAGCAGTTTCAGGGCCATCCTTATCTCGTACAGGCTGATGTCCGGGATATCTTCGGTATAGTGTCGGGTTAGTTTGGCTCTAGGGTCGTTAGCCGCACTAGTAATAGGCTTAGTGACCGAATCGTATAGCTGTCCGTAGAACTTCTCGATTTCCCTCAAAATTTCCGCTTTCGTCGACGCTATACTGCCGTCATCCCTCTTCAGCTTGGTCATTTGGCTTTGCCCAACAGACATATCTCTTGCGAACACTTTGGAGCCTTTATTTCGCTCTATCGTATCCTTAATACGCGCAGTATTAAAGACACGGATATCGTGTCGCAAGGCCTTCGAGATCTGCCTATTGAGCCGCCTATATGACGCAGCATCATCGGGAGACTGCAGTCTAAGCAAGCGTCGTTCAGCCATAAGTTTGAGGGTGTCTTCAGAGAGTTTCTGAGTTCTAGCGGTACGGCGAGTCCTAAAGAATTTAGATCCGACCGTATGGACAGTTTTTACGAACCTGTTATTGATCTCGTCCACTGATGCGTCGTCTAGACAATCAAAGCGATTAGAGAGCTCGAGTTGAAAGCTCTCGGGGTTTTCGATCTGAGCGAGGGTAGGACGGAGCGTAGACTTCATCAGGCGGTACCGTTCAAGTTTAACGTTCACATTCAATGTGCCTCTTACTATTCGGTGATCACTGCCGGTTTTTACCCTATGAATCACGGAGACATCATTGAATATCCGTTTCTTGTCGGTCAAGATGAAGTCTATCTCGTTCCTAGAACCACCAGGGCTCATCCAGGTCCATTTCCTATGAGGTGGCTTCTGGAAGAAAGAATTCATCATGAAGAGTCCTTCTTTCTCCATGAAATCGGCCAGCCTCTGACCTCTAGGGTTCCGTTGCCCATAACCGAAGTTCCCCACTCTCAACTCATGCTCGCTTCTCTTGCCTAGTTTCGCATTGAAGTCCCCCATAACAACATTGAAGTGAGTTTTATGCGTATGTATGGCCCGACTAATGTCCTCATACATAGACTCTACTTCGTCATCTGAGTGTGTCGAGGTCGGTGCATAGACCTGAACGACCTTCAGCAAATATCTTTTAGATATTCTGAGTGTTAGGTATGCGACCCTGCTCGACACACTGTCGATGGTAATAATGTTGCTAACGAGGGACTTGTGGACGAGAAACCCGACACCACCTTGGGACAGTTGGTCGCCCTCCCGGTGGAAGAGCAGGTTACCCGATTTCAGGGTTATCGTGTCCTGTCCCTGTCTACGGACTTCTGATAGCCCTAGAATATCCCACCGTAACCTGCTCATTTCCTCTTCCAGCGCAACAATCATATCGTCAGTCCTCAAAGTGCGGACGTTGTGTGTTGCCAGGGCCAGTTGTCGTTTAAAGGGGTGGTAGCCGACCGTCCGGGGATTCTTAGCACCCCTTGCCCCGCCGTTACCGTAACCGCTACCGTGGTCAGGAATAGCGGGGCTGCCGGGGACTAGGGGCCTGGGCACATGCTGACTATTCATGAGGGGGGGGGTTGCCATACTCGCCACGCTTGGCAGGCGGGTTGGCGAGCGCAGTATGGTGTTGTTTAAAAACCAGAAGACGCTGCTGCCCGTCTTCTGGTGCTGTCCCTCAGCCGGGTCCTACGGCTCCCACGGGAGGAGAGGGGAGGGCGACATTCTAACGCCGGCGCCCGCGGCAACGCCGGCGCCCGCGGCAATAGAGATTGGATTTATTAATAAGAATTTTATAAATAAATCCAATCCAAAGGCAACCAGGCAGAATAAATCTGCGTCTCCTTGTTATAACGATTTAGGTAGAGCAAAGAGGAATTGGCCAATACCTCCCAATGCTTCTACTTTGTAAATTCTATTTATGCTAGCTGCGTCAGAAACTTCGTTGGCGCGACGTAGGAATTGCTGATCGAGCGATCTCCGCTTTCACAAGGCATCACTAGGTGGCGCTAATGTGCCCCCCTACAGTACTCCCTCCCTAGCGACAGCGATACCACTTAGTCCATTTGGTATCAGACCTGTCGCCCTAGGTAACACCCGGGTCCCTCGCTTAACTCACGGCGAGGTGCTTGGAGTCTCGGAGTCCTCCAATCAGCAGTAGAAGGCAGCGTGTCCATTCTTGGGGTCACCAGTTTAGGTAGAGCAAAGAGGAATTGGCCAATACCTCCCAATGCTTCTACTTTGTAAATTCTATTTATGCTAGCTGCGTCAGAAACTTCGTTGGCGCAATGTAGGAATTGCTGATCGAGCAATCTCCGTTTTCACAAGGCAGGCATCACTAGGTGGCGCTAGTGTGCCCCCCTACAACGACAATGTGTTAGAGATTAGCAAATTCAAATTTTATCTCGTAAAAAGTTTTATTAATTTTTACAGCTTTAATTTTCTGAGTAAACTGTACTTAATTGGAACAAAAAATAAACACCGGTTTTATTAAAAGTTACATAATTATAGCAGTAAGCTAACACTTATAAGATTTGTACTTGGTCAAAATAATATTAAATGTAGGTCACTAAAGTATTTTATTCATTTCATAATTTTAATCAATTTTACTGAAAAAAGTGTTTATTAACAGTATGTTTCCGACTAGCTAGGCTAGATGGTGAGTTCGTGAAAGTATAGTTAGGTATGGTCATTCGACACGATTTAAAATGTCACTGATAGAAATACCCAGTATGTAAAAACAAAATAACTATATAAGCTTACTGATGGCAGCCCTAAATGCATGGTATCGAAAATGAGAAAAGTTGTATACGCCAGCGGATATCTCAGCCGCCAACCCGACACTTAGTGCCCACGCTTATCGACGCCATTTGCATTACAACGCGCGGAACTTTGATTAGATTACTATTGATTGCCCCTGAAGGAATCGAGTGAAGGGTGAAATGGGACTGTGGTGGGGAATTCGTTTGTTTTATACTTTCACGGGAAAAAGATAGAGACATCGAAAATATTACTAACCTTAGACTAACCTACATTTTAGAAGCAGAAAATTCCATTATTAAAATCAAAACGGTAAAATTAGGTTTCAACATTCTTTAGTTTTGTGTCGGCTGTAGAGGCTCCACAAACAAGATAAGAAATACATATTATGTATTTCTTATATTTGTAGTTATTTCTATATAACACTTACCTACTTTGAAATTTTTTAATAGTATAATATTCAAAGTAATGTTGGATAACTTAAAAACTTAATGATGCTGCAAACTCGCCTTTCAGTAGGTATGAGAAAGATTATTTATAGGTATTTATTATTCCCTAACATGAAAAATATCTACATTTATTTGGAACGGGTATCCAAGAGTCACAAAAAAAGGTGACGATATCGAACTTTTTTTATACTGAAAAGAAGAAGTAATGAAAAGAGGCGAACGGTTCGTGGAAATAAATCAAATCTTGCTTTATTCGAGTTCGGTAACTTTTAAATGATTTTGACGATATTATTAAGTTCACAAAAATGTTAAATTAAATTGTATATTACAGACTTTTATAATAAATAAATCCTTTTAACTATACTTTTTGCATGACAACTGTCAGTGTTTATCTCATATAGCTACTTCTTATATATAGATAGAAAGACAGAACATTTATTTAAAATATAAACCATTTTCGATTGCCAAAATATTCTTCTTTTGATTTAAACAAAATAAAATGCAAAACTATGTTTGTTGTAAAATAAACTCAAATGATTACCGATTCTGTATAATTATTCAGTAAGAACCGCTAGCTCGTCGAATATTCAAGCGTCGCAGCGGAACACTTCATCTTGTGCAAGAAATTAATAAAGCGTTAGTCGCCTGTTTACAATGATTGATGTACGAGGAAGGGGATGAGCGCTGGTAGGACGTCAGTCGCTGCATAACTTTACTGGAGTACCCTAAACTAATCAGTAAAAGAACCTACCTACGTAGGTTTTTTTACGAAAAAGTCTCCAAGGCAACGCGACCTCAACATTAGTTAGAAAAATATTTTCGAGTCCGGCCAGCAGCGAGTCTACTAACAGTTACCTACTTAAAGGGAATAAAAAATATTAATTTAGCTTTTCAGAATAACCGTGAAAATAAAACCCTTTCTTTATGTAATTGATTGTAGTTATAATAGGTTTCAAATAAATTTGTTATTCTTACTAATATTATAAATAAATGAGAAAGTTAATCTGTCTTGTCATTTTTCGCAATCTTGCCTAAAGCACTGAACCGGACAGACTTAATGGATATGGGCTACTTGTTATCCCAAAAATCCCACTGAAAATTTTTAATTTCGCAGTTTGAAGGGAAATTGCGCTGGGAATGCCGCAGGACGATTACTATTTATTTTTAAGTTTGTGTTTCTTTATTTGTTCATTCGGTTTTTAAGTATTTTTTTTATTTAATTTATTCTTTCCTTGAGCAAATCCTTGCATAGCAGACTGACCGCCCGGTATGAATGTCGGGTTAGCCCTATCAGGAGACCTCCTTTACACGTTGACCTCAAAAATTCCAACTATTTACAAATCTAAAAAGGCTTTGTTTTTCATAAAGAGGCAAAAAATAATCCTTTTCGTAAAGCCTTCACGTTGATCTCAGAAGCAGTCAGACTCGTATCTGAGCGAAATAAAATACCTAAATATTTAAAGTTTACAAACTTTTTTTTGTTCTTTAATCGTGTGTTTTTCTTAATGAAAAATTCTTTTACTTAGCAAATCCATTTGATGTTGTAATATTTTTGTAATTTGGCTGCGCTTTTAACGATATTATATTATCAATGGTTTACTTAATATTTCAGTGAAACTAAAAACTGTTGAAAGACATGATTTTAAAGGTGATAATTATAATAAATAAAACAAATAAATGTAATAAATTAGCTACATATATTGAATTTTTAAAACGGTTTTAAACTTACATTTACTCATAAATAACTAAATAAGTTATCAACAAAAATAATACATACTCGTTAATATATCTAATGAAACCTCATCCTATACAAATTGGTGCAGTCGTTGAAGACCTGCGCCTTCTGGCAGACGTCGTGCTTGTGCTTGATGTTCTCCGCTGCGTCTGCGCACCGGTGCCCGTAGTCCAGCGCGCGCTGGTCCAGTTGCTGGGATTGTTGCACGTGTTTCCTGTCAAATAAAATAGCCCAATAATTTTAAAATTAAGGTGGCTATAAAAAAGACAAAGTATTTTTTTTTATTCAATATAGGATACAAGATATCACTTATTAAAAGTCAATTAGACTATCGAATCTAATTGGTATTAATACCTTATTTGGTAAAGTATCCTATATACTGCGAGAGGCGAGGTAGTTCAGGGTGCCTACCAATTGGCTCAGGTGCCTTACGACAATGGTCGCATGGAATCGCTCCTCTGTCAAATGATTCTACTCACTATGGGCAGCTTAGTGGCATAGCTCAAAGAACAGATAGTCGCTTGTAACGAAAAGTTTTTAAGAGGCAACCGCGAACCGAAGATGCAGAGTAGGCATACACCCTACAAGGTAATCAGACTATCTGGTAAAGATTGCGGGGATGAGATGAGGCCCGCACAAGACCGGTCAGTATGGTGATATAAGGGGGATGCCTGTGTAATCCCTGTAGGTCCGGACGTAAGAATAGTTCTAAGGTATGCCCTGCCTCCATCCCCATCGTACGAGACAGATAAAAGAGGTCACGTTCAAATTTTTTTTAGAAATTTAATCGTTATTATAATTATATATATAGCAAATATTTCTGCAGACCAACTATCATCATCAATATATATAAAACTCTTCCGTTACCGACTGACTCACTGACAGACAATGCAGAGCCGAAACTACGGGGCGTAGCGGACTGAAATTTTGCACGTAGGTTCCTTGAGAAGTGTAGGGGAGCACCAAGGAATAATTTCCCAAAATTCTCATGGGAACCGAAAAAAACGGGATTTTTGTGTTTATGAGAAAAATGTGCGGGTGAAACCGCAGGCAATAAGCAGCTTCTATTTCCTAACTTTCATACTACGCAGCGGCCTTGCTTGTTTAGTTTCCATTCTTAAAGGGTATCAAATGCAACCTCTTGTTTATAGAAGGGAGAGGATCATCTTACAAATTAATACGAGTCGCCAGTTAATGGCTTGGAAACAATACGCCGCCCCGGGTCAATGGGGCTGCGACCGCCCGCAGACATGATCGGAAGGCGTTGGTGACAACCCTATTGATCTAAACTTTAGACTCTAATGGTATGGAGTTAGTGGTTGAATGTAACCGTAAATGATAGAAGTAATTATTAGCATCCTTCTTTTTTTTCTATTCTTTTTATTCTTGCGCCTGCAGCTCCGGTTCGTTTCAGTTTTTCATTTTATTATTAAATTGACTTTCAATAAGTGATATCTTGTATCCTATATTGAATAAAGATTTTTTGATTTTAATTGTTAGTTTAGTTTTATCGGCGGGGTGAACATTGTTATGATGAATATCGATGTTTGGGACCGGTCTGGGTGTAAAGTTTGTCTCTGTATGTGTTTTGGACACCCTATATACAGGTTCCTCCTAGTTAGGGGCTCTGAGTGTGATGCGTTATTATTATTTATGTAATCAAAATTCAGACTTTCGTCCTTCATTCCACAAAAACACATTTTAGACAAAATATAGAGCCTCTTGGGATAGTTGGGCTGTCAGATGATATTTTCGTTGTCTTGTTTCGGAAGTCTGGGCTAGGCTTTCATATTTAATCTTACAATATTTCTCATTCAGAATTTGTAACATAATTAATGATACCAAGTACCTAACATTCGTTTTTTTTTTCTCGACAAAATACACGCACGAGAATGGATAGAAAATTATATTGGTACAGTTACGGACAGGGGCAGCGTAACACTTCCTTCCAATATTCATCATCATCAACATTTCAGCCGAAAGACGTCCACTGCTGGACATAGGCCTCCCCCATAGAACGCCACAGCGACCCGTCTTGAGCGACTCGTGTATTCCCGTAGCCTTCCCTAGATCGTCTGACCACCTTATGTGGGGTCTGCCTGCTCTGCGTCTTCCGGTTCGTGGTCGCCACTTGAAAATTTTTCGGCCCCAGCGACCATCTGTTCTCCGAGTTCTATGTGCCGTGCCCATTGCAACTTAAGTTTCGCAATTCTTTGGGCTATATCGGTGACTTTAGTTCTTCTACGGATCTCCTCATTTCTGATTCGATCACGTAAAGAAACCCCGAGCATAGCCTTCACAATACTAACAACTCAAATCACCTGTAAACATCCAAATTGATAAGACCACTGGAGCTAATGATCTTGAACTTGCGGAAGACGCAGTACAAGATGCAAGCCGCGTCAGTATCCCTCAGCTGCACTCGGTGCGGCCGCGGGTACATCTCGAACACGCACTGCTCTGCTGCTAGGGCGCTCTGATGGTCTTCTGAAATTAATAATTTTCGACCGTTGTTGGGTTAAGATGATGAAAAAGGTGCAAATCAAATCAAAAACACAAGTGTGTGTGTGCGACAAGCTGACCCTTGTCACGATGGAATAAAAACATAAACTCGGCTAAACGTGGATATCCTGCTTTAATGAGCTGATGCCTCTGCCCCAACTTTCAAGGAATAAAGGCGCGAGATTATGATGATGATGAAACTTTTTTCAGACAGACACAGGTAATTACAAGAGGATAGTTTTTCAAGCTAGTAAGATCATCATCATATCAGACCTATCTACTGCTGGACATTAGACCTATCTACCCCACAGTTTACCACAACCTGTGGCCGGTCTTATGCGACCCTATCTAATCAAAGTCAAAGTCAAATTCTTTATTCAATATAGGATACAAGATATCACTTATTGAAAGTCAATTAGACTACATCTTATCTAATTGCTATTGATACCTTATTTGGTAAAGTATCCTATACTGTGAGAGGCGAGGTAGTTCAGGGTGCCCACCAATTGGGGTGCAAACAGTTGGTAAACAAATGTTTGCCTTGCCTTACGACAATAGTCGCCTGGAGAGGCCTCCAAACGAGCCCTCCTCTGTCAAATGATTCTACTCCCTTTCGCAATGATTTTACAGCGTAGAGAAGAAAGGGGTAACAAACTCTACAATTTATCTCTCTTTTTTTTTTTTTACTAATCACTCCCACGACCTTTACCAGAAGGTCTGACTGACCACTTTGTTATTGAAATTTTAGTTTTACATTTTGTTTGAGCTACGTTAAATTACTTCTGTCTACAGGTCTTATCATCATTAGGATAATCACAAGCTTTAAATGATGTACCTAGAAATGAAAATCGTAAAGTATACGCGTAGATACTACATGAGTGTGTCGGTATCCTTTACACCAACGGACCTGATCTCTCCTTTAAATCGCATCGTAAGACAAGCAGAGTCCCCTGCCCCTGGACCGTAGACGCAATATTATGAAGACCAGGCGTTAACTAATATTTATCCTGACACCTAAATTAGGGAATTACCTGTGTAGGTGACGAGGCGAGCGCGAGCCCTGCAGCCCAGGAGAAGAAGGAAGAGCAGGTGTAGTGGAAGTTCTGGTGGCATTTCTGTAAGTTTGGATACAAGTTCATTATAAACTAAGGGTGTTCTTGTCCTATCGTATCCTGTCATGATAAACTAATAGAGTTCCTGACACACCATTCCTGGCAAGACTCCGGCAGAAAAGAATAGCACCAGCACATTCTGGAGATGCTGGTCGAAAAGGTGATGGCAAATATTGGTCACAGCTAAAAGGACCTGTATGAAGCTTCATAAGATTAAATGAAATGGAAATCCCTGATTTGAGCCCTTAGCCTGTCCCTCGATGAGAGACTGTAAGATTATTCATTATTAGTTTAATCAAAGCTTGGTTGTCTTGATCAATTTTATGTAAGTTATCACAAAATTTAACTATCAATATATATAAAACTCTTCCGTTACTGACTGACTGACTGACTGACAGACAACGCAGAGACGAAACTACTGGACGTAGCGGGCTGAAATTTTGCACGTAGGTTCCTTGGGGAGTGTAGGTGAGCACTAAGAAGGGATTTCCCGAAATTCCCTCGGGAACGTGATTTTTGTGTTTATGAGAAATCTGCGCGGGAAAAACCGCGGGGCAGCCTCTAGTATACATATATCACAGTGCTTTACTTTCCTTCTTGATTTATATCGTAGAGTTATAATAACTCAACATACTAGGTGGAACCTAAAGCTAGGATGCCCGAAACAATACACAAACTATCACACCCAGTTCCTCATAACAATGTTAGCTCCTACCGGGAATAAAACGCGGATGTCCAAAGTCATGGTCAAAATTACTGCCAACTGAACCACTGAGATTTTAAATTTTGAATATTTTAATTAAAACTTACTTCTTGTTTAATTAAAATTAATTTTATGTTAGTTTTACCGCGAATACTGTTCGTAAAGGTATTGTTTAACTAGTTTATATTAAAACAGCAAGTAATAATGAACTGAGAACATTGTGGAATATTAATATTTCAGACTGTTTTCATTTTTGCCGTGCTCTAGAAAGGCAATAATGTTTTAATTGCGTTTGTGCATAGATATCTATGTATATGTTCTTCATATACTTATATTTTTTATTTAATTTTAAAACAACTAAAACTTTTCATACTTACTTACTTCTGGGTAAAAGACGTTTCGATCGTTTTAGTTTGCCCGCTAACTAAAATTTTATTTTAGGGATGTTATATTTGATAAGCACGAAAAAATAAAACACTTGTCAGCTATAACATTAAGCAAACTTTATTTACAATCACACTTTTTTCTTTGAAAAAGTATCACCATACAAAAACATTCACTTACACGGTATAACATTAAAATATCAGTCACTCTTTACTCTCATTCAATACAACAGCATACAACTGAGTGCACTCATTGAAAACCATGGCCTTCTTGCAAACGTCGTGATCCAAGTTCATTGCGTTGATGTTCTGAGCACAAGTCTCGCCCACGTCCGAAACTAGGATCCTAGGATCGTACCTATGTATCGCTTTAACTCTCTCGTAGTACCGCTTTATATTGATAACTCCGTCGTTGCTCATGATGCCGAACTTGCGCAACACGCAGTGGACTATGCAAGGTACATCGTTCTTGTCTATCTCAAGTGGATAGCGGTACAAGTTCTTAGGATACATCTCTTGCAGGCAGCCGTTCGTCATCCTGTCGCTGAGGTTGTCCCGCGTGTAGGTCGTCGCTAAAGACGGCTCGTGATTGTCGTTGAAAACTGATAAGCTTTCTGCAGCCGCGATGTACAGGAGCAGTGTTGCGACGATCATCTCTGAAACTTATTGTCTTTGCGATACTATACGGAACAAACAATATTAGGTTCCTTTGTTCATTAACTATAACACTTTTTCTCGCAAATACCTACGTGGACGATAAATCTTAGAAACTGAGATTGCGGTGTTACGTTCGCTTATCTATTGCAAATAATTTTTGTAAATTAATAACATGGTCAGTAAAATTGTCTTTTAAAATAACAGTTCCTGAAGAACTTACTTTTTCGTTGATGTGAATGTAAATTTGAAATTCTGAACATTTGCCACTACACCTTCTCTCGCATCGTGCTATCGGTACTGAAACCTTGTTTACCCCAACACGAGTTAGATTATTTCCTAAACACTGCTCCACTGTTTTATATACTAACTTTATTGGCCCAAAACAATCGACGATTGTTCTGAAAGTGATGATAAGAAACCAAAAAGTAGAAACTTTATAAAAGAGTCATACAGGTGCGGTTATAGTTTTAATTTAGAAAACATAATAGAAAAATACATTTTAATAGGTCATAGATATGTATGGCTACTTGTATTACCTTTAGCTCAAGACTGTTATCATAGTTATATTTTATCAATACGTCATTAAAATAATAAAAATATATTTTCCATTTGCAATTCAACGGTGACCAATTAGAACTGAATGTTTGGAATTTACAATTAGGTGCCAATTCGAAGTTGTGACCAATTAGAACGAACCCTTTACTTCATGGTTTTCTTTATTTTCCTGTGGACTGATATCGTTGGTAGACTTTTTTTATTCCCACGCATACATAAATAGGTAAATCATGACTTTGCTTACTAAAGGTTCCTAATTTATCAACACGTATTCTATTTATGTATGTTTTTTTCGGTAAAAAATATTATTTTTTCCTGGTTCAAGTGAACATAAAAAAATATGAAAATTTTGTTTCATAAATAATAATTTAAAAGTTTAATAGAGTGCGGGAAATTAGTTTAAAAACAGTCTATTGTTCTAAAACCTCGGCTTCGTAAATGCAAAACTTAAATCAAAAGGTTATTAATTTATTCGTCTGTTTTATTATTATACCTAGGTTTACTCAAATATTTCAATTAATTTTCCTACCTTACTTCTAAACTTGAAAGACAAGATCCTTGATGAAAATTTATTTAAAGGTCTAAGTAAATTGTTATTGAGCTTTTCATTTGCTTCATTATAATATCAAGATGTCAAATTTAGTTTCGCTATAAATTCCTAGAAATTGAGACTACAACATTTATTGAGATAGATAATATTAACTAGCTCGTATACATTCAAGATTTTTTTTAATTTAATTTATTTGTAAATTTTGCTGTATCCAAACTTGAATCAAAACATTATATATATTAAAAGCCATAATGCTTAAACACTCCACTCGACAGACAAAATGAAAACACAAAACAATGCAAAAAAGAGAAAATAAATAATGCAAGAATACGGCACTCGCTCCTTGGTTTATATAAACCTAATATTTCTCACATAAAAGAAGCGGAGTCGTCTCTATTATTGAATTGAATAAATAAGACGTTATTCGCACAATGGGCGACTTAGGGGAAGAGGGTTTGAGGCGGGGTGCGGTGAGGATAGGGCCATGATAGCAACTGTTTGTGACCTCGAAGGTTTTTGTCAGGAAATTGCGGTCCCGAGTAAAACGATATATTTAATTCGTCTTAAGACTGGACAGAGCTATAACAGCCCATTTACGTCCAACTGTCGCTAATCAGGAGTTTATCCTTTTTGGGCATATTTTATGTATTTATGTTAGTATATAACGCTAGACAAGTGCGGATTAGTTGACTTGTTAGTTAATAGATGTCGATTTAAATAAAATTTTCGTTTCTCTTTAAGTCACCCTAAAATCCACCAATCCATTCCTTTTCTCTTTTGGCTGTTTCTGATGATCAATTTATTTCCATTTGTTCTATGTAATTAGTTTGGGACATAGCCATGAAATGCCAAAGACATCCTATATTAATCAGTGGCAAGTAATTGTGACATGTCTGAACCAGGAACTAAGTTAAAAGGACATTATTAATAGCGACCTCCCACAGAGATGCTGAGTTCAATCTCTTTTGTTCAGGCTCGTCCAAGCTTAGAACATGTTATTTGAAAAATATTTTCATTAAATACCGTCAAGGTAGGAGTCTCTCTTATCTAAGGTATCCCGTACCACAATGCAATTTAAAATAAAGAAAGTTTAGCCGTATGTAGTTGCTAAAGTAGCGACACTATAAAAATGCATTAGAATCCTGAAAATCTTAGGATTTTTATTCAATCATTTTAAGTGCTTCTAAAGTATTATGGTCGACGAGAAAAAACAATAAACTTTAAATTGTTTTTGATTATATATTAGCCACCGTTCATTTATGTAATTTATTTGATCATGACAATGGGTTGTCTGGAAGAAATAGCTTTAAGTGATAAGGCCGCCCATTGCAATCAATGTAGTATTTATAAATTGTAATCACCTATTATATTAAGTCTATTGATTGCAATAAAGAGTATTTCTATTTTCTATTCTAGTTTACAAGTTATGATTTTTTGTAATATCTCTCTACTTTAGCGGCTACATACGCCTTAACTGATTTTAAATTGCTGTAGCTTGCGCTTGATTTTTTGAAGCTAGGAAAGATGAAAAAACACTAATAAATTGGTTTTAAGTAAGTAATTTATTATTTCAAGTAGAAAATGTCAGATAGATTAACTAGATAAATATTAAATTATAAACATTAACTCGGAAAAACGTGGGTCCAGCTGAATGGAATGATTCCTCTCGGGCTGAGTTGGTGCATATGCCTGGCCTTCGGGGAATGTAGCGTAAGATTGTGTTTTTTTTTTGTCAATACTCGATATATAAAGTTCCGTTATTCCCGTAAGAAATTCAGGAATTCCTTTCTTAATGCATCCTAGGAAACCTTTATTTCAAATTGAAAGCTGCAGCGTGTGTCCGTCAGTATCGAATGATTTTTATAGTTGGAAGTCTTCTTAAGAGTGTTTAATATAGATAGACAAAAGCCTATCAACTATACTATTCCTACCCAACCCTTCCACATAATGAGTTTATCTAAATAGCAATTTTTAACCGGCTCCGGAGTAATTAAGGACAGGCAGCAAGTCGACCGCTGCATACAAATTACAACACTGTCTAATAACTACTATTTGATGGTTATTGAAGAACCTTAAAGACACATGTCTAAAATTTCATTAGTCTTTGTTAAATAAACTCTTCCGTTAGGGCGTATTAACGTTCAACAACTGGTAACAAGCGATTGTTTGCGCTAGTTCGAAAAATGTACGTGAATACGCCTGCTCACGGACTGACTGAGAAAATGTACTGTAGCCAGCACATCTTCCTGCCTAGTTTACCACCTAAATTAGTACTATACATAAATACTAATTTGCAGCAAGAATGGCTAGTTTGATAAGCTATAATACACGGTAATTTTTTTTATCGTGGGGGAAAATTTAACCCCCGGTAGGCATAGCTATACAGGGCTGATTACTGAAAACAAAATTGAAAAATAATGAACCGTTTTTGTGGCTAAGCTGGTGCCAAACGAGTCAAGGAGTAGAGGCAATGCGCGGGTTAAACAAGGGGTCCATCGGCCTTAAATAAGTTTTTTTTGTTTTATGAAATTTTCAAAAAAAATACAAAAGTAAAAAAATATTTTTTTTATTATTTATTCTAGTCCTCTAGCATGCAAAGACTTAGTCCCGAAAGTTTACGTCAAGATAAAAAAAAAATCCGTGTTGTAGAAATACTTCATGAGTATTATGCATACCTTAACGAGAAAGTTATAGTTAAATTTAACAAAATATATTTAGAGGTACATTTTTAATACTTAGTAGGTGTAAGTAATTATAGGTATAGTAATTTTTTGTGAAATACGAATAAGATATGGCATAACATAATGCCTTTTCAGTCAAACAATAATATAAATGTAAAAATAAGCCGGTCCCTCTTAATTTAAAATTTTCAGTTTCTTTTGCTACAGAAACAAGAGGCTAAACCTTCTTCCACATTGTAATACAACGTTTTTTGGAAGACAGACCTACAAATTTTGTGTCTTAGGGGTAAAAGTCCTAAAATTAAGTTCCTTGAATATACACAAAATCGGTAACTCTGTCTTTCAAAAACGATATATCACAATGTGGGAGATTAGTTTTTACGTACGCGAATTAATTTAAACTTTATTAGAGATGAATACTTTCGCCAAAATAATTAAAAAAACGTGAAAAAATTTGAATTTCGCGCCATACCGTAAGTTACAAAACGAGTTAATATATATTTTTATATGAGGAAAACGACCCTCCTCGACACTTGAACTTCCTGTAATTACAGATTGTCCACTCTACATCCGTTTTCGGGACGCAAGTGAAGTGGGTGTATCTTTGTTGGAAAAGAGTAATATTCTTTCTCTTAAAAAAATACAGGCCATAATACAAATAATAATAATCACGCATCACACTCAGAGACCCTGATTAGGAAAAAAGAACCTGTATCTAGGGTGCCCGAAACATATACACAGAGACGAACATTACACCCAGACTGGAAACAAACATCGATATTCATGATACCAATGTTCGCCCCGCCGGGAATCGAACCCAAGTGAAAACGGATCTCAGTTCAGATCACTGCCAACTGAGCTACGGAACAGTCTAAATTACACAAAGTATAAATCATAATTGTTCTGAAATAAGTTATATTGTAATTTTACGATTTAATAAAGAATACAAATAAAACATTCACCTTTTATTAGTATTTATAGCTATATTGTCCACTTGTGGTTTCATTTAGTCAGTCCCCATTTAATATCACTTACGCCCGTGCAATCCCTTTGCCGGGCTACGAATAATAAATTACTTTCCTGCAAGCGGATAGTTTTATTTATTTTCTCAGTAAATTATATTTAAATTGTTTCTGATTGACACTACAAAATTCCAAAACGATACCTATACTAGCGTTAAGCTAGCGTTATTTTAAAATTTATTGATTGAATGCATTTTTTATTTTAATAACATTAACAATAATTCGCTATCCCTATGTACCAGATACTATTTAATAATATCAAAAATGCGAATGCGAACTCATTCTGTATTATTATTATTACAATTCGGGCATAATAAAAGTACTTCGATAAACAAGGCTGACGTCGAGTCAAAGTACTCATACGTAAGAATCGTTCTCAGATCCAAATTGTCGAGTTCCGACTTCAAGACAGTGAAACACACGCTCGCCGGAGTACGAGACGGCTCGATCCAGGAAAACATGTACTCGAGCAAGATTTTCCCGAGTTTATACTCGAGTGTAAGTAATAATGAATGTCACCTTCAGTGATCCTATATATTTCCGACGTCACCTTCAAGCGTCACGTTCACCTAGTCATTAATTACCGTGGTTATTATGAAATCATGTTTCCGCAACATGATATACATGAAACAAAGACAGCGTCGCTTTACTAGGTAACTATGAGCAATTGCTTGTAAAGGCTACACTTTACAAGTTACTTTTACAGGTTATGCTATGTATCTTATAGAAGAAGATCGAACGACGCATAGATTGTTATGTGAGCAAATAATAACACACATGAATTTTAACCATATATTTTAATGAATGCAAAATTTAACATCGTAATTGAGTTTTGACATAATGCAGATTATTAGAGTCAATCAAATAACCATATTGTACGGTCAATTACCTGCCAAAACTACTTATAGTTTATATCGAAAGTTGAAATCTGAATGTTTATCTACTTCCGGGCATCATTTTAACAAATACCATTACATGCTCAGTTTTAAAATAATACTTACATAGACTAGACATTTTATATTTTACTATTGCATTGCAATACAAGGTTAAAAAAAATCTAGTTGCAGATAAAATGTATAAGTTAAAATCGATATTTTACACAATTACCATTCTGTTACTTTTATGTTTCGTGGTGTCAATGTCGTGTCAGGAAGACACCACCCCAGCTCCAGCCGAAGGTTCCTCCTCCACAGCCAAGCCTGAAGAGGAAGAGGAACCGGAGCCAGAGAAGAAGTCCTGCAGCATCTGGTGCTGGATACAAAAGATAGCGCTTTTTGTCGTGTCGCAGCTGCTCAGTGGGAATTAAATCCTTGGTTGTTAGAAAATTGTTTTATTTTTTAACTTAAGATAAAAAAAACTAAAAAAAATAACATTTCATAATACTGTTTAGATGTTTGTTCGAAGAATGTAAGTTGTAGGATGACGTAGGTCATTACAATGATTTTTGATGTTATATCTACCTACGTAAAAAACAACAATTACCTAAAATCTTAACTTTATTAATTTTAAAACAATTTATACCTAACTAATGAATCAAGGAAGTCGTGCTATGTCGTCGTTTGTCCTTTTATTTACTTACAAATATGATTTATTTAATTTCGGCATCCAGGCACGCGCGAGGTTATATCCGTCGCCTTTGGAACCATACGTTATTTTTTATTCTCTGTTTTCAAAAGAAGATAAAATAATTAAAAAAGAATTGTTAATATATCTATGTAAAAAGCGCGTCATCACGGCATGCCGTCGCGTCGTCATCGTCAGCATAATTACGCGGAAACTCTTGAAGCTTTCTTGAGCCATTAAAGCTCGACGCTTAACTTAAATTGAACTTAACTCCGCTTTTAAATATTTAACATCTATATCTATAGCAAAGATTTTCGGCAAGCTGTCAACAGAATTCTGCCAAGTACTATTTTAGGGGCAAATAACATAAATTGTTGTGTTTGAAAAATAATTGTGATGTTTAAAAAACAATGAGTAATTATTACTAGATTTATACATATAAAAATGTAAAATAGTTGTCAGTACTTTGTGATTCTAGTGCATAAACAAGCAATTAAAAAATTATAATAAAAGATTTGTGTAAAACCCGATAAGTAACACAAAAAAAATGCTTTAATATGACAAGGAGATGTACTGTACCTATTGCAGTTTAACCGTATTATTCATAAAAATACAATAGGTATGTATAAGTGACATCCAGTCTAAATGGACATACGTCAAATAACTAAAATGCTCTTTAACTTTTTATGAATAACGGGGTATAAATGTTTAAAATAAAGATAAGAATTTAAAACATACCGCGTTCAGTTTGCTGCCAAATTTCCCAAAGTGTTTGTGTCATCGAAATCCTAACTTTCCCCCCAAGTATACTTGGTACGGAGTTGGGCTATTCAAGTTGTGAACTGCGCTAACTTGCGAGTTGCTACTAACTTCCCTGAGTACATACGTAACCTCGTAGGTACATACATACGTACTAGGAGACTAAAGAAAATAATGTATGAAATGATTTATTTTTTGCAATAACCAACTCACACTATTAAGAAGAATATTTACTAAATTTACAGTGTTTTTCAATTTACAATTATTTCACAGAACTAAATTGAACCATTGTACCATTAACTAACGTATCTATTGCTTGAAATGTTCAAAAGATAAAAAATACAAGTACTTAACTGTATTTTTCTGCAGTTAAACGAGTTAAACTTTCCTAAAACAAAACGTCATAACAAAGTTTTGTAACAAAACTATTTACTCAAAGTCTTAGTTGGAAACAGAATTTATATTTACTTTGTTGAGAGTGCTTAGCAACATTAAGTCCGGTACTAAACAAACAGCCCTTAAAGATAGATACTAAATATTATATAGATCACAGAACAAGGAAGATGCTCTCTCTCTATATAGATAGACAATCTGTTACAAACTAGCCCTAGAAAAGAGATAATTCTGCTAAACGCAAAATCCTATTTATTTTTTAAATACTTTTACAGAGACAAAAAAAAGTGTAATTCTCTGTGGGTTACTACCGTTGGATAAAAAGTAATCAATTTTACGACAGGGGTTTTTTTTTCTTTGGAGGATGTAAGAGCCATGCCCACACAAAAAAGAGGTAAATTATTTTTATAAGGTTATGTACTTAATTAGCAGAGTCGACTCCGCTCCTAGAGGCAGTTGTTGTTTTTGACCTAAAACAACACAGGACTCTGTAAAGCGATCCGCACTCCACTAAATCAAATGGCGCGATCGGACGTAAACACATAAAGCAAAATGGCGTCTATTGGTCCTTGTTTTCACGTTTCAGCCTATGACGTAAAACTACATACCTAGGGTAAATATGTTACCCTACTTACGTAAGTACTTCTTCTTGCGTCCTTAACAAATAAAAGTGTGACCTATAATACATTTATTTATATATATTTCTATACTCTTGAAGGTAATACTTACTTAATAACTTGTGTTGCACGCCATTAACACAGTATAATAAAATAGTACTACATACAATGGTATACTACATACAGTGACTTTAACTACTAACCCTGTTATTCATAAAAAGTTAAAGAACATTTTAGTTTTTTGACTATTTAGTATGTCTATTTAGTCTGGATGTCACGTATTTACCATACAACAAACCAGAGAAGTAGACCTCCAGTAACGCTACTGTATCTTTATGAATAATACGGTAAAACTACGTTCGCCCACTTGTTGTCAGAACATTTTTTATGAATTTAATTATTATTTACCTATTCAAACTTAAAAGACGTTTCAATGTAAATTGTACGAGCCATTTTAAAATCGTGCCCGACAGATGACTAGTGATAACGTAGTCTCAGATTGATAAATAAATAAACGCAATCGTTTCACAGTTCACAATAAAAATAGCTATCCATTTGTTTAGTAAAACTAAAACTTACATAAACAGATAAGTGAACTAAGTGAATAGCAACTAAGGCAGCTGTAAACTTAGTGCTTGCCCACAATTGTGGCTAGATGATTCATTTACTAAGCTAAATTTAGTTGCTGTTTCCTTCCGAGTTGACTTATTTGATTTAGTGCTTGACTTAGTTTAATTGTTTTAATATTGCACTGGGACTTTAGTCTGCTTAATTTTCTGTCATGTTTTTCCCATAATTATTATGTACTAGTCGACCCGGCATACTTTTTGCTGCCTTATCTAACTATCTTGTGCACGTAACTATCTAGCTATAACTATCTTGTAACCACACTTATAAACCTTTCTCTTGAATCCCAATATCTATTGAAAAAAAACCGCATCCAAATCCATTGCATATAATTTTTAAGATTTAAATATACATAGAGACAGACGCGGAAAGCCACTTCATTTTATAACGTGCTGTCCCGGCTTACTTCGTTACGCCATAGAATATAAGACTCGGCTCTAAAGGCTTTGTTCTTTTGACTGCCCAGAATGGCCGAATAAAAAAACAAACAACAACAACAAACCTCCTTTCAAAATATGTAAACAACGGAAAAAATATTGCACCTTTGGTTACATTATTTGAGTTTTAGTAATGATCCCTAATTTTTTTTGAAAATCTAATATAGCTAATGACACTCGGGGATAGTGTAGCTTCCTACCAGTGAAATAATTTTTCGGTTCAGTATTTTCGGAGCCTATTCGTTACAAACAAACAAACAAATCTTTCATCTTTATAATATTGGTATAGATATGTATTGAAGCCCAAACTTTAATATCTATACTAAAACACCTATTAAAACCGTTCTTTTATGGAATGAAATACAACATACAGCCAAAACTCTTGAGATACAGCCCTAAATTGTTTATTTTTTTATTTATATCCTACGGCCGCAAGGGTTCTCTAAGAAAGGAACCTATAAAATTTTCACGGTAATATGAATTTATTTTAGTGAAAATATTACTTAAATGAAAAGAAAAAATCTCTCGTGAGTCTGGGGCACCCTCTTAAAATAACTTATTTTTCTAAAGTATCAGAATAAAAAAATAAGCAGTACTTCCTAACAAAATCCTTACAAACGATACTCTGCCTCAAGGCATTATGAAACAAATAACCTTGCCAGCCAGTACCACTTTGTTCCTTGCACATGTGGCGATAAAAAAAGGAAGGGTCATTCCTAACAATGAGGATTGTTTGCCAGTGAATTGTGTTGTAAGTTTTATAAGGCCGTCGAGGAGTGGTTGCAGTTTGTGCTTGGATAATATTAGGATTGTACGCCGGGGAAATGGACGCGCTTTTGTAAGTAATTGTTTTTTTTAAAGTAATGAAACTTAATTTTATATAAATTATTAGTAATGTAGCAGGTAGAGCTTTTTTTTTGGTTGGTGTGTCTGGAGACAAACTCCTCCTTTTTACATTTTCTTCAAGTCTGTGTAAGAGAGAAATTGTCATAGCCTCCCGCAGTAAAAAAACTGTTTTGGGAAAGGAACGTTGTAATAAACAATATTAAATAGACATTTACATGTACTTACTAAAAAAAAATATATGGCTTATCACAACTATTGTTTCAGATCAAATTTATTTAAGATTTTAATCCTCATACTGCCACTGGTTCACTCATCAAGAATAAAACAAGAAAGGGTCAACCCTTCTGGCGTGTTGGTGGACTTTAATGACCCGAAGGTAACTTTTATAGTAACGTGTAACAAATGCGATACCTAAATTCAAAATTCGAAACAAATCAGTTCGAAACAATCTTATTTCTTCAGGCTATTTTCATATGCATTTTTTTATGATAATATTGTGAAGTAGGTAATTATATGTATTCGCATAGAGATAATTTTACTACTATGTATAGCCATTGTTTAACTGTTCTATTACTTCAAGATATTCCTATAGAGACGTTTAAGATATAATTAAGATATAGGTATAATATGTATTTTCTCAAGATTGAGCTAGAAGCACCCAGCAGTAGTGAAACTTGGTAGGAGACCACTTACACAAAATACACAATGAGTACAACAAGCGAACTGCTTTTGTTAGCTGCTTGAAACATCAGAAGCTAATGATAATAATTTTTCATTCATTCATTCATTCATTCAATACAACCGATAAGCGTCTACTGCTGTACATAAGTTTCCCCATAGGTTCCCCCATGTGGTAGGAATTTGCCGTAAACTTCAATATCGTTGAAATCTTGGTAAGCGGGTTGGACTCCAACATCCAACAAAGGAAAGCAGCCCGGCCTTCGAAAATTCCCTTAATCGCTTTTTACGACAACCTCATGAAAAGATGGGGTGGTAGTATTCTTTGCCGCCATCACTATGTGTAATAGTAAAAATAATTATTCTTAAATATCAATATGACATAACTCCTCAGATACAAAGCCACATGAGTGCCCTTGTCCGTTCAGCCCATGCCTGCGTCATAAAAGTCCGAGCTCTGCCGAAGGACGTCCGCGCTTACTTCACAAACACTCCGCCAACCACCAGGTCTGGCCAGTGCTTCGCTGCCTGTATGATGGAGCAGAGTGACGTCATCAACCATGGAAAGGTATATCTTTGACTAGGTGACCGAAATAGACGCGATATGAATCATAATACAGACCGAGGGGAATCGATCCCGGTGCTCCCGCGTCATTTCAGTGATGGGTAAAATTATCATAAAAAATATCGTCAGTAATCTAATTAAAAGTGGTCCAAGACTGAAGAAATTGGCATTGGTTACAAGAAAGCCTATGCCCAGTAAAGGTTATATATCGATAGTCATCCATAATTTTAAGGACGGTTGTTTTAGTTTATAGGTTCTACAGTTTTAAGTAAATAAATAGCATAATATTTACGATTTTGGTTCAATTCTAGGTAAACAGAGAGCTACTAGTCCACCTAGCCAGCCTTGTTAACGGAAAGTCCTCCAGGGTGGTTCGGAAACTTAACAGCGTCTCCCGGACGTGCTTAGAAACTATTGAAGGTATTTTTTATTCTGTTTTGCTTATAAATATTTTAAGTTATGTAGAGATTTATAACTTACGCTGAAGAATCTGCATATTGGAATTGAAAACTTCCTACGCCTTTAGTCTAGCATCACTCAGTTTACAGGATTTTATGAAATAAGAAATCTGCATAGCGGCATAGTATACCGTCTATCCTTCTCCTTCCATGGATTTCGTAGAGGGCGACTAAGAGATGGGCAGGCGCCTCTTTCGTTGAAATTCTTGAAGAGCTGCACTGAAAACACCGCCTTCCAAGCGTGGTGATCATGGAAAACTTCCTCAACAATGTTTTTTTGAAGAGAAGACCTATGTCCAACAGTGAAAGATACTTAAAATCATATATCAAATGAATAAATATTCCTTGGTTAAAAACCACATTGTACTAGATACGAAAAAGAGCTAATTTAAAATTCCCGCAGGTAAAACGGACCGGTGCCAATTAGCGTCCACCTACAACGACTGCCTGAACGAGAACATGCAAGAGTTCGCGTTCCCAATAGAGCTCGCCGAGGATGCCGTCAGGAAGATGCCCTTCCACCTTCTACAGCCAAAGTAAGAATAGCTTTATTAGGTTTTTAGCTTTATTAGGTTTTTATAGTATGGATAGCTGTATTTCTGTTTTTTTATTTCAGCTTGCCGCGAGAACTGCGCCCGTCCATCTTAAAGAGATAACAATTCTGAAACATTTGTACCTTTTTTACTTTTATTTTAAGTAATAAATTTTACTATGTTGGTTAATCACTGTTTGTTTATTAAAATAATTAAGTACTCCTCTCCCGTAGGAAATCTGAGAGCGATTACCTTAACTTCGTTGACCGTATTTCCGTGAAATTTCATTGCGCATTATTTCTATTCGTAAATTTCCATATATAAAAGAAACCAGGTCGTAGAAACAAAAAAAAATTAACATAAATGATGATTTAAGTTGTTCTCTTAGTTATATACTAAGTAAGGTAAGTAATATTTTTAAATTACTAAATAAAAAAGTAATAGTATTTTACACTCTCAAGGCTGCCAGAAACTTTAATTTAAGACTGGTGACTTCGGGCAGGATTTTGCGGCTGCACGGTTAGATTCCTGGAAAACTGCATGTGACAGAGTGGAAATTGGAACGAATGTTAAAAAATAAATGCACATACAAAGATGCTTTTTGTTTTCTAAATATATACTTATTAATCATCTGATTTTCAATTTTTTTTTAAAAAGGTAGATTGCGGTTTTTTTTATATAAAAGATTCTTGGAGAACATTTTATTTAATTTTGATTTAAAAAAAAATAAAACGTAGCAGTGGCAGTACCTTTATTTTAACAGAGGCTCTGCTTTTCAGTTTTCTGTTTCTAAAACTTCAATCTTACTTAATAAAAAATCAGGTATTTTGAAAACAAATATTTTTTTATAAAACTTTGTTTTTTTCTTACGTCATTGCGTTTTTATCTTGATTTAAAAAAATTGTGCATAAAAGTTTAATTTATTTGCTTACAGATTAAAAGTAAAATAATAGTAAGCTATTTCAGTTGTAGAATATACTATTATAAGAATTTAATAATATATTATAACATTATTTAACAGTAAATATGTCTTCTTTAAAATATGTACATAAAGATTTGGCTTTGATTTTACATTGACAAAAACACGTAAGTACTAAGCAATTTTTATACAATATAAACTCTGAGAATATAATATACAAATAGAAAAAAATACGATTATTTTAGAGAATCAATAATGAATGACAATATTTACATTGGTTAGGGTAGAAGGTGAAGTACATTTTCAATTAAAATCTCGTGAGATCAATGGTTAAGTAATCAAGTTACAAAGTTAAGACCAAGTCGTGTTAAGTTCGCGACTGAGTGCGTGACTTGTAATTAATGTGGAAACCTTTCATTACCGCAGTTTAAATTGTGTTTTGTTTGTTACAGGGTACAGCAAAACCTTTCAATATATTATTAGAAGTTGGTAGGTTCAAAGTGATAGTTTAAAAATATTAGGTACCTTCTTATGCTAAATTTGGCAAATGCGTAATTCCAAATAAATGGAACACCAGAGACCAGTACGAGACCCAATACCATGCCATTATCTCTAGATTAGTCCCGCAAACGTTTTAGTGACACGTGTCTTACTTACCACGTGTCAGAAACTTGGTTCTTATAGTTAATCACCGTATTTTTTACTATATCACTAATTCTGCTTACATTTTTGTCAAATTGAGATCGAGACTCAGTTAACTGTGGCTAAGTAAGTTCATTATTTATTTGAGTTGTTAGTACAGTGGCGGTCTAGGTCGGCGTGACGCTTCCGGCTTTTCTGTATTGCAGAATAGCTCTTGTTCTTTGGTAATACTGTCTAGGGTGCACGAGACCATAGACAATTCTGTTACGCCGTCCTAGACTGCCACTGTACGCTTCATTACACTTCACTTTAATTCCTCTTTTGTATGGCAACGCACAGCACTTGTGTCTTTAAAGAACTGTTCTAAAGTTTCCAGCCAGAAGAATAGCCAAGTTACTTCTAGCTGGGCCACTTTCATCTGTGTATGTGTTATTTAAGCTTGCACTGGGGGCGGTCTTTGTAGCGCGCTCGCAACTCTCCGATGATGCGGAAGTACCTCCGAGCATTGATTCTCTCGGCTCGGTTGTCCCTGGTGCCGGGCCTGGTCACCGCTGCGTGGCTGAGGAACGCTCCATCCAGCACCACCATGCGGTACTCCTGGAGGCACATCTCTAGTACCTAGGGAGAGAGAGCATTTAAGATATTTACATCTTCTACCTAGGTATACATACCCATTCATATATACGAATAAGACACATCATCACAGCTGCCCTTTACTTAAAATAATTTAAATCAATATCAATAACATTAACCCACTCAGAGCCCCTAACTAGGTGGAACCTGTAATTAGTAACGTGGTTACGTCACTACGTTATACTGGCTAGACTCTTGTATACAGTTTCTATGCGTTAACTGTAATAGGGTTTATAACTACTAAATTATTACTCCGTTAGATGAAAGGCCATACAAACTCTATAAATAGCTCAAACCTTGGTTCATTAGCTAGCTGCATATTAGAGGTTTAATTACTAGTCCATTCAAATAGGGTTCCTAGTAATTATTCCCAACACCCGTCTGTAACCATTAACGAACCAGCTACAGACGTAACTGTGACGTCATAAGGCGTGACGTCATCGCCATTCCGCGTCACTAACTGCACGTTATTTGAACCGATTTGTGTTAGTCGAACCGATCACCGCGAAAAAACTTTAGGTATCTAGTGAAGGTAAGCGATTTAATTAAGAAAGTCGATATCGATTCTTTTTTTTCTCATAATAGGATAATTTACTGATAAATTATTTTCAATAACCAGCTCTTTAATTCAATAATATTATTTTACCAAATAACATAAAATTATCTAAGTGTGCTCATATTTATCAAATCATATCGACAAATTCTGTAAAGGTACCTATCGTATACAAAAACTAAATAATACTGTTCAAAGTATGTTTTCCAATAATAAATCTATCGACATTATATTAAACAACACTATCTTACCATTCGACTACATTGCCAAAATAGATCGACCTACTTCTGCATCTAGCGAACTACCGGCCCAGCGCGTGGCAGTGCAATTTAGCGGAGATAAAACCTACATATATTTATAGGAATACCTCTCCCGTTACATGATATTAACTTACGACTTGGCAAAGGATCCTGTGGCAATAAAAGAAGGTGAAATGATTCTTTTCTTGCGATAACACCGGGTTTTGTTTGTGTCTTTACACAAATATTTGCCAAATATGAGCCAATTACTATTTTTGGATCAATATCGTTAAAACACAGATTTCACGATTTGTTTACGCAACCAGTTTTTTAGCCAGAGTCCTGACCTTATATTTCTGAAACTTAGTCTGCGTATTTTCGAATACATTCGATTCCTTACCGTTTCTTTCTGGCGCCTAATTCCAGCCGATATCTAAGGGAACAAATGAGCCCATATGACAGCTCTACTGAATTTAGTCTACAAAAAAATCGTCTAGACTCAGTACAATAAACATAAATGTAATTATACATCCACTTACGAAAACGGAATTCAAATAAAAGAAGATATAAAATAATCGTTTCAATACCTGGGTCATCTTATCCTGCCTGCCTTCCCAAGACAGTTGCTCGCTGTACCAGGGCTCCTTGTGTGTTCCGAAGTAGAGGGGCTCCCACCGGTGGTAGGGGTACTCGCGGCGACCGATCAACATGGGCTGAAATACGCCTAGTGATCAGCAAGCACCAAGGCTGACATTCACGGTCGAGTGGGATTTTTACTCCAAAGCGTCGAAATGTAACTTCAAATCGTTCTCCGCTCCAAATTGATATACTTCATCATCATCATCATCAGCCTGTAAGAGCCCACTGCTAGACATAGGCCTTTTCTCTAGTACGCCATGCACCACGGTCCTGCGCCAGTCTGACCCACTGCCTACCGGCGACCTTCACTAGGTCATCAGATCATCGGGCTGGTGGTCTGCCTACTCCACGTCGTCCGTTTCTAGGCTACCACTCTGTGACCGCTGTCGTCCACCTGCCGTCTTTACGCCTGGCTATACTTAGGCTCGTAATATTCAACTCGGTTTCAACTGTGTTGTTGGTATAAGCTGCAGTTGACGCTTTTTGTTTATATGAGAAAGAAAGTGACAGAGGCAGTTTAAACTAGTGAAGCAGTTAAAACCGAGTTGGATATTACGGGCAACAGTAGAGTTCCGACTTTAAGACAGTGAAGCATACTCTTGACGGCGTATATAAAGCTCGAGCCAGGAGAATCTCTACTCGAGAAAGAACGACTTGTCCGAGTTCAAACTCGAGAGAGTAGACTTCAAACTCCAAAGACTATGAATGTCAACCTCAGATTTTACCTATAAGCTATATAAGACTACACCGTACGATTTGCGTCTTGCGTTTTGCGTCTACCTCCAACACTTAGTTCGCAATAACATTTATGATTTATGATTCATGCCTGAGAAAACCACAGCGCATGCGCTTATAATACTGGCCGCTAACGCACCTTGAACCGTCCCTGGTTTGGTTATGTGCAATGAGGTGATGATGAAAGCGTAATTGAAAACGCACTGGTGTTAGATAGACATAGCTAGCTATAAGCGAAATACCTATTAAAATATCAGTACTTTAATGAATGTAAATATTATACAGCCGCGGTCTAGGATGACATAACACTTCCGGTTTTTCTGTATTGCAAAATAGCTCTTGTTCTTTGGTAATATTCAGTCTAGGGCGCACGAGAACAAAGACAAATCTGTTATGCTGTCCTAGACCGCGACTGTACGTAAGAAAGCTCAATTATTGCTTTGGAATCGAAACTTCTTAAATATTAGATTACTAGAGGCTGCCCCGCGGTATCACCCGCTCATATTTATTTTAAACACAAAAATCCCATTTTCTCCCGTTCCCGTGGGAATTTCGGGAAATCTTTTCTTAGTGCTCCCCTATACCCCCCAAGGAACCCACTTGCAAAATTTCAGCCCGCTTCGCCCAGTAGTTTCGGCTCTGCGTTGTCTGTCAGTCAGTCAGTGACGGAAGAGTTTTATATATATTGATTTGCGAAGGGAATCTCCTTTAAAACACCCCTAGGTTGGTCATTTATTAAAGAAAAGAAGATGTAAAACTACAATACAATAGAAATCAAGCTAAGCTTTTCTTTCACCTTACTATTATATCACAATCTAGCAGGATTACCCAATTTAATTGCTTTGGATTAAGACGTAATTTAGCCGAGGAGCTGGCAGGGATCTTCTGAGGCCCAAGATTTATACGTATGTTACCTGCCAACTCTAGAAATACATTCCTATAAGAGACTAAAGATAAAATAATTAGTATTCTTACCTTTTATCTAATTAGGAAACTCATTAATTTTAGCTTTGCAAAAACATCGGAATACATTCAAATAAGAAACAATTTACAACTCAATGTCATAAACCCATTTATTCTACCTCATATACCTAGATTCTTAAGGTAGTGAAATCTTCTGTAATGGTTTCGTAAAATGAGTTTCGAAATAGAAAAGTGTTATCAGTATCAGTTACCGCCTGTAGAAAATGGAAATGAGATGAACGGTCCACAAATACCGCAGAACTGACGGAGAAGGTGCAAGACAAAAGAAACGAAGAACGACAGTTTGCTAGATCAACGGAAGACCACAGACGAGCAATGGGGAATAAATGGAGGAAGTAGATGGAGTTTAAAAAGAATAATTTTTAATATTTCAGGACTTTCAATGTGGTTCAGTCTCAAAACTGACCTTCTAATAAGTTTAAAGCTTAGTAAGTGTGGTTAGCAGAGTTCCAACTGCGGTCTCCGTCCAGCCACGAGCCAGCAACTAAGCACTTAGTTGAGCTGACTGTATCAAACTTTAGTTGGGTATCTTTTCTATCTTTATCATAAAACCTAACATCTGTATTTTAAGCCTTACATATACAAATATACCTAATTCAGACACAAAACTCGTCAAGGTATACGAACATTAGAGTTTTTACCGTTTACAATTAAACGGTAAAAACATTGATCAGGCGATACAAAAACTACTTTGTTTTATTTAGCTTTACCCTACATATTTGTACAAAACATCATTGTAATATGCACGATTATATTTTTTTGTTTTTGATTTCCAATATCTTTGAGCAATATTTTATCCAAACTAATAAATAGAAGCAGAAATATACATCAAAAGATAAATTTACCATGTTTAATAAAACTTCTAGATCAAAAATAATATTCCAAACTGTTATATAAAAATCTGATATTTTTATAAAAGAAGCCCCAGGCTGGCTTAGGGCCGGGCCAAGGTGCGGCAGAGCCCACGCTAATTGAAAACTAATTATCCATCGAGCGATGAGGTGAAGCTAAATCCTGCAGAAATAGCAATTTTATCACTGCTTCTGGGTTCTATCAACTTATTTTAGCAAAAAAAAAAAGGTTTTAGGGTTTAACAAAATTATCTAGAATATTCAAGACGAGCTTTCCCGGCTTACTTCGTTACGCCATAGAATATAAAATACTACAAAAGACTTGGCTTTATAGACTGTGTTCTTTTGACTACCCAAAATGGCCGAATTAAAAACAAACAACAACAACAAACCACCTGTCAAAATATGTAAACAACGAAAAAAATATTGCACCTTGGGTTACATTATTTGAGTTTAGGTAAGGATCCCTAATTTTTTTGAAAATCTAATATAGCCTATGACACTCGGGGTTAGTGTAGCTTCCTACCAGTGAAAGAATTTTTCAAATCGGTTCAGTATTTCCGGAGCCTATTCGTTACAAACAAACAAACAAATAAACAAACAAATCTTTCCTCTTTATAATATTGGTTTTGATTTCCAATATCTTTGAGCAATATTTTATCCAAACTAATAAATAGAAGCAGAAATATACATCAAAAGATAAATTTACCATGTTTAATAAAACTTCTAGATCAAAAATAATATTCCAAACTGTTATATAAAAATCTGATATTTTTATAAAAGAAGCCCCAGGCTGGCTTAGGGCCGGGCCAAGGTGCGGCAGAGCCCACGCTAATTGAAAACTAATTATCCATCGAGCGATGAGGTGAAGCTAAATCCTGCAGAAATAGCAATTTTATCACTGCTTCTGGGTTCTATCAACTTATTTTAGCAAAAAAAAAAAGGTTTTAGGGTTTAACAAAATTATCTAGAATATTCAAGACGAGCTTTCCCGGCTTACTTCGTTACGCCATAGAATATAAAATACTACAAAAGACTTGGCTTTATAGACTGTGTTCTTTTGACTACCCAAAATGGCCGAATTAAAAACAAACAACAACAACAAACCACCTGTCAAAATATGTAAACAACGAAAAAAATATTGCACCTTGGGTTACATTATTTGAGTTTAGGTAAGGATCCCTAATTTTTTTGAAAATCTAATATAGCCTATGACACTCGGGGTTAGTGTAGCTTCCTACCAGTGAAAGAATTTTTCAAATCGGTTCAGTATTTCCGGAGCCTATTCGTTACAAACAAACAAACAAATAAACAAACAAATCTTTCCTCTTTATAATATTGGTATAGATATAGATTATAGATCATTACTTAGCTTATTTAAGAGCTCTAAAGAAATAAGAATTTTTACTGCACGTTTCTTATTTGGAGAGTCACAGCAGGAAAACGGGTAAAGTTAAAAGGTCCATCGATAAAAACTAAGCTCATAAATTACTAAAAGAAAAAGGTATTTTGCAACTTGCGAGGTCGTCTTTATACAAGGGCATTATGAATAAACACTGTGCATATAATAAAAGGTAAACTAAACACATATGATTTTAAATAATACAATTTATAACCGACGAAGAACAATATTTCGAGCACTATGCTTAGCGCTACGGCGACACATTGTTAACTTCCTCTCGTGACTCAATGATGGACGTAGCTGCGCCCGTAGTTAGAATCACTACATCGTTAATAACAATTTCTCCTCTCAACAACATGTTTTTAGTTGTCGTCATAAACTCACCTCGACACCTTTGGGCGCGGGCCTAGTCAGCCACGACTGTAGCCCCGGAAACCTCTGACAATGCGAGCAAGTCTTCTGATGGAAGTACATTGCTCGGCTTGCAGCTATCTGACGGACCAGCCTGTGTTCAGAAAACATACCTAAGTATATATAATTAAATTATGGCAATAAAAAAAAATTACAAGGCCAGTCAGGTCGACCCCTATCTTTTATGAGTTAAGTCAAAGCACTTTTCGGTGAGTAATGTGAGAACCTTGCTTGTAAATCGCATCCAAGTCAACTTAGATTTACTTAACATTAAACAAACTAGGGTAACATGCCCTATTACGGCGCGTTTTGACGACATTTTAAAGTAGGGTAAGAAATTAAACATTTTTGAATATTTTAGCAGATATTTGAATTTTTTTTTGACAGTCATGATGATTATATTTTCAATTTCAGTTGTCGTTTTATTTATTTTAGAGTGATAATTAATTTTAAATAAATATTTTGTCTGACAATTCGGAATTCCTATTACGGCGGCAAAAAAAAGTTTGAAGCCCATTACGGCGGTAAGCACAGCCTATTACGGAGTATGGGATGACAACACACTCACGATGAAACATTTTCATCTCAGCTCATGCTTCCGTGCAATCAGAAAATGGTATGCAATGGCTGTAATTGTTACTGGCACTGTACATAAATACAGGTTCTTCCTAGTAAGGGGCTATTTTGATAATATTTTGTGTATCAACTATTTAATAAATGGCCTCGCGCTAAGAAGTTTCCAGTAATATAATTAGTTTAGGAAACACGAATTTTGTATATTTGACTGCATGGGCTACTATGTTCCTTTGCCTAACCTGAACAGGCGAATAACAAAATAACAATCAATCAATCAATCTACGGCATCGTAATGTTTTCCCATCTCTCTGTACAACGGAACGGAATGAATTAAATATGGGGACGATTTTTTTTTTATAAGCCGCGCTGATAAAGAAACGATTTGAAAATGGCGGCTGAACGAATGCTATCTCGCGTATATTAGTATAAGGGAATAGTTCAGAAGAGAGACAGCCCATACAACGGCCGCCATTTTGAGATCGTTTCTTTATGTGAGAGGTTATACCATACCCGTAAAAGCGTAATTTGTGCAAATTTGGCTAGCTTATTAACATAATTTTTAATATTTGTTGTTAATCTACATTAAGTGAAGTTACAAATGATCATTATTTAATGTCTGTTGACCAAGTCAATATCTCAGTAGAGGTTTGACAAAAGTTTGTTCAAAAAAGGAAGCATTTGGCACAATTTTTCTCTAAATTTCCATATTTTTTTAAGTTTTTAATATTTGGTAGTATTCTTTGGACGACAAATAAAATATCGTGAAATTTTTTCAATAAATTAATCGAGCTCTTTCGGAAATTAGTGCTTTTGGCAGACAGACAGACGGATGGATGGAAAAGACATATTAATAAGGCCCCGGGACGTGTACCCGAAACCTTCATCAATAAACTGATACAAACCTAAACTGAGAACTTCCTCTTTCCTAAAATCGGTAAAAATAGGTACTAAGACCCTTCTTATGAATTTAAAAAATACTTTTGTGAAAATCGAATTTGAGAAAATCTTAATAATCTTGGACAAACATGCATACAAACATACATACTGGTCGAATTGATAACCTCCTTAACCTTGTTAGAAAACAATTGATGTTCGTTTTTCTCCAACTTTAATTTGAAAAGGCCCGGACGAGGGTTTTAATATTCCTTCTAGTATTATAAATGACAAAGTTTGTAATAAAGGATGTCTGTAACTCTTTCACGTAAAAACTACGAAATAGATTTTAATGAAACCTTACAAATAAAACATATTTGAAGCAAAATTTAACTGGCGAAGCAGCGGGGTGCAGTCAGTAAACTTTATACGGTAAAAAAATATGGAAAATGGATTTCTACCGAAGCGGAGAAAGTTAAAAAAAAAGAAAGATACATTTTTTTACAACAACGTTGACACAAGCATGCAATAAAATGGAACACAAAAAAAAACAACAAAAAAATAGTAAACCAAAATACAATAATAAATAAAACAACCAACGAATCATAATCTGTTTTGTATGGTGTGGTGTGTCAAACTTGCGGTAAATTCTAGTAGTACATTATTATAGTGATGGGAAAATACGTTAGTACGAAATAAAGCTTAGTATACATTTTTGTGTAAGTTTTTTAATTATTTACTTACCCTGTTATTCATAAAAAGTTAAAGTGCATTTTAGTTATTTAACGTATGTCAATTTAGACAGGATGTCAAGTATTTACCATACAATAAACCAAATACGTAGACCTGCAGTAAAGCGTTTTAAAATGTACGGTATCTTTATGAATAATACGGTTAAATTGTTAGCTCTGTAATTTCCATACACCGTGTTAGGATTCCTTACAGCCTAATACGGTAGGTACTAAAATATCTTATGAGTTTTTATATCATAATTCTGAAATATAATGTTAAGATATTTCGGTAATGTAAGTTATTACTTACACATAAGAGCTTTCTCTTACTTTACCATAAAACTCTCAAATCGTTAGTAATCGTTGTATTAGACTATTTTTCTTCATTAAAACTCATACGTTAGGTTTCACAGTATTCTAAGAAACTTAAATTTTACTGTCAACTTTAAGCGTCAAAAGCAAGGATTCTAGTTAAAAAACATGTACCTCCAAAATTGGTTTTATATTTGAGAACTAATGAAAATTACACTTAAATAACGAAATGTTCATAAATTATATTTATTATACCACTAAATTTATAAATTACCGAGACTGCGTTATTCCTATTACCGATGGTACCCTCCGTAATAGGCGGTACCCTCAAATAGCCTTCCTAACACGGCGGACTTTTGTTTACTCATATTTATTTGTTTTATTTGATTTTAAATAGAAATCAACTTGATTAACTAAGACTACTTGAATGTAAAAAGTATTCGATTATAGTAACATAATCTTAAAGTGTTTGTTTAAACTAAAAACGAAGTCTGAAAATTCAATGTTCTACCGCGAGTCAGTCTGGGTTTGTATGAAACAGCTTCTCGCTATGGTGACGTTACACAAAATAATTAATTTAAGTAATTTTAAATGATTTTAAACGCACGAGTGCTGGGTAATAAGTTACGTGTTAGTTTCCCTTGGACACTATGTAGTCACGTTTACCATACACAGCCACAACGAATCATAAATTGCAAAAGATGAAATAGAGCCGTAATAGGACGTGATTTTGACTAGCGCGGTAATAGGACGTTTTACCCTAAGTATTCCACAGAACAGACTAAAACGGACAAACAAATGCTTTATAGGAAACGAAGTAAGATATTATAACAAGATCCCAGAAGAGATTTTGATCCTGAATGATAATGAGTTTAAAACTCGTATCAGAAGGTTTGATTAAGAAAGCTTATTACAATGTTGATGAATATGAAAACGACAAAGACGCATGAAAGTAGTCTGGCTCTGCACGATATTTTCATTATTTCATGTATGTACTTTAAATCTTATTAATTTATGTTCTTTGTATTGTAAATTAAATTGTAATGTCACATAAGAACAAAAAAAAGAGAGAGATAAATTGTAAAGTAGAGTTTGTTACCCCTTTCTTCTCTACACTGTAAAATCATTGCGAAAGGGAGTAGAATCATTTGACAGAGGAGGGATCGTTTGGGGGCGTCTCCAGGTGACCATTGTCGTAAGGCAAGGCAAACATTTGTTTGCCTGAGCCAATTAGTGGGCACCCTGAACTACCTCGCCTCTATCAGTATAGGATACTTTACGAAATAAGGTATCAATATTAATTAGATTTGTCTAATTGACTTTCAAAAAGCGATATCTTGTATCCTGTATTGAATAAATCATTTTTTACTTTTACTTTTACTTTATTACTAATTAATCGTTTAAAAACACTAACAGTGACTGGTAAAGTAAAGTGAAAATTTCTAAGCAGAATAAACATAAATTCCCTCTAACCCGCGAAAAATTGCCCTAATAAATCCGCGCAGCCGACCGGACGAAACGCTAATCAGAAACAATAAAGACAGACCCAAACACATGCCTTACTGTCGTTACAGAAATGAAGCATTTTACCAGCAGTTAGGAGAGATTCGTTGGAGAGACCCTACTCTCTCTAGCGTGAAAAATGTTAATTAATCTAATTGTTTAACAAAATAGCATGTTTTGTAGAATTAACTAATTTGCTATTTGTTAAACGAGTTACACTACCTATAGGTACCAATACCAATACCAATACCAATTTGGAAGTAGACAAAGACTGCAAATAAATAATACTAAATTTAAATAAATCGAGTGAATTACATACAATAATACTAAGAATTATTTAAAAGAACCAAACATGACAAAAAAAATTGCGAATTTGAAATAACACATTCATTCAACGCTACAAATAAACTGAAATGGGTAGTTTAATCAAAAAAAAAAATGTTTACTCAAATCTGTTTGCATATTATTATAATAAAATCAGAGTTAATTACTGGATCCTATAGTGAGCCGAGTAGGACTGACGGACACACAGAGAGTTCCAGTTCTGTGGACGGATAGATATTGGACCGTCCGTCATTTCGTCTCTGCTCTAGCACCACGTGAGGGTCATAGGAAAATTTTAATTTTCAAAAAAATATATAATGTAAAAAAAGTATTTTATTTCAATTATATTCGTAGCACGCTGAGTACGGGCGTGACTATTCGCAGGTGCTTTACCGGTAAAGTTATTTGTTTATGCCTATAAATAATAAAATTCGCGTTTAAAATTCTGAATATGAAGGACAATAAAAATACAATCGACGGTTCAATAAAATGCAAGCGCGCAGTGAGAACCAACATTTTATGTGGAAATAGAGAAGCGTAATAAAAATTGCAGCATTTTCCAAACGTGCATACCTACTTCTCCAACAATATTGCCCGTTGCGAACGGAATTTACAGTTTATTTTTCATGCCGTAAATTGGTATGAGTGTGCAGGTCTATCTACTAATAAAATAAAAATAAAAAAAAGTATTTTAACACGGTTCATTATTAATTCAAAATTTTTCATTAAAATAGATAGATAGACTCTAAAATAGGTAGGTATATAGAAAGTTATTTAATGGTGTCCTAATTATTTAATCAAAACTTATTATTTTTATTTTTATTTGAACTGAAACTTTAAATACTAACTTTAAGCTTCACTCAACATTATTGTTTAGTCTTTCGCGTGCTATGAGTGCACAATTATGAAACAAATATAATTTACGTCAGCCTCGAAGCATATCAATTGTATAACATAACTTACGTATATTATTGCGTATATATAAACATTTGTAGCAAATACTCAATTACTATGTATACATGTAGGTACCAAAATCTCACTAAAAGTTTTCTGCAATCCCTGTTAGTAATCTACAAACGTACAAAATGTTATTTATGAACTCACGTTTCCTTATCGCGCGGGATCTCCTCCCCGCGCTCCACCTCGAACAGCGGAACTACAAAGACGGTCTTAGAGAATATACAGCCCTCTTCCCTCTTCTTATCCCCCATAAGCTGCCGAACCATCTTGAGAAACTTAGGAGCTAATCCGTCGCTGGGAACCATCTCTATATCGGAAACTAAGAAGTAGTTGGTCCACGAGGCGTTGCGAGCCACGTTTCTTGCTACGTTTATTGGATATATCATCGCATGCTCGCTTCGATATGTCTCGTCTTTAAATTCCTCAACACCTGAACAGTCTTTGAATTTTAATCGAGAGGCCTTCTTTATTACTTTTTGGAAACCCATCATCATACGCTGAGCTTTCTTTGCTCGGACAGATTTTATGTATTCTGCTCTAGTCTTATTGTTCAAGCTGTGGTATTTCTCTTTTTTTCTTGCTATATTTTCTTCATAAGTCTCAGTGGTAGTAGATGGAATGGGACTGGTAATTATCTCTTCATAAACACTTAGCTTGGGAGGATGTCGTATCGGATAAACCAGGTGTAATGAAACTTTAGCCATGTTGCTGTAGCAGCGACATAGATGGCTCATCACCTGCATGGTCAAACCGAAATCATAACTTGGAACATAAACAGCCAAGCTGATCGGACCATCCCAGAAACGAGCTATTTCTACGACATGGTAAATAAATTCAGGTGTTGCATGCGTTGCGTACGTGACTGCGTTGTAATTTGTATAATTAGCATATGCAGTACCTCTAATTGCATTGTAGACTACTCGGTGATGGCTTTTTGAGCCAGTCTCGGGGGGAGTGTCAACTGGTATTTTCTGCCAGTCGATTCTGTCAGGGAACCCATATTGGAACTCGCAGTATGAATGGTTGCCGGGCTTACGACCGCGTAGGAACGCACCCGGTTGGTAGTCAAAATCACCGACAAGTTGCCCGTGGTTCCTTTGGCTTTTGTGGCGGTATGAGTAGAGTTGAAATATGATGGTCACGATGAGAATTAGGGAAGCGAGGAGGAGCACGGTGGAGTGCCTCCGAGTCAACCTGTAGGAGTATGCGCCACATACTCGCAAACATAGCGTCATGATCAACATTCATTATTTCTATCTTGTATTTAAAATAGAGATTGACTGTAAAATCAGATGAATATTTTGTAATATGTCCATTTTGTAAAGTTTTTTATAGGTTTATTGTATGTGTTGTTTTTGCATTAGACTATATATCAACAAGGGTAAGATTTATAGTCGTGCTAAATTAAAAGCATCAAAGACGTATTTATTTTGTATGTAAACTACTCAGTAACGCTCTTTAGCATGTTTTAAAACCTTTAAGTTTAGTTATTCCATTGTTTTTATAGTTTTAATTCAATCAAAACACTGTAGCAACTTTTTGTTCGCGCTTCTCACTTGTTTCACTTCACTTAGAACCCTAATGGCAAGAATTAATATAGCACTGAAATGTATATTTCAAACTGTTTTACCAAACGTAAAACGTGAAATTTGTGGTCTTATTTTCTACTTTGTTTCAGTTTTCAGAGGTTAGTTTTAGGCCCTCCAGCGGCGTATTGTAGAACTAAATAATCAATAATTCGCCGCCGCCCCGCCATGCGCGGGGAAAATGTTTTCCATTGCTGCTTATTTTCCAATTTGTTCTCGTTGTCAATGGCAACTCAGATGAGATCCTGATCTTGGAGCCTGATTATGGCTATCGTTTTTATTGTTCTCAGTAAAGACCATTTAAAAAATGCAAAGTAATAAAGGAGTCTGCTTAGTCTGCTTACTTACCAAAATGTTTAGCTTTTAATTTTTATTGTTAGGTTATTTGAGTATTGTTTAATCGTTGGGATAAAGTTATTTAATGTACCTTTTATCGTATTTGAATACTGACTCAAAGTATAGATCCAGTAACCCAAATTTTTTTTTTGTATACCAGGTTTGTAATATAAAATCTAGACGATTTTATCTGAAAATAGATATTCAGTTGGTATTTTTATTAAGCTAAATATACTTTATAAGTATGCATAATTATACTTTATAAGTATGCATAATTATACTTTATAAGTATGCATAAAGTATATTATTTTTTTGCCCCTAAATACATTCTATTCAAACACTGAGTTTGCACTTTGAAATTTACGCGGCAACTTGAAATTTAAATAACTAAAACGTTTGTCGTTTTTACAGAACAAGGAAGATGCTCTCTCTCTCGTTTTTATACCTACTTAGCCACTACAGTAACTAAAACTGTACTGTGAAGATTATGTTCTCAATTTAAATAATAAATCAGGGCATAAAACTGACATGGTTAGAGTCTCAGAGTAAGGAAACCGCGTTAGAGTAACATCAACGCACTATCAGTCCAGTAAGTAGGTTCTAGCTGGTAAAACCGCAACAGAAGCCAGAAGAGGCAAAGTTTTAATTGAGTTAGCCGGCCAGCAGCCACCACGCTGCCGGCTTGGAATATCTTTGAGCCCTAACTCTATTAGATAATGTAAAACAGCGTCAATGTGATCACTCACAAAGTCTGTTGTTATCTCATCAGTAGATATAATTTTCTGCTTTCATATAAATTATCCGTGTTGTTCGTAAAGATACAGTAGGGTTTAAGCTGCTTTACTGGAGGTCTACTTTTATGGTTTTATGTATGGTAAATACGTGACATCCAGTCTAAATTGGCATACGTCAAATAACTAAAATGCTCTTTAACTTTTTATGAATAACACGGTAGACTAGATAAGTCAATAAATAAAACGTTAAAAAGGTTCCAATCCCACCGTCACCGCCAAAAGGTACCTATAGTCGTTCGTTCCACACGTAAAAAGAAATAAAAATGTGTGAGTACAGAATTTAATGAACGAAATTATAGTATGATGCATGATAAAACTTCCAGTAAATTAAAAGTATTATGCGCGAAATATTTTCGAAACTCAAATTTTGAAGTGCCAGATTCGTTCCACTTTAAAAGTTCACGTTCGATGAGAAAACATTTCCGGCGAGCTGACTCCGACCGGAAGTCAGCGGTTGAGGTTGAAACTTTAAAATCACGCTAACAACTGAAAACAACACTACAGCACACCAACATTACAGTATTTCATGCAGCACTCTCAGAACTTGCCGTATCATGGTTAACTCGATAAATATTTCACTTTTCGTTTTTAAAATTTTCATAATTCCTCTTAAACCTCATCGCGTCGTGCGCACATAAACTGTGCATAATTAAAATGCGTTTGAGGGTAGGCAATCGTTCCGAGGTTCCTTTAACAAGTGCCATGAAAACTAAAATACTCAAAAACAAACTTTGCAGCATAAAATTTGTAAAACCGCTGTACAAACATGTTAACGAGACAAAAATAGATATTATTAACACTACGAAACTAGATGGCCACGATCATTACGTCAGACGTAAAGTAATTGAAGCAGGTGATAACTGTATTGTGAAATCAGTTATTTTCAAGCCAAATACGAATACAAGTCAGTTAAATCTACCAGGTTTATGTGAAAATAAAAGTGTTATACCTTATGGGAGAGTGTACAAAAGTTTTGCTTTAGGTAAAAGTGATAAAGTTCGCAAGATAAGCAAAGGTGGCAATATGCTAGGACTAGTTGGAAGTAGTAATCAAGAAGAGCTAGTGACAGTTATTGATAAAAACGTTCAAGCTGATGGTGGGACTGTAGTTATACACAAAGTACGTATTTCATAGAGTTTCATAAACTGCCTTCCTATTTGTTATTTCTTATGATTAATCACAGAGTTAGGTATGTAAAATTTTACACGAGATTTCATACTGTGATTGATGATGATCTTAGAGTAAAAAAATCAACTTCAAAAGAAATTGAATGAAGATTTGTGATCTAATAATAACGAATTAAATCTGCTAAGTTCTGATAACTTAAATAGACACAATCATAATCTTAGCCTTTATGAATCCTCTACTAGGATATGGGCTTACGCCCTGCAGTACCGGGCTGAAGAATAGGACTGAGGTATCCCCTGCCTGTCATAAGAGGCGACTAAGAGGGGACCCCGGGGTCGTTGGGTGCACGAGGCGGGGGCCTCGTGTAGTCATATAACGGCCCCGAGAAGGGCGGCGATACGCGGTGTCCAGTTCCGTCGTCGAGCGTAGGAAGAGCCATCCGCGCTCAGGGGGGACTACCACCACCTGTCCCCCCGTGAAGAGGCTACCGTCTCCCGTGACCTCCTTGCAAACAGCCGAGATGGACACCGGCGGGGTTTTAGTGGGTGCGAACCCCACATAACCTTGCGACTCCCCCCGGGGTCGCAGGGTACTCGTTAGGAGTTTCCCCACCTAAAAAAAAAAAAAAAGGATATGGGCTTGATGATGGTGGCATCTTCGTGGCCATCTTCCACTGGTCCCTTCCAACTTTTATTTCATTGTTTTGTTTTTGATTTACAGTGTAATCACGTGTTAGATTTATTCTTATTTTACAGTGTTTGACGTTTCCTGTTTATTTTTACTTTTATTTTTGTTTTATTAATGGTGTTGTTGCAAAAAAATTCTTTATTTCTTTCTTTCATCTTAAAAATCCTACAGTTGTTACAATAATATTAAATGCGAGAGTTTGTGAGGTGGTGAGGATGTTTGGATATTTGTTACACTTTAACGCAAAATACTAATGTTAGTTTAATACAACTACCCATACATACAATATGATATTATATATTTGATATCATATATAATCATATAATTGATTTTGTTAATAATTTATATTTGTTAATAGTTTATTTTTTATAAAATGGAACTCGAATTCAATAATCTGACACATACGTCAACTGAGCAATACCTCTTTTTTGAAGTCGGTTAAAATAGGTAATAAAACCTTTTCCTGAATGTAACAAATACTTATCTGAAAACCGCATCAAAATCGTTTCAGCCAAAAGCGAGATAATCGCGGACAAACATACATACATACAGGTCGAACTGATAACTTCCTTTTTTGATGTCGGCCAAAAAAAATTGCTATGATAATGATGATACGAGGTTTACCGCGTCATAAAGTTAGTAAATATAATGAACTACTTTATTGATTACTCCTCCTAGCTCCCAGACTCCTGGCTGCGAGTTCACCCAGCATCGAAGCTGCCTGATGAGGGCGTCTGCTCCGTGCTGCTGCGCTGTGTCTTCTGCCAGCTCGGGCTGATCATCATCCTCATCCTCTGGACTGTCATCTGGACCTTTGTTATTTATGCTGCTGAAGGTAAGATCACTTTGCCTGCATGGAGATAAGTTGCCGACTCGCAATTTACTAATACACATAAACCTTCCTATCGCATAACTCTATCTAATTTAAAAACGCATTAAAATCCGTTACGTAATTTTAAAGTTCTAAGCATGCATGGGGACAGACAGCGGAAATCAAGTGTTTTGAGCGAGAGTTTTGAGAGTAGAATCATTTGACAGAGAAGGGCTCGTTTGGGTTGGGGGCCTCTTCAGGCGACCATTGTCGTAAGGCAAGGCAAACAGAGCCAATTGGTGGGCACCTTGAACTACCTCGCCTCTCACAGTATAGGATACTTTACTTAAAATAATATTTCAGAGTCGTTCGAGATAGCAGTGTCGGAGGACTTCCGAAAGAAACAGAATAAACTCGTCATTGATCTAGCGACAGAACTCCGTCAGGTAAGTTCTAACGTTCTAAGCGAACTTTATATAAATTAGCAGTGCCTTAACTAAAATATTGCAACAACGGTTCATTAATGTTCTTTGTTTGTCTTAATTAAAATTAGGCCAGAAGTCCTATAAATATCAGAGGGTTATACTTAACACATCGAGATCACATTAAATTCAATTCGATTTTTTGTGAGTTCAGTGCCACTTAATCAGCGAGCTTGAGGTATCACGGTAAGTATACGAAATTTAGAGCGAGTCTATAAATTTAACGACAGCCATACATTTTACAAACCGCTTGCCGATTGTATGGCAATGACTTTTGTCCGGGCGCACGCTAGAATAATCTCGAGTAGAAACAATCTCGATGTTTTTAGAATAAGCACCTATCCCCAGCACAAATTGTTTTGTGTTCTTATAATAGGACCTTTAAAACAGGGTGCTAAAACAAATTCAAATTACAAACAAAAGTTTAATTGTTCGAAAAAGGGGTTGGGTAATGGGTTGTTTTATCACTTTAGTCTTTCAAGAGAGTCGGACGCGATACGGAATTATATTGTAAGTTATAAATAATGTAGGTAAATATACATTATGTGAATGGCATGCTAGGTAAATTTTATCTGAACTATCGTTAATGTATTCGTTAATGTACCAAAAACATGTAATTTTAACGTTTAATAAACTTTACAATTATTATTATAAAAGCAAGTAAATCCACCTTAAATATTGCATTACCAACTAAATAACTGGATTGGTTTTAATATAATCAACTGATGTTGCCAAATCTAATGTAAAAACCACACATCGAAAAAAATCACTAAGCCAATACGATTTTTTTGTATAAAATAAATTATCATTCAATTTGTACAAGTAAATTCGATTCAACTCTTGCCGAAATGAAGAATTTCGTCTGATTATACTTCGAAACCAATATTCTGAGCAAATTCGCGTGAATATGTTACCTCTATATTTCCAATTTACACCACATTTACACATATCTAAATATTCTGCTAGGGAAGGGGCTTCTGTGCGGTGGCATAGATCAATAAAAACCCTAAAATAATTTAAAATTGACTTGTTCTAGTTTCTTTGCTTTTTTTAAACTACGATTTTGGCTACCTATTTTATAAATAAAAAATATTACTTCTATTAGATTTAGGATTTACACTGTGTACCTACTTTGCACTGGGAAACCATACAATATGTTTTTAACTAACAAATAAGCTGAAAAAAATATATAAGTAATTTCAAATTAACGACATATATAAACCACACCTGTAGGTTGGGAATACTAAGGATGTTCATTCAAGTAAAAACTTGGAATAAAAATAAATAAATACAACTGATTTGAGAACCTTCTCCATACGTAAGTCGGTTAATACATAGGTAGATCTATGAGTGTGCGTATTTCTAGTGAATGCAAAGTGGCCATCAATATTTTTGGTAAGGTCGTGCGGGTGGCACCTCAAATTCCTTACAAGGATAATTCACCTGGTAAAGATATTATTACGTTGTGAAAAAATATTTCAAATAAAGCATTTTTTTAAGACTTTTGATAAAATATAAAGACAATAAAAATAATAACACATCACAATCAGAGCCCCTAACTAGGTAAAACCTGTATGTAGGGTGCCCGAAACATATACAGAGAAGAACAGACTCCCAGACCGGGAAACAAACATCGATATTCATCATATCAATATTCACCCCACAGGGAATCGAACCCAGGTGCATCCGCTTCTCGATAAAAAATGCTTACTTAGTATAATTTCGAATAGGAGAATGGACGGGTTTTCCCTAAAATCGTTTTTTTTCAGACAACCTACAAAGAATTGGCAAATCTAACCTAAACAAAAATCTCTTCTTCATGCCATATATATAAATGCAGCTGTTAATCTATACCTAATCAGCTATTAGCAAATTAACCGAGAGAGCAAATCATACCAGACTGAAGTGCGATTAAACAGCTCTTAGGTAATTAGTCAATAACGCCACCAAACAAGGTTATGGGATTACAGCATATTCACGTCGGATTAGTTAATAATAGTTCATGTTAATGGGATTACAAATTCATGATTGTATAGTATACCACGCATCAGAATTTTAATGGGCCTTTAAATTAACCTAAAAATTTAATTTCAGTATGTGTAATTGTGCAGACGAATATCATAATTTAAGTGCAGGTAAACCATGTTAGTCATAAAAAGTTAAAGAGCCTTTTAGTTATTTGACGTATGTTAATTTGGACTGGATGTCACGTATTTGCCATACAACCTTTATACAACAAACCAGAGAAATATACCTCCAGTAAAGCTACTGAAAACCTACTGTATCTTTATGAATATTACGGTAATTTTGTAATTATCAGTCAGCAAACAGTGTCTAAAAAACTAATTGCTAAAATAATAAAGGCATTTCAAAGTAGGTTGATGAGTAATCAATATATATAAAACTCTTCCGTTACTGACTGACAGACAACGCAGAGCCGAAACTACTGGGCGTACAAAGCTGAAATTTGGCATGTAGGTTTCTTAGGGAGTGTAGGTGAGCACTAAGAAAGGATTTCCCGAAATTCCCACGGGAACGGGAAAAAACGGGATTTTTGTGTTTATGAGAAATCTGCGCGGGAAAAACCGCGGGGCAGCCTCTAGTCCATACTAATATTATTATTGCAAAAGTAACTCCTTCTATCTGTCTGTTACGCAATCACGCCTAAACTACTGAACGGTTGTGGCAAAAAATTGGTAGATACTCGAGGTTATCTTAACACCACGACAAGTAGGTACATTTGATAATTTCTATGACGAATTTCCTACGGGAACGAAAATTTGAGATTTTGGGATTTGAAAAGAAATTACGCTGGCAAATCAAATGGTATTTGCATAAGGCTCCTGCTCATTCTATTCTATTCTATTCTAGTATTTACTCTCCAACCGCGTCATGACATGATGGTACCTATGTTCCGTTCCTCGTATTTACACACGCGCCCAAGCTCCAACTTTGTACGAGGAATCAATCGATATCTGCCTCTTGAGAACCAAGGATTAGGAGCTGGCTTATGGCAGTTTGTAAATTTAATTTGAAACTAGTGGGCGCCACGCGGCTTCGCTAGCGCATTTTCCCTTGAAACTTCACAAATTTCCCGTGGGAATTCTAGGATAAAAAGTAGCCTATGTCCTTTCTCAGGCTCTAGACTATCCGTATACAAAATTTCATACAAAACGGTTTAGTGGTTTTCTTAGGAAACCGAGACGGACAGACAGACAGAAAGACAGAGTTAGTTTCGCATTATAATATTATATAGTATGGATAAGACAAAAAACTTAAGTTACAACAAAGAAGTTTGAAAGTTATTTAATTGTTATCAAGAGTGGTCGTGAAACTTTCCCTAACCGCCTTAAATAAGTGAAATGTAATGTAATGTATTTTGTTATCCTATAAAATACGGTGTAGAAACAGTACCGTGAAATGCCTGAAGCAGGAAACTTCGCTTCACCTAACCAAGAGAGATGCTTTTTCGCTCGATTGACTCTCACACGTCATGTCGCTTTGTGTGGAGTTGGAGTGGAATACGTAAGAGATTGCTATGCTTTATACCTGTATCTGGAACACACACTAAAAATGTATTAAGTATTTAAATTGAAACAATTTTTATCTGAACTATAATTTTAATAGGTATGACAATAAAATAATATAATTTTGGACACAGTCTGAAATAAAATATCTGTTATTATTAATGTTTTGTCATGGCATGGCACCGCTGCGCTCTTTCCCTAACAAAAACCTAAATATGTACTCAAAAAAATATAATTCGCAGGATTCTCAAACAGGTTCAACCTTCATTTGTTTTGGCAAACCGTTATCCAACATTATAATATTTCGATTATCAGCCCGAGAAGACTTACTATATTATCCAGTGACTCAGAATGATGGATCGGTTTAGCCTCTGCTCTGCTCACCCTTTGTATGTAATTGTTCAAGGAAGCGGTTAAAATACTTCCTTAAACCTAATGCCGGTTGCCGACCAAAAGCTGAGTAAGGTAATTTTGGCTTAGCCCGCAAATCTGTTCTTTATCGATAAGAATAGTTTGCAGTCTTAAGCTTATTGCATCTACATCTACAGGCCGCATCGGCATCGGACGGAATTGGATTTTCAAACGATAATAAATCTTGTATACAGAGTTCAGAGTGATGTAACAGGAGCTCGAAGGCAGGTATTTGTTTCGGCAGTGGCATATGTCGTTATACCGCCGTCGCCGATTCCATCCGATACCGAGTGGGCCGGTATATGGAGATGCAGCAAGAAACTTAATCCATCATTATAATTTTATAAAAGGCGACGGTAACGGTTGAATCTATTTCTTCGTGCACGTTTTATTGAGCCGTCTATCCGGTAAATAAGTTTACTCAGACTACGGACGTCCGGTAATTGTTTGTTTAATATCCAGCGGTGGAAAAACTAGAGACGACAGAAAACTATGCTAGAAGATTATCCCCGACCGATAGCCAGCGTTGACGTTGTCTGTCGGACGTAGCTATATCAATGCAAACGTTAAAAGAAGCAGTTCGCGCGTATGCATTTGCATGGATATAGCTTTGTCCGACCGACTTCAGCGCTGATCGTCGGTTGGTCGAGCATTATTTGCAGCATAAGGTTCTTGAAATACAAGCTACTTATAATGCACACAATTACAGTTTCAATGATGAAGGTAGTGGGAGGATGTGGGCCGATGAAATTGATTGGTTAGCTAAACAGAAATTGGAACGATGGAAACAACATTGCAAATATTGAATAGAAACGGTTGTGTGGGTGTCGAGTTACTTGGGTAACTGCGACGCTCTTGAGTTGAACAATTTGCAATTGGTTTCGTTTATTTCTATTTGCTTTTTGTATGTTTACCCAGGTAACAGAACGCTGATGGTACCTAAGGCTACGTGATCACTTCTTGAATTCTTGTTTTGGTTAAATATCGAAATCCATTAAACCTAGATACAGTATATTATTAACAGCTCTTAATTCTTTTATTTATGTAATAATAAAATATTTTTAATGCATTACACGATATAACGTTGTAACAAATAAGCAATCACTTCAGTCCCCTCGAGCGATGCATCAACGTCCAAGTAAATGCACCGTGAAGGCCACAATTGTATCTTTGGAGTGGAAAAGTGTTTTTATTCTCTTCATTTAGACGCATTCTGAACTAAAAGAGGACGCCTTTGAAAAATAACTGTACTTAAGTCTCTTTTATGACTCTCACAATACTGGGTAGAAAATATTTTACTCTTTTTTTATTTAGAAACACTGAGTTTTTTAGCTTAAAAACCACGCTGGTTCTTTGAATTTGGGTATGTTAATTCAAATATTATACGTTTAAAGTACAAAATACTTTTATTTAATTCCAGTTATACTTAAGTATAGAGTTTCAATAAGTTGCTTCGTACCTGCGTGTTTTTTTTTCATTACTTGTATATAAGATGAACCAAAAAAAAGTACAAAATAAATTCAATAATAATTGACATAAGGCAATGTTCTTTCTAACGTTATTTTAAAATCGCACTTTCAGTTCGTTCTTATAATAAAATTCTTACAAGCTGTATAACCTTTAATACTGAATCCACTAAACACAAGTGATTTACGCAACCTCACCGAGAGATTGTTAAAAAAATGCGGTATCCCGAGATATTACGTATATTAACCGATCGTGATTGATCGAGCGTGAAATGCGGCAAAGCGTTTTATAAATACGAGGAAGGAAAACCGATAGAACTGCCTTTGAACCGAAGATAAAATCACCGAAGACGTAGTTGGTAAACGAGGTAAACAGAATTTTTATTGACTTCAAAGAAAATTAAGATTGAAAGGTAAAGAAAGATGTTGATATTTCGTACGTTAAAAATATACTTGGAATTGCAATCCTATGTTTGTACCTTAGTTCTAAGGTTTGTAATACTTTCAAGAAAAAGTACTGATCAGAATTCAATGAAGTTTCACGGCATGATTACTTTTACATACACCATAACACCACATAATAAAATTTTCAACTTGCAAACAAAACAAAAGCAGCTGTGTTAGAAAAATTCTTAAATTAAAAAGAATTAATAATTCTAAATACAACAACAGATAAAGCAAATCAATAAAATATAAATATAATATTTAATTTCACCTTTCATTACCATCAGGGCGAACGGGGTATAGAAATATAACTATACAGTTTAACCTACTAATTTTAATAAACAAATTAACATGTTAACTATTTATAGAATCAGTGTTTAAACAAGAACATGACAGGCTGGTTGAGCCTTAAATTCCCAGGTGCAGCCGCAGAATGACCTGGAACCTGGAATTTCAAACAAGAACGTAGCCTGTCACGGGGAAACATGGACAGACAAACTTATTAATTAGTTGGAAAATACTATTGCTTCACTGTGCTTCGTTACATATCTTATGACGGATAAGGATTTTTTTTTCCGGGTCTGCAAGTCCCATCTTAGGAGCTCTGAATGTGATGCTTATTAATATTACTTGATCATAATTACTGAAATTTTTTAGTTGCATCATTCTTTATGTAGAATCAACGATAATTATGTCGGTAAAGTAATAGATTTAATTATAATTTAATCTGAGTTTGTTTCAAGTCGAAGTCTTTGCAATGTCTAGCCTAATTTTGTGAATTAATATTTAAAAGAAAAAACTGTATAGTTTCAATGTTAAATTAACGAAACTAAATTAACAGTATATAGATTAACGGACTTTAACTAACTAGTTGTCAGTAGTTTTGATTGTCACGGTCCTGTAGTTCGCTAAATAACTGAGATTTGGGAATAAATAACTCTGAAATAGTTGGTATTTCAGAATGAGTTCATTCAGTCTCACAAGTTCATTCAGTCTCACAAGTACCTACTAAATAGTTTTAATTACATGCAGCATATTAATGTTCACTAAGGCTATAAAAAGTTTTTCAAGATTCGTGTCATGTACATATTATTGCTTATTGTATTAACTATATAAGTCTGCAACTAAAATCAAAGCAAGGTTTAATATAAAATGCTTTACTAAAGCCAGATAAATGATCTTTGTTCTATAATAGTACGGCGCAATTTGAGCGAAACACTTTGAAGGATAGATTAGCTTCCGCAGCTTGGAGTACGACTCGGGACCTTCCGGGAGCTAGAGAATGGACAAAATATTTAACAAGGAATTCCTTCTCTTGCATTCTCTTTGAATTTTGAAGCGAACATAATCAGGCAAAGGTATAATCGACACATTTTTGTACATTGATATTCTACTTCCAGCTACATACAACTTTTTACTAATTTGATAAAAGAAGAATATACTACTGCATCTTTTTTTTTAATAACTAAAATTCCGCGAAATGTTTACAAGCACCTAATTTAATAAATGTGACCAGAAACCTATTTTTAGAAAGGAATGCGAAAAGGGAGCGAATGAGAGAGGAGCCGGGATTTACCAAGATAAAATATTTCAAACTCCCGCCTCGGCATGCTGTACAAAACAGTGGAGTACATATTTTACTATTTACGTTTGTTATACTTGGAAAAACCTGTTGTTTGTAATTAAACCGTTAAATTACGTACAAAATTAACTTTATTTCTCTATAAATAAAATTATTTCTTTGGATAGTAAACCATTGGAGATTTTATACAATGATACAGATTTATCTTTTCAAATTAAAGCCACACTTTAATGTGTATCTCTCCTGTATTTTCCAAATATTAAAAAAGCACCTTGTTTCATTTGGGACTCCAATAAATCTCTAGAATATATAAATCATTGAGAATTAGCAGCTCGATGAAAACCATTCGTTTCATTTCTTCATTCCCAAATAAAATCCTAACGTTATGGTTTCGTTTAGCAAACCGAATCGAGAATCTGTCATATGCTTTTACAGTAGGCAGCAGAATAACCTGCCCACCCGACAAGGAGTTTCAATTATGGGGTAATTATTATTCTTTAAATTCAAGGGCTTCGCTAATGTCGTTGAAGACTCTTCCAATCCTCCCATTTTTCCGCCAGTTACCTGAATTTTTGAGACTCGACACCTATTCTTTCTTTTGTTGGTCAAAGTTCTATTACTTGTATAATCTAAAAACAACCTTTTGTTAACTTTTTAGCTATGGTAATGAACAGTCATAAAAAATATATATAACTGGTCATAAAAACATGTCCTTATGTAATTTAACAAAATGTGTGTACTTAAGTTTTAACTACGCACCCATCCACTATATGCTGTAATGCGTACATATATTGCACAACAAATCACAGCACGCAGTGTTAACCTATGTAATTTTTCACCCCGCTGACAAATGTATTGAAAGCAAGGAATTCAAGTGGCGAAAACAAATAAATTTTCAAAAATTGATTTTTTTCGTTTTAATTCGCTTTTCTTTGTACCGGCCAGCATCTACCTATATTAAAACTAATTAATATTATAAATAAGTAACTGTTCTCTATCTGTCTCGCTTAAACGCCAAAACTACTGAATCGATCTAAATGAACCCTGAACTTGATAAAAATTTTACTAACTACATATCTTAGTTAACACGATAAGTTCAACTATTATATATTTTTTAATTTGTTGTAAAACATCGTCATACTTACAATACATTACATATTTACGGTATAAAATTCCGGTTATCTGGAAAATAAACTTTATAGTTATATTAAGGAAAACTAAATTTTTGTAAGCCCTAGTAAGAGATAAGCGGGAAATCTCGCGTTTGACAGAGATTAATGGTGACTAAAGTGTACCGGTGCAAACGCGCAGATATGACGCCTGCTGCGAACAATGTTCAAATAAATTTACATTTTGGTATCACCCTTTATACACCTTTACCTAAGTATGTATAACTAGTAACTTATAATATACTAGAGACTGCCCCACCGTTTCACTCGCGCAGATTTCTCATAAAAATAAAAATCCAGTCTTTTCCTGTTCCCAAATTAATTTTTAGTGCACTCCCCATAGAACCCACGCGCAAAATTTTAGCCCGCTACGCCCAGTAGTTTCGGCTCTGCGTTGTCTGTTAGTCAGTCAGTAACGAAAGAGTTTTATATATTATATTGATTATACCTAAGTATATACAAAATATTACTACTTACTTATTGTAAATACATAATATTGAAACGATATTCGTTAATAACAATATTAATATATATTTTAATATCTTCGAAAATCCTAGGATATAATTGAAGTGCTTCAAAAATATTTCTGACTGCTTAAAAAAAATTGTACCTACCTACGTTCGTTTTTTTATGTTTCTCTGTTTAGGCGGCTATACACTACAGGTATAGGTAAATGCGGTCGTTATTTCTGATTCAAAACTTTTGGTTGGTTTTAAAATAGATACGGAAAGGAAAATTCTTCGTTAAATACAAAAGATAACGTCAGAGAAATCCTGTGATTTAAACCCTCCGTGTCAGCCACCAGGAACCGTGAGATCTTTACCGAATATATCAGACTTCTAGTCAAAAATACAATTTCACATTGGTTTTCCATTTATTACATTTTGCTTGTAATAAACTTTTCAACAGTTTTTACATAACTTAATACTCAGATAACTTCCACACAATCAATAGGTATATATAAAACTCTTCCGTTACTGACTGACTGACTGACAGACAACGCAGAGCCGAAACTACTGGGCGTAGAAAGCTGAAAATTGGCACGTGGGTTCCTTGGGGAGTATAGGTGAGCACTAAGAAGGAATTTCCCGAAATTCCCACGGGAACGGGAATAAACGGGATTTTTGTAGTTATGAGAAATTTACGCGGGAATAACCGCGGGGCAGCCTCTAGGAAAATATAAGATAATATCTTACTCACTTATAAACTTCAACTTTCGTTTCGTCAAAATCAAGTCATTTAAAAATGTTTTATTAATGTGTCCCGAAAGGTTGACCCGTAATTTATAATTTTAAATGATCAGCCACATAAGTCTTCGTTATATCATCAATTATAATGTCAAAACCACTTTAATCGTAAGAACTCCATTAACTCGAGTTGTACAGCTAAAATCAAGTCGATCCCGAGGGACCAAGCCCAGAATTTCAGTACACGATGGTGGAATTTCGTAACTAGATTGTAGAATATTTTCGTATTCGTATTATATTTTAAATTTTGTTAAATACAAAACAAATACTCAACAAAATACGTTTTAATTATGCTTTTCTATGTAGGCAAGGACAAAAAACAGTACAACAAAAAACTATTTTAACTTTTCTGAATTAAACAAAAAGTAGGGCTTTTCTTTTTACTCTTCTAAGTTTTCAAACTAGAGCGAGTAAAACCTTAAACATTTCAATAATTTAAACTTCCCCACTAAATCCTTAGTTTAGTTTAGTTTAGTTTACGGGCGAGTTTCCGCAATTTGACAGCTATCGTGCCTATTTTGCGTGAAAAAGGGGTAGCGCTACTCTAACCACCCCAGCTCCTCCACGAAGCTCAGCAGCGCTTTCACGTTGCCTACTGCCTCGCGTACGGTGCTTGGGAACCCTAGGTACTTACGTCTGTATACTTCTACCTGTTTGCAGTCTAGTAGAATGTGTTTGGTAGTTTCGTCCGCCTCCATGCAAGCCCTACACGTAGGACTGTCAGTGATGCCTAGAGTAAACATATGTTTATTAAGAGTGTTATGCCCGGTCAGCAACCCAACATACTTCCTTAGTTGGGGTTTCTTAAGCCTCAAGACGTTGGCTGTAAGCTTATTGTCGAGCGTTGGTATAATTTCTTTGAAGTGTTTGCACGTGTCGGCGCTTTCCCAGTTATCCTGGTGCAAAGTCATGATACGCTTCCTCATCTGGCTGCGCAGCCAGCTGAATAGCAGGGGTACTATAGGTTCAGGCCCATGCGGAGGAGTGTCTGAGCCTCTTCGGGCCAGTTCGTCCGCCGCATCGTTTCCTCTTGAGCCGCTGTGTCCTTTTATCCATTGTAAAGTGATTGAATTGTTGTTTCTACATGCGCTAGTCAGCTGTTGATGACACTCATGTATAAGTCCAGAGTTGATCTTGTCGCTCTTTAGTGCTTGGAGTACTGACATACTGTCCGATAGTATCTTTATGTTTATGTCTTTTACATGTCTTCTTTGGATCGCGTTTGCAACCTCTATAATGCCCAAACATTCTGCTTGGAAGACAGTATTATGTTTACCTAGGGGTTTTGAGATGTGTATGTTAAGATCTTCTGAGAATACACCAAATCCTGTTCCTGAGTTGGTTTTAGATCCATCTGTAAAAATTCTTAAGTTTGCTTCCCTTAATCCTTCATTTTGGTCCTCTGATAATAGAATATTATAAGGTTTGCTGAAGGCCAAGGTCATCGGTATCTTATCTGTCATTGCCTCAAACAGTGGTTCCCCCGCTGTTAGCGAGTCATATATTTTTGTGTGGGATGTTGTGTATTTACTCCAAAGGTTTAGCTTCTTTAAGCGCAGCGCCGTGGCTCCCGCTTCTTGTTGTATTTGTAGATGCAGTGGCGTTAGTCCAAGCAATATCTCCAGGGCAGCTGTTGGAGTTGTCTTCATGCACCCTGTTATTGCCATGCACGCTAGTCTCTGCATTTTCTGTAGTTTATTGATTGCACAGGCAAGTTTTGTTCTGGTCCACCATACAACAGCTCCGTAGCTGATCATAGGGAGGATCACCATTTTGTAAAGCCAGAGAATGATATGCGGGGCCAGTCCCCATTTCTTCCCAATCATTCTTCGACATTGCCAGAAAGCCACCGTAGCTTTGTTTATTTTGTTTTCCAAGTGGCTATTCCAGATTAGTTTGCTGTCAAGTATCACACCTAGATATTTGACTTCCGTTGACAGTTTTAGTTGAGTTCCAAATAGTGCTGGTGGTTTGTGCCTACCTGGAATTCGTTTCTTTGTAAATAGAACTAGTTCAGTTTTCTTCGGATTCACTGATAGTTCATTGTCTATGCACCAATCCTGTACTATGTTTAGGGCGCTTTGTGTCACTTCACATAGGGTGCTAGTAACTAGTCCGCTGACTAGTATAACTAGGTCATCGGCATACCCTATTGTTTTGTATTTCTTTTGATTTAATTTTGTTATCAGGTCGTTTACCACCAAGTTCCAGAGAAGAGGGGAGAGTACTCCACCTTGGGGACATCCTTTTATTACAACGGCTTGGTGGTTTGCGCTCTCCGACAATTTTATGACTCTTTGTCTGAGCATGTTCATTATCCATTCTATAATAAGTGGTTCGGTTTTGTGACGCATCAGTGCTATCTTGATGCTGCTGAAGTTTGTTTTGTCAAAAGCTCCTTCGATGTCAATGAAGGTGCCTAGACATGAGTTGTTATTTTCCAGGGCTTTTTCAATGGTGCTCACTACTGCGTGTAGAGCAGAGTCGGTTGATTTGCCCTGACTGTAAGCATGTTGGTTGTCATCAATTGGTATCGTTTTCAGCGCTGTATCTTTCAGTTCTCTGTCGCATAGCCTTTCAAGTATCTTTAACAGGAACGATGTCAGGCTTATCGGTCTGTGTGATTTAGGGTCTGAGTAATCACTTTTGCCAGGTTTTGGTATGAAGATGACTTTTACTTCTCTCCATTTTGTAGGGATATAACTGTGCGCTAGGCAGGCGCATAGCAGCTTACATATGTGATCAAGGAGAATGTTTCCACCCCACTTTAGAAGGGCAGGAAAGATCCCATCAAGGCCCGGCGATTTGTAGTTATCAAAACTTCTGATTGCCCAGGCAACCTTGTTCCGGTCTGTGATATGTCTGGCTATGTGCCATTCGTGTTCGGATGGGAGTTTTTCGTCTACCATTTCGTCTTGCGATACTTGTGTGACCACACTGCCTGGGAAGTGAGTCTCTACCAGTAGGCCTTCAGTTTCCGCGGGAGTGCTTGTGGTGGTATTGTCAGGTCTGCGCAGTGTGCCTAACAGTTGGTTTTGTTGTTTGGATAGAACTTTCCTAACTCTGTTTGCTTGTGTGTTGGTCGTGATGTCGTCACAGAAGTTACGCCACGCAGTAGCTTTCCTGTATCTTAGACGTTTTTTGTATTCTTTTCTTACTGTCGCGTATCTGTCCCAGTCAGTTTCAGATTTTGTATTGTGAGCTGTATTAAAAAGCTTTCTCATCTTTTTCCGTAGTCTTTCGAGTTCAGGTCCCCACCATCCAGACCCCAAGTCCTTCGACCTAGCAGCTGGAGTTGATAAGGGGCATGAACCATTGTAGCTTTCAATTATATGTTTGGTAAGCGTTTCAGCTTGGATTTCCAGTGTTTCTCTGGTGCATGGTTCAGTAGCACTACAAGGTTCATTTTCCAGCTTAGTCTTGGGTGCTTCTATGAACGCATTTTTGTCTGTTCGTCTGGGGTTTCTTCTAGGTATTGGTGTTTGTATTTCAGTGGTTAGGTCATAGCGAATCCATCTGTGGTCTGAGCAAGATGGCTCGTCCGAGACATGCCAGTTGGTTATGTTCTGTGCTATTAGTTTAGAGCTAAGAGTGATATCTATTATGGTACTAGACCTTCGAGTGACGAAGGTCGGTTTTGTTCCTAAATTAAGGATATCAAGATTAGTAGTTACTAAGTAATCAACTAATACGTTACCTCTGTCGTTGTTGTTGGTCATTCCCCATAGGTTGTGGTGTCCATTGCAGTCCGCCGATACTACTACCTCCAGCCCCTGGCGTTCGCAGTGGTTTATCAGGTCGGCCAGCAGTGCTGGCGGTGGGTCGTCCTCTCCCGCCATGTAGGCTGAGACGAGCACAGTCTCAGGCAGAGTTGATTGTTCAGTTCTGAGAAGTTTTATGGCACACACGTCTCTGGAACAGAAGTCAGTTAGAGTTTGTGCCATTATGTTACGAGATATGTAGATACAAGATCTGGGTTTATTTTGTGTATTGTTATAAATAAGTTTACCTCCAAGGTTGCAGAGGCCGTTGATGTGTGTGCCCCTGACCCACGGCTCTTGGATCAGGGCAATTGTGGTGTTGTTAACCTCCAGCCATCTTCGAAGTTGAGCCGTCGCGGTTTCGCTATGCTGGAGGTTAACCTGAAGGACCTTACAGGAGTTGGGGGTCATTTTTAGATGTCCCCTCCTCCCCAGTTCCTTTTAGGTCCAGCCGACTGATAAGGAGGCATCCTTGCTCCTCCTCCGTCCCCAGCAGGATATCCTCCGTACTGAGGTCGAAATCGGCGTCTGGTTCCGCTTCTGCATCTTTGTTTTCTATGGGAGCAGGGGTTACACCTTCTTCCGTCGGTGTTGACGCCCTACTTCCCTGTGTACCCCTCGGTTCTTCTGGCTTCTCTTCGGGTTTGTTCTTCTGGGGCGGAACGTCCCGGAAATGCCCCCCACTGTGCTGGAAACGGATATAGACCGAGCCCACACAGTAGCTCAGTTTTCTACCCCTTTCCAGCACAGCCGGCACAGCAGTTTCCGGAATGCCCACCACCAGAAGTGTGGCCCCTCTCTTCGCCAGAGGTACGCATTGATGGAGCGTCCACTGTTTTACCTCTGCCCATGGGTTTTGGTAGCTGAGGACGCGTGCGATCGTTGCTCGGTCAACTGCGAGGGTCGGGATGAGCAATCCACACCTGACCTTCCGGATCATCTCATCCTCCCTTTTGCCGACGAGTTTGTCACCACTGGTCAGAGTAGCTCCATCCAGCATCTTGTGTAGCCAAGTTTTGGTTTTGGCGTTACAGCACCACAGTTTCAGGTAGCCATCCACGAAACTGGGTTTCCCTTGAAACTCTGGTGGCTCCGAGGACGTGTCAGGATCGGCCAGGATGGCTTCCTTAATAATCGCCTGGGAGATCGTTTCCTCAACCTCTTTCGCTTCCTGCTGTGTCAGATGACCGGTGCGCTTGTTTGTTATGGCCACCGTCAGGTCCTTCGCTGCAGCCTCTGCGTAGGAGGATGATTTCGGTCTTTCCGTCGGAGCAACCGTCCGCAGTTTTTTCGAATCTCCTCTTGGAGAGATGGTTTCGTCCAGGCGAGCCCTTTTCGTTTGCTTCGCCTGGGTTGTGTATTGCGATGTGGGCGGCTTTGGGGCTTCCTTGGAGGTCTCCCCAGCTCCCTCCTTACGTATGTTAGGGAAGTCTGCAGAAGCGATCTTCTGTTTGTTCAACATCAGACGTTGCCTCTGCCTCTTCCTCTGTCCAGTCTTCTTCTTGTTTGGCTGGGCAGGCTTGCACCTGTCTTCCCAGATCGAAGTCACTTGCTGAGTCGCTTCGACAGATGTCGTCTCGTTCTCAGCAGTGCTCCTTACTGTATTGGATGTGGTTCCAGCTTCCGCCTTCTCCACCTCCGCCACTGCGAGCATCGAGGATGGATCTCCTTTCGGCTTTCCATCCATTGACGTCGCTTGAGGTTTCGGTGGATCGGACTTGGCCGGTCCCTCACCTAGTTTGCTCATTCGCTTCAACGGGTCAACTTTCGTCGTCGTCGAAGCGTGAGTTGGTTTCCCTTCCGGGTTAAAACAAATATTTTTTGAAGTTGTGGCTTTCTTCATATTGGTCCCACGAGTAGCTATGGAATTAAAGGTCCATCCCTGCAGAGCCCCGCTTGCAGGGATAAGGCTATAGAAACCTTGGGGTTCGCCTGTTCCCAAGGTCCACCGTTCACGACTGAGCTCCCTCTCAGCCACGCAACCATCGGCACGGTTGATCACACCTTGGTTTAGGGATTTTTGGGGTCAAGGTTTACTCCTCCAGGAGAGTGAAGGAAGTGGGAGAGAGGGATTGGAGTTTGAATGGGTAGAGGAAATTGGGATTAGGTGCTGGGTTGGTGAGATGATTGTGATCTGGGGGTTGACCACATTCAACCTTCCATTGTCCGGGTCACTTTGGATTACGACATACGCATACGGGCCATCCGCAACCTGCCCACCCGCTCGGTCGCTGTGGAAGTCAGCGCATCATCAAAATGGAAGGGTAGGGCACGTGACCGGTGAAGCAAGCTCCACACGTTCACTCGCCCGCTTCCACCCTGAGGATCCCGAGACTAAATCCTTAATACTTTGTCCAAGTTTTATTACAACTGTTGACGTTAAATTAAATGGTCTAGCGGTTCAGTTTATTAAAACTTGACTTTATGGCCGCTTGCAGTAATGTGGTGAGACGCAATGAGGGACTATATATTTTTGGTTGCACAACTTTTTAGGAGAGTACCTTATTACCTTCTCGGACACTTTACTCTCTAAGTGCATTTTAATCTAAGGGATTGGCTGGTAAATGTTATTAACAAAGTTAGCTTGCTATACAAGCTTGGTTAACATTATATCACACATTGTGTCCCTTAAAAGTCTGACCTTTTAGACATGATTAGATAAATATGATTAACGATAATACATTTACGACTTGGAGAGCAAATAGTATTACCATAATGAGCTATTTGCTAAATTATCCTATTGCATTTGTTAGAAACTCAAAGAAGGCAATATGACTCAAACTACCGAGTTTCTTGCTAACAACCATCTGGAAAAACATCTTATTGATATCTTGAAACCTTTTCACATTATCGAAACCGTTGCGTTCTCCAAAAAATTTCAGATTAAAGACAATTTTTTATTATTCAACAGTAGGACATACAATATGATGTCGTTAGGAATGTTGACTCTATCAGTTGTGTTAATGTCGGCGTCCCTGTACTCTCACACGGACATGTGGTGCAGCTACACGCGGATACTCTGTGTCCTCACCTGGTGCTACCATGTCTTATTCGTTATCGAGTACCTCATTAGTTTTTTCTTCTTAATTTTGAACACCGGAGACGCTGTAAGAATTGTTTTGAACATCAAGGAAATTGACAAAATACTAGGAACGAGTAGCGACACTAAGAGACATACGTTAATGAATAGATTCCTCTGTGCATTTGTTGTGGTGACCCAAACTGTAGCAGCTATAGTGAACCACGCCGGGATCCCGTTCTTTGATTTAGGGCTCCTAATATTTTACGCGACCAGATTTTTATTCGATGTAGATGTTGTGTATTCCATTTTTGTAACCGATTACTTGGCCTCAAAAATTTCTTTGGTAGGTGATAAAATGAAAACTGGGTCGTCTTATGATGAACTGCTTAATGTATACTTGATGTTATCGGAGACATTTACTTCATTTAAAAAAATGTACTCGATGCCGGTAAGATTTTATTTTTATTTTATTTTGAGTCTTTTTAATTTAATAATGAAATAAAAACCACAATGAGTACCATTATTGTTCACAGATATTTTTCTACATGACAAAATTTTGTTTCCATTGCTTGATAAACACTCAATTCCTCATGTTATGGGATGACTATAAAGTAATTACTACAGTAATAGTATTTATATGAATATTAATAATCTTAATAACATTTAATAAATATATGTAACCTATTCCAGAACAACAAAGTAAAGATCAACTGCGCGGTGTATTATTTTATCATTTGGATGACAAAGACTTTATCCCTCGTGATATTTCTGTGTCGAAACTGCTCACTATTACAATCAGCTGTGCAGAAAGTGAGAGCTAATTCTATCAGTGTACTTGTTGATTGTACTAATGGTATGTATTTAATTTTATATCGTCGTCAAAGTGAGTCTATAATTTGAGCTTAGACATAGGTATTTTATGATAAGCTGAGCCCAAGATCTTTTGAACTGTTACTTTTTTGTGTTACGTTACCTTATATGTTACGTTATATAGATAGTTTTTTTTTCACTTCTAAAAACTGCTTTGTTTATTTTTTATTTATCTTTCATTTAAATTTGCATTGCAGAAGAATCCCGACGAATATGCAAGAACATAGTGCGAAGCTCGTCAGTCCGGTACAGCGCGTTTCGTCCGTGCGGAGTGTTCGCCGTGGACGGCACGCTGCCGCTCGCGCTCGTCGCTTTACTTGTTACCTATGTGGTTGTTATGCTGCAGTTTGCTCTAATCAAATGAGTCGGAAACTTATGTATAGATAAAAAAAATGTGGTCAAAATCTACATTATACTACTTAATTTGGTGTACCTACCTTAAAAGTTTTATCGGCAACACAATAAATAAATAAAACTTTTCATTTGCATTGTTTATTTCACACGAATTTTCATTGTCTCAGAACAAGTTAAATTTACATTTTACATTTCGCATTCCTCCGCCTGACAATGACAAGACTACAATCAGTATGGTGCGTAGCGCAAACATGCTACGCTAAGACGTGCTACGCTACTACGTGCTACGTTCTCTTCTCGTAGCTATGTCGTAGCATCGTGGCTACAACTTTGTTTATTCTTTATTCGAAGCACTACGCAACAACAGCTAAAACAACAGATTATAAAATACACAGTTACTTGCGCTACGTTGTTGCAATTTGTCGTAAAAGAAAAGAAATAAACATTTAAGTTTGTTAATAAAATGTGGTAGTTAAAAAGTATTGCAATATATGGGTAAAGTAACACAAAATAACAAACACTTGATTTATCATGTTGCTTGATTCATACAATTTTCGAACTAAGCGAGTATTTAAACTCACTGTTTTTCCAAGAAACCCTGTTCTTGGAGTGTTAATTAAGTGCTTTATAATCAAAATATTTTTTTGTTATCATTTAATTGAAATTTCAAAAGGGTAGAAACGCTGTTATTAATTTTGTTTAGAACAATTCTATAATTACGCACGATACTTGATTCTTCTGTAGCATTTATTCGGTATTCTAAATTCAATAAAATTAGCTTCACCTATGTGGTGATTCACGCAACCTATAGCTTAATTTGAAATTATTTATAGATTTTACTAGAGTTTTACATGATTTTTTAACAACACTATGCTAACTGGAACTAAGGCCCTCACTAGTAAGTATAACGTTACTATAGTAAGTATAACGTATACATGATATAGTGTACTTTTTTTTTTTTATTTGAACTAAGTTCTGAACATTGAACTTAGTTCAAATTAAAAAAAATACACTATATCACCTACACTTAAGTTTTTCAACCACTAGCCAGGCATGACAATGGCCAAACATTTCAGTTGCACAAAGCGTCATTTCATTAATGATTAATTAACCAATTTCAGCATTGTTTGACTGTTTGTATTTGAGTTGATTGAGTGTAAAGTAGCATTGTATAATCACGCTGAATGGGTGTGTATGATTTTCAGATTTTTTTTTATTTGATCCATTTGGTTTGTAACTGAATGAATTACGGAAAGTCAACCCAAGCTGAGAATGAGGCTATAAATTTGAAATGTAAGTAATCCTTAGGAAGATATTGGTAAGTAACGCATTTACCATTTATTATTTCGTTTACGTGTCTGCTCTTCCCTAAAAACTATTATAGGTATTTCTACAATAAAATAGGATAAGTAGATATATTAGAACCTACATCACAGCCATCAGACAGAGTTCTGTCCAATTCAAAGATGAAGCAAAATATGTTTCGTATAAGTATCAGACTTCTTTGTATGTTTGGTCCACTCAATTACTGCAGCACTTTTCCCAACTCAATTTATTTCTTAGAAGTATACCCTTGAAACTCGTTGTTCAATGTAGCGTGAAACTGCCCTGCTCTTAGGTACTTGATGTGGCAATTACTACGACTCTATTGATGTAGAAAATTTACGTCGTTTCAGCTTTAAAACTTACCAAAAAAACTGTTATGTTTGAAATTAAATAAGTATTTAGGACAGGTTAGAAACATAAATCAGACTAACACATGTATCCTAACAGACCGTTGCCGTGTATTAGATGACAGCGGCGGCTGCGTCGTAGGTACTACTACAATTTAGTTGCGTGAATCCTATGGAACTTGTTTTTTCCCATCAGGTTTAGTATTCATACATTTTTTAATATTCTAGTAATGACTTGGTATTATTCTTCTAGCGTGCAGCTTTTATCATCATAGACTAAAGATAATAGAGATGTTTTAAGGTTTGATAATGCTTCACGGTAAAACTACAGGTCGAAAAAAAATATGCTTAAATATAACATTCATAATACTTAATATAATAGCACATTTTCTATAATTTATAACGATACAATTTTTAACGATATAATTTTATGTATGTACCGACGCGGCGTTATGAAACTCCTCGAGTTGGCTAGCTAGTAAGCTGTAAGTGCCGTTAATAATTTTCAGATAACTCCGATCTCAGAGAAATGGCGTTTGACAATAGAGAACAGGATAAACCACGAGCGCGAGCTGACGATCAGCGCGGTGGGGCGCGGCGCGAGGCTCGAGCCCGGCTGCTTCTGGAGCCTCGCAGGGACCTTCCTCTTCAACGTCTACGTCATGACTGCCTTGGGTAAGAAAAAAAGAATTATTTATTTACGACAACGGATACTAGTTACTTTTATGAACTCAAAATAATGTCGCCCGCCTGCTTTATAAACTTAACACGATATAAGTACGTTGATATGCCTTAAACTACAAATTTATAGTTTGACAAACTAGAACTTAGCTATATTATATGACGCTGATAATAATGTTTTTTTTTCTATAGAATTGAGTAAAGAAAGAGACGTCAAGCACTAGGTACACTTAATAAAATACTGTTTTGAGATAAAAAGATGCAAAATAGACTTTCGACGCTTATACATTTTTAGTTTAGTGTAAAATATTTATCTGTTAAGTAATTGTATGTTTTCAGGTTTCGGCGCCCCAGTGCCGCAAACTCTATTCGGGCGGACCGCTGCACTGTGCTATGCAATCCTGGCGGTGCCCACACATATCTATCTCAGTGAGTAATTTAATATTACTCACAAAACTCCAATTCTTGTAAAAGAACACAGCTTTTATACCTCCTCATTACGCAACAGACAACCTTTTATAAATGAAAAAGATGGATAAAAATGGAAAAATAAAAAGGGTAAGTACCTAATTTGTTTTTTTTTCCAGTGGTCAACCTAAGCACATGCATAGTGGCCCGAGTTGATACATGCATGTCACAGTTGCGGACAGAAGATAGAGACAAAGGTAAGAAAGCTTTAAGGGTCGAATTTTCGTATATAGTTTCTTAAATATTATAGGTGTGTACAAATACTTGTTCAGGTGTTCGTATACTTTTACATGAGACATACATAACGCTTCTAATTAAAAAAACAATATAGCTAACATCAGCCAAGTAGCGAGGTATGCGACCTATTATAATTGATTGGTTTATGCATAGTTCATGTGATGTGAATGTGTGACACGCATTCCTTATCATGATAACATTCTTCCCTTATTATCAAAAGGTCTACAAATAAATAACACAGAGTCTGTTGTTTAGATGTTAGAAGCTAGGGTTTAAAATTAAACTATTGAAATCCAATAGGCTTTTCTTTATAGAAGATCGGTCTTGACGTCAGCAAAAATAAGTCATGATGAGTAGCTTAGCTCCTCAAAGGAGTATGATGTTTAGCATTGATATACAGTACGACACACCTACTTATAATGAGGTAAAATAAATCGTAACCACATGGACGAAACTATTTTTCTGAGAGCATGATTTCCAGCCTTAAAATTTGAGAATTAAATTTACGAAAAGTTATTTTAACTGAAGGTTTAGCTTATATCCTAATTAGCAGGCGCCTCGTCGGCGAGTCTCACTCATGTCTCATTACTCTGTAAAGCGAGCGGGGTCTGTGCTAAGCTCTCAAAGTGAAATAATACTTTGGTTGGAGAAAATGTTGCCAATTATCTTTTTAAGGATGGTACAGCTAGACGCGATATAAGTAGAATTTAAACTCTCGCTATGGCGAGAAATTCAAATTTTTTCGCGTTTTTTTTAATATTCTAGCGAAAGTATTCATCAATATATATAAAATTCTTAGACTTGCACTATTGCACTAGAGGCTTCTAGTCAATATATATAAAACTGTTGCGTTACTGACTGACTGACAGACAACGCAGAACCGAAACTACTGGGCGTAGCGGGCTAAAATTTTGCATGTAGGTTCCTTAGGGAGTGTAGGTGAGCAATAAGAAAGGATTTCTCGAAACTCCCTTGGGAACGGGAATAAAATGGATTTTTGTGTTTATGAGAAATCTGCGCGAGTAAAACCGCGGGGCAGCCTCTAGTTTTTAATAAAGTTTAAATGAATTTGCGTAGGTATGTAAAAATACATCTTCCACATTGTAATACAACGTTTTTGGAAGACAGACCTACTGATTTTTTGTCTAAGGACTGAACTTGATTTTTGGCCTTTTAGTCCTTAGGCACAAAATCAGTAGGATATACTTATACCGAGAGTTACTACCTTAAACAAACTCAATAGTTTTTTTTTTTATGTATTAGGTTCCACATTGTTTGAAACACCTTCCCTGTTATTCATAAAAAGTTAAAGAGCACTTTAGTTATTTGACGTATGTCAATTTAGACTGGATGTCACGTATTTACCATACAACAAACCAGAGAAGTAGACCTCCAGTAAGGCTACTTGAAATCTACTGTATCTTTATGAATAAGACGGTTATACTTTTATGGGTATTGTTGTATCATAAAATCTAAATAATAGTCTAGTTTACTACGAGTTACGACTAGGGCATGAATACCGGAATCTCGGAATCTCGTAATATCGGAATCTCGGAAGAATTTTCCGATATTTTCAATTCCGATATTGAAAAAGCCAATATCGGAATCTCGTTACAAGACATTTATTTTTATTTGAGTTGTTTTAAGCGTTCTGCATGGCTACAATATAAAAAGTACCCTGTGAATTCGTCAATTCTTACCTTTTTTAATCAGAAACATGCTTTCAAAGCAGTTCACTTAGGTGTTTGGTACTTTGTAGGTACTGGTACAAATCTTTGAATGTTACTCACATAGTAAAAAAATAATAGATCAATAAAGTAATATTTTTCATTATCAAATTCAAAATCATTTAAAATAAAAAAAAAAATTTTTTTTTTGTTCTCATTTGTTGTATTAAAAACCTAGAAACAGATCATCTCAGCTTGATTTCTGACTCCACAAATCATGTTATTCAAATTAAATTAAATTGTATACAGTTACAATTTAAATATTAGTTTCTTCAGTAATTTTTATTGAGTTTTTACGATTCCGATATTAATATCGGAATTCCGGTATTGAGATAAAATGTCCGATATTAGTATCGGAATTGAAAACCTTCCGATATTACATGCCCTAGTTACGACTACCTACATGCTACAGTTCATATGATCATAATAGCATTTTTAAGTTTAGTTTCGTATTAGTAAATTTTACATTTAAATTTACTAGAAAAGCTTGGTTTGTTCTGTACAAAGCGTACATGTTTATCTTTCTACTTATGTTTAATTGGGAACAGTGGATTATGTATGAATAAGATGCTAGGAGAGGTGAACACAAATAAATATGATACTTACTGAAATATTTTAGTTGAGATTTTAATAATGTATGTAGGTAGGTACTTACTTACTTAATTCATGTTTTATGTTATACTCCACACTGATATTAATTATTATCATTTCAATCGTGAATGCTATATCTTTATTTTTCAGCACTACAAAGCAATCATTCCAAGAAAACGCGTTTGTTTCGGAATAAATTAAGGGTAAGAACGAAAAAATCATATAATTTACCACAAAACCTTAGGTAATTAAAATTAATTTTAGTTTTTTTTTTTAGTGTAGAAGTCACAATGTAGCGTGGTGTAGGTTATAGTATATGTATTTAATTCGAGCACTCATGTAGCGTCGCATTTAGGTAGGTACAATATTAAGTAGGTTATTACTAAGTCAATTTTAATTTACAATATAGGTACCCAAATGTTAAAATTGGTCGTAAACTGATTTCATATCTTTTTCATCCATAACATTATTATTGAAGCCAAAACCATATTTTCATTTTCAACCTATACCTGTGTCACAGAGTGTCATCAGGCAACTCTCCTTCGGGCACGGGATCCCCCTTGCTGCGTTACTCTACTACACCCTCGGAGCAGTTGCCTTCGGAGTGCTGAGGGGAAACGATACCGTCGACACACTAATGTACCCCCTCGACTTCACTACTAGTGGTGGTCTTGAACACGTTAGTACCTACTGGTCCCTACCTTACCTACCCATTGACCTGTATGATACGATCCTAGGTAATGTAATATGATAAAGATAAAAAAATTGTAAATAAGGAGTAATCTTTGGAAATACAGATCAAATTTCGATTATTCTTTCCTTTCACTTGTGTTGTGGAGACTCCAAAACCTGTAGATGCACTTAGTGCTCAAATCCTACTCGCGCAGCACACATATTATCATTTTCAAAATATATATGCGATGACTATTCTCTTAGGAGCATAGGGTAGGAGTATGCAAACGACATAAGCCTTACTAAAGTCTAACCCTGTTATTTCTAAAAAGTAAAAGAGCATTTTAGTTATTTGACGTTATCAATTTAGACTGGATGTCATGTATTTACCATATAACAAACCAAATAGGTAGACCTCCAGTAAAGCTATATACTTACCGTGTTATTCATAAAGATACAGTAGATTTTAAGTAGCGTTACTGGAGTTCTACCTCTCTAGTTTGTTGTATGGTAAATACGTGACATCCAGTTTAAATTGACATACGTCAAATAACTAAAATGCTCTTTAACTTTTTATGAATAACAGGGTTAAAACCTACTGTATCTTTATGAATAATACGGTATGTAGCTAAGTATTGAAATTCTGAACAAAAAATGGTTATTAAATAAAACGTACTGGGTTACAAGCAACGCCGGATAGTTGAACACAAAATAGATAGTAGTAGGTAGTTATGAAATCTATAGTTTCCTATATTTTCAGATAGAAGGCTACATCCGGTTCTTCTACGGCATCTTCGTGGAAGGTGCTATGGTGCTCCTGGCGTGTGCGCTAGCCAGCCTGCGCCGGTACAGCAGCGGCGCCATAGGGCACGCTACAAGCAAATACCGGCTCTTCGTCGCTGAGAAATGTACCCAATGTGTTGCCAGCCGCGATCATACGTAGCAGCATCGCAGTCATACAGAAGGACCCACTCGTTTTGATTGAAGAGTCTCGTAGTCAAGAGTTAAAGGGAAACCAACTACAGGCTTTTGATTTTGGTGACTCTTTTATTAAGGAGCTAGGTTTCCTGTTTGGCGTATAGACATACCATTTCGCTACGATTGGCGTAGATATTTTTTTTTAAATAAGATAAATTGAATAATTTTGGTTTTTGATAAACTTCTATGCCTTGTCTTCTATATGTAAAGTGGCGGTCTAGGACGGCGTAACACTTTCGGTTTTTCTGTATTGCAAAATAGCTCTTGTTCTTTGGTAATACAGTCTAGGGTCTAGGGCGCACGAGACCATAGACAAATCTGTTACGCCGTCCTAGATCGCTACTGTACCTACCTACCAAACCTACCTATATAATTTGCAAATAAAACCACGAAATTGTATCATAATAGCTTCAGCTATTTATTAGCCTATTATTTCTACAAACTAGTCAACGGCTATATACATACAGTGTCTTTGTTCACTTGCGAATCACTAGCGAAAACATTAAAATAAGTAAATTTTTACAGGGCATAAAAAGAGGTTTTTGATATTAAATTAATTCATCAAAGAAAATTATTTTTTCATTATTAAATTAAATTGATATTGAAAAACAAGTAAACTACATAAATTTGTAAGTCTTCGGGAAACTAAATGTTAAAGCGCAGTATGGAATATTCTTCACCTGACTACGAGTTTATCTAATATCTTAGTTTCACAGGAATTGAATGTAGATAAAAAAATATACCAATATGAAAGGTAATAAACCTAATTAGTTAAATTAAGCATTTTTGTCCACTTTCGAGCCAAATCTCCTACTAATAGCAAGAATCACGTTAAAATTGAGTATGTGATTTTATTCAAAGTATTTTTAAATGTAATAAGGTCTTGCAAACTTAATTAACCAACTGGAATATAACACCCAAGTTATTAAAAATCAACATTCAAATTCAAAACCACAAATAGAGAAAACTTTAAGGCTGTAAATAGTGCTCGACCGACCGTCCGTCGGACGTAGCTACATATATCAACGCTACGTAGCTGTACGCGCGTAGCCAATCATCAGCGCTGTAGTATAGCTGTACTCGCGTAGCCAATCATCAGCGCTGTAGTATAGCTGTACTCTCGTAGCCAATCATTAGCGCTGTAGTATAGCTGTACTCGCGTAGCCAATCATCAGCGCTGTAGTATAGCTGTACTCGCGTAGCCAATCATCAGCGCTGTAGTATAGCTGTACTCGCGTAGCCAATCATCAGCGCTGTAGTATAGCTGTACTCGCGTAGCCAATCATCAGCGCTGTAATATAGCTGTACGCGCGTAGCCAATCATCAGCGCTGCAGTATACGCGTTCATACATTTAAATACATACTACATCCAACCGAGGTCACTGTTAACCGTCGGTCGAGCACCATTTGCAGCATAATCAATAACCTTATAAATTTCCATAAAGCACACTACTAAGTGCCCTATCACTATCCCTTACTCCTGTTAGATTTCTTCACATCTTCATCAGTATTTGTATCTTTGGGTTCAGCCGTCTCCTTGGCGTCGCTGGTCTCTGCACCAGGAAGCTTCTTTCTGTCCAGGGACTCCCTGACTGCGTCCACTATATCCTGAGGTTCTGCTACTGATACCTTTTTACCTGCGTTTTAGAAGGCAACACGGATTGAGTTATTTTTAAGGCCGTTCGAATCCAGTCATAACTTTTTACACTACCCAATCGATACACCTTTCTAATATTATAACTGCGAAATCAACTCTGTATGTCTGTGCCTTACGCAATCCCGCCTAAACTACTGAAGATATATGGCTTAAAATTGGTAGCTTAGAATCACGAGACGGACGTAATATACTTTTTATTTCGAACATCCAACGAGCACGATGCTACGTGCTGTCGAAGTTTTAAATCTTTTTAAATTTCTTCTACCCAGTGATTTTAAAACTACGTCTTTCAATAAACAACGGTTAGCCCTAGAACTCTTTGATTCAATGGATGATTTTTTAAGAGTGTTCCTGGAACCAACTCTAAATCTAGAATTTAATTCGAAATTATTACGAATCTAAAATATACTGGGTGTTTCTGACAAACGGTAATAAATCAAAGGAGGGATTCTGCTCACCATAACTAACAACTTTCCCAAAGAAACATTATGTGTCAAAATCTCAAAAAAAAATATAACAGCTGTTCCATACATTGGTTCGATCAGCTGACGGGGTCAATGAACGGGACAGCTGATTTTTGTTTAAAGATTTCGACCCACGTTGCTTTGGGAAAGTTGTTAGGTATGGTGAGCCGAATCCCTCCTTTGATTTATTACCGCCTTGTCAGAAACCCCTTGTAGATACCTAACCTAACTACATTGAGTTCTATGTAACTACTAAGGACCAAAAATATTCTACCAATAAGTCTTATTATGAAACTCACTTCACCGTATTCGAGACTACATTTTCTTACCTATAAATAAAAGAGTTCGATGAGTCGAAAGGAAGTGAATTAAGTGTGTAGTAAAAAACACAGATTTTAAAACCATGGCATGGTAATATGCGAGGTTAGAGGAGGTCGAACACGTTAGTTACTTTAACAAAAACTGATACTTAAAAAAATGCATCAAATTGTATATTACCCCCATAACAATTGATCCTTCCCCCACTAGCCTCTTAATCAGTCAGTTATTTTTTCCTACGAAATAAAATTTTATTTAAAATGTTTATTATTTTGAAATTAGTGAGTCGATTCCATGTACTTTATTACTGTTTTTAACAGACATAAAGAAGGAGGTTATCAGTTTGACCAGTATGTATGTATGTATGTATGATTGTCCGCGATTATCTCGCGTTTGGCTGAACCGATTTTGATGCGGTTTTCAGACAAGTAAGGTTTTAGGACCTATTTTAACCGTCTTCGAAAACTGAGACTTCGAAAGTGCTCAGTTGATAATTCATTTTTTGTAAAATAAAGGGCATTATTGTGATATTTATTTATGATGAATGACTACTATTCGTATTCAATAAGTTGTGTGTGAGTATTCGGAAAATTCCCAGCAAACTTTTTGTATATATTTGTTTAATAGATACCTAATTAAAGGACTATAGCATGATGGTGCGAGAGGACAACCAAAAAGGTCAAAAAATGAAACAACATCATAATTTACAATATCAATGTATTCATTTTATTTATTTACCAACATACCATCACACTATACTCCTTTAGAAGTATCAGAAAGTTAATGTACGTACTAAATAGCTATACAAATAAATAGCGAGTTTCTTGTGACACTTGCTAAGCTTCTTGACATTCAATAAAATAGAACACATTCATGATCATGACATCCAGGCATCCAAAATTTACATGTTTTTTAACATTTAGTAATATTGCTACTAAAATTTAAATACTATTGCAGTAAGTAAGGTTCATATTATGTACAAGGTGTTTAGTATCGTATTTAGCGTAATTCTGTTATTCATACAGTAATTATCAATTGTCTTTTAAATACAAACTTTGTACCGAACAAGTTGTTCAAAACATCATTCACACATCATGCAACTCGGGATGGTTCTCCCGCTCTCTTTCCAACCTCTTTTGGTACCCCAGCTGTTGATCCGGTAACTTAAAATCATTCTTATCTTTCTCATCAATCCACTCTCTCAGTTTATACTTGTCTTCTGGTTCATGCACCATCGCATACATACAAAGCAACAAGGACATACAAACTCCTAAAACAAATGCGGGTTTGTTATTTTCGTAAGTGTCGAAAATGCTTTCTAGCAAGGTCCACCTTGTTCCCCTATTAGGCTCGCCGCTGTCGCGATTCATCTCGTGAATTTTCTCCGATTTTGTATTTGATTTCCTGTCTGTACTATCAGCGGTTGATTTAGACTTTTCTGTAAAAATAAGTTGCGTTTTGACTCGAGGACTGGGCAAGCGAAAAAAAAACTATATAATCATCTTCTCGGCGGAAGGATGTACACTGTTGGAAATGGGCCTCCTTCAGAGATCGTGGTTTAATGCGCGATCATCATCCAGTATACTTCCGCAATTTCACCTAAGTTAAAACTATATGATAGAACAAAATATAGTTTCATCTCTCACGCTTCTTTTCAGATAATTTATTAACCTTATCTAGAAATTAATTTGTGTTTGTAGGTATTTATTTTATTACAAAAGCCCCCAAAACTTCAGCTTCCAATATCGCTATCGAGCTTCCCATTTCTCCATCACTATGTAATATATGTGTCGTAGCAAGATTTGATAATTAGTATTTTTGCAAAAAAAAACTAGGGATTTTGCAAAAACTCGGATAATTTGATAATAGGATTTTTTTTTCAATCATCCTGACAAAAAGTAGAGCTTTTTTTGCAAAAAAAAACCTATAATTAAAAAATAAATAAACTTACCTTAACTCTTATTTTGATTGGTTCGTTACATTACCTTTGACGCTACAGAGAACCAATAAGAATAATAGTTGGACAGCAAGCCTCTCTTAACTCTGATTGGCTAGATTATATTAATCTAGCCAATCAGAGTTAAGAGAGGTATCAAATTTTTCAATTATACTAGGTTTTTTTTTGGCAAAAAACTGCTTTTTGTCAGGATGATTGGAAAAAAATAATTTCGCAATTTCGGGTTTTTGCAAAATCCCTAGTTTTTTTTTGCAAATAACCTAATAATTAAATCTTGCTACGACATGTGTAAGTAAAATAGTCAATAAATAATAGTCTTACCGTCTCGGTCGCAGGCGACGCCGTGCACCTGGCCGGGCGTGTCGTCCTCGAGCTCCGCGTACGCGTACAGCAGGGCCTTCTGCTTTTGTGACAGGGACTTTGGTACCTGAAACAAACAAATCATTTTGCTATAATTACGAACCATCAAATCAATCAGTCATTCATTGTATACGAATCGGTCAATGCTCGAATTGCTGATTATTCGATTTGCACATTTTGTAGAATCAGTCAATATTAGAACTAATATCTATGTGTTCATTCTTAGAGTCAGTCATTGTTAGACTAAACCATGTAAACGGAATTGGCTGATATTTTAGTTAGTTGCAGTTGCAACGTTCCAATTCCAAAGCATATCAATAGTACATATTATTTTTCAATTAGCTAGTAAGCCGATACAAGCGCAATCGCGAAAAATATATATCAAGTAGTGCAGTATAGTGACCTAAAATTACTCAGCAATCTCGTACTGTACAGACAGGTACTTAAGATATTTACCACGGATGAGAAGATAATGTTGATCGCAATTTACGCTGGTATAGTCGGTGGGTTCGCAACAAATATTTTGCTGAACTAAAATCTAAGACAAACCTGTATTTTAATGTGAACGTAGTGGTCGCCGTACCCGTGCTGGTTGACCCTCTTCATGCCCTTCTTGCTGAGTCGGATCGTGCTGTGCGACGAGGTGCCGGGCATTATCTGTAGAAAACACACCAAAAAAAAACACGGTAAAAATTGTCAGGAAAAACTCGAAGACCAAATCATACAAAAACTCAGTGGAATCTCAAACCATAGTTTGATAGTATTACCTGTAGCGTGTGGTCCTCGTATAAGCCCTGTATTCTCACTGTTCCACCTAAAATTGCTTGCGACACCGACACCTGCAAACAAAACTCACTTGAAGTTCATCTTTAATCTAGACGTGGGACGGACTTTGATTTTTATAATAAAGTCGATTCAGTCAGCTAGTTGATTCGAGTCCCATAAATTCATAACTCAAATTTAAAAATTTAAAAACCCCCGACCTAGTCAGACCCCTCATCAACTTAACTAGAACTAGAGCTAATCATCTTTAAAATATCATGGTTACCTTAACATATACTTTCAATATCATTAGTAACACTGTACCAAATTTTTAATTGATAGGACAAATGGAAGGTGGTTAGATCCTCTCATCCATTATTCAAGAGCTGATCATCTTCAAACGGCAGATCAGGTCATGGTTACCTTACCACATACTTTCTATATCATAGATGTATCATGGTACCAAATATCAAATCGATCGAACATAAGGAAGCTTGTTAGATCCTTTCATCCATTATTCAAGACCTGATCATCTTCAAACAGCTGATCAGGTAATGGTTACCTTACCATATACTTTCTATATCATAGATGTATCATGGTACCAAATATCAAATCGATCGAACATAAGGAAGCTTGTTAGATCCTTTCATCCATTATTCAAGAGCTGATCATCTTCAAACAGCTGATCATCTTCAAACCGCTGATCAGATCTTCATCAGACATGGCTAAGAACACTCGGCCTGAAATTATCTATGATACAATAAAAATTAAACGAAAATCGGTTCAGCCGTTTGCTGATACACAGACAGACAGACAGACAGATACACACGTTAAAATTATAACACCCCTCTCTGAAGTTTTCGTTCGGGGGTTAAAAAACAACTTCAATAAAATTATGACTAAAAAGCATAATAACATATAAAACATTGATCTACATATAATTAACAGTACTGGACCTAAAACATTGCCTTGCAGTGCACCAATACTGTATCTATCTATACCAATACTTCTCAAAATGGTTCAGATAAACCCTCAAGATCCACGGTAGAGTCAACTGAATAATAATTTCTCATTTGGTAAATACTTGTTTTAAGAAGGGTATATTTCCAAAGTCACTAAAACAAGTATAATCTTAATACTTTATTTATATACAGACTACGCAATATTAACAAATCCGAAGGTAGTCTGCGTATAAATTTTAACGCTCGCTAGCCGAGACAGTTGCGGGGAAATGTTTATAAAAGCGGGCAACTTGGTCAAGCGGGGCATTCGCCGTCTAGGAGTCGTAGAAGTAAGACCCAAAGACTTTTTTATAACCATTGTTATAATTCTAAACCTAGTAATAAAATAATCTTAAAAGTTATTTTGGTATTTAATTTTTCTGAACAAAGTCAGTGCTAACAGCTTCAGAAGAAGGGATTCCCGAGAGTATAAAGTTATTCTCGCTGCGCCTGCAAAATGTAAGTTTTTTTTTTTATTATTTATATCTATGATTATAATTTCTTAACTAGAAGGTAACTTTATATTAAAAACTAAAATAAGATAATAATTTTGACAATTACAAGAGGCACTCTTATTCGCTTTGCCAGGGCTACACTCTGGCGGTGCATAAGTGTGTATTTTGTTAAAACTTTTGCTTAAACTTCTAGCCAGGGCCACTCTCTGGGTTAGTTAAAGTAAAATACTAATAATTATTTTTGCAAAAAAAAAAAAAAAAAACCGGCTTGTAGTGATATTTTTCTTGCAATTGGTTGCCATCCCCGCATGTATACACTTTGCCAGGGCTACACCTTGGATGTGTATGTTCATGTACGCAGTTTCGTTTGAACTTCTAGCCAAGGCTACTCCTTGGGTCGGTCAAGCTTAATTGGGTGAAAACCTTTTGCCAGATTGTATATTTTACGTTTACGTTTAAAAAGTCATTTCGTACCCATTTGCTGCATTTGCAGAAGGAAGCTGGATAGCATACTGCGCCTCAAAGTAATAACGTTTTTACAACGGATCCGATTTTCTGTTTTTTTTTTTATATGTGTGCTTTTATTTTAGATTTATATTAATTATGTTGTTGTCGTTCATAGGATTCATGTACTATTTTATTTTATATTCTCAGGATTCATTATGTTATATTTTATTATTTATCGTATTTTGTATATTAATTTTAAATATTGTTTTATTCTATTTATATATTTAGCGTAAAGTGCCTTCGCTCTTGGGACTCGTACTCTCATTTATTTATGTTACATTAAGGGTCCTGGCAGAATAACAGCGTCGCGACGTATGTGACGTTGATTAGAAGTACCTACTTAACGCGCATATTTCTGTGACAAAAAGCTGAGCCCGAGCCCTTTCATCGCACAGTGCTTACTGTTTTTCTATAAAAATATATGTATTATATATGTTTTACTTAAGTTTTGCTTATGTAAACTGATTTGTATCTGTGCTGTGTGATGAATAAATTTTTTATCTATCTATCTATCTATTTCACCCATGAGATAATGAAAGTTATATTTTCTACGGGTACTCTAATATTGCGTATTATTATTATTATTATTTCTCAAGTAAATTCCGCTTTTAGATAATTATTGACTTTACATTTATGTTGTGATTATTTGTGTATTATATTGTTCTATTAACATTTTAAATTGTTCAGTTGGCAACTTACCTATCTACCGTGGGTACAGGTTTATACGCGTTGCCAAGGCTACACTTTGGATGCTTATATTCGTGTACTTACGGTTTTGTTTGAACGTCCAGCCAAGGCTACTCCTTGGGTTGTTCAAACTTGATTCGGTGGAAACCATTTATTGTCATACTAAAAAACTTTACTGTTTTAGTTTGAAAAAAAAAATGCGGATACCCGACATTGCTTGTTGACTATAATATTATTACGCTGCTTTGAGTTTTATTTGTTTTTTTTATACAATTTTATAATACAGTGTGCACGTTTATACACATTGCCAAGGCTACACTTTGGATGTGTATGTCTGTGTACTTACAGTTTAGTTTGAACTTCCAGCCAAGGCTACTCCTTGGGTAATTCAAGCTAAACTAGGTTTTGCATTCTATCACTTTATTTTTTTAATACATTTTTGGTGTAAATGCCGTGTACACGTTTATATACTTTGCCAAGGCTACACTTTGGATGTGTATACCTGTGTACTTACAGTTTAGTTTAAACTTTCAGCCAAGGCTACTCCTTGGGTAGTTTGAGCTAAACTAGGTTTTGCATTGTATCACATTATTTATAATCTGTAATATTACATTTTCATAAAATCTTGGTTATAATACAGTGTGCACGTTTATATACTTTGCCAGGGCTACACTCTGGATGTGTATATCTGTGTTCTTGTGTAGTTTGGTTTGAACTTCCGGCCAAGGCTACTCCTTGGGTAGTTCGAGCTAAACTAGGTTTCGCATCGTAATACTTTATATATTAACTGAAATCAAAAGTTTTCGTAATGTTTTTGTTATTAAAATACAATAAAAATTCTAATACACTAGAAGTTTCAGAAATGGAAACGTCCGACACTGACGGAAGAGAGTTAAGGTCTCGGAGTCAGGGTCCATATGAATCCAGCCCAGGAGAACCCAGGTCATTGGGTCAGGGTCCGTATGAAGCCAGCCCAGGAGTACCCAGGTCATTGGGTCAGGGTCTGCGTGAAACCAGCCCAGGAGTACCAAGACTAGGTCGGGGCCAATCTAAACTGCACCCAGGAGTACCCAGGTTTGAGGGTCAGGGTCCAGGCGACTTGCACCCAGGAGCACCCAGGTTAGAGGGTCAGGGTTCAAGTGGCTTACGCCCAGGAGTACCTAGGTCTGAGGGTCAGGGCAAAAATACAGGTTTTGCAAAAGGGATACAGGTCACAACGCCGAGACTACGTGTCTGAAGAAGGGTCTCCAAGCCGGAGTGATGGGAGGCCGCAGAGTGACCATCGATGCTCTAAAGATCTGAATGACTCTGCGTTACCACAAGATGTACGTAAACGTCCGATACGAAGACGTCACAGAAGTGATTCCACAAACTCTGAAGACTCCGAAGACAACCGTAGTAAGAGACGTAGAGAAAGTAAATACGACAAATCTAGTAGTAATACTAATGATATGTTAAATAAGTTTTTAGCTATACTTAATCAGGTCAAAGGCTCAGATAAACCTAAGCTCTCATTTACAACTAATGCTCTTCCAGAATTTGACCCTATGTCAAAAGAACAGACTGTCCTTACCTGGTTAACTAAAGTCGAGGAATGTGCTGAAATATACGGCTGGGATGATAGGGAAACCATACATTACGCGCTTCCTAAATTAACTGGGGTAGCAAAAACTTGGTATCAGGGGTTACCATCAGTTTTATTTACGTGGTCTCAGTGAAAAAAAAAGTTAATTGAATCGTTTCCATGTAGCGAGGATTATGCTGAGCTTTTGACAGAAATGTTAGCAAAAAGGGTTAAATATGGCGAATCTTTCGAACAATACTATTATGCAAAGGTCAATTTATTGAATAGGTGTAAGATTTATGGTAAACAAGCTGTGGACTGCTTACTTTATGGTGTTGAGGATCGTGCTGTCAAGGTAGGTGCTCAAGCAGCCAGGTTTCAAGAACCAGAACAAGTACTTAAGTACTTCCGGACTGTGAAGGTGAGTCAAAGCAGAGATACCATTAACAGGAATCGTGGCGAGCAGAAAAATAATGCAGCTCCCAGGACAGGCCAAACAAAAGAAGGTAATAACGTTAGATGCTTTAACTGCAATGAACCAGGGCATCGCAGTTCAAAGTGTTTGAAAACACCCGTAAAATGCTCACATTGCGAGAAACTTGGTCACATGGACGAACATTGCTACAAAAATAAGTACAATAAAACGCGGGATAGTGGTCAGGTTCAAACAAAAGATAGAAATGAAAAACAGGTAGCTAGTGTGAGTGTAGATGATTCTAATCATAAGTACATTATGGATATTCAAGTAAATGGTATTAAAACAACCTGCCATGTTGATCTAGGTAGCCAATGTTCTTTAATAAAGGAAAGTCTAGTAAAAAAACACGACTTGAAAATAATAAAATCTGATAACTTACCTGCCCTTAAAGGGATCGGTGCCAATTTGGTAATTCCATTAGCGGTCTGCACTACTCTTGTCGACATCCAAGGGGTAATGGAAGACATTAGTCTATTTGTTGTTGAAGACCATGTCATGTCACATCCCGTTCTTATAGGACATTCGTTTACGGAGAAACCGGACATCATGATTATTAAAACACCTAAAGAAGTTATATTTAAAAGGATAGATAAAAAAACGCCTCTTACGGCAGCAGAAGAAACCATTATTCCGAGCAACACTTCTAAACCAATAAAGGTATTAAATACAGGCAATATTAATGGACTTGCATGTATATCCGGTTCACTGCGAGGCCCAGAAGGTAAGGAATATTACATATTCCCGGGAGAGTATGAGATGAAAACAGGGAATACTACTCTTTTAATACACAATTGCTCACCTAGTGCCATTACTATTAGTAAAGGTCTACTTCTGACGAGAGCGAATATCAAAGAATCTTCACCAACTCCTGACCTTATTAATTGCTGCAATGTCGAATTCAGTGACAAAACGGTAAGTGAGTCTATTCTAACTACGGGGAAAACCTTTCAAAAGAGAACCAGCAAAAACTGCAGCAACTGTTTGCCAAATATAGTAGCTGCTTCTCTAGTGGATTACATGATTTGGGATTTACGAATGCTGCTGAATTGGTAATTGAATTAGACGATTCCGAACCCGTTGTCTACCGACCCTACCGAATGTCGTACGCTGAACGCAACCTGGTAAGGGATATGATTCAAGAGATGCTCGACAATGGAATCATTAGGGAAACTTCTTCGCCTTATGCAAGCCCAATAGTTTTGGTTCAAAAAAAGACTGGGGAAAAGCGATTGTGTGTCGACTACAGGGCACTCAATCGAAAGACAAAACGGGATCACTATCCTCTTCCACGCGTTGAAGATCAATTGGATCAGTTAACAGGGAACACTTTGTTCGCTTGCCTTGACTTAGCTTCCGGCTATTACCAAATACCGATAGCGGAGGAATCGCGGCCCAAGACTGCCTTCGTTACGCCAGATGGACAATTTGAGTACAACCGTATGCCTTTTGGGTTAGTTAACGCGCCATCGGTATTTCTACGGAACTATTAATAAAATCTTATTTGAGGCCAAAATAAAATATGCTTTAGTGTATATGGATGACATTTTGATCCCGTCTAAAAATTTTGAAGAAGGATTAGAAAGACTCGAGGAAGTTTTATGCCTACTGAAAAGGGGAGGTCTTACCCTTAAACTAAGCAAGTGTAATTTTTTCCAGGACACCATAGATTTTCTAGGATTCGAAGTGAGTGCTCAAGGAATAAGACCAGGGACTAGGAAAATAGTCGCAGTATCAAAATTTCCAAGACCAAGTAATCAACATGAACTCAGACAATTCTTAGGATTGTCAGGGTTCTTTAGACGGTTTATTAAGGGTTACGCTTTGATCACAGCGCCTTTGACAGACCTTCTAAGAAAAGATATAAGTTGGTCTTGGAATGACAGTCACGAAGAAGCGTTTGTTAAGGTAAAAACTTTACTCACAGAACGCCCGTTGTTAGGGCTTTATGATCCAAAAGCAGAGACCCAGCTGCACACGGACGCATGCAAGGAAGGGATCGCAGGTATAGTTCTACAGAGAAACGCCCAAGGAGTTTTCCAGCCAGTGTCCTATTTCAGCCGAAAGACAAACGCTGATGAAAAAAAGTTTCATTCATATGAATTAGAAACCCTTGCCGTTATTGCTTCATTAAATCGTTTTCGGGTTTATTTGGTAGGGATGCCGTTTAAAATTTTTACTGACTGCAACGCTCTAAGGTACGCGTTAACCAAACGGGACGTTGTTCCACGGATTGCACGCTGGTGGGTGCAATTACAGGAATATGACTGCTCTATAGAATACAGGCCAGGCTCACGAATGTCACACGTTGACGCGCTAAGCCGCAACCCCGTTGATGAAGCTTACGTTGAAACTCATGTATTGGATGTTCTTGAATTGCAAAAATCGGATGAAGATTGGATCATTACCATTCAAAGCGCTGATGACGAAGTAAGACAAATTAAGGAAATTTTACAAGATGATAAGTCGGATAAAATATCTAATACATGCAAAAACTATAAACTAAAAAATGGAAGAATTTATAGAATCGTAGGTGACGAACTTAAGTGGTTAGTTCCTAGAGGAGTCCGCTGGCAAATAGTTAAAATGAACCATGATGATGTTGGGCATTGCGGCTTCGACAAAACTCTACAAAGAATTCAAAAGAATCACTGGTTTGCGAAGATGCGACGTTTTGTACATAAATATGTCTCGTCGTGTTTAGAATGCGATGTGTTTGATCTACATATAATTAACAGTACTGGACCTAAAACATTGCCTTGCAGTGCACCAATACTGTATCTATCTATACCAATACTTCTCAAAATGGTTCAGATAAACCCTCAAGATCCACGGTAGAGTCAACTGAATAATAATTTCTCATTTGGTAAATACTTGTTTTAAGAAGGGTATATTTCCAAAGTCACTAAAACAAGCAATCATAACACCGGTGTACAAAAGCGGAGACAGTAAAGATGTTAATAATTTTAGGCCTATTTCAGTTCTACCGTGCATATCAAAAATTGTAGAAAAACTACTTAATAACAGACTGTTAAGCTACTTAGAACATTATAACATACTATCCTCTGCGCAGTACGGCTTTAGACAAAATAGATCTACTGAGGATGCTGTTTCAGATTTAAGCTCTTTGATAGTTGAACAACTTGATAACAAATGCAAGTGCCTTACTGCTTTCTTAGACTTGCGAAAAGCATTTGACACTGTGCATCTTCCTATTCTAATTAAGAAGCTGGAATACACTGGCATAAGGGATCTTCCACTTAAATTGCTCAAGAATTACTTAAGTGATCGAACACAAAGGGTCAAAATCGACAGTTATGTAAGTAATGAATTGAATGTATCTTATGGTGTTCCCCAAGGAAGCGTCTTGGGACCTACTCTCTTCCTCATTTACATAAATGACCTCTGTGGCCTCCAGCTTGACAATGGTCGTATTTTTTCCTATGCCGATGACACTGCTCTGGTATTTTCGGGTGGTACTTGGGAGCATGTCCGCATTAAGGCTGAAGCAGGATTGGCAAAGGTTTCTAGCTGGCTCAGACAGAACATGCTTTCTCTTAATGCTTCTAAAACCAACTTCATATGTTTCTCATTGAGCAACTCCACCCAGCCTTCCGCAGACTATGCCCTTAAAATTCATAGTTGCGACAGAGTTGACAAAAACAATAATGATTGTGGCTGTCCTATGATAGATAAAGTTGCGGCTGTGAAATATCTGGGAATTATGCTGGATCAGAGGCTGTCATGGTATTCGCATATTGAGCTGGTTTCAACAAGAATACGAAAACTTATTTGGATTTTTAAAGTTCTTCGACACGTTGTGACCTCGAAGAATTTATTAAACCAAATTTACAAAGCTCTTGCTCAATCTGTTATTGCCTATTGCATTCCTGTGTGGGGTCGTGCTGCAAAGACAAGGTTTCTTGAAGTTGAAAGAGCGCAACGGTTACTAATTAAGGTGATGTACTTTTTCCCGTATATGCACTCGACAACTAAAGTGTATGACTCATGCAATCTTTTGTCAGTAAGAAAACTCTATGTACTAAATAGTTTGATTAGAATACACAAAACATTACCATACATTCATAGTACTGTCGAAAAACGACGTAATTATACAGTTGCTCCAATTAGTGCCACAAACACCTATTTCGCAATGAGACAATACTGTGCACAAATTGGACGCCTATACCATAAATCGAATCGCCTATTAAATATTTATCCTCTAACAACTGGCAAGGTAAAGAAGTCTCTTTTACACTGACTTGCAACTCTCAACTACGAAGAAGTAGAAGCACTCTTAAAGTGATTTTAATCTATACATTTTGAATTTTGATTAGAAATACGACTGAACAAACAGACTGATAAACATAAAACTATTAATTTGTAACATTGCAGTTAGACCACTAATAGCCAAAAATAGACCAGTAATATATGTATCTTTATACTTTATACTTATTTGCTAAATTTAATTTATTATTTTTTATTCTTTCTTTTGCATGCTGATATTATGTATGGTTACTATGTATAAGCATTAATAATATTTATTGTCACTGTGGAAGAGTGGAGTCTCCTGCCACAGGTATTTATACTTAAAAGGAGATTCCTTACTGTGAAACCTGTACTTTGATACTAAATAAATATATTATTATTATTATTATTAACTGAACATAAATTGGCGTGGCAAAAAGTGATCTATCTAAGTTTTAGGAATATGGTACAAAATGTAAATAAATAAATATGAAATCATCCTTATTTTGAAAGTGGAACAACTTTCAGAAGAAAATAAATTCTAGAAACAGTACACAAACAGTCGACTACCTGGTGAACTTTGCGGGAGTATAGGTAAGGACCAGTAAGATGATGATGATGATGATGATGATGATGATGAAACTCACAGTACAATCGGTGTGCACGTCGGGCCCGTCGCGGCGGAAGTAGGCGGACTTCTCGACGCGGAAGGTGACGAACACCTCGTGGCGGCCCACCGCCAGCCGCACCGTCTGCCCGTCCTCCACGCCCGCCGGCACCGGGACTGTTATCTTCTTACGCTGCACCTGGTGGGGATAACCAAACTTTATTCTATGTGTCCTAAAAGGCAAGGAAATACCAGTGACATCCAGAACTACGGAAACACCAGGAAGGTCAGCAGCATCATTTCTTCAAAAGAGCAATACACCGATCACAGATCATTATATTATGACATTAGAAGGGTGATAGGCGTGGTAGGCGCGCCTAGATTATGAGCAGCGCTTATCATATCTTTACAAAGGGAATCACAAGCACAATCATAGGCGTGCATGATTGATTGGTAAAATTGATTGCATTCCGTGCAATCAGAGGATGGCTAGCGGCGGTAAGATTGGCTAGATTTGAAATTGCCGTTCTAACGTCTTATTATATGTTCTGTTACACCGATCGCCAACCCGCCTGACTTTGGGCTGAGATGGTGACGATGAATGATGATTGTCTAAAAGTTTTGGGGTAATTTAAAAATTTTTAACTAACTAAATAGGCTGTTAATAAAGTCAAAGTAAAAATTATTAGATTTTATTAATAATACTTTAGGCAATGCAAAGAGCAACTGGCAAGTCCCTCCAAAGCATCAACCTTGGCCATTCTATTTATGGTTTTAGCGTCACACACTTTACTTTACTGGCACGATTTAGAACTAAGTTTGCTAGTGAGTAGCTACAATACATTAACCCTGTTATTCATAAAAAGTTAAAGAGCATTTTAGTTATTTGACGTATGTCAATTTAGACTGGATGTCACGTATTTACCATACAACAAACCAGAGAAGTAGACCTTCATTAAAGTTACTTAAAATCTACTGTATCTTTATGAATAACATGGTGAGAACTTACAGATTGTCCTTTCCCTTCGCACTCGACGCAGGGGAACTTGATGAGCATCCGGGAGCCGTGGCAGTGCCGGCACGTAGACCTCATTACAAATGGACCTGTACACAAGACACGACACCATGTATTTATTATTACAAAATCCATGTCTGTAGATATAAACGCAAAAAAGGGTTTTGTTATGCTTAGTGGATCTGCATAGCAAATGCAATAATGCATGTTGCATTATATTTTTTTAAACCAACATAACATAACACAACATAACATAATATCACGCCTTTTATTCCCCGAAGGGTTAGGCAGAGGTACCTGCTCAAGAGCCGGACCCACGTTTAGCCGATTTTATGCTTTATTACCAACGTGACAAGGGGCCAGCTTGTCGCCGCGGTTATAACGACCTCTACTGCGGCCGGGACCAACGGCTTAACGTGCCTTCCGAAGCACGGAATCATCTTACTTTTCGGACAATCAGGTGATTCAAGCCTGCAATGTCCTATCCAACCGAAAACAACCACAACGTGATTTTTGTGAGAAATCAATATGTGGTGTTTTCTGCGGGGATCGAACCCACAACCTGCCGTGCACTTATCAAAGGCGCGACGCGCTACGCCACTGAGCTACGGAGGCGGCTTTTTAAACCATAATGTAAATAACTTTTTTTTTTCAAACAAAAACAAAACATAGTATATTATGTCTGACTACTATTAGACTCATTACCTGATACCTCTTCTATGAATTTTCATTCAGTCCAGATCTAGGTAGGGTTCTGCAGTATGTTGTTTGACCATCATAGGTAATATAATAATAAGGTTCACAGTAAAGTATGTTGTTACAACATATGCACTGATATACTTACCTCTAGAGAAAGTCTCCATTCCACTTCCATTACAATATGTGCACTTAGTGGCCTTTGTGCCAGGTTCACAGCGGGAGCCCTGACACTTCTGACACGTGTCCACTACGTTCAATAGAACTTCCTTGTTCACACCCCTTGCTGCTTCTGTGAAGCGCAGGTTCACTACTATCTGTAATGGAGATAGAATAATAAATTAGCAACTTTATAGTTTAATTATATTTAAGTATTGATAAATATCCTAAAGAGATGGGAAACGAAACAAAAAGACCATTAAAATTATTGGAAGCTAAAGGTTGCAAATAACAGCACACACAAGTAAGGGTGGGTTGTTCCCAACGAGTACCACTAAAAACTGTACAACCTGATACTCGGTGGTAGTAGTTGGAATTTTTTTTAAAGAAGTATCAGTGGTACAGGTTTTGGTGGTACTTGTTGGGAACAAACCGTTACGGTGCTTACATAGAGATCCAGGTAACCGGTAAAGACTACACCAGTATGGGTAGATGCCGATCTATAATGTAATGAACTATTCTAATGTTAAATTATATACTCACACATAAGGAAACAGGCTGTTTCATTACCAGTTTACAATAGAAAACCCCTTACAGACAAAGATTTTTCCAGGAGACACACTGCATTATTGAAAACCAAACATCATAATATAATAATGTTCACAGGCATAATTTTAAGGTGGAAAATGTTCACAGGCATAATTTTATGAAGAAATATTTTTACTATAACAATATAATGGAACATTCAAAAACTAAAGCTTGATTGAAATATTGTTAAATTAAATATTAAAAACCAAACCAGATTTTAAACCAAATTTCTTACCTCTTGGGCAGCACCAAATCCAAACTGACTCTCAGCAAAGTCATTGAAAGCATCGCTCTTGAAGCCAGCATCACCAAAGATCTTTCTGAACAACTCTTCAGGGTCAATTGTGGATTTATATTGCCACTGGTGGGTGAAACCGTCTGCCCCACTTGGTCCGCCACCCATGCCCATCTGGTCTGAAGTGGTGCCATATGTGTCGTATTGTTTACGCTTGTTCTCGTCAGACAAGATCTGTAAATTGACAAATCTTATACTTAAACAGATAATCTATTGCAACAATTCATTATCATCATGTCAACCGAAAGAGGTACACTACTGCACATAGGCCTACCACACAGATTGCCATGCCAATCGGTTTGTGCTACTGTTATGCAGTGTAATCCTACAAACTTCACCAGAATATTTCAATTTGCTTAAAATTTCATACATTTCACTTATGAGTGGTGTTATGTATGTCTTGCTCTTGTAAGTGCACCGTTTTTATTTCCATTTTTGGACTCTAACTTAAATACCAATTTTCTTAAATTTCACAAAATAAGGCAAAACTAATAATAATAATAATAATATCTTTATTAAGCTTTCTTAACATGTATAATATGACATGGGGTCTCCTTTTAAGTATAAAATACCTGTGTTAGGAAACACCCTCTTCCACAGTGACAAAGTGTTTAAGATTTATAGAAAATAAAAATAACATAATACATGAAGAAAATAATAATATAAAACTTAGTTCTAGTAGTAGGTTACTTGCCTCATAAGCCTCGGAGACCTCCTGGAACTTCTTAGAAGCTTCTGGATCAGACCTATTAGCGTCAGGGTGGTATTTCTTAGCTAGCTCATAGTAGGCTTTCTTGATGTCCTTGCCTGAAGCATTCTTAGCCACCCCGAGAACTTTGTAGTAGTCAGCCCGAGCACCGAGATGGCTGCTACTATGAAATAACCGCTGCCTTGGGACACCAAAGTTGTCTGAAGAATTGAGGTTAGGATTACCAAAACAAGAAAAATATATGTATAAAACAAACTAAGTTGAGCTAAATGTTAAAAGATACAACATAGGCTCAATTTGTTGTTATAACACCTCTAAATGATGTAATAAAAAGCATAAAACTTACACTTTAACCTATTTTGAGTTACAGCACCGGACAGTAGCGGAACTCCTGGATATTGTTTACAACTATTACATCTATGGAGGAATCTATTAGGAGCTTTTGATATATTGCACGAAACCAAAACACTAAACGTTTTTGTATTTATAAATCCTAAAATACTCCGGCTAGGAGCCATTTTGATGGAAAATGTGTGAAGAAAGAAAAAAAAATTTTTAGAGAGAAAACGTCAAAAATGACAAATAATATAAATTGTAAAGTTGCCAGATAAATAAATAGGTGGCAGGCACTGACGCACTGGCACTTGCTTGGGACCAACTTGGTGCTTGCTGCTTGGCAAGGGTGTCTTCTTGAAAGGAACCATTTTTATTTTAAGTTGGAAATGGAAACCCTAATTAAATATTACAATACCCACTTGTACAAGTAGTATGCGTTTTCATAAACTGTTAAAATTTTAATTTCTTTCAATAAGAACAACAAGAATCCTCGCCCTCTAAGTCACTCTGCTCTGCACGATTAAGTCCGTTTTTTATTAAAATTTGTTTTTGTCGTAGGAAGATTTGATAATTAGGGATTTTGCAAAAAAACTAGGGATTTTGCGAAAACCCGGATAATTTGATATAAGGATTATTTTTTTCCAATCATCCTGACTATAAGCAGTTTTTTTGCAAAAAAAACCTAGTATAATTGAAAAATTTGAAACCTTCCTTATCTCTAATTGGCTAGATTATTGCTTGCTGTCCACACTCTTAATCTGATTGGTTCTCTGTAGCGTCAAAAGGTACTTTATAGAACCAATCAGAACAAGAGTTAACTAGCCAACAATAATCCAGCCAATCAGAGTTAAGGCAAGTTTTAACTTTTGCAATTATACTAGTTTTTTTGCAAAAAAACTGCTTTTTGTCAGTAAGATTGAAAAAAAAGTAATACTATTATCAAATTATCCGAGTTTTCGCAAAATCCCTAGTTTTTTTTTCAAAAAAACTAATTATCCAATCTTCCTACGACATATTTATTGTATTTGGCGCAGAGACATGGTTTAATAAGTTGTTGTTGTTGGAGCCAAATGAATGACACCAACAACAACAACAACTAAATTATTGTTGCCATCTACAAATATATTGACCTAGTTAACTAAAACCATTTTTTCTCCATAGCAACCTCAAATAACAGTGTTACCAATTAAAGTGAGTTTTGGCCATATAGGCTTCTTGTAAGTACCTCGGTGCGACCTAAAATTGGAATATATGACGTTTAAAAAAAATAAGTTGGTATACCCCAATAGGGGGCTTACCAAATGGTGGTGCCCTTATTTAAAAAAGTACTTATTTGTCAGGAAGTAATTTATTTAAGTTTTGCCTACATGAAGCTCGCTAAAATATCTTAAATATTTTTTAAACATTTAGTAAAACGTAGGAACTCATAAGTGTAAAATTAAATTGATTTGAGACATATGGACCGTTTTGTGAGTATTGAATGGAAGGTTTTTAATTTAAAATTTTTTTAGGAAAGAAAAAAAAGAAGTTTTATCACGCCGCGCCGCTATCAAATGGCGCTCTGCAAAAATCTATAGGCGTAAAATAAAATTGAAACTCTTCACGCGTCAGTCAAATAGTCTTTGTTTCTCATTGCACTTTCCACCTAATTATAAGTGTTTCTACATTTTACTAATATGTTTAAAAAAAAAACTAAGACATTTTAGAGGGCTTTGTGCGCATTATATACTCACTTTGTGGGACTCGTGTAGTCATATTATAACGGCCCCAAGAAGGACGACGGAACGTGGTGTCCAGCTCGCAGCAGCGGAGAGGGTCGCGGAGTTGAACACAGAGTTTGAAAGTTCTTCCGTGACCCCCTTGCTAACCAGCCGAGGAGGACACCTGCGGGGTTTAGTGGGTGTGAACCCCATATACCCTGCCACCCTCCCCCCGGGGCTGCAGGGTACTTGTCAGGAGTTTCCCCGCCTAAAAAAATAAACGATCCTAGGTTATGAAAACAAAGAATTAAACTACAGAAAACTTGAATACTAAGATAATATAAACTACTGAAGACTTGGCTGTATGGATTGACTTCCTTTGCCTGCCCAAAACACAGGCGGTTTTATTTCCGCGCGGTGTCAAAGTTTGTTATTTAATTTTCAACCTTATTCATATGCCCCGAACGCACAAGCGAGTTTTTACGGTTTTTTATACGCTGGTCCGCACACTTCCATATGATTCAATATGTTACATAAAATCCGCGCGGCAAAAAACCGCCTGTGCGTTTGAAGCCTTATTTTTTTGCATATTTTTTCTGTTTTTTTTTGGCGATTTGTTCGGGGCCAGCCTAGCAACACTAATTTTATTCCAGGGCAACGGTAGGCAAGATAATTTATAAACAAAAAAATAATTTTAAAAATGCCATGTAATTTATCGTTTTTCAAATTATACTACAGTAATTTTATAATAGTATATTGCATTAAAGTTCATAATTCAGCTAGGCCAAGTGAGCTCCTACAATCATGGCTTCGATAAGTATGAGGGATCAAAATAAGATAGAACAGCAGGTGAGTTGAATTCCAGTCGAATTTTCCTTATTAAAATCGGTCTGTAATCGCGAAAAATGTAGTTCAACATGTAGAAAATAGCAGTTACAATTGTGTAATTATATTTCAGCGCCAATTATTGGAACTGAAGATGAAGCAGAAGCGTCAGACTGCGGGCATGGTCCAAGCCAATGATTTGAGAGTCAGCTCTGCCAAACGTCCTATATCTAGCAGTAGATCAAGAGAATTACATGGTAAGCTGTGTTGACTACATTTTTTGAGACACATTCAAGTGTTTACCTTAACCACAGCACATTGTAATGAAAGAACTAACTTGGGCTGTGTGTGGTAACTGTTAGCGGCCTACTGATTTGGTGTGTATCAGTTGAGTACCCCCTTTTATATATTAGAAATGGAGTGATCAATACACAGTTTGCATGTAACTCTGCGAACTGTGTAGAGTATGCGCCAAACTTTCAATATATGAACACTCCATTTCAAATATATGGAAGCATGTAACTAAAATAAACCAATACACAACTATCTCAATTGGCAGCTAATAGTTTCTTACTGTGGACACAGCCTTACTGTGGTGTGATCTATGACTAATGTTCATGTGTCATAATTTGATATAAACTAGTTTCATTCACATTCTATACAGGATATGATGGTCCCATGCAGTTCATGATGTCACCGGTGAATCCTGACCAAGTGATACCGTTGCAGACTAATAGGATATCCACATATGATGGTAAACATTTTATATACTTATTATTTTATTACTATTATTATTACTTACTACTACTATGTTTGCTTTGCATTATAATTGATTTTGTTTTCAACTAATACCACCAATGTGCACCACAAATTATATTTGTTGACGGTTACTCTATGTAATGTTTGTAGTGTCGTCCTCACTTAGAATTTGTGTTACTTTACATGGTGGTTACCAGGCTAAACTATATCCTATGTGATTGATTTCATTTTTAATAAGCTGCAACAGTCTGGGGTGTGACAGTATACTTCATAAAACCTCATATTGTAATGTAAAATTAAGCTAATATCTAATTTGCATCTGTGTAATGTATGTAAGTACAGATCTGTACCAAAGTTGAAAAGGATTTAGCAGGTTAAACCTTATGCTTTAGCTTTACAAGTAATTGACTCTTACAGTATACCCCGAACGCATCCATACAAAAAGAGAAAAAGTTTTTCTATGTTTTCCTTTTTTCAAAATTCGCGTTATATTCAGACTTGGCTTATAAGTGAAATGAAATGCAAAGATTTTGTGATAAAAAATTGATAAATTTTTAGTGGTTTTTTTTTGTACAAAACCAATAAAAAAAAAGGAAAACATATGAACCTAGATTATTTAATGCTGAAGCGAAGGACATCAAAATCATTGTGATTTGCTAATATTTAGGTAGTGAAAACGTTTTTCCCAAATATTTCTTAAAAAAATTAACTCTCTCTCAGGGAGTGACAGCATGAGTTATTTGTTTCCTAATATGTTTGCATTGCTATACTGCCCTCTCAAGACATAAAAACTATATCCACAGAGCTAGGCAACCAAATAGAAGTACTAACAGTGGGTGAAGGATGCGGCAGCGATGAGGAAGATGACGAGAGTGTGCCAGTATGCAGCATGGGGAGGGACGCCAGTACTGATGATATCTGTGCGGACGCGGCTGTGGCACCGCTGCACTCTGCCAGCCGGAGCAATCGGAGTGATGAGTCTAATCAGGTGTGCTGTCATATATTCCGTAATGACTGCTGCAAACTGCTTGAGATATGGAATTATAGGCCACATTAAACAGCACTTACATTTAGCTTTTTTATACCAAATCAACTTTTATTTAATCTAGAGAAATTTATTTTATTATTATACAGTTATTATGTAATAAGTAAAAATATACTTTTTAGTGAGATGAGAAAAACTAAACTTAAGCTTCTGGAACAGTTAAATCTACTAGGTAAGTCTCTGCGTAGTTTTAAATCAAAAGCAAAAATCGCTTTCCAAGCAAAAACTGCTTAACAGTTTACAGTATGAAAGGAATCATCACAGTATGATAACTATAAAGCAGTACTAATTTCGCCGTTTCACGTATTCAATAATAACATTTCTAATTCTCACAGGCAGCAGAAATAGAAGGTTCAGTAGAAGGTGCGGTGGAGACGTTTGTGGTGACCCCGGCGCAGCACGGCACGCTGTACAAGTGCCGCATCGCCCGCGACCGGAAAGGCATGGATCGTGGCTTCTACCCCACGTACTTCCTGCATCTGGAGAAGGATTATGGCAAGAAGGTTTTTTTGTTAGCTGGTGAGTACTGATTTTGTATTATTGTGTACATATAGGTACTTTAAGGAGCTAATCCTAAAACCATAGGTCGGGCTTGCCATAACGTGCTATGATAGGCACGCCACTGCAATGGCTACAAACCTTAATTGAGGTCCTTAAAAAGATGGCAATAGTTTTCAAATGATATAAGCATATACCGAGTAATTGTCATCGGATTTCCACTGTTTCTATTATTCAGTCAACCAACCTACCCTCAGGTCGTAAACGCAAAAAGTCAGCGACCTCGAACTACCTAATATCGACGGATCCGACGGAACTGACCCGTCACGCGGACAGCTTCGCGGGCAAACTGCGCTCCAACCTGCTCGGCACCGCCTTCACCGTGTACGACGCGGGCAAGGCCTGGCGCAAGCAGCGCGGGGAGCGCACGCGCCAGGAGCTCGCCGCTGTCGTCTATGTGAGTTCACCATTTCAGCCGAAAGACGTCCCTTGCTGGACATAGGCAGGCATCCATCATAAATCGCTGGTCTTGAGCGACCCTCATCTAGTGTAGGTACTCCCGCGACTCTCACCGTCGTCTGAACGCCTTGTGGGGGACTGCGTCTTCCGGCTCGCGATCGCTACTCGAGAACTATTCGGCTCTTTCGGACAATCCAAAGAAAATCATCAGCGAAATCAGTAATGGGCATGTTATATCCAATGATTATCTACTAGTTATATGTAATTCTAAATTTTATTTTGGCATACATCAGGGTAATAAATTGTGCCCAATACTTTTCACGGAGCATACTTTTTAATTTTAGGACACAAACGTCCTCGGCTTCAAAGGTCCACGTAAGATGACGGTGATCCTCCCCGGGATGACGCCGGACCGGCAGCGAGTCAGCATCACGCCGCACGACGACAGCGAGACCTTGCTAGAACGACAGAAGACTCAAAATCTTGATGACATTGTCGTTCTACACAACAAAACGCCCGTGTGGAACGATGAGACGCAATCGTACGTGCTCAATTTCCACGGCAGGGTAACTCAGGCGAGTGTTAAGAATTTCCAAATTGTGCACGACTCGGAGCCAGATTATGTTGTGATGCAGTTCGGGAGGATATCAGAGGATGTTTTCACTATGGATTTTAGATATCCATTGTGCGCCTTGCAAGCGTTCGGCATCGCGCTCAGCTCGTTTGACAGCAAGCTTGCTTGCGAGTGAATTTTGTGTTGCCATTTTATGATGTCGTTCAGTAAGTTCAAATTATTATAAGTAAAGTCAAGCAGGCGTTGTGACGTGAAGCATTTTAGTTGACTGTCATCTCATATCAGCATTTATGTTAGTCTTTAAATTGAGGCTATTATTAGATTACGTAGCTTCTTTGAAGTTTTTTTTTATAACTGCACAAATAAGTTCTTTATTGTATTGTCGGTTGTGTTCGCACAAATTTTTAGAACATTAATGATATAAGCCGCTCACTTAAAGGTTATTTTAATAAAACGATGACAGCCTCATGCGTTCTTGCTCAGAATGAATACGTTTGAGCGAGACAGGTATGATATAGTCATGGTTTTATTAAACTTTTCTTTGTGCGCGGCTTATATCAGTATTGTACTGCACAGAACAAGTATTTTGAGTAGTCATACTATACTAAATATAGTGAATCAGTGTCACATATCTCGTGGTAGATATTAGAAAATAATATAATTACTAGTCATTTTGCATTTAATATACCTAGCAAATGTGCTCAAGTGCTACAAAGTTTTCAGTTAAGACTTTAATATGTGGAAATATAGTTAGTATTCATATCGCACAAACAGTCGATTATGCACATAATCCGATTAAATATACATAGATTGCTACATATTCCTAATTATTCAACAGAGGCTACAATTTGACCATTGTTACTCAATAAATTAAAAAGAACAGTATTGGGTTAGATAAGGGTTTTTTTGTTAACAGAATGACAATAACTTTGTCCTGCCCACTGCCTCCAGTATTTAAAAAAATACTTTTTTTAAATTGAAATACGTATAAAAATAAATTGTGTAAAAATAAAACAAAGTATTAAAATGTGTGCCTATTATCAGGTAAGGTTAATATACGTGTTAGTTGATATAAATGTAGTTTTTAAAAGAATGTACTATAGATAAAATAAAATATTTAAAACGTCAATATTAAAACGAGCTTCATTAAATCGGTGTTTAGACGGAGTAGGTAGTTCACGAATATAACATATTTAATACAACGTTTTTTTAAAAAACGCAAAATGTCAAAAACCCAATCAGTATTTCAGATAATAAAAATATCTCACTCAAAATACAAAATATATATTTTTTGTATTTTATGTTGTTAGCTATATTTGAAGACATATTACGTTGTTCAGTAATGGAAATGCTTTCAGTTTAATTTTTTTGCGACAATTTTCTGTAAATGTTCAGTGATCGCCATTTCCGCGCTGAATGAAATAATAAAAAACGAAAAAAAAACAGAGTTGCTCATTAAAAAAAAAACACATTTTGCCTATGAATTCTTCTCGAGAAGTTCTCGTTGTATTATAAACAAGTACTTTCTCGTTTTGCGTTAATTAGAAAACACCTTGTACCTTGTATATTTGTGAAGATATACATAAACTCTACTATTCGTACATAATAAATATGTATTCTTGCTATAATATCTACAGGAATCTGTAATTAATTAAACGAGTAAAATAAAAAAATATAGAGGAAGAGAATGCGTAACGAACGATACATTCATAATCGTGTTTTTCACACAAAAGTTACAATATTTTATCATCTATAGGAAGGCCACCGAGACGACATACAAAACGTAAACAGTCCGACCGCTACTGAGTCACACTGCGGTAGTAAGCTATAAGTATCTCTATCCTTATCTCGCATATACCATTGTTCGATGTTTGTTCGTGGTAGTTCCAAAAGCTCAAAAGCAAGCATCTGACAGTTCTAAAGCTATAAACAATTGGCGCGTCGTGAAAATGCTTATCCCTGTTTGAATTGCATAAAAGTAATGCTTATTTCTTGGTTTCTTTGAATAAATAAATCTAGCCCCTGAATGTTTGTTTACGTTTTTTATCTCGTCTCCGTGGCCTTTCTTTAGTGAATTTGACTGGTTAAGAAAGTAACTATCTGTTACTGTAGGTAATTTACAAAAAGATTTTATATGGAAGGATTCATTCAGGAGTGAAGTAGTCATCGTGAAAGTTTATGTCAAATATTGTCATAGATGATAAAAATGTTATAAAAACTTTCGAGTTATGAATTTATATGTATCGTGCCTTTCCTTAAGCTAGGTTAAAATTGAATGTTGTGCCTTTGAGTTTTGTCGACTTAAAAACAGTATTTTTAATATCATAAAATTATTATTATATATTGTTTGTACCTGACACGTTGTACTTTTTAAGTGGCTATTTCATAATATTTCCATTAATTAGATATCACCTAGACAATGTCTATTAGACATTGGGTATTGAAATGCATACAGAATATATAGTTCCTATTCTAATTATTATGGAGACCACTTCTATTTATATACTGTAATGATTTGACATAAATTTTTTTCTTGATTTACCTACTATCTATTTACATAATAAAATTGAGTTGTTACACCTATTTTATCATACTGATAGCTGTCTGGTTTTTAAAATAATAATGTAACTAAAAAATATCGATGGTCGTAGCATATAGTAAGTAACTCTCAAAAGCTTGTAAGTATTGATGTTTGGAGGTTTGTTCCACTTTCACGGTAAAACTACTGGGCAGTTGTTTTTTAATTTAACAGTTTTATAGTAAGTCGTCAGGATAGCACATAGGCTATAATTTTAATGATGATGTGTGAATTTATATCAAAATCACAAGGTTTTACGGCTAGTACACTAGTACAAGTACTAGTATCTAAAATTGTTATGAAAACTCGGGCTATTTTTTATTCTAACGCCGTATCCTACTTATAATCATGATTAATATCTGGGCCATATTCTTGCCATTGCAGATTTGTTGTAAAAAACAAAAAGCTCTCTGTGCATAGGTACAATTTTCCCTGATATATATTCAAAACAGGTGTGATTTTATACTTATATATCGTGATTTTGTAACTTTTTAGTATAAATTCGACTGGCTTCGTTTGTACATACCCTAGTAATTCAGGACAACTAATAATTATTAGTTTATTTTTATTTTAAAATATTAAATATGAACAAATTAAAATTAGGTAATGTGTTACCTTGTGGTAGCTTATTGATAGTTTTAGATTAGGTTGTATTGTATATTTGTGTATAGTCGTATTATAGAAGAATGCAAAGGAATTAATGTATGCACAAATTAGTATAATGTAAGTAGGTACCTAAGTTAGTGTATCACGGTTGCACTATATTTTTTCAATATAATATTTAATATGAATATTATACCTTACCACAACTATTAATAAAAAATATTCATAATATGGCGGCAAGGATTTTTACTGATTTAGATTTTTCAATCTTATTTTCATGAGCTGAGAATGCATTTGTTGGGCTACCGAGGAATACAGAAGCATCCCTCAGAATTTCATGAAAGATAAAATTCTCGACTCATGAAGCAATGGTTTAAAAAAAACATAATAAATCAGACAAAAAATAAAATCCTCTGCCGTGCCGTGACGCGGACAGGCGTTTGGCGAATCATGAAATCATTATTATATGTACTAGGTACCACAAAAAAAACGCACAAATTATCATTATATATACTTTCGAAACAATTTATGTACTTAAGTTATTAATATGGCTAATGTGATTATTTTTAATTTTTACTGTATTATATTTGTACTAGAGGCTGCCCCGCGGTTTTTCCCGCGCAGATTTCTCATAAACACAAAAATCCCGTTTTTTCCCGTTCCCGTGGGAATTTCGGAAAATCCTTTCTTAGTGCTCACCTACACTCCCTAAGGAACCTACATGCCAAATTTTAGCCCGCTACGCCCAGTAGTTTCGGCTCTGCGTTGTCTGTCAGTCAGTCAGTCAGTCAGTCAGTAACGGAAGAGTTTTATATATATTAATATTTAAAAAAAATACTTAATGCAGCCCTCACCTCACTGCTCGTTCGTTGGCTGTTTATAAGTAAAATAATAATTTGAGTAGGTTTGTGCTAATTTTGCATTATATTGATTCAGTATTAATCTGCTTTTCATGTAGGGTACATACCTCTTGCATTTTATTGCTAGCGCTTAGCTTTTCTGCTGCTAGCACTTTCGCCGAGTCGAAACGAAGATAAGCGTTTTTTATGTTGATAGAAATGTCAACATTTCAGCATTAATAATATGTAAAATCTAAAGGAAAACTAATGAGGTATTGGTGTTAAGTTGTTTTTTTTTTGTCACATGAAGTGAAGCAGCCGGTTTGGCGCAAGAATTAGTTTCGACTCTGGTTTTAGAGGTGTTTTTTACGTTATCATTTCATTACTACTTACACAAGATTTGTCTTTAAAAATTACTATACATTCCATACCAGTGTTTAATTTGTGATAAAAGTGTGGAAATCATGGTTTGTTTTTATAAATAAAATATTAAAATACAAGTGAGCATTTTCAATTGTATATAAGTACCTACATTGACTAGAGAATATTCATACTGAGTATTTCTGACAAGTTAGTAATAAAGATAGATACATATTTTAGATAAATATGAGATAAATAAAATATTTATTTCGGTAAGCAATACATACACAACACACACATAAATAAGTTAAATCAATACATAGCTAGTATTAAATAAAGTCGCTTCCCGCTTCCCTATGTATGCTTAAATGCTTATATTTTTAAAACTATGCATTTGATTATATTGAATAGATAAGAGTGATTCAAGAGGAAGGTATATAAGTATAACCTAATAGGTACATGCACATTGCACAAGTAAGTAATAGGTTAGGCAGGCGGTACGAAGTTCGCCGGGTCGTAGACAACCTAGTAAAAAACATTAAGGAAATGATAGGATAATAAATCAAAGGAGCGATACAGCTCACCATAACTAGCAACTTTCCACAACTGATCGTAATCTCAGTAAAATACAGGTGTTCGGTTCTATACATTGATTCGGGAAAGCTGATATTTTTGTTAGTAAGGTAGGTATGGTCACAGGCACAAGTTAAATAATAGTTATGTACATACTAAGTAAGTATGGTGAGCTGAAACCCTTACGCGCGTTTTGATTTGTATTGCGTTGCGTCGAATAGACCAGATGCGGTGTATAACGGTAACGGGTAGGTATACTCGCTCATTGCAAGCGTTGCGTTAGAATAGCACTCTCGAAAAAAATTGGATCTTAAACGTGGTTTACGTGGTTAATCCTAATAAACTTAAATTTTTCGAATGGTAGTATGGAACTTCATACTGACCACCGGAGCACATGGGCTCCGAGTTGAGTCAAGGGGTATGAAGCCATACACTGTGTCCGGGGAAGTAATAACCTTATTTAAAGGGTGTATTCTATGAGTAGTAAGGCTACTTCAGTTACTAACAAAATAACCAAACATTGCCTTTTTAATTTTTAATGAAAGTGGGTGAAAAAATAATTTTTTTTTTTTCATTTCTTTTAGGGTTTTTCAAAGTTATCACAAAAAAACTAATACCTACCTAAGTACTTACCTACTTACTGTTTTTAATTTTTTGTGTTTTATTGTTAGCTTTTGAGTTATTTTGCTAGTTACTTAAAAGTAGGCTTATTTTGTTAGTTACTTAAAAGTAGCCTAACCTACTTAGCCTTCGATCAAGCAGGACCTAAACTACGCTTCTGTGAGCCTGAAAATTATGTTATTACTTCCCCGGACACACTGTATAGTAGCAATACTCAATATATTTATAGCAAGGCATGGAAGTAAGAGTCCTTATTCTGAGTAACTAGGATAGGTTACTTGGCTGTATGTTAGCGTTTCCCATCTCACTGTGTTCACAAGCAGAGCTCTGCTGTTCTTTTGATGGGCGAAAAATACAACAAACTATAAGGCTGTACGGCTCAAGGCCTTGCCCTTGAGAAGAAGAAAAAAAAAAAATTATATAGTCTGTCGAGCAAATCTGTGAATCAAACAAAAATAAAATACTTTTTGGAGGGTCGCGAAAAGAAGATGTCGGACTTTTTCCGCAAGGACGTTATATTAATTTTCTAGCGAAATAGTATGTCCCGCAAAAAAATCCGTGTGATGTGAAACATTAAAATGTGGCAGTGGCATCCACCCTGGCATTTCAATGGGTTAGTTTAGGAGCATTTTAGGGAAAACAAGGAAACTGAAACTACTAAAGATATGGCTGTATAAACTATGTTCCTTTGTCTGTCTAGAATTGGGCAAATATAAAACAACAAACATCAACCAAAATAAATATGGCGGATTGCTGGCTGCGAACTGGAAAAAATAAAGAATAGTAAATTTTCATAAATCTATTTAATTCATGTTGCGTTGCATTCTGATTTATAAAACTAATAGTTTAACAAAACATGGGGTAAGTAATGCGATAGGTTTTTTGTAAGACAAGTTTACGGCTACAACGACAAAGAAAAAGTTCATTCAATTTCAAACCATGCCCAACCAACCAAACCCAAACAGCTTTGCATTTTCTCGATATTACGTTCTTTATAGGGTGATTATCAGGAACCGAGTTTTAGGTCTGTCCAAGCTAATATCTCTATTAACTGCTGTCTTTTCAAAACTGTTTTTTTTTTGTACAACAAGTAAGTCGGTAGGCTCTTAGAGCATCACATAATTCAGCACATTAAATTACAGGATTTTCACAATGATTTTTTGAAGATGAAAATTCTAAGTTCTTTGGCGCGTCCATGACTTCCTTTTTTATTTCTGATATTTCTAAATGACCGAAATAACAAATTACAAATGCGATATAAATGCGTAACATTATAAATACATCTGTGGAAATTGTGATTTAATTTTGGTTTATTATTTACTACGATTTTTGGCTTACGACCCCAAAAAGTTCAGTCCGGCAAAAAATTCTAATTTCTTTGGCGCGACAAAACCGTTGATCTTACACTGTTTTAACGAGACGCACCTCTGTCTATTGACCACTCCCCGCTCTAGCTAGTCCCCCGCCAACAAATACAGGAAGCAGAGTTGCCTCGGGTATTACGGCGACAAATTTAAAATTTATTTTCATCTCACCTGTGGACTTTGGTCCAGTAAGTGTCTAATTTCTTCGATATCCCTTTTTATGTTAATATTTACAATCATCAAATTCTCAATTTTTGTGTGAATTGTATTATTAAAATTATATGCAGGTGGCAATAAGAGGTTTTATTAGCGCTAATGCTTTTTTTTTAAAATAAATTTTTTTACAAGATTTCTAATTTCTTTGTCCCTAATTTATTTGTATTTCTTTGGCATTTTGCGCCAAAGAAATTAGTTTTAATCCAAAGAAATTAGATTTAGTACAAAGAAATTATTAAACTTATGTAAAGTCGAGTATTATAAATATAACTTCATGTACAAATATAGTAAACCATAACAAACAAGGGCTTTCGATGGAAGTTTTTTTATATTTGTTGTTTCTGCTCATCTCTGTCTTTCATCAATCTGTTGTTGTGTGCCTTAAATTTATAATCGCCTGATCGAAACCAAACTAAAAAAGAAAGACTTAAAAAAAGACGAAGTATGTTTTATTAATTGGAATGACAACATAACAAGACTGCCAAATCAAATATTGAATATCGCCGTTATCTTTAAGGAAACACCTGGTCATAAGAAAATAATTATAATTTACCATAAACACAAATATTTTGATTATGCATGTTTAAAATACCAATAATTAAAGTTGATTTGAAACAAAACTTTTTTTGTTTTTATTATCTGCCGCTTGTTTGTTGCAGATATTAAAAACTTGCTAGTTATAAAATATAAAACTAATTTCTTCGAATACGATTATAATTTCTGTGGCAACATTTCTAATTTATTTGGGGGCAATTTTAAGGTCTTTGGCAGTTTCTCTAATTTATTTGGGCAAAAATCTAATTTCTTTGGGCAAAATCTAATTTCTTTGGAGAGAACCTAATTTCTTTGGCAGTCATATTTTAGAACGCTAAAACTTCGAAATGGCTCGTTCAATTTTAGGGCGAATAACATTATTTTGTAGGTTTTGACTATGTCTACAATGTATGTTTTTTTTTGTAAAGTAAATATTTAAAAAAAAATGCGCCAAAGAAATTAGTCATTTTAAGCCATTTTCTGATAATCACCCTATAATGATAGCTTTAAGATAAGCTAAGCGCATTTTCTTATTTTCATGTTATTGTTGGTACTAACCAACACAACATTATGTAGCAGCAATCTTAATCTTCATTTTGTACATACTCTCATTGGAATCCTACTGAGAAATAGCTAGAATATATACCTAGATGGTTACAATACAATAAATATCTTTCTAACCTCAGTTTTTTTATCGCCGCCAAATTAATAATCTTAATCTTTTTTTTTTCAGTTCTGAGCAATATCCAAAAGAATTTGAGAAGTATGCAGATGTGTTACCATTTACAAAGTATGGAGTATCTTCCATAGATGAATTTCAAAAAGCACAGCAAGAACTATTCAACTTAGAAAACCTCCAGAGGATCGGTCTGACTGCTGACGAGATTAAGTTGTATCAGGACAATGAGGCGGGCAATGTGGGGCACGCAAAGGCTGAGACTGAAGCTTTCAAAAGTCGTTTAGATGCCATTTATAAGAAAATAAATGACTTTTCTAAAAAAAATGACAAGTGAGAACTTCTTTTTTATTTTTTATGATTAATCATGCTAAAATATACAAAATTTATAACTATATACGGGTCATTTTCACCAAGTTTGTAGAAGAGGGTGTTATCTCCAAAAAATTGTTTTTATTTTTTTTAATGTTCTTTTGGATAAAAGAAGTCTTGCTATATATGTGGCTGAGCTTGGAAATATCTAGGAGGCTAAATATAAATATTTGAAAAATAATACGGACATGTGTGTGACACAAGCATACATGTGTGTGACTACTGAATAGTTATTAGCTAAATAAGACATGTTTAGTGACATTTAGCCCATGTTTGTGACTTTTTCATACAGAAAATTATCATATGAATGATTCATTTTTTTTCTTTTTGATTAAAAGTTAACTTAAACAATAAACTTCAAGAAAAAATATCACAATACATGAAGTCTTGCTAACGATGCACAAATTTAAATACTCTTTAATGTTGAGATGTAGGTTTTATATTCTTTTATATTAGATTTTTTATGATTTTTTTCTCAATTCTGTCCGAAAATGTATGATATAATTTAAAAAAAAAAATCAAATTAAGACTGCTACTAACTTTAAGCAATTCGCTTATATCAGTCAGTACATTATTGCTTCTATAGGATTATATCCTCGCTATATACAAACAAATGAAGGTTTTATCTGAAATATAGTAAGGTTTTATCTGAAATATAGTTATTTCATCTTCATAATATAATTATAATAATTAAACGCAAATATTACGTATTTTATTATGAAATTATCTATGAAAACTAACTAATGTTTAACAATTTTAATGTAAAATATCACGAACATGGTTAAATGTCACGAACATGGTTAAATGTCACAAACATGCTACTAAAAATCCATGTTTGTGACACTCATGCGAAGCCATGTCTGTGACATTTTTTGAACGTGTGCGCGAAAACCTGGCATAGAAATGACTCTAGCGGCGTGGGATTTTATTCACAATAATTTGGTACAATAATCCACCTAAAAAATTGATGGCCATTAAATTTACATAACCTCAGTGAATACAACTTAATTCATGTTTGTGATGAGACATGCTCGACAAAATAAGGTATCTAAGAATAAAAAAATAACATATCTTTACCAAATCACTTTTGCACTGCACATTGAATGAAGAAAAGTAAATGCACAATCTTATTCTTTTAAAACAAAGTGTTGCCAATTTTACCAAACCAACGAAACACAATTTATGAACGTCAGCAGACATGGCCAGATGCCTGCATGTGCTTGACAAAAAAAATTCTCACAAAATCTTTATATCAAAAAAACTTATTTATAATCATTATGTTAGTTTATATTTTGCGTAGTTTTGTCGATAAATTATTTCTAGTTGTGAATGTTTGATTAGTTTGACAAAATAATGAATTGAAAAAAATTAAAAAATTAAAATATGTCAAAAAACGGATTTCTCACAGACCATGTTCCGTGACATTTCAGTATAAATTATCCATTATTTTAAAGTAATAACTATTTGTTATTCCTTAATTTAGCATACGTATAATAAATACAACAAAATATACATTTTAAATAAGTTTTCATGGTAAAAAAAATAAAAATTAAGGGTAAAAAAAGGTCTTCACACTTTAAAGTAGTAAATGAAAAGTACCCATACACCTTGTGTTCAGTGTGTCAACAAGTAATTTAAAATATCCTTTTAAATTTTCAGTTTAAATTCAGAAGAAGCAAGCACGTCAGGAATTGACGCAATAATTGCTGAACAACTACTCAAGAAGCCACCAAAAACATACCCAGAAGGGCATCCCATGAATAACCTGCAAAATTTAGAACAGGACTTATTTGGTCATCTAAAATGTGATGACATGGTCTCAGTTACAAAGAGACGCAAACTGTTGCGACGCCTTGAGAGAAAGCAGGATAGAATACTCTCCCAAGGCCAAAGCTTAGCACCACCACCACCACCACCTCCTGTGGCATCAACCAGTAAATCTGTTGAAGAGCCAAAACCAGGTAGTTTGTGGGATGTAAAAGAGATGGTGGACCGACCTAGGAAAAGTCCCATAGCGGAACCGATCGGTCCAAAGAAACCTACTATGTACTCGGTAAAAGAAAACAAGATTGTACGTTTGGAGCCTGTTTCAGCAGCTGCAGAGGGAGCGGAAGAATACCGAGCTGTGGATATTGTGGTGCCCGTTAATGAAGCTGAGGAACGTTTGTTAGAAGGCACCAAGATGAGTATTGATGATATAAAGAAAATGGAAAGATTCAAGGACTATGATGCTGGTACTCCTTCTAAGGTAAACTTATCTGACAAACAAACTTTTAGACCCTGAATGCAAATTGATGTTTAGTCTGATTGCAGACAGGTATCTGCATTTGTTGAAACCGTAGATTTGTACTTTGCAGTTATAGTTAGCATTAAAGCATGAAACTTGGCACACTTGTTGCTTAGGTGGCCCAGACTGAGAATCGCTCGGGAGGGAGCGGGAGACCCCCCTCTGGGGGGCGGGGGGAGGGGGTGAAGTTTTCTTCTGCCGCGCGCGCTATTGATCCCTATTGCTGCTTTTTTATAGCTACTATGGCAAGTGTGGTGTCATTTTCGGATAAGGCAAAATAAGGCATTAAAAATTTTTACAACCTCTTCCGCGGTGTGTTTACTATTTTTTTTAACACATATTTAACCGTATATTTTTGAAAACTGCATGAATGCAGCTTTTTAAATATATTTTTATTTTGTTGATATCTATACTCATTCAAAAGATATCGACATAATAAGATTTTTTTTTTGTCAACAATTATCTATTTTATGGTAAATTCCGATTTTTTTGTATGGAAATGTAAATAAATTGTTCCAGAAATGGATTCCTCATCCTTAAATTATCCGAAAATGATACCACACCTGCTCTTGTAGCTATAAAAAAGCAGCAATGGGGATCAATAGCGCGCGCGGCAGAAGAAAACTTCACCCCCTCCCCCCGCCCCCAGAGGGGGGTCTCCCGCTCCCTCCCGGGCGATTCTCAGTCTGGGCCACCTAAGTAACAAGTGTGCCAAGTTTCATGCTTTAATGCAGAAAATATTGGTTCCCATACATTTATTGGACTTAACAAACCCACTATTAAACTAAAATTGTGCAGTCAGAATGTAGTTAAAATAGTCTGTCTACAGAGCAAGACAAGCACAGAGACAGTAATAATAAAATGAATCCTCCGTTCTTATAGTCACTTTTGTGTGATGTAATGTCATATTATGACATATTATGTATATGAATCTGTTTCACTCTTTGATGCGCAATGTTTTTGTTCTCAATGACGATTCCCGTTCACTTTAAATTATGACTAGCTGTCCCCGCGAACTTCTTCTCGCGCCTTACAATTTGTATGGGAAAAAGATATTGTTACTTTTATTACCTTCCTCTAATTTTTTCCATATTTTCTCAGCTTTTAAACCTTCCCTGGACTAATACTAACATTTTAAAACCAAAATCTGCTCAATCGGCCCGGCCGTTCTCGAGTTTTAGCGAGACTAACGAACCACGATTCATTTTTATATGTGTCGTAGTAAGATTTGATAATTAGGTTTTTTGAAAAAAACCTAGGTATTTTGCGAAAACACGGATAATTTGATATAAGCATCACTTTTTTTTTTCAATCATCCTGACATGAAGCAGTTTTTTTGCAAAAAACCTAGTAAGATTGAAAACTTTGAAACCTATAATCTACTATATCTGATTGGCTAGTTTATTGCCTGCTGGTAAACTCTTATTCTGATTGGTTCGTTAAAATATCCTTTGACGCTACAGAGAACCAATCAGAATAAGAGTTTACCAGCAAGCAATAAATCTAGCCAATCAGATTATAGGAAGGTTTCAAAGTTTTCAATCTTACTAGGTTATTTGCAAAAAAAACTGCTTCATGTCAGGATGATTGAAAAAAAAGTAATGTTTATATGAAATTATCCGTTTATCAAATCTTACTACGACATATGTATAGTAGAAGATTAAGTTATACTTTGCGTTATTTACAGGTACTGTACCTAAAGAACATAGCGTCCTCGGTGAGCCGCGAGCAGGTGTCGCTGCTGTTCAACCAGTTCATCAAGAGCAACGGCGGGCCCATCGACGTGCGGCTCATGGCCGGCCGCATGCGCGGACAGGCCTTCGTTTCTTTTAACCGTGAGTTACTTTTATTAGGTTTAGTCTTCCCATTCTTCGCCGTTGCTACTTATTGTTATGTGTCTTTTTAACCAACTTCAAAAAGGAGGTTATCAGTTTGACCTGTATGTATGTATGTTTGTCCGCGATTATCTCGCTTTGGGCTGAACCGATTTTGATGCGGCTTTCAGAAATGTATTTGTTACAATCAGGAGAAGGTTTTTTAATACCTATTTAATCGACTTCGAAAAAGAGGAAGTTCTCAGATTAAGTGTGTATGTGTCAGTTTGTTGCAGGCGGGTCTCTTTTTTTGTAAAAAAGACATTATTTGATTAAAGGCTTACAGGTTTCGAAACTAGCGCCACTTCCCATAAATAATTAATTTATTCTAAACCATGGCCAAAATTAAAAATATGCGTTTTAGACAATCTTATCTTGGGAATCAAAGACGCATATTTTCGTTATTACGTTTCCTGGATCTCCCTAAAATGTCCCAATCCAACACCAAAATAAACAGTGTAACTTTGTATTACAAAAGCATTTTTTATTTTATAGACGAGAACGTGGCGATCAGCGCGCTGGAGGAAGTGAACGGCACCATTCTGGGCGGGCGGCCCGTGGTCGCGCACTTCGGCCGCGCCAGCAGCCGGATACAAGACGACAACGATTAGATAGCTACTTATACATACACCGCTGTTAATCTTCGCCTAGATATTGCCTGGAGTTTTTATTTACACAATATGTTAACAGGATTATTATTATTACTTATAAGTTATTTTATTCAATTTATATCAGCTCAATTGAAATCCTGCCTAGTTCCTGATGGTTTCAGTGTTTATTTCTTTGTTACAATTTAAATTATATCAATATTATTTTAGTGTGAATTCTGCAGGCAATAAGTAAGCGATTGTTTATAGAGTAATAGAGTGTAAGGAAGATATTTTTCTACATTTTCTACGATTTGCGCACGATTTTACTAGAAACACTAGCAGGGCCAATTAACAATTTTACATTTAGATAAAATTTTGTAATTTCAATAATTTTCTTGTGCTCTCGGAAGTCGTATAAAAAACAGAAGAATACTTTTACATTTACAATGTCTGACATTGAAGATTTTTTAATACATTATCTATGTAGAGTATAATTTTATTATTATTAATAAGTTGATTATACATAATTAAAATTTACACATATTGTATGCGTAATTAAGATAGATATAAGATTATTACAATTATATTTATGTTGTAAGTGTCAAACAGTTGTTTGAATTTTAAACATAAAAGAATTATCCCCTCCCACGAAATAAAGTAAAATAAAGTGATAATCATTTATTACAATTATGAATATTATCAAAAACATATGAAGTTATAATTATCTTAGAATTACACATAAGTCGCTTCATTTAAATATTGTAAGATCAGCAAGTTTCCACTTTCTAGGTATATTTTTATACACCTCCAACTAAGCATTACATACATTGACAAGTTATTATCTAGGGCTGAAATTACACCATAAGCATACAATTTAACATACACTTATTATTAATTCACATTACATCACTCTCTTAGCTGACTTTCCTGCAAGTGAGAAATTGTTTATTCATTGGGTAAAATAAAAATCTATTTCACCTATTTTTTTCTTATGATGCACTTTATATGTTCAACATTAGTCACATCACATCCCCTTTATTGGCAGTGCAATTAATAATGCACTGCGCCAGATGAGGGGACCTAGTTGCCCTCCTTGGCGGAGGACTTGCGCCGTCTCTTGACGGCGCGTTTTGGAGATCATTCGGCCTCCTTTTTTTCTTGTTGCTCGTCCGCTGAAAGAATTTTAACTGAATTGTTATGAAATGTTACAAAACAGATGAGGAACTTTTACATTAAAATTAAACATTCATTGATATATTGGAAAAAGTATAAAATCTGGAAATCTGGAATATGTTTGTTTATTCACCGGGGCTTGTGACGTCATGCAACCTAATTAATTTCAAATAAGTCCTTATACCCATTAGTTAGGTACTTAGATATTACAACGGTGATAAGATGAGAAGCGAACAATACTCACGCTTGGGTTGTTCGTGCGGCTGCGGCGCGTGCGCGGCGTGCGGCCCGTGGGCGTAGTGCTCCGGCATGTGCGGCGCGGGGCCCGGGGGGTGGTGCGGCGCGGGGCCCGGGGGGTGGTGCGGCGCGGGGCCTGGAGGATGGTGGGGCCCGGGGCCCGCGTGGTGCGGCGCGGGGCCCGGCCCGCCCGGGTAGTACCCGTACGGGGGAGCGAAGCCGGGCGCGTAGCCCGGGTAGTACCGCCCGCCGTACGGCGCGCCGTAACCACCTTCAAGTTTATTACATTTTAATACTATTAATAAATTGCTGTTTGGAGAGTGCACTTTATGTGGTGATGAAAATTGGGGTTGATGTAGATGAGCGAGCTTTTGGTTACAATTAGCGCTTTATTAGAGTGCAGCCGAAGCGAACCGAGCCGAGCAATTGAGGAGATTAGATTAGTGCCAGACGACAGTTTTTTACAAATAAAAAATAATAATTATCGAATGCTAATCTAACTGTAAACCGCTAAGGTTTCAAATGTTTGCAAGAAAATTTATCAAAATGAATTATTACCTGGTCCTGGCGGACCGGGAGGTCCTTGTCCGGGCGGACCCCCCGGAGGTCCTTGCATGCCAGGGGCCCCGGGCGGTCCCTGGGGCATCCCTGGACCTTGTGGCATCCCTGGGGGACCTTGAGGCATTCCAGGTGGACCTTGAGGCATCCCTGGAGGACCTTGCGGCATTCCTGGGGGTCCTTGCGGCATCCCAGGACCCTGTGGCATGCCAGGTGGGCCTTGACCCATACCAGGCGCTTGCGGCATGCCAGGCTGGCCCTGGTTCGTTCCTGGACCACCGGGTGGGGCTGGTGGCATTCCTGGTTGACCATGGCCTTGTGGCATTCCGGGGGGACCTTGAGGCATCCCAGGAGGTCCCCCAATTTGAGGATGTTGTGCTCCAGGATTTGGAGGCATCATCATCGCTATAGGAAAGCAGAAGGAGATTCAAAATATTGAATAATAAATAAATAAAAGTGGCAACTTAAAAAAAATATTAAATTCCCTGAAAAATGATAATGTCGTTCAGATTAGCTGGACTAATGTTAGGACAGCAAACCATTATTTTTTATCGAAGAAAGCGAGATACGAGATTTAGGATACAATCAAATATGCGCGAGCTACTGTCAGACAAACATTCTTACTCATATTTAATCAAAATACCAGAGACTCAGATAATGATACAGACAGATAGTTTAGATGGATAAGAAAGATATGTAATGTAATTTAAGAACCTGAAATTATTATCTAAAATTAAGCTAATAAATAACCGTGATGCGGCTGCGGCGACGTGAGATGCGGCGGCCGCGGCGGGCCGGCGGCGGCGGCGTCCGGCGCTGGCTCCGGGCCCTCCTCTTTCCTATCCGCTAAAACATTTCATACATAGTGTTATTGTTACAATATGTGACCACAGGATCCAATTTTTTTTTTCTAATGCTTTATGGACGTTTACAACTGTACTGCATATTTGAGTTGACTATTTTTAACCGACTTCATTCGAGGAATGTAACGACATTTTTATTCCGAAAAATGCATCAAACTAATAACAAATAATCAATACAACCGATATTACCACTGCTGGACATAGGTCTCCCACATAGATTACTTACCACAGGGGCAAACATTGCGGAAAGAATTCGCAGTATGGCGGTTTAATTCTTCTATCAAAAGACTCAGCTGCTCTGCCTAAGAAAAACCAAAGAGTTATCCACAAAAAAAAACTTCACAAAATACGAATTTCGCCCCAACTAAACGTTCCACACAAACCTATCTTGCAAAAAAAATTGCAAAATTACAATTTTTTTTAATTTTACTGAGATTAAAAAATTCTTAAGACTAACCCTCTTCCTTGAGGTCCTTCTTGTCCGCGGCGGCGTGGCTGAGCTCGGTGGTGCTGCCCTCGGCCTTGCCCACCTCGCTGGTGGTCACCTTGTCCACCTGCGTGGGCGGGTTGGGCCCGTTGCTCTCCGCCTTCACTGGCGTCGCCTCTTGGTCCATTGGCTAAAGATACGTTATAAGGATTGGATTTTTTTTTAAATACAGCTAAAGAATTACCATAAAGTACTTAATTACAAAATGCTCACTGTAGTAATTAAAAAAATTGCTGTGTTCACATAAAGAAAAATTTACTTAGCTCCTGTTATAAATACCTACAGCATTATTAGGCCGCCCATTGCATGCAAATTCAGTTTGTTTGTACCCTGTATTTATTAATGTACTTTTGTATTGTATGCAATAAAGTGTTTTCTATTCTATTCTATTCTATTATTAGCCTAAACTCGATTCCCGCAAGTCACTCATGCGATAATAATGAGCCGTGTCACTCGCGCGGGTGCGTCTTTTACTTTATACGTATCAATCATGGTCGTTCGCAGGCGTCGCCTTTCGCGAGCCTATGGTTCATAATACGGTGACGTGCCTCACCAGTGAGGCGCTGTGACACCCTGTATAGACCCACCTCGTCCTTGGCGCTGGGCGCGGGCGCGGCCCCCCGCCGCAGCTGCTCCACGGCCGCTGTGACACCCTGTATAGACCCACCTCGTCCTTGGCGCTGGGCGCGGGCGCGGCCCCCCGCCGCAGCTGCTCCACGGCCGCTGTGACACCCTGTATAGACCCACCTCGTCCTTGGCGCTGGGCGCGGGCGGCGCGGGCGCGGCCCCCCGCCGCAGCTGCTCCACGGCCGCTGTGACACCCTGTATAGACCCACCTCGTCCTTGGCGCTGGGCGCGGGCGGCGCGGGCGCGGCCCCCCGCCGCAGCTGCTCCACGGCCGCTGTGACACCCTATATAGACCCACCTCGTCCTTGGCGCTGGGCGCGGGCGGCGCGGGCGCGGCCCCCCGCCGCAGCTGCTCCACGGCCGCTGTGACACCCTGTATAGACCCACCTCGTCCTTGGCGCTGGGCGCGGGCGGCGCGGGCGCGGCCCCCCGCCGCAGCTGCTCCACGGCCGCTGTGACACCCTGTATAGACCCACCTCGTCCTTGGCGCTGGGCGCGGGCGGCGCGGGCGCGGCCCCCCGCCGCAGCTGCTCCACGGCCGCTGTGACACCCTGTATAGACCCACCTCGTCCTTGGCGCTGGGCGCGGGCGGCGCGGGCGCGGCCCCCCGCCGCAGCTGCTCCACGGCCGCTGTGACACCCTGTATAGACCCACCTCGTCCTTGGCGCTGGGCGCGGGCGGCGCGGGCGCGGCCCCCCGCCGCAGCTGCTCCACGGCCGCTGTGACACCCTGTATAGACCCACCTCGTCCTTGGCGCTGGGCGCGGGCGGCGCGGGCGCGGCCCCCCGCCGCAGCTGCTCCACGGCCGCTGTGACACCCTGTATAGACCCACCTCGTCCTTGGCGCTGGGCGCGGGCGGCGCGGGCGCGGCCCCCCGCCGCAGCTGCTCCACGGCGCGCTCCACCATACGTTGGAAAGTGTCTTCATCTACCGCCGGCTTGCAGTGCTGTGGGGGACAGGGAAACGTTGTATAAGCTGTTTCTGACAAGACAATCATACATAATAGGAGTGATTTAACTCACAAGTCGAAACTTTCATAAATAAATACTAAACATTCCATAAATATTTGCTATAATCAATATATATAAAACTCTTCCGTTACTGACTGACTGACTGACAGACAACGCAGAGCCGAAACTACTGGGCGTACAAAGCTGAAATTTGGTATGTAGGTTCCTTAGGGAGTGTAGGTGAGCACTAAGAGAGGATTTCCCGAAATTCCCACGGGAACGGGAAAAAACGGGATTTTTGTGTTTATGAGAAATCTGCGCGGGAAATACCGCGGGGCAGCCTCTAGTCAATATATATAAAACTCTTCCGTTACTGACTGACTGACTGACTGACAGACAACGCAGAGCCGAAACTACTGGGCGTAGCGGGCTGAAATTTTGCATGTAGGTTCCTTAAGGAGTGTAGGTGAGCACTAAGAATGGATTTCCCGAAATTCCCATGGGAACGGGAATAAAATGTTTTTTTTTGTGTTTATGAGAAATCTGCGCGAGTGAAACCGCGGGGCAGCCTCTAGTTTATATATATAAAACTCTTCCGTTACTGACTGACTGACTGACTGACTGACTGACTGACTGACTGACAGACAACGCAGAGCCGAAACTACTGGACGTAGCGGGCTGAAATTTTGCATGTAGGTTCCTTAGGGAGTGTAGGTGAGCACTAAGAAGGGATTTCCCGAAATTCCCACGGGGACAGGAAAAAACGGGAATTTTGAGTTTATGACAAATCTGAGCGGGAAAAACCGCGGGGCAGCTTCTAGTTTATATATAGAACAAGAGGCTGCCCCGCGGTTTCACTCGCGCAGATTTCCAGTTTTCTCCCGTTCCCGTGGGAATTTCGGGAAATCCCTTCTTAGTGCTCACCTACACTCCTTAAGGAACCTACATGCAAAATTTCAGCCCGCTACGCCTAGTAGTTTGGGCTCTGCGTTGTCTGTCAGTCAGTCAGTCAGTCAGTCAGTAACGGAAGAGTTTTATATATATTGATAAGCTGTGTTTTCCTTAAAATAAATAAACAAATCCTAATAAAAAAATGCTGTTTAATAAATTTGTTTGATGAGCTGACGGGTTCATTGTAGTTCGGATTTATTACCGCCTTTTCAGAAACACCTGTATAGGAGTATCTCTGTCTCGCAAAAGTTTTATGTAGGAATGGGTCATACTCGTATACTGCATGACGTCGACGAACTATAGACATTTATAAGTTTTGTTTTAAAATATCTATATCTCGTTTTTTTATTCAAATATAAATTGCATGAAGTTGTTTGTCAAAATTGAGGATCAATTTTTTATGTAAAAATCCGTAAGTACGAACCTTTTTGAGTTCCTCCTGGAAGGCGTCGCCGCTCTCGACGAACTTGCGCTTCTTGGCCTCGAACTTCTCCTCGATCTGCTGCAGCTCGTCCTCCAGCTTCTTCTGGTGCATCGTCAGCGACTGCACCTGCTTCTTCAGGATCTGGCAACACAACAACACTCAATGATTGTGACTGTCGTTTCCTTGAATTGAAAACCCTCTTTTATAATGAGTTTCCCGTCGCTCGAGGGTTAGTGGAAATTGAACTATAATGTCCAAGTTTTATTAGACAACTAAAAATGTTAATAATTAAGTGTTAAACAGAACTAATTATTATAAATAGAGGAAGTAACTTCGTCTGTTTGCTTTCAAGCAAAAACTACAAAACCAATTTGAAAAAAAAAAATTGGTACGGAGATTATCTAAAAAGCTTGAGAAAGGACATATAGGCTACTTTTTATCTTAATAACTAGTCGGCCCGGCAAACTTCGTACCGCCTAACCTATTAGTATTTTGTGCATATATTATACTTATAAACCTTCCTCTTGCATCACTCTATCTATTAAAAAAAACCGCATCAAAATCCGTTGCGTTGTTCTAAAGATTTAAGCATATAGGGACAGACGCGGGAAGCGACTTTATTTTATACTATGTATTGCTACCACGGGGATTAATAATTTTGCGGTTTAAAGGGAAATTGAGCTGGCGAAGCCGCGGGGCGCACAGAATGCCGCCGAGATTTTGACTACAGCCGTAATAGGAGGATTTACCCTACAAACTGTGTAAGGTAAAGTAATATTACATGCATCCGGGCCGTGGTGACGACGGAGCGCACGTCGGGCACGACGCTGTCGGAGAACACCTCGTTGATGAGGCGGTGGTTGCGCAGGTAGCGCGCGTACGACACGTGCTTCACGGACAGGCCCTCGTCCTGGTCTGGAACCGTATATCTTCCTTAGGACAACTTCTTAAGATAGCTTGTTTTGTATTTTTGCAATTAACTATTAAGAAATAAAGTGTTTCACTTCACAAGTCATTAGAAAATTATTTATAGCTAGGCCGCATTTAGGCGCACGCTGGGCGTTGCGCGGGGCGTGCTGCGATTAAATCAAACGTATAGCAATGTATGAGACCATTCGCAAGAAGCCCCGCGCAACGCCCCGCGTGCCCCTAAATGAGGCCTCAGACTGCTAATATTATTCCTGTTCCTGAGATAAACGGTGGAAGTAGGAATAGTATTTTATTCCTTAATTTGAGATTAAGTAAAATATAATGTACGTGCAGCTACGTGCTAGATAATTATAAATCTGTCACACACTTGTCACTTCGGCACTACACGGAAGACATTTTTATTTATCGTTTATTTTTTAAATATAATAATTGACCACTAACCAGACAAATTTTGACCTCTAGTGGACAATATATTTAGCCTTATGCCTAAATAAATAAAAAAAAGTAGGTATCATTGGGGTCGTTATTCTTACCATCTTCATCCTCAGCCGGCTGGATGTCGATCCTCCTGTCCTGCTGCTGTTCCTTCTGGGAGCTCTTCTTGCTAGAACTTTCCTCCTCCAGATTGCCTACTACAGAAGACTATGTCAATCACTATGTTAATGAGTCATGGTTTTAATGTTTAGATCCTATGAGTTTTTGCTTTTATAATACTCACAGGACCTGTTTATTTTTGTGTCCTGGTTACAGTTTACAGTTTAATGCAATATAATACTTTAATTAATTTATAGAAATTAATGCTACTTCGTTTATAGTTTATGCAAAAAGTTCGTTACAGCTTGACAGATTAATTTAGAATTTTAAAATATTTGTTATTCAAGTTAATTTACAAAAACTCATAGCATCTAAATATAAATATTTTTTATATTTTCAACATGCAGTTTTCCCCAACAATACAAACAAATAAGCAACACAAAACAGGGTGATATTAACAATAGCAGTGAGTGTGAATAAAAACCCAGAATTCTAGATTTATTATTATAAATTGATTGTTTTACAAAAAGCTTTTGGGTGCTGCTGCTGTGGGCTTACGCATCCTTATTGCTGTGAATCCTTGATAAAAAACATGTATATTTAGCTGAATTTTACATATTTATTTAATTTTATATTAAGTAAGTTTATGTGTAAAACATATTGCTGCTTTTTACAAATAACATAAAACTTGTAATATGACAATCCGGTGCCAAAACGATAAGCCTGCGTTCACCCTAAATTATCGAAAACTGTTTGGTCATGCTTATGGTCTTACCGACAGCCTTATTCTTGGCGGCAACATAGGCGAGGTACGCGGGCGAGTTGTGATAAGTCTTAAGACTCTTTTCATACTCCGACTACGTGTGGTGTCCGTGTGTGCGTGGTTAGATTTGTGCATGTGGGAGAGAACAGATGCATTATTTAGGTGCTTTGTTAGTCACATTTCGAATTTTGAGGTGTGATTGAAACTCGATAATAGACTGTTAAACCATAGGGCTTCGCCAAACGAGAAGCGTACATAGCTCGTGCCATGCCATGACGCTTTGGAACGAGCTTTGGACGTAACTTACCGACTTTGTATACAGTATATAAATTACGAGACGTAACAGCGTTTTGACGCTAGCGCTCCTGTATGGTGAAGCCTTTAGAGACCAAATTTGAATGCTTAAATTTCAGAGATATTTTGTTTCACAGTTTGTTGCAGATATGATTTTGTTTTTATCGTAACAAGGAAAACTTGGGTTTCTGTATATTAAACTAAAGGCTGCCCCGCTATGTCAGTGTCACCCGCGCAAATTTTCTTAAACGCAAAAATCCCGTTTTCTCCCGTTCCCATGGAATTTTGGGAAATTATTCCTTTGTGCTGCTCCCCTACACTCCCCAAGGAACCCAAGTGCAAAATTTCAGCCCAGTAGTTTCGGCTCTGCGTTGTCTGTCAGTTAGTGAGTCAGTCAGTAACGGAAGAGTTTTATATATTTATTTTCGTACAAACTTTAACACCCTGTATCAAGGCTTCATTAACTAATAAACGCAGTTTATGATATCATATTTGATATTTTAATATTATAAGGAGTTTTAGTGCTCTGTAGCTCAGTTGGCAGTGATGTGGACTGAGAAGCGTGTGCACCCGGGTTCGATTCCAGGGCGGGGCGAATATTGATATGATGAATATCGATGTTTGTTTCCGGTCTGGGTGTGATGTTTGTCTCTGTGTGTGTTTCGGGCACCCTAGATACAGGTTCTTCCTAGTTAGGGGCTCTGAGTGTGATGTGTTATTATTATTAATTATTATTATTATTTAAAAATTTCAAGTCTCTAGTGTCATTAGTTTAGATTTTTAGCAAAAAACATGTTTCACCCTGTATACGAACTCCGGAGCTAAATAAAAAAAATAAAAACCATTTATGATGTTTGTATTGTAATGTAAAAAGAATCAACAGCGTAAATTTCAACTTTCTAAACCCAGCAGTTTAGGAGTTTCATACAAACTGTTACACCCTGTATACGGCGTCCCGGTTAAGTTATCCTAAAATCCCATCTTAGTGGGTGCCTACGTGATGTAAGGAAGCTACTGTCCAAATTTCACCTTTCTATCTTCAGCGGTTTCGGCTGGGCGATGATGAGTGAGTGAGTACGTGAGTGAGTGAGTTAGTAGATCAGTGGTATTTGGATTTTATATATGTCGTGGCCATATCGATTGGCCATTTCATAATATGGCCGGCCATTTCATGAAATGGCCAATATTCGTTGGGCAGATCGTTAAAATCCTAACGTTTAACGATTTGGCCAAATGATCGTATGACTATTTTTAGCGATCATATCGTTGAATAGTTAAAAATTTAACCGCTAGTGGCGCTGTTGTTGCGTGTGTTGTGTGATTTGATGTGACGCGCCATCACGGTTTACAATAATAAAATTAAAAAAGTGAATTTAAGTGAGGAAAAAGACGATAAAAGTAAGTACAGAACAACTAAGCTTTGATTCGACGATTTGTGAGTTGTATGCAAAGCAATCGATAAACGAAAGCAACTTCAAAAACCATAGAGTTCCGAACGATTTTTTAAAGGTCCGTATTTAAATCACACATAAATCATACTCGAATTATAGTAAAATAACTTTTTTTTTACTTCTTTTTGTGTTCCGAGTAAGATTATTTATATTTAGCTAGTACTGGGAACTTTACAAATTAAATAATAGAATTTAAATTTTTAGGTTACACAACAACGATTTGGCCAAACGTGGTCGGCCAAATCGTTAAATGTTGAGGTTTCGACGTTCTGGCCAAAGTAATATTGGCCATTTCATGAAATATGCACTTTTCATAAAATGGCCGGCCAGATCATGAAAATGAAATGGCTAATTTTACGATTTGGCCACGACATATGGTATATAGATATCTATTAAAGAGTTTCTTTTAGCCTAAGTGAGTCTTGGGGTCAATAACAAATAGCTTACATCTAAAATGCTTTTGAGTTGTAATCTGCGAAACTTCGTAAAGTGCATTTATTCAATATCAAGTTATGAAACACAAAATAAACAATACAATACAAAATTATCCCACATAAATGTAGCCAATAACTGAAATGGACATAAACATTGTGTTTATTTTCACACAAACAGTGTATCCCGTGTTAACAAGCGTGATAGGTGGTATTATGTACATTGGCCCCAACAATGGGCGAGTTTGTGCCAATAAATCTGTACCTCGTGCCTTGTAAGCGCACCACTGAACGTAAGCCGGGGACGCCTGGTAAGTTTTCAACAGTTCTGTGTACTGCGCCTGGTTTTAAATAATATCGAGTTGGATTTATACATTTATGAAATATTTTGAGATTCTTCATCATTATCTCAGTTTAGAATTCCACTGCTGGACATAAGCCTCCCTCAATGACCCCCACAAGAACCGGCCTCTTGCGATCCAGCTTCATCGAGGAATTAGACTCTTAACTTTAGAGATTGAAGGACTGTATATTAAACAGGTAATATTAGTGTGTTGTAGGAATTACTCGGTCAGAATTACATGTAGCGAGCCATCTATTGTTAAAGGCTTTGTCAAACAGACGGCGCCATAGCGTCGACGCTCTATGCCAGCGCTCTAGCGCGACGCTATCGTGAGGCACCTTAAAAAAAAGCATGAATAAAAATGCCTTCTATACCTTCTCAGCCTCGTATTCATCAACGAAAACAGCCTTCTCAGTCTCAGGCAGGTCGCGCCACATGCCGCCGATGATGCGGCCGATCTCCCACAGCTTGAGGTCCGGGTGCGCCGCCTTCACGCCGTCCCACACGCGCCGCGAGTAGCGCATGTACGGCATCAGGGGCTTCTCTGGGGGCTTGGGTGGCTTGGGCAGCCCCGCGCCCTGGACAAATGAGGATTCACTGTAGCTATTGACTTGCCATAATTATAGTATGCCGGTGTCGTTTGGATACTTTTGCCACATTTTATTATCTCAGCTGAGAGAAGTTCATTGGACATCCACACAGATCAATAGTGATATGCGATATTATTCTTTTACTAATGATGTTTGAAAATTATTAGGTATACATAAAATCCATACTGAGATCTCATCTCTTTAGTCTTGCCTCATGGTAACACTTTTGTATTTATCATTTAATATTAGTCAAGCATAATGTCATGCCTGTTTATCAAAAAAAAAAAACATTTTAAATAAAAGGAAACGAAGTAGATTGATAGCTAACTCACCCCCCCAGGCCCCTTGCCAATCTTCTGCGGCTGGAAGGCGGGATGCGAGTGCGGTGTGGCCAGGAAGGGACTGGTCTTGTCATCCTTGCCTGGAGTCGGCTGGGCCGCGGCGCGGCGGGCGCTCTCTGCGGCATAACGAGCCATGGAGGGCGGGGCCTGCGCTGGCGACCACGGGCCGTACCCGGGCCCTGGGGCTCCCGGCCCCCCGCCCCCGCCGCCCGCGTATTGCGGGTGGTACTGGTATTGGTTATGGTGCGGCGGCGGTGCATTCATACCGCCTTCAAGCCAAGCAGCAGGCCGGCAATACAATGAAAGAAAAAAAACAACAAAGCATAAGGGGATGGGACAGGATTGGGGCGGGCAAACAAAAAAAATTAAAGAAAATTAATGCGCTAACTAAGTAAATAAAATGTGAACTGTTAATGAATTAGAAAGTTTAAAAAAGGGCAAGATTATTGTTTGTTACTGGCAAAGTGTTTTAGTAAAGCTCAGCAAGTAGAGAGGTAGGGTGCGTGTACAAACAGAGAATCGGTGATTGTGATTTTAAAATGAATTTTGTGTAAAAGACATAGAAACTGAAATTTTTAAGTTATTAAATTCTTTTTTATTTTCCCCAAAGAACCTACAACCAAAACAGATGTGGGTGAGCACAAAATTTTGAATAAAAAAATCAATTAAATTAATTAATAACACTTGTGTCATTACCTTTCATCATACCGAAACTCATTGGGGGGCCCGCAATCATGTAGTCTGTTTCAACACAACAAACATGAAATAAAAACAAAACAACATAAGGAAAAAAAAGAAAATGCATAAAATAATGTTAAAGTAAGTAAAAGTAAATAGCGGTCTCTTGCGAAAAAAAAGTCATTAAGAAATTAAGCATTTGTCATGCTCAGGCTGGCGGGCGAGTAGGTCCTCTGCCTTGTCTAATCTAGGTTTTATCTAAGCATTGCCTACATTACAACTAGTTAGTACATCAAGGTTTCATACATCAGCACTGCAGGAGGGAACATGTTGGTTAGTTGTTATTATTTTTTTCTAGTCAAATTATTCTAAATATAACAATCTATTAATACTTAACATAATAATATATACATAATCTTTCTTCTACAAAGGGTCTTAGCATATTCCTGCAGCCTCTTATAAATTGCATAAAATAATAAAAACACATCACACTCAGAGTCCCAGACAAGGAAGAACCTGTATCTAGGGTGCCAGACTGAGCAGTTGAGCTGGAGCAGTCAAAAAAACATGGATTCATTTTGCAATTTGTAACTTGTAAGTATATCACATCTCCATCAGAGCCCACTGCTTGGAATATGCCTCTTCTCTGCCACCATGGTCCTGAGCCAGTCTGATCCACTGCCATTAGGCAACCTTTACTATGTCGTCAGTTAATCAAACAGGTGGATTAAACTTTAAGAAACTTATAAACGAGCCTTGGAAGATGTCATTAAAAATATGCTTTAAGCACACGGGCATGAAACCAGGGTCATCTGATACAATTTAAGTTTAGACCTAAACTATAATATGTTAGAAAAGTGTACAAACGCGGATTGCTTTGAGGGCTCTGCATCGACATTGTTGTCTTCTTCGGATCTTTTCAGCTGAACACCGAATAGACCTGAAATACAAGAGCATTATACCAATAAATCCTTAAAAATTAGGTTAGATGAGGTAGGTGTCCAGTAAAAGCTAGACAATATTAGGGTCAGTGGGTCGTTAGGGTTGCCTCTTCATTCTAGCTTTCCGTGAGTTGCTTCCATGTTTGGGTCGGTGGGTCATTTTAGTTTGTATAACATTATACAAACATGGAAGCAACTCACTGAAAGCTAGAATTTTTCGCTTTCAAATTTCAAAATATCAATGAATCCACAGAATCACGGATGGCTACAAAAGATTTCGCCACAAACTTTAGCACGTCGACTTATGGCCAATTTTGAATTAATAAAAAGATTTTCATAGAATTAGTTACATTACCTCTGTCTATTATTTTCTGATATAATAATTCAGATAATCAAACGGAAAACGCTTGAAACTAAATTATCGGCAAGCAAAATAATGCGCTTGGGTATCGTCCATTTTGTTTGGTTTGATTGATTGAATGCAGTGCAGTGGAGTGTCAGTCGTCCATGTGAATGATTGAGACCGAGATTGAGACTGATTTTGATGTTTTTTTGTGCTTTTTATCTGAGGATAGGGCTATAGATTATGCACCATCCAGCCTCAGTTTTTTTTGTACCTCATGTGGGTGTCAAGGGGATTTAAAACATAAAGCCAACTTTTTAAGCTCGGAAACATGTAATTATATTTTTTGTCTTTTTGATTAGGTACAGTTTTCTTAGTAACCTGTAAACTTACAAGGTAGCTCAGAGTGATAAAAATAACTTACATCTGGTTTGGCCTCCGCAAAGAACACGCGAGCGACGAATCGGACAGCGTCTGCAGGTAGCCCGCTGTGCTACCTTTTCATACTCGATCCTCTCTCATCCTTTCCACATTACCAAAGCAGTGCAGCGGAATCTTTTAAATAAATAAGCAGTAAAAATCATGTTTTAACAGGGTATCGACAGATAGGTCGCTGAAGATATCATAGTTATTATGTACTTAGCTCAAAAAAACATGTCAAAAAAATATAAGAATAGCTTTTTTGCGTAAGTAAAAACCTCATTAATTAGCGGCGGTTTCCTTACTCTGAGGTAAAAACAGGATTTTATTTATATAGGTATGCATGCAATAGTAAGTAGGAGCTGATTCTTAATTATTTTTGGCACTTTCAGTAAACAGCAACCTAATGAAAATACGGAAATTGGCACCGATATCGGCCGGCTCAACGATGCAAAGTAGTACGCGCTATTTGCGCCGAGTGGCACAGCCCGCAACAGATGCATGTAAATGTCACGGGACTATTTATTGCACTCCTTACGTCATCACTACTGATAGTACTCGTTATTAGTCCAGATTTAGGAGGGAGAACAACATTTACAACAGTTGAATTCCAAAACATGAGATAGACCACGGACATCACCCATTCTCATAATACACATCACACTCAGAGCCCATAACCCACACAGAGACGAACATTACACCCACACCGGGAATGCATTAGAATCTACAACAATACATAGTGAAAGAAATATATAGCAGGGTGTAGTGTGATGTATCAGTATAGTAACGACAGTCTTGTGATGGTATAGCGATACCTAATGATACACCTGTTAAGTAATGTTTATTTTCTTTACGACCTAATTTAAATAATTTTCAATATAAAAGTTAGTTGTGCACGGTGCACGGTGAAGGTTCAAGGATCGTACTTAATTGAATCAGTAACCTTACACTTTGTCCCTACTTGAACCTCGAGCTTTTCAGGCGCCTTCAAAGTGTCGATAAACTTTACCCTAGCTTTTGTCTTAAAGCTCAAAGTTTATTGATCTTTAGGAAGGTATACTTAGGTATATAAGTATTTACAATACACTGAAATTCTGTTGTTGGGTGTATAATAAATAACGGGAGATACGAAGCTGTCGGTTATATAGTGGTTTGAGAAAAAGTGGGCTACCTAATTGTTTTTGATTTTTATTTGGTGAGAAAATATGGAAAATTGAAGTGGAAGTTAAATAAAGTAAATTTATTTTTCCCATAGAAATTGTAAGGCGCGTTACGAAGTTCGCCGGGAAAGCTAGTTTGTGATAAATATGATTGACTAGTGAAATAAGTTTCGAGATCGTCATTACTGCTATTCATTAGGTCACACACCACAGCATTATAATAGCGCACTCATCAGGATGGAAATGAACTCGCGCGCGTACTGTACTTATTCGATGTGCTGAGATAATTTGCCATGTGATAATGATAAGCATAAAAAAACGGTTTTTTTCTCTTAGCTGCGGTGAAAGAAAGAAATAAAGTAGGTAATTGTGGCCCCAATCGATCGCTTGTTTACAAAAAAGCATACTTATGTAGCAAGCTGCTCCTATTAAACGGGAGAGCCTAAATGCATGCACATTAAATTCTAAAAATAAATATTATCGGGAGTTGCACAACGTGTTTAGTTCGCAGTCGACTTTCACGCAGATCGCTCGCTCGCTTTTAATATTATCTTTTGTTTTCCTTAAAACTAGCAAAATGCTGGAAAAACACGGTTTCTCAACGTTTCCCATGGGCGACCAGTACCCTGACGTGGACATGCTCCGAGAGAAAGACGCGAACAGCTTCGCTACAGAGTGTGTTACGGCTAGAAGACCAAAACGCAACTTGCCTCCGCTACCTGAAGACAAGGAGTGCAGCAGTACTGAACTGAGGAAGTCCGGGAAGGTCACGCAGAAGAGACGCAGGTATCGAAGACAGGGGGCGAGGCTACCGGCGTTGATGGAGCATGAGGAGTCTTAAGTGTGGAGTGGTGATGTCTGGTCGAACTGTGATAGACTCCTGCCTTCTTGAATTCAAAGGCATCTGGATACGTTTTTTTCCACATGGGTAGCATGTTGTTTTCTTACTTGACGGTCATATTCATTGGTTTGCTATACATGACTTGTGTACATAATGTGAAGTGAAAGATTTAAATTTGCATGCCTCCGGGAGCAGTTTCTTTGTATTTTACTTTACTACTTGTATAATATTGTAAGCAAAGTGACTAAACTAAGTGCTACTGGCTACTGGCAATCAGCCAAGCCTATAGATAGCTAAGTCCAAAGTGATCGTTTCGGTTAGTAAACATGTCAGGCGTTCTGCAGTACTGATGTTTAATAAAAAAAAACTGTTTTGTATCTTCTTCAGTAAGTACCTAATCAGTAGGTTGCCAGTCACTTAATAATTATTATTTGGCAGGTGGTAGGTAGGTACTCTAACTAACGAATCGTAAATAATTAGAGGTTTGATATCGTAGTAGTTTAGTAAGTTTGAGTGTGGTAGTAGGTTCATTATTATTAGGTTTAAGAAGGGTATCAATTAGTACCTTAAAGTATGTTTAGTACATTATAAAACTGTGATATTAATTTTATTATTGTAAATATTTAGGATAAACTAATGTAAAACTTTTTTAATAAAAATACAATAATAAAACATATCGTGTTTCTATTTTTCTTATTAAGACAACTAAAATCAAAATAATTAGGTACATTTTAAACATTATTTGAATGCCTAAACCCAGTGAAATTCGAAGGTCAGGCTTGCAAACACCATAAACTTAAATCATCAACCTGAGCCTCTAAGAAAAAAAAATTGTTTGATCTTCTGCAAGCAAATCTTGATGCAGATGATTTAACATTGTTTGTCCGCTGTAAAAAACCTGAAATATATTAGGTTAGTATTTAAAAGTGTGTCGTAAGCAGTGTCAGAACTAAGTCAGACCATATCCCAACCATTTTCATAAAGATATTAAATTGATGTATTAAATAGTCAAGTGGCATGCGAACAGAGGCCTTTGTGTAGCCATTTATCAAATCAAACCATTCCGCGTAATATCAAAGTCCTTATTATTAAGATAATTTAACAAACACAATCATGACTGCATGTGGTCTAAGTATTATTTTTATGTTCTCAACCGGAGCAAACATAAATCAATAAACAGGTAGTCATTGTCCAATTTTTTATTATAAGGATGTTGACTAATACTTAGTATCTACTAACGTGTTTAACACTGTTAACTCTATCGTTAATTTTGTTTTAAAAAATTATACATCAGGCATCCTTATAACGAATCTTATTTACGACACCGCTTTCAGGCTATGATTACAGGATTAAAAAACCACTCAACTGCTCCGTAAAAATAAAAAGCCTTACCAATAGTATCTGGTGTTGCATGATTCGTGGAATCATTTTAAGTAAGTACTTAAAAAATATTCAGTTGATTTTATAGGACGGCTAACCTTTACTGGTAATACTGAATCAATACGAATCAATACTTTTTTTAAATGTTTTTTATTTTGCTAAATTTTCTTATTGTTCCTAAAATTTGTTTTTTTTTTTAAGTCTGCCTACAGGCTAAGCACAGTATTCTGAATATTTTTTGTCAATTCAATAAAGTAAATAAACATTTCGATACCTTAATCCGCAAACCGGACAACTCCAAATTTTGAGAAATCGACTTTTTTATGTCAAAAAATAAAATAAAAAATAACGCATGCTTCAAATTAAGAACAACTCCAATATAATTCATACTTTAAGCTTAAATGGCTGTGCGAAAAACGAACAACTCCAAGCGCACCAAAAAACGTAAATCTTGACGGCCAACTCCATCTATTCGGCCAATTTGTATAGGAACTTGCGTGTGCGAGTTTAATAAATCAAATAATTATAAAAATACCCCTTTATTGGATTAAATAAGCTTTTTGTATTATTTGTTTATGCCTTTTTTTAACTTCAAATAAAAAAAAACTTAACATTTTTTTTACAATTAATCTTAGTTAAAGACCTCTGCTAGTGATAATGGCCTACTCCAAATCCTTCCATTTCTTTATGTTTGAAGCTTTTCCTACCCACAAATTTCATTCCTGATGTCTTGACTACTTTGTTTGCCCACTATTCATCAGGTTTGCATATATTTGGCTTTCCTTGTCCAGCACTGATATTGCGTGTTAGCTGTTGTGGAAACCCATTTCTGTTTGAGCTTTATCGTATCTTATTAGGCATCGACAACATTGTTTTTTTTTTTTGACTAAACGTATTTACCTAAGGCTTAGGTGTTTCTGAGACTTTTACAATATAGTCAGCCTGACGTAAGCAACTCATGATCCTGTTATTAATGTTGATGTTTAATGCGATATGTTGATTCCATTCTAAGACCAGTCCAAGTCCTTTTGGATGTATTCAATACCGCAATAAAGCTTAATGGACATAGTGGGTAACCTTGGCGCTTACTTCTACATATTTTAATGATTGCTCCTTGTTGATTCAGCATGATCCTGCTCACGATCTGCTTCATAAAGTCGATGACAATTCTGACATAAGTTTGTGGGGCATAATAGTCTCGAGGAGCTTCGCAAATGCTTCGTGAGTTAAAGAGTCAAAAGCTTTCGTATAGTCGACACATGCAAGTATAGGTTTTGGAAATCTACACTACAATAATTGATCATGATGAAAACATGGATGCATGAGGCAATAGATTTTGTAGGCAGGCTTCCAACTGATAGCTCCATAGTTTTTACTTCTAACTTATCGCCCTTTGTTTGTACATCAATATTATGTAAGATGATTACTATTTTTCAGGACATTCTATTCCATTAGAACTAGGTTGAATAACCGAGCCTACGGTGTTTTCAAGAACCGTTTACCAACATTAATTGCTAAGCAAGATTGTTTCCGTCTTCAGTTTTTTAAGATTAGATACATTTCTTTAAGTTATTATTATGTTTTTATATTTTGATTGTTGCTCAATCTTACCAATCTGTGTTCGCAAGGGATTGGTTCTATATTGTTCATAGACTTCTTGTCAGGCTTTTTTCAAGTATTCATCTTCTAGATCTCCTAATAAAGGATGACCTTAATATAGGCATTTTACATTACATAAAACTATATGCATGTATTTTTTTTAGAATAAAATCCTATGCCAAGAGCACGATATTTCATTGATTCTATCGTATAAAATCGAATAACTCCCAATTAAAGTTCCATTCGAGCTAAATAAAATTGAACAACTCCAAAAATGGCCATAACTACGTAGAAACATTTGTTTTAAAATAAATTATAAAAATAATCGTAGAATTTTATATTTTCCACCAACGGGATCTTCAAAATTTTTCTCTTTAGTAAAATGTAATTTTGAGAATGTTTTTAGTGTCTCCTGTAAAAATGACTGTCATGGAGTTGGCCGGTTTGCGGATTAAGGTATCGATTTTGAATTCTAAATTGAATAAATAATGCTAAATACATAATTTAAAGGCACTTAAAGCTTTGAGTCAACTTGTAGCTTTCTAGGGGTGTTTAGTATAAAAAGAAAGAGGTATGTGTATATTACGTACCAAGTACCTAACCGTGCAATGAATTAATTATTATTTAAGTATAAGTTGGTCCTATTTTTTCAGAAAACATTATTTTTCTAAGTATAGGAATGTTCTTATTGTAAATTAATTTAAAATTATAACGAATTTGTCAAAAACGCCCAATTTGAGCACAATGGCTTACTGTCGTCAGCAAAGTTGTATAGTGTGACATGATTTATGATAATAAGTATGATAATGATATTGATATGAAAATCTTTAATTGCGTTGCGTTGGTGCTAAGTTAAGGACAAGTTGTGGTCATACATAATACCGGATAATTGTAATAAATCTATTAATCATTTATTACATGTTTGTTTATTAAAAGGGTGAATTTCCCAACCGTGATTTTGATGCGGCGGCGATGAAAATGGTACTGTAAAAAGGTTCTACAGACTCCTAATTAATTTTAAACCAAAATATACATCGTTCGTCAACAGAGGCCAATGGTGATTTATTATAATTATTTTTCTTTATACCTAAAAAAAATTAATTTATTTTCATTTTATCATTATGGTGGCATGTCCGCGACCCGTTTTGGTCAGTAAATTCCCAAATTACTCAAATATTTCTCAATATTTAGTTTATATTTGCCTGCATGTAAATATTAATAATGAGTCAATATGTAGTAAAAAAATGGTGTTTATGTTCTATGTAGTCACAATAAGTTATATCACTTGACCAAAGCAGTGTCCGGACGCACAGTCACATTTTGGTGGGTTTTTTTCAACATCAATTATCTCTTGACGAATCGTGAACTAAGGTCGGGGCTCCATGCTCTCCGCACACCTCAGCCATGCTCTTGCGCTCACCATAGATAGACGTGCGCAGCTTGCAGCGTTTTTCCTCCAAGCACGCAAGTATATAATTTTGGTGGTAGGGAGACATTTTAAATCTAATTTTGGTGGGAGCCTTTTTATGAATTTATTAAAAAGAAAGGTGATTGTTTCTCATACTCAAAAGATGCGTTTACGAAAACTTATTACTCCTGCAAAATATTATTTGTTTTGGTATTAAGATCAATATTTTATAAAAGAAAAACATTCGTGTTTCTCATTTTGGTGCTTGATTTTGGTGGGTCTGGTGGTATTTTATGAGCCACCAGAATGAGATCATACCACCAAAATGACATTTTATATTGGATAATATGCACATTTATGACAAAGATTTAATTTTTTTCTTTAAATATTGGTTTCTTAACCACGCCTGTTATTTACAGACTTCAGTCAAGTCCATTTAATAAAAATAAAAATATGTTTAAAACAGAATAATAAAACATTATCAGTAATAACTGTAAGGATCGATTCTGCTCATCACACTTAGACTTTGTGCTGATTAGTACTAAGTATGGTAATAACAGTTTGTCGGCAGTTATCAAAACATACAGAGGAATATCAGTGACAAGCAATATTAAAAAGTGATACTTTAGTTAAATAAATGTTAAAAACCAATTTTTTTTAGTTACAAAAAATACAACCTCCTTTTTTAATATTGGTAACTACGCTAAAAATTTATATAACTTTATGATAAAAAATACATTTCAAGAAAAGCAGAGCACAGGGTCGATTCAGCTTCTGAAACTCCACAACTAGTAAAAAAAAATATTTTGTAAATTTTGAATTATATGAATCGAATGTCCAACTACCTTCTTGTTATTAAAATTAAGAAGCTGAATCGACCCCTTAATATATTAAGACTTTGTTTTTCTTTTAATCATTAGAACCTATAATATAAATATAGGTAGCATAGTTTAATTACACAATTATTAAGCATTAAAGGAACGGTACTGCCTGATAATTATATTATTATTCTTTTACCCATCTTTACATACAAAAACTCATTTTGGTGTCAAAGATTTTCATTTTGGTGTACACCATTCACATTTTGGTGGACAGAAATATGATTTTGGTGAATCTTTCTCATTTTGGTGGAATTCAAGTAAGTTTTCTCGAAAACTATTCGTAGTAGAAAGATGGCCCAAACGTATTTTTAAAACGCGGTGAATGCAGTTCAAGAAAAATATATTACTTTTCTAAAAATGCCTAAATTCAAAAATGCCACCAAAATGATACAAAAAACGCACTTGTTGAAATCCACCCAAAAATGTTATCGTAAATTTCGATATCAAAAGAACGTCATGTTTAGATAGGTATTGTCTTTTTATTATAAACGGAGGTAACGAAAAATAACACATAAAAAAAGAAAATACTGGAAAGACTGACTGTATATATTAACCTATTGTGTTGTGTAACAGTTAAAAAGTGCCACGTGGTCGTTTAGTATTGTCCTAATCAAGACGCTCAAGGTCGCCCGAAGGGCAATGGAAAGGGCTATGCTCGGAGTTTCTCTGGGTGATCGAATTAGAAATGAAGAGATCCGCAGAAGAAATAAGAAACCGACATAGCCGAAGAATTGCGAAACTTAAGTGGCAATAGGGCACGTCACATAGCCCGAGATCAGATGGTCGCTGGGGCCGAAAACTTCTCGAGTGGCGACCACGAACCGGAAGACGCAGAGCAGGTAGACCCCCGATAAGGTGGTAAGATGACCTTGTGAAGGCTGCGGGAATACACTGGATAAGGGTTGCTCAAGACCGGTCGGAACGTTCTGTGGGGGAGGCCTATGTCCGGCAGTGGACGTCCAATTCCTCAAAATATCCAAAACATGCTATGATAATAATAATAATAACACAATACACTCAGAGCCCCTAACTAGGTAGAACCTGTATCTAGGGTGCCCGAAACATATACAGAGACGAACATTACACCCAGACCGGAAACAAACATCGATATTCATCATATCAATATTCGCCCCGCCCGGGAATCGAACCCGGGTGCACATGATACTTAGATAAATAGGTGTACCTTCATCATTCATTACTTCATTCCTATTGTGGTTTGATAGTACTTAGTTAGGTTGTTAATTGAGGTAATTATTATTACTTTAATTATAATTCTTTGCTTTTCCAAGCATATCAGATGTTCACGACTGCCCGGCGTGCACAGCACAATAATAAATGGTCATTGTTGCGAATTGAGCCTTTATTCTTTTTTATTATTTGCTTTTTTTACTGCCTACATACATACCTCCTATAATAGATGTCAGCGTCTTCTGTCATTTACTAAGAGCACGGTTTTCAATTGTTAAAATTATAATATTAAAGATAAACAGTTTAAATATACCTTTACGAAAAGGGAGAACTCGCGACACCTTCTTAAAAGTCTAAAACGTATTAAGTTAGATGTTTATTTATAGGGTATAATTATTCAGAGGAATTAAATAAATACTAATAATAATGGCGGCACAGACACAATACCACCACCCACCTCCTTCCATTCCCATGGGTGTCGTGAAAGGCGACACATATAATTTCAAAATAACTGAAAGTGAACAATAAGACAGAATCAGACAGAATCGGGTCCTCGGTTGTTATAAAAGCGTTTGTTGTGAGACTGGACTGGATCCTGATACTGATACGATAATATGCACTTCGGAACTTTATTATTTTGTGAAACTCATGTTTGACAAAACAAGTTTAGTGTTTCCTGGCAGAAGTGTTTTGTTTTTGTTATGCTCGTGTCAGCTTTGGCGACTGTTGTTAACACAAGTCATTTTAATACTACCAACTTGTTAATGTTAGTTTGTTTGTAAGAACTACCTTTACCTCTAGTTCGAGCTCTTAAAAAAACAAACTATAGTCTATTTAGTAGATAAGAACACATATTTCAAAACAAAGTCGCTTTTGCGTCTGTATATGCTTGAATATTTAAAACTATACAACGGATTTTTATGCGGTTTCTAAGTAAGTAGGTATAATAATAAGTAAGTATATGCACAAAACAGCAATAGTTTACGCGGTACGAAGTACGCCGGGTCGACTAGTACTTATAATTTCACCTCACGACAAGCAGCATAGGACCGACGCTTATATCCCGTCAGATCAGAACCGTTACCTCTCCAAAATATTTTCAGCTGAAAGACGTTTACTGCTAAGCATAGACCTTGCTCATAAATCGCCACAACGACCGGCCTTTAGCGACCCTATCCAGTGTATAATCCTATAGCTTTCACCAGGTAAGTACCAGTAAAAGTATAGAAGCCTATAAACCTAACTACTTGTTTGTAAATTTAGGTGCATTATATATTCACAGGCTAATTATGATTGCTGGACCTAAAATGAGTAAGCAATTTTCTTTAAGTTACTCAGAAACCATTATGTAGTTGGCAATATATCGTAAATGCAAACAATTTTAATTATTTTTCGCTAATGATTATAAGTTTGTATTTGTGTCAGGAAATTTTCTTCAGCGCTTTAAAGTACTCTAATTTTAGCTGTGCCACAGATAATATAATCATCACTTTCTTTAGTAAGTTGTATCAATAGTAATATACCTATCAATTGGTGGGACTATTTCTAAGTACTTATACATTGTGCACTTATATGACTATATACCTATATATATAATAACTAGAGGCTGCCCCGCGGTTTTTCCCGCGTAGATTTTTAATAAACACAAAATCCCGTTTTGTTCGTGCAATTACTATCCTTTTTAGTAGATCGATCTATGTGTTATGTGTTTGTCACCGTGCACCACCATGTAAACAAGTTCGCTGTATTATTTATATTAGGCCAAATTACAATTAAATTCATCAATAAAGTCAAGTTATCAAACACGTTTTTTACCGTTCCTGTGGGAATTTCGGGAATACCCTTCTTAGTGCTCACCTACACTCCCCAAGGAACCTACATGCAAATTTTCAGCTCGCTACGCCCAGTAGTTTTAGCTCTGCGTTGTCTGTCAGTCAGTCAGTCAGTAACGGAAGAGTTTTATATATATTGATTGGCAACGTAAAATTCGTCCATACATCTTATTTAATGTTTGTTTATTTGAAAAGCGGAAATTGCTTGGCCTACAAACGAATCCTTGAGCTTATTTCAAAATGTCTTTCGCTGAGTTTTACCTACGTAAGCTTCTGTTTAGATTGCTGCATCAAAACAACCCATATGGTAAGTTTCTAAGTGGAAATTCAGTTCTGTCTAATAGGTCCTTTGGCCAGATCAATATCTACTCAATAGGTAACTTAATAATTTAACGTGAAATCATTGCGAAAGGGAGTTGACTCATTTGACAGAGGGCCCGTTTGGGGGCAAACATTTGTTTGCCCGAGCCAAGTGGTGGGCACCCTGAACTACCTCGCCTCTCACAGTATAGGATACTAAGTAGGTATCAATAGCAATTAGATTAGATGTAGTCTTATTGACTTTTAATAAGTGATGATATATCTTGTATCCTTTATTGAATAAAGATTTTTTTATTTTAATTTTTAATTAACAATTCCTCAACACTCTTTACCATAATAAATTTACTTTAACTTCTGAGAAAGTACCTACTTAATAATGTGCTAAATGTTCTGTGGTGCGCCGTATTTACGTGTAAAAAATAGATGATTGTAACGCCGTGATGTCATTGTTGCTCTGCATACAATTGACGTCAAAAGCTTTAGGTAAAACGTACTATGAGGCGGTGACCATAATCACGTCCTAATAGAAGATGTTTTTGTTATTTATAATTATTTGTGTCTTAATCTCCAAAATGATCAAGCATATAAGACACGTTGCTATACATATATGGAGTTTGATAAACACAAACAGACATATACCAAAATAATTATAAAAACAAAAAAAAACTCCGTATTAGATTTTTACTTCCACCCTGATAGGAAGTAGTTTAATACCAATACCATACCCTAATTATGTTTTTTTTTTTAATTTATTTATGAATTTATTGACTACACTCTACCAGAATTAATTTTGTATGAATTAAATTACCGTAAATTTTTCATGTACTATTTTCGTGTACTAAAGTAAAATTAAATTTGAAGCAGGTACCTACCTGCCTAACCTATGTATCTATTTACTTAACTAAGTGTGAGTACATAGAGACAAATTAGCCCAAACCTCGATGTGTAAATGTTATTCACTATAACACTACGTATGTTTACAATTGGCAAATGTTGTTGGGTTCTTTATAAAAATAATTGTACTAAATGTCTTATTTAAACTTGTCTGCCGAAAATAACTAGATCATGCCTTACTACGCACGAGGCTGCATCACGCAGTTTGCAGCAGCCTACAACGTGATAGGGTATTAAAAACCATTTGTACTTTTGTACCTGATACCTACTCACACTCACATGATTGGAAATTAAACCTTGATGACAAATATCTCTTTGTTTTCGCTATAATTAATTAGTGCCATATCGTGGTCAATAGCCATTTTGTAATGAAGTGAAGGTAGGTACAGAACTTTTTTTATTGGTAAACTGTTTATTTAATCACTCTTCGAATAAATATTTAGCCGGTCACATGCCACATTAATTCTGAATTAATGATTCCGTAATTAAGCTTTAAACTGTCAATTTAAACTTACTTTTTTTTTTGAAAGGAGGGTTCTTTTTAAATGGAACAAATCTTTTCTACATAGAACTCATGAAAAGACTTACCTATGCCTATAACAAACTATCTTTTACATTTTTAAATATCATTGGTCGTGCGAGTTCCACAGTCGTTTATCATATGAATGCCAAAAACAATTAAAACTGTTTAGCGTGAACGAATCTGATGACTAACAATTTAACCAAAAGCATGTTTCGGGAAGTGGTTCACTTATTGGTGTCCTGCATTTTCTGGCGTAAACCGCATCTTGGCGACTACGACTCTTGTCCCGGTGTGGCTGAAACCAGTACACATTAAAAAAAATATGCGGTTTCTAGTGGTGCACATGTAACTCATATTTGTGGTTATTGTTAATATGGTAGGTAAAATTTGTATAATATGATGGAATTACTTATCAATTTTATTTGACTGTACTGTGTGTGACTGCGTCAAGCTATTCATGTGACTAAAGTTAATCCTCTGACGTAGGACACACGTACAAACACACTTATCCGAATTGTGTACATTTATGCCTTCCTATAATTTTCAGTGAAAATGAACGTGGCTTGATGGGTCAGAATAGGTACGTTAGATATTTTGGGAATAATAAAAGCTTGCACCTAAGTATACTTTGTAATATCGTATAGGTAATGCACTTAATAAAGCTATACTCCGCTACACGACTGCTCCGTGGCTCAGTTGGCAGTGATGTGGACTGAGTAAGCGTGAGCACCCGGGTTCGATTCCTGGGCGGGGCGAATATTGATATGATGAATATAGATGTTTGTTTCCGGTCTAGGTGTGATGTACGTCTCTGTGTGTGTTTCGGGCGCCCTAGATACAGGTTCTTCCTAGTTAGGGGCTCTGAGTGTGATGTGTTATTATTATTATTATTATACTTAAATTTTCTTAAAAATGTATTTGACATACTTTTGTGCATGTCAGAAATATGTGGATATGTCATACTCATGAACATTAAACCAAAAACTCAGTTTTGAACATACGATACAATATCTGCTTAAAATACACCGGACTCATGAGTGCACCAACGAAAAGGTTTAGCCCAGTTTTAAAACGGAGAACTGGGTTGCAAAATGTTGCGGGACCATTAAAACGTTTGACGTAAGCAAAAACGAAACGAATCAGCGGCTAATGTGTTAACATTAAAAAGAATATGGTGTCTTGAATCAGTTAACACAAACTAAATAATTAAGACTATTATCGTTGGTACAACAGCGTAATTTACATCACTACATTGAGAGCAGATATTTAGTTACAGTATTACCTCAATACAATATTGCAATAACCATCTTTATTTACCTTATTTGATGAATTAGCAAGATAATGTGGAATAGGTATAGTTTTCGTCTCGTCGCTTAGTGCAATGAAATAAATTTTTAAACATTTTGACTAAAATATCTTCAAAACAACAAGTTGTAAATCATTATCATCAATACATAAAACAAAGTCGCTTCCCGCGTCTATGTATGCTTATATTAGCTTCAAAACTATTAAACGGATTTTGATGCGGTTTTCTTAAATAGTAGAGTGATTCAACATAAATATGTATAATTCATGCACAAAATAGTAATAGTTAAGGCGGTACGAAGTTCGCCGGGTCGAATAGTTGTTTATAAAAAATACTAATGTGTTAAAATTATTTAGGTTGCTTTTGTAAGTAACCCAACGGTGTATATCCTGAAATTATTGGATATCGTCATGTGTAAAAATATAATTTTACTGATAATTCACAACAAAACAAGATATTCGTGGTAAATATTATTGCAGACAAGCTATTAATATTACATAGCACTTATTATGTACTTGAACTCTGGTATTTTTCCTTAGTAAGTATAGGTATTTTGCAGTCTAGCTAGACGACTGACATTGAATTAAGATTACTTATTTTGTTCAAACTTAATACTTAAGCAATAATCATAAACCATATAGTAAGAACAAAAAACTGAAAAGGAAAGCAAAAATAATTATATATATAATAAGTATAATAATAAGTGAGATTCTTATGTTCTCATTTAAAAAAATCCATGTTCTGATCTGAAACATAATTGAATAGTTTTCCTTTTCTTGACCTTGTTTCAGCTGTGGTACGGTCGACCTTGGACTTGGAGACAGTCTGCGACCTCGTGCCCTTCTACCTATTGCTTATCGCACCAGGGTGAACAGAATCCGCTTTTTATCTAAATTAGCCTGCTAAGTAAATTAAAAAACAGGTTTTTTGTTATTTCTCTCTTTAATTAAAAATGCATATGTACGGCTTTTTTAAATGCTAAAATGTGTACATATTTAATGGAATTAAACCACAGAACAAGGAAGATGCTCTCAATTAAACATTGCACTAGTTTATGTTTATGTTTACCTTTATTTACAAAAAGAGCATAAATTAAGAATTGCTCGAATATTGTCCGAACTCCAGACTTTTTAATAAGTAAATGTTTCAGGCTGAACGTTGCAGATCATCCGTTAATATTGGATTAAGTCCAAACAGGTGTGGCGACGCAGGATTTCACGGAATCATGTAACTTGTAAACCGAGACCGAGATACTTAATATATTCCGCAGAAAGACAATTAGATGACAGTCTTTTGTTTTATAACAACCTCGAAAAGCTGGCTGATGGCTGTTATAAATTATGATGCCATTAGGTTGCCATGCTATTTCGTCGTTCTAAGAGCATCTTCCTTGTTCTGGGCAATACTTTATGTACTTATGTCATAAAAATGCGTCAAATTTTTGCGTGAAAATGCAACAAACATTCAATTATACTTTCACATTGATATTTATTAGTAAGTAGATGTAGAAAAATTGCCGCCCCCTAAGAATTTTTTCTCATGTAATTCAATTCACTGTATGAATAATTGGTAAGTAGAGATTTTTTTATTACGTTTTTATATCTTTATCTCATAAAAATGTGTAAAGAAAAAGTGTCTTGATTTCTCCGAAATGACACTTAAAAAAATACGACCGAAGCTTTTCCTGCAGGCGAAAAAACTTACTGAATGAGACATTTTTTCAGCACTCGCAGAGTGATTTATTTGCCCACATTACTGCCAACGGTTCAATGAAACGGACAAACGACATTTCAGCGGAAAAAGGATTTATCGAATAAATGTAGGAATCTTTAAAAAGCTTTGCAGCCAATCACTTATTTGACAGGCTCTCATGCCGCTCTTTTTAACCACTTGTAACGATTCGTCCACGTGATTTTAAGGCTAGCGACCTTACTAAGTCATGTACATGACTTAGTAAGGTACAAATACAACCGAGGTCTACGAACTGCAAAACCTTAATGCCGGCTTCTATTTCTATAACAGATCGCAAATAACAACTATTTGAGAGCTTTATAAAGGTTAAAACACTCCACCCAAAGTTAATTCAAAGTCTATGTTTTTGCTAAAGTGATAATTATGGTTGGTTTCTGACTATTATTTTGTTCTACGAATTTGTGGATGTGTGGATACGATTATATTTATATTGTGGATTTTGTTAGATTAGTGATAATTCGCGGAATAGCTCTTGAGTATTTGCAATGTTAAATAAACTGAATAATTATCGCTTTCTTTGTATTTGCAATGTTAAATAAACTGAATAATTATCGCTTTCTGTGTAGGTTTAGGAAACGTGAAAAATAAAATTAGAGAAAGAAAAGGTTCGGGTCTGTAAGTGACACGTCTTCACTTACTTTACTTTACCTATACTTCTAAAACCAGACCACAAAGGCAGACGCAGACACCCTTACGTCTCATCGTTTGGTCACAAGGCCTCCGCCTACAAAAAGAGTAGGTTTGACAGAATAAAAAAATTGATCTGTCTAGTACATAACTCTCTTGAGGCAATCGAATTTGATTTCGATCCATGTTACTTTGCGAAAATACCTAAATCAAACCCTATTCATTTTTTATTATCGACTTGTAACAATCAGTAAAGTTTAACACACTTTATTTGCTATAATCTTAGTAGTCGGGTTTATTTTACGATATTTAAAGATAGCATGAATCATGATGATATCAGAGGCTTGCTGACGTGAGTACAGCAGTGTAAATTATTACGCACATTCAAAATTATTAACAATGGCATATTAAAATTTGTTTTATGATTTGATATAAGCAATAAGTACGCAACATGATCTCATCGCATCTATCGTCATCCTGTGTTTAATATAATTCAAGTACCTCATCCTAATCGATCAAATGTGTGTGCAGCAGAACATTTTTAGTATGCTTTGCTTTTAGTTTTTTTTACACGCTAGTGTGCACTTGCATTTTCTATGTACAACATGGTAGGAACAAACTGACATTTATAACATTTTTTAGCAATACATATTTTTTAATTGGTAAAATAAAAAAGGCAGTATGTCCCTCGTGTAATATGTCACTAGCGCAAATATTGTAGCAGCATGGACCAAAGATAAGTACTATTTTAGGAAACCTGCCTACAAGTATTAAAAAATCCTTTAGGGAAACCAATAACGAAACTCTGGTTTCCTTATCGGCCGAAGCGGTAAAATTAACTTCGCCTCAGATTAAAACATAGAGGTGCATATCAAACAAAATAACAATTAAAATCATAATTTTAGTAAAATAAATTTCTTCAAAATAAAGGTACAATTGGACGTTTTATGAACGCATTGCAAACATTAAGAGAATAAGTTTTCCTAGATCTTTTAATTCATCGTTTTGCTTCATCAGAATCTAAGTCTTTTAGAAGTCACATCCAAAGCAAACTAATTTATTGGTAGAGTAAATATATACCCAATGGCTCGTGAGACAGTTCGGCGGCGCGGTGACCTCGCTCCTCTGTTGACAACTTTATTATAAGATTTCCTGCACCCATTGACGTCATTACAATTAAATAAACAGTCAGTGCCTATTGGAGATCCAAGCAAAAATATTGGGGAAATATTAAATGAAAATATTTACTCAAAACAATAGAACACCAAGGCGGAAGTCTGCGACATCGCTCAAGATCGTCGAGAGTGGCCACGATTCGTTTTAGCCCTTTGGTCCCCAGTGAAAATTGGGCATAAGTAGGACCTTCCTAAGTAAAAACAAAAGAGAAATGAGTTTCAAAAACAAGTTAACTAACTTCTTTGCTAAGTTTCTTCCTGTGGTTCTATCTTTACTGTATTTTATCGGTTGTTTAATTGTATTTTCCGATTTTAACGAATTCATGAAAACAAGATTCATGAGATTTTCCTCAATCAGAGTCAGTAAGTACCTTCCAGTTTCCAGAATATTTCGAAACATCTCAGAACGCAACATCATTATTATCCAGGTCATTGCGAATGCTGACGTTATTTCCGAGAAGTAAAAAATCGGTCACACCCACCGCTGGGCCGAGGACAGCACCCTGCCCTGCTCCGTTAGAAAGTAAAAATAACGCAGACAAACAACTTGCTAATAAATTGTGCCGGAGTAGCTCATTCACATTGGTGGGTCGCGAGCTGACTGATTGCGTCTCTATCACCAGATGTAAATGTTGATGCCAAAGATCTGTAAACTTGTGAAAAAACGCACACACATTACCAACATAATAATAAATTTAAGTCACATTCCGCTTTCTTATAAATAATACTTAATTTTACTTTATACGTCAATTATTTAAATTTTAGGTAGTTTCTAAGTATACTTTCAATGATACCAACTGTGTGATCCTAGACTCCAGACGCGCCTTGTCTAATCATCCAACCAATTTTTTTTACTGCCACGACTATTAATTTTAGTCTAACTGGCATCTTTCTGATAACTGTTTTATTTTCAGAGGTTATTGGTCGTATAATTTCAGTAATTTTAGTTAATAAATAATACTGAGATCAATAAGCTTGACAAACACACGAAAATAACTGGGCAAAGTAAATCACAACTTACTTATTTATTTATTTATTTAATAGGCACACCAACAGTACAAACAAATAACATTAGTACATAGCATATTAAAACAGTGGTTCTCTTGTCTGCACCAATTACAGGTGTACACAGCATTGACATGATAAACTATTCTAAGTATAAGCAAGCAAAATTACAATCATGGAAGTAAGACTAAAGATTACAACTAACATGCATTAAGTACAAAATAGTGTTTTATTTTTATTTTTATATTATGAATATCATAAAATATTACAATATTTAATTTTTTACTTACTTAAAACTTAGCCAAAGTTACCGTTAAACGCAAGTTGAGCCACCTATTTAGACCTAGTTTACAAACAAAATGAGGGAATGTTTACTGCGTGTTTGTAAACCTCTTGGGGTGTCGCCTGGACCTACAACGTGACCTGGAAGCTTTTAGGTGATCACGTTGGCTAATGACGTCCTTAGAATTCGCACGTCATCTGGTCACGATCTGGTTACGTACTAATTACTTTAAGGAGTATTTATGTGCACTGTCACATACACATACAGTGCACCAGCATCACGATCTCAGCCGAGAGATGTTCACTGGTTGTACAGTGGCGGACTGGGACGGCGTAACGCTTCCTGTTTTTCTGGATTGCAAAATAGCTTTTATTCTTTGGTGTTTGCTCTCGGTAACTCGAGACCATAGACGCCGTCCTAGACCACCACTCTGTACAAAGGCCTTCAGATAGCTACACGGATAGATATTTTGGGGAGTGTTTTCTCATAATCGCCACGCTTGGCAGGCGGTTGGCTATCGCAGGACAGCTCTTCAGATAATAGAACAGTGCTTAATCAATATTAATTGGCTAAAAAATAATTTCATGGCTCACTTTTTTAGGAGAGTGTTTACTTGAAGGTACTGTTACTGTGTAGTTGTGTACCACAAATTAAATAGAAATACTGACGTATCTGTGTACTGTTTTGAAGCAATAGGTTATCGGCTGCTTCCGGTCCAGTGGTACAGTGGCGGACTAGGAGGCCGTTACAGATTTTGTCTATGGTTTCGTCAGCCCTAGACTGTATTACCAAAGAACAAGAGCTATTTTGCAATAAAGAAAAACCGGAAGTGTTACGCCGACCGTGTCTGCTACTGTACAATTGATTTTAATTTTGATACTGGCATAAAGGTTATGGTCAAAAGTTTTTATAGAAAAATGAAATGAATGCTAAATATTTTTTTGTAATTGTAGATCAGGGCACATTGCATTGTGATATAGGTATGTTACAAAATAAAATACCTATGTGACCACGAGTTTGTTATGTCCCATTTATGTGCCGAGCTAAGCCACACAATGGGGTGTTCAAGTGACTCATGCATATTAATATCCGTTGCCAAGTGCAGTGCCAAGATTTTGCTACAATATTGCCGGATTATGGACATTTTCCCCCGCTGCGATCCAAATGCATGAAATAAAATCACGGTTTCCCACCACCCACTAGCTAGGCTCTTGGCAGATAAAATGAGGTCATACTTATAATATTTTTAAATTTTAGTGATACGATAGATCCTAAAAGTAATACGCTCCACAGCTTATGATAAAAGAAAATGAAGTATATGGCAGCATCAAATAAAGTTTGTTGTTAATCACGTGATAAGTCACGTTTTTTTTTAAAGAATGCTAGCGATGCTTTTATGAACTTATTAATGGTACTCTTACAACTGTTTTATTTTATTAACTGGTTTTGACAAACACAGCTCCGTACGACAATGCCTGTACAGTACATATACCTTATAAGTACCAGTGGATAGATATTGTCACGTATTGTTTAGTTTAGGATAAGGAAACCTTTTAATTCTTTTTATACTTATTGAAAATAACAAACACTTAAATGAGAACAGGTTACTTAAAACTTGATTTTAATGCTAACTCCCTAATCCCTCAAAATCTTATGTACTTAACAAATCCCGTGCACGATTTGTTTTATTATTTTTGTGATCTTACCAGTGAATACATAATTCTTTTTACTTTTCTTTCTTTCTCTTGAGTGTCTAGAAAGTTTGTTCTGAATGTAGAACTAATAACTTACTTATCAATTAATACATAGTACAAAATAAAGTCGCTTTCCACGTCTGTTCGTCTGTATGCTTAAATCTTTAAAACTACGCTACGGATGTTGATGCGGATTTTTTAATAGATAGAGTTATTCAGGAGGAAGATTTATAAGTATAAAACATGCACAAAATATTAATAGTACGAAGTTCGCCAGGTCGACTAGTTTATTTTATTCATAATTATTGACCATGACAAAAAAAAGGTTGCGTATAAGTATATCTTACCACAATCAATAAAATTTAAAAGTAAGTGTAAGTAACTGTCAGTACTTACTCAAGCATGTCCAAATTATGACGTTCTAATCTAAGACGTTATTTTTTATCGGTGAATTTACACGTGGTGCACGCTTTTAGAATCGTTAAACTTCTTGATAGAGTCCTCGTGGTTCTGTTATTATTACACCTCTTTTGTACTCTTAAATGTTTATAAACGATCACACGTTTTACACGTACAACTATAAGTAATGTAAAAAAATTTATAGGTATTTCGTAATTCATTAAACAGAATTTAAAGTTTCTTAGCATTACGTAGAGCCATGGACCAGTACTGTTCCTTGGTAGAGCAAGGGAGTTCCTGCTGTCTGCTGAGCGCGAAAGAAGGACTATTGACTCGTGATAAGCGCCCATACCAAGAACTCATCATGAAAGAACTCATCATACCGGGGAAATTTGATTTATATTTGCATGACAATAGAAAAAAAAACAAAAAGCTACAGTTTAAACAGCAATATCAGAGTTAGGTACTTTAATGTTAAACAGTATACAAACACAATCACGCTAGTAACAGTAATATAACATGCTACTGTAAAATAGAGCAAATATTTGTTTAAGCGTTTTATGTGATGAAATTGTGTCACGCGCAGAATTATCTATGCGTATTAGTAGCACGAGAGCAAACAGTGACTTGATGCAACTATGCAGGCTTATAATGAACATAACGAAATATACATATTTATCTGTAGTACTTACTATCTTGAAACATTCTAGTTATTTACTTCCATAAATTAATATCTGACTAAAAGTGGGGCAGTTGTATGTAGATACCTACATTATGGTGCGACACAAAAATCTATCAATTAAAAAGTGGCAACACTGTACGGAAATTTATCGGGTTTTGGAAATTTATAGTGCCAATGTTGAGTTTCTTTTGTGTCGCACTGTAACAAATAGCAATTCGTCTTCAAATTAGCATTTACCTAGATCCGAAAATTAACACGAACACAGTTTAATTTTAAAATCTAAAAAGCTGAAAATCCGCTCCAAGTGCAAAGGTGCTAGATGAATACGTGGTCCCTCCTTAGGGTATTTTTTAAAAATACTTTTAAAGATCTTTGGAAAGGTCACCTCTTGGTAAACCAAACTAATAATGCATTTATTAAATTTTATTAATCAATTCGCTATAGCTGTGACGTCACTAACTTCAAACGATATCATTTGACCGCTACGAGAGTGTTATTGATCGATTTCCTATCTTATCTGATAAGTTACCAGACGTAAGTATTTGTATCTTATATCATTGTAGGCGAATTTGATTATAATAAGTATTAAAGCTAGGGGCAATTTACGAAACTACGGATTTTCTAACAGTTTTGTTTCCACTGAAAGAGAGAGCAGTCTTTGTTGTTCTGTGTTTGTTTCTAATCCAATTTTTTTTATTAATTAATATTCTAATTTCCCTTCTAATTTTCCTTTCTCAAAAATGTTATAGGTAGTATACGCAGTGCTTCATGCATGATGCATAAAGGTCAAAATGTACTTATGTATTATCTTACCATGTGCAGGTAGGGTAGTGTCTGATAATTAGAACACAATACGAAATACACACAACACAAATAATAATAACATGGATCGAAAACGAAAACTAAAACAAAATTGGTTTGACTTGATCGGCGTTCTCCTAATCAGATGACGGAGTCAATGTACTAGACGGCTGATATCTGTTTGATATTATGTTCCGTTTCATGTTGTTTTAAGAAATTTGTTAGATATAGTTTGGCAACTGAATTATATTAATGTCTTAATTACTCTATAAATTACTCCCCGTATTTCAATCAATATGTTAAGTATTATGCTAAAATTACAGCTAAATAATGTGAAAAAAATATCGATCAACAAGTATGAACATGAGACGATCGTGCTTTAGAAAGTAGGTACTGTCTAATTTGCCTGTTCCGAATATGGCTCTGATGAATGAATCACAGATCTTCGCACACGACGACTACAACACACTATACAACAACAAACTACAGACTATACTTGACACCGAGTAAAAAATCTTTTTACTCGGTTCTTTATGATACGATATGTACAATACAGCAGCTACAGACGCTAAATAATGTAATCTGCCGTTCATTGCTTCGGTAATATTTTTTTTATTGAGAATATATTTTGACCACCAAAAAGAGACACCACTAAAAAGAGAGAAGTCTTGATCATGCGTGGCCATTTTGCGCTGCAGTAGATATGTACAAAATATTTAGTGAAACGGCAAGGGAAGAAACATATCGATTTTGATCGAAAGATCTCCCGTGACCTCCTTGCTAACACTCGAGATGGACACCGGCAGGGTTTTAATGGGTGCGAACCCCACATAACCCTGCGACTCCCCCCGGGGTCGCAGGGTACTCGTCAGGAGTTTCACCGCCTAAAAAAAAAGGGTGAGATGGATTGGAGAAATCTTTATTGTCATATATTGGCGTCTGTGGCCTAAACTACCTAAAAGCCGAAGTGCCATAGCCTCGTGTGCGGAGGCATAGACCATCAATAATTCGCACACGCTGAGTGAGTGTGACTCATGGCAGGTTGGCAGCCTGGCACACTTCCCTAATCACGGTCACGTTGATCAGCAAATGTTCAGTCACGTGTCATATTTAATACTTACCGCCATCCATTATGTTCTGATTTCCGTATATTGTACCAACTCTGTCTACTATCCATCATTCACAAGCCGTAGCATTTTCATTTTAAACGTGGTAAGTGAATTTGATTTCGAATACAGGTTTCTAATGATTATCTTATAGAGTTCACTACAAAACAATAACATGACATGAGCGGCATGCACGATACATCTACGCATCTCGCATCGCGTGAACAAAATGTCACGGGACCTAAAACAACGGGATATGGATGGTCGCCAAAAGTGCGTCACGAGAGCGTCACGCATTTGTCTTAAATACTTTAACAAATAATACGCAACGACACAATATCGCACTTTACCAAGTTTGGAGACAATAGCGACCTCGCTTCGCTTTTCATGGAAACACCTAAATGAAAATACATCATCAATACATAGTATATAAAACAGTGTTTCTTTCCGCGTCTGTCCCTATGTATGCTTAAATCTTTAAAAGCTATGCAACGTCATGTATTCGCCAAGCTTGCCAGGCGGGTTGGCGATGGGAGTATGGATCTTCAAGCTTTTCGACGAAGGACGCTGATGCCCGTCTTTCGGGTGTTTTCTTACATTCCTTAGTCGCCTTTTACGACACACATGGGAGGAGATGGGGTGGTGGTATTTCATCACGCCACCATACCTCCAAGGTATTTTATTTTTTTGTTTCCTTAGACAACGGACGTTTTCTTGAAAACTTCACACAAATATTGGATACAGATAGGTACAGACATTTCAAAACGGGCTGTTTGCTAAAAAAAGATGCAAAACAATTTCTCACAGTTTTGTTTCGAAATGTTGACTTCACGACTGGTATTTTTCATATAAAATACTTATAAATGTTACGAAATCAACATTTGTATAACAAGCCATATAATTGTGCAATAGGAAGGTAAGTTCTCATTTAAAACAACTTGGGAATTTATTTAATTTAAAATTACTTAGGAAACAAATATGATAAAAAACAGGAAACCTGTCACTCAAACAGAAAAATAGAAATAATAAATACCTAGTTAGTAAATGTTAATTTAAAATTGTAACTCGCTTTTCTTGGAAAGTGTACAACAGCGATGCTTTAGTGTCCCATTAAAAAGTGAGTCTTTACATTTTGCGCAGTTGCTGGAATTACAATAAAACACTGCGAAAACGGAAAAGAAAACCGAAAATTTAGTTAATGTTATTTTCAGGCCCATTGTAAGTACTAAATGTACATTTAGTCGTTTTTCTACGAAATATGTTTTTTCTTGATTACTTAATGAGTTTTTAGTTTTTGTATACTTACTTACATACTTATCAACGAATTTTCATGACTATAAACTTTTCATTTGTTTTTCTGAAGGTACAGAATAGTCTGTTTTTTTGGAATTGATTTTAGAACACTCAAATAACTAAAATATATAAAGGGTGCGTTAATTACTCAGTGTTATTAGTAAGTATACACGAAGTCACATTCGCCACGAATAATATATTCATTTCGTACATACGTACTGAGCGACTAGACCGGAAGTGGTAATTTTAGTTCAATATAAACATTTAGCACAAACAGACGGCGCTAAAGCGTCGCTACCCTTACGCGGCGCTAAAGCGTCATGCTCATGCATCGTGCGTGACATCTAGCACTAGTCTTACGCGGCGCTTAGAGTGCTCTTTGATGTCACACACGAAACAAATTCTGTACGCCTGGCGACAGAGCGTCTTAGCGCGGCGCTAGAACGCTCTGACGCCGGGCGCTCTGTGTGACAGGGACTGACGGGTTCTGTCATAGTACAGTGGCGGTCTAGGAGGCCGTTACAGATTTGTCTATGGTTTCGTCAGCCCTAGACTGTATTGACAAAGAACAAGAGATATTTTACAATACAAAAAACCGGAAGTGTTACGGCGACCTAGACCGCTACTGTACAACAAGTCGACGCCCTAGCGCGGCGTAAGGCTAGCGCTCAGCGCGACGCGATAGCGCCGTTTGTTTGAAAAACTCTATGTAAGTAAATTATAAGATATCTGAGGGCAAAAGGGTAGACCGTCCGCCACATCACGTGTCTAATTTTAAACAACAATACGAGAAGGAAATCAGAGAACTATAAATAAAAACATGTTTGTTTGCGAAGAACATAATAGGATGCAAATGTATCAGATGGAAGGTCAACGGCCCGTGTGTTACTAACAGAATTATCAACATTATATGTAAACCTGCAAATTCTTCTTCTTTATTAAGCACTTATATGTTTAAAAATAGTTAAATTTATGTGACTAATAGTGTGGTTTTGATTTACCGATTCTGTATTTTCAACGATCTTGATTTTTGGGATTTTAATAATACTCCTCATACACAAAATCATCAGTAAGTCTTCCAAAAACGTTGTATTACAATCTACGCTAAGTCATATATTTTTTAATTAAAATATAATAATTTGGTCAGAATCATAAAAAAACGCCAAAAAATAAATTTCGCGCCATACCCAGAGTTAAAGGGTTATTACACTGATATATAAGTCAAGGGCGGCTAATTTCGTCAATCTTTTTTTTTTTTATTTAAACCATGGCCAATATCAATAATGTGATTGCTCTAGATATTGCTGTAACTAAATAGATAAATTGCTTGAAATGGTTAGGGCGCTGTAGCTTTCAGGTTAATCACAAAGATCTAAGAAAGGTTTAGGAAGGAAGGAAGGTTTTATTCTTTCCTAATTATTTCTAAGGATTCCGTTTATTTTCTTTAGAAGCTCATCGGTCACTTTTAAACATCTGGTTGCTGTAAAACTTAACGATGGGACACATCTTTCTCGTTATTGGTAGAATAAGGTAGAATAAAAATCGGTCGGTGGTTGATCAGTGCAAAGGAATATGGCCCTTGCGGTAAAAGTGAATAGAATAGAAACACTTTCTTGCATACAAAGTAAGACACAAAAGTACATTGTTAAATAAAGGGACACTGCAGGCAATTATATAATTAATATCGAACGAATCGCCAGAATAATAAAAATACGCGAAAAAATAATAATTTTGCGCCATACAATAGAAATTAAAAGTAAGTAAGTATTCAACCAGATGTTCCCCGGACTGCCTGCCTGGCTTATATTACCCAGGGCGTAATATTTATTGAAAACTAAAAAAAGGGCCATAATTGTATCCTATTTGTTTTTTGTGGGTTTTACGTTTCTCAGAGAAAACAGGCAAATTTTGGGCTGGCAATAATACTTTTTAGTTCTGCTAAAGACATCACAAAGCCGCTTACGGCCAGCAATTTAAATACAAAAATTCAAATAAAACAAAATACTATCTATTCTAAACAAGTTTATTACCTAACTAAAAATAACATATGGTATACTAATTATTTTACCCTAATAACAAAACACACAAACATACATTGTGAACATTAACTGCTCCGTAGCTCAGTTGGCTCAGTGATGTGGACTGAGTAAGCGTGAGTACCCGGGTTCGATTCCTGGGCGGGGCGAATATTGTTATGATGAATATCGATGTTTGTTTCCGGTCTGGGTGTGATGTTCGTCTCTGTGTGTGTTTCGGGCGCCCTAGATACAGGTTCTTCCTAGTTAGGGGCTCTGAGTGTGATGTGTTATTATTATATTTATTATTATAGACAAAGAAACAATTTTTTAAACAGAAAATTAAACAATTATACTTAAATTAGGTAATAAAAAATTACAAAGACATTAAACAATCCTCGGCACATCTGCGTTACTAGAAACTAAATAACAATACATTGTTAACTCTTTTGTTACAAAGTCAGATTGTTATAAGATACTCGTAAGCTACGCGCAAAAGTTTGCATAAAACACATAAAAAAGATTAAGTCGGTCCTAACAAAATACCTTGTCGATATTGAAGGACCCTTTATACTAAACGTCCTATCGTACACAATCCATCGTCCACAAAATAATAATAACGAATATAAAACTTAAGTCAATAAAAAAGTGTTCAATGTCCATTATATCTAAAAACACTTCCCCATACAATGGTGTCTGTAGGTATACATACTGGCTACAAAGTGGGTCTCATCCCACGGCTACAGTAGCACCGTTTTTTTTAATTTCCATAAAATTTATTCTTGTGAGGATTGTATCGGCATCAATATATTGTTCCATATTGCACGACCGAAAGTCAATCAAAAATTAAATAGCCGAAAATTTTACAGACTTTTTGTTTGATTCTGTTTATTTTTAACCTTTGAGGCGGCATTATCTAAGATATCTTAGAATATATTTCATTACAATTAAGAATACCACTCTTGTGTGTTACTGAGTAATCTTGCAAATCAATAACAAACATTTAATTTAATATTCTTCATATAATATGCCTGTGCCTATTATTCCTCATATAAATCACGTTGTGGTTGTTTTCGGTTGGATTGGACATTGCAGGCTTGAATCACCTGATTTGCCGAAAAGTAAGATGATTCCGTGCTTAGTAACCCGGCGCAGTAGTGGTCGCTATAACCGCTGCGACAAGCTGGCCCCGCCTCACGTTGGTAATAAAGCATAAACTCGGCTAAATGTGGATCCGGCTCTTGAGCTGGTGCCTCTGCCTTACCCTTCGGGAAATAAAAGGCGTGAGATTATGTATGTAATATGCCTGTGTAAAAAACAGAACTATAAAATTTGTGCCTGGCATTATGGAATAAACAAAACCCATTAATCGTTATTTTTTATTAATTTCAATACATTGTATAAAATAAAGTCGTTTCCCTCGTCTGTCCCTTTAATCTGAATGCTAAAATCTATAAAATTATGCAACGGATTTTGACGCGGTTTTTTATAATAGGAGTGATTCAAGAGGAAGGTTTATGTAAAAAAATACATGCACAAGATAATAATAGGTAAGGCTGTACGAAGTTCGCCGTGTCGACTAGTAAAATTACAAAATAAAAAAAAAATTAAGAGGCCTCTTTGTTATAAAAAAAATCTTTTGTTTAATTTAAGACGGGGGTGGGATGTTTATTACTGTGGCCGCACTTGCGGACTGAACTGAAAGTTCCCAAATCATTTCATTTGAGACTTTCTTACGAAGCGGATGTTTTTGTTTTACAACAACAACCTAGTTATGGTTTCCAAAACATGACTCCATACAATGGGAACCAAATCGTCTTGTTAAGGGAAATTGGTTTAAATATTTGTGAAATTGCTCGTGAAACGGGATTTTCGGTAAGTTTTAATTTATTAATATTAAAAAGACAGATCTTTAACGGGCAACAAGGTGCGATACTAGCGCCACTTTCGATAAATTATATATCTTCAAAACCATGGTCGAAATAAAAAAAAAAGCATCAATGACGCCTTAGATATCTAGTTTAAAATGTTTAAGGCCCTGTTGGCTCTCTTTTAGGACAGTAATCTTAAAAATGTTTGTTTTTAAAACTAAAAGTGGCCACAATAGGCAACATACAAATATTTCTAACATCATTATACTAAAACCTATGTATTGATAGTAAATCTCTAAAATAAATTTAGGTTCATCTCAGCCGAAAAGACAGGAGTCTTGCCATTATTTATTTAATTTTTATATAGCCTCTATTGTGTTCCACTGCTGGGCAAAGGCTTGCCACCATAAAATTAAGTTTTGAACATTTTGACCGGAAGACGTTGCTGCCTGTCCTTCGGGAGTTCCCTGTCGACTTTAACGGCACCTAAATAAAGAAAAAATATTTACTAGCAATTTAAAATTGTGTTTTGTGTTTATTTCAGAAAAATGCACTCTATCTCTATCTAAGGAGTCTTCCCGTCTAAGTAACCGTATAGTGCCAAGACAGAAGTCGAAATAGTGGAGTATAAAGAGTGGACAATTGGACATAGTGATTAGGTTGACTTTTTTTTAAATTATATAAATTTAATAATAAGTAGTAAGTAACTTAGTGACCGTGTGGTGACGGCATAGACTAACTACCACCCCATCTCTTCCTGTGGGTCGTAAAAGGCGGCCTTCGTTGAAGAATTTAAACAACCATACTGCGATCGCCAACCCGCCAAGCGTGGCGATTACGGCTAATACCTTCCTTGCCAATGTTTGTCCTTATCACAATCTGCCTGTGTGGGAGACCTATGTCCAGCACTGGACGTCTACTGGTTATTTTATCATAACTAGATTAAGATGAAATAACTTAGTAGACATAATTGATTGTAACTGATTCAATACAGGATATAAGTTTACATGTCAAAAATAAAAAAGCTAAAAATATAAAATGTCAAAAAAATAATAAAAAAAAAAAAAGGTAACATTGATTGTATTGTAAGTAACTTAGTAGACATAAGTGATTGTATAAGTAACTCAGTAGACATAAGTGATTGTATAAGTAACTTAGTAGACATAAGTGATTGTATAGTAAGTAACTTAGTAGACATAAGTGATTGTATAAGTAACTCAGTAGACATAAGTGATTGTATTAAGTAACTTAGTAGTCATAAGTGATTGTATAGTAATTAACTTAGTAGACATAAGTGATTGTATAGTAAGTAACTTAGTAGACATAAGTGATTAGGTGTATGTAAGCATAAAGCGCTTTTCAAGAAAAATCATAAAAATATTTCAATTGCTTAAAGTGGACTCTATTGTTACCAGAGAAATAATATTAGTTATATTAAATAATCGACTTGTATATGGCCGTGCACAGAGACACATTTAGTGCAACGGACCATTGCCATGGGTGTGGTCCTCAGGTGTAGTCTAATGTTCTTCGTCCTACATTGATTACTTTTAGATGGACTTGAGTTTAAATTCAAATTTGCTATGTACTACATAATGCTATTTACTTACTTTACTTTTACTTAAGTACTTTTTAATTTACTTTTACTTACTTTTTAATTTACTTTGACTTACTTTTTAATTAACTTTGACTTACTTTTTAATTTACTTTTACTTACTTTTTACTTTATTCATAACTAATGATAGTGACATGCTTATGGTGTTATTGTGGACTGTGTCGCTATGACTATTCCCCCAGACAAGTCTTTTTATGCAATATAAGAAGTTCATCATAAATATAAGTTTTTTATACAATGGCTATACCTTATTTAAAGTTATCAAAAATTTAAACGAAGCCCGTATTCATTTGTATGAAAAAATATTTCTTTGATATTTGATCATAATATCAAAATATTACTCTTTTCAAGCTATGTAGGTAGCCTATGTAAGTATATTGAAATTAAATAAAATTAAAATTATCTATGACTAACCCGCAAAAACAAAAAAAAAACTAAACATTTTTTTTCTGGTTTTAGTAATAAGTTAATAATAAGTTAAAAAATTAAAGATTTTTTTTCATACAAATGAATACGTAGGTAGGAATTTTTGTGATCTCATCAAATTAATGTAATCAAAAATAAACTTACAAAGGCCGTAGACGAAGTTTGGGTTCGACACTCAGTGCGAAAGGTTCTTATCAAAATGGATCAATTCTTTGAAATTGACACTATCTTACCAAAGAATTACGTCTGTGTGTCCGTCTGCCGACTGTTTAACAGATGCGTATGCGCAAAAAACTTTATTTTCAAAAAAAAAATTAATCGTTTTTTGGAATGAGGCAAAGAAAAGCAGTCTATAACATCTAAATATTAATTAATTGCGGATGGTCTACCAAGGGTAATAAGATTAAATAATGGACTTATTATAGCCGTGCACAGAGACACATTTTATTGCAACGGACCATTGCCATGGTTGTGGTCTAATGTTCTTTGACCATTACATTGAATACTTTTACATGGGACTTGAGTTGGCTGATAAAAAACAAAAAAAAACTCATTTATTGTCTTGTATATCAAGTCTTTTCATTGATATATGTAAATTTATGACAATAGAAATATTAATTTTACAACATCCGTCGAGAAGTGACCCTGGCATATATTTTATTTTTATATTACTAGGTATAAGCTCTAGGTCTTCATGTCCTTCTATTTGATCTACGTATTAAAGAACCATGGGTTAAAAATATAACGATACTTTTCTGCGAAATTTTCTTAGGTAAGAAATAAAACTAAGGTCGATCATAATCAGCTGAAATTCAATTTGATGACTGAGTATGAAAACTGACTTCGTGGTTTACTGAGCTATGTCAGCTTAACGCCTTGGGTTCGACTCTCGGTGGGGGTGAGTGAACGTGATTAAAATATGAATATCGATATATAGGTCGATGTTTTTGTTACCGGGTTTCTGTGCCCGCATCGAGGTTTTTCGTGTAATATTTTTGGGTGAACTAAGACACCGTAAACATAGGTTCTACCTCGTTAAGGACTAAGTATTATTATATCTGTAGTTGAGGGCTCTAAGTAAATATTTCTCTGGATTGTGTAGTGTTAGAATTTAGGGCGAGGTTTCGATTGTATTTGGACTTTTGAGATATGTAGGTAAATAACTAAGTAACTAGATTGTATATAGGTGACAGGAAATGGCATCTTTTGTAAAGTATTACCTTATTAGTTTATCGTAAAATAACAACAACAAGACAATAAGTTAATGAGAAATTATTAACTTTTTTTATCAACCAACTGCATGTTATTTTAATTAATTCTTAATTGAATAAATAAACAACTCGATAGTTAGGTTCCTATACTTTTTCAAGGCACAGGCACTTATTCAGGCCATTCATGGACAAACTTACTATCGGCTATTGTTCCTAGGCACCCGAGCGAGGCCAAGATGGATCGATAACAATGCAATACTTACCTTGTTTCTTGTTTGTTTCTTTTCAGAGCAGGCCTCGACATATACCATAATTTCGTCTTGTATGTAGGTGTAAATGACATAATGTCATAAGTATAAAATCTTAACTATAATAGCAATAAAATAGGCGTTAGTTCTTTTTGATTTACCTTGAACAAATTTGAAATTGGAAATTCTCTCTAAAAGCACTAATACATAGTATAGAATAAAGTAGCTTTCCGCTTAAAACAACGGAACGGATTTTGATGCGTTTTTTTAATAGATAGAGAGTGATTCAAAAAAATAGTAATAGAAGGCGGTGCGAAGCGAAGTTCGCTGGGTCGACTATTAAGGTGACACCCAAAGTGGACCCGCGAAGTGCAGGTGGACCCGCAGTCCCGGGGCTGCAGGGTACTCGTCAGGAGTTTCCCCGACTAAAAAAAAAAAAAAATAGGTGGACTCGCAGCCCAGGGGATCCCTAAGAGATTCGACGGGGGTCCATGTATCTATCTACGTTTTGGGAATATAGTACAAATGAATAAACTAGCCAATTTTGAAAGTTGTCTGTAAGAAAATTACATGGAACCCTGCTCTAGCTCCTCTGCTTATTTTGAGATATATTTTCTTCATCCAAGTATTTTGATATCGAATTCAATAATGTGTACTTTTGAGTTGAGAAAAAACAGATAAGGTATTCAATAATGCACCTACGCAAAGCAAGGCTTCCGTTTGAGGCAGAATGCATAAAATAAAATGACATATTTCATTATGCATGTGCATGACCTTCCTCTGTCTACCGCGTCTCCTTCAACTCCTATCATTCATATTGTGATTTTGTTTTATCGAATGGAAAATTACTATGAGCTATAATTCTTACTTGATCTTGATATGGTGCTGTACATGTATAGTAATTTTCCATTTTGATTATAAACTTCAGGTAGGTAGTTAAACTTAACTGTCACTGATAATGATAATTTTTGTTTAAAAACATAATGGATTGTTGTTATGAATTATTTATTTAATAAGTATTATCTTGAGCCGTTCGTTTCGTACCCCATTAAATTAAATCTACTAGGAAATACCTAAATATGTAAATCTTTTCTTTGCCACACACTCTCACTATTAACTATAATAGTTTTGATGAATTCTCACGGTACTACGCTGTCTCTTTGAGGCCCCTGAGCTTTAACTAAGACCTTGTTGCGATCTCCTCCTTTTTTTTCTCGTGGAGAAATCCGTTATGGGTTCCTCGTCGCCCAAGGGAAGAGGCCAAGGATATGTCGGACCCGCACCGACTAAAGTAAGAGTGACCACAACTGCATCTGTCATAGAGGAACCCGGAAAGCACCCGAAGAAATACGACTCTGGGTTCCCCCTTAAAGCAAAGCTGCATGATGCAGCCCCACACACATTCTATATTCTCCACATTCTTTATTCCACAATAAATAAACTATTAATCAATTGCATTTTGTTTTTGTAATTCCATAGAATCAGAACGAATATTATGAAAAGGTGTTTTTTACTCGACATAGAAGATAAAAGTACTATGGTATTAATAACAAAGATAATACGTTAAACAAAATTTCTATATGTATACGTACCTACTACACAATATGTACTGTACGTTATTGTTATTAATATTGATAAATTACTTTTTACCTACCTACCTACCTAATATACAAAATATTTGAAGTTACGTATAATATGAGATTGTTATTCTTATCGTTAGCAGACTGAGCGTGCTCGTTGATCGATGGAAGGGCGAGTGGAATTTTAAATATAAGGAAAATCAAATCAAACTATTTTCTGACTGAGAGCATTATAACTAATATTTTTGAGAGCTTCGCTTGATTTCATATTTATCAAGAAACTTGTTATTTTACATAGAACAAAGCTGTTTGCAGTAGAGAGGCTGAGCACAAAAAAATATCAAATGACACAATATCCTGCAAAATTGCCGCTGGAACGACGTCATGGAAATGGATACCTATCGCATAATAAATCAAACAAGTGACGTCGTCAACAAAATAAAGCATTCGACTATTCTTGTACCATAGTCTTGCTGAGAAAGAAAGAGCTTTATGAATATTCCACTCTTGGGGTACTAATTGACTGAGCAAATGCTGATAACTCCTCCAGGAGTACTCTTTCTTGTGTCCCAGTAGAGTTCCATACCCATACTAGTAACTATATAGTAATCTGTGCCCATACTGTATGCTTCTTGCAACGTGGACCAGCGCATGGAAGTCTTCGGGTGACCTCCATACCATTACGTTACATAAAAATTTGAAATAAGACAACTAAACTATTCGAAATCATCGTATAAGCTCGATCTACCGAAATCAAGATTAGTGTCAATAATTTGAATGTAAAATTTATTATGTACCTATAACGCTTTTTTTTTACTTTCTATACACTGCTACGTGTAGTAGGTAATAATGAATATAAACATTTGGTAATAGTGTTGAGAGTCAGATTGAGTCAGTGAAAATTTAAATATCCGCCTACACCTGTATAATTGTACAATTAATAAAGCTAGCATTGTGCCTAGAAAGATTGAGTAAGCGAGAGTTATTTAATTCCATAAGATTCCATTAACCTAAAGAAAAGTAACACGCGGAGTAACTTCTTGTTATGTTGTATAAAATAAACTGTGCTTATTGAAAATATAAGAATGTTAAGTAAAATTTAATTTGTCCGAAACTTTGGTACCAATCAAAGGTACCAGGAGTTTATCCCAAATTACTTACGTACAAAACCATTGTTCTCTCATCATAGAAGGTACTATACATAATAGTAATGTAGGCAATTGGTAGGACGTGAAATTCTTGATAATGACCGTTCGTTGTTTGTACTTTTTTATAATTGCTCAAAGATAAGTTATCAAAAATAAAAAGACGAATAACGAACGAGAGTTTTAATTACGCTAATCAAGTCAAAAGGCATCGAATATTTTGAAACGAGGTTTTTTTTATTAACCGACTTCAAAAAAGGAGTTCATTTTAGATTAGTTTTCCGCGATCTTAGTAGAAATTTCAGAGAAAGCTTAATTTACGATTTTAACTTTGTAAAAGTAAATTTATGCTATGAATCATTCCTTTACTTATCTGATCTCAGATGAGTTTTTTTTCCTCTCTCAGTAGTGAGTTGGGTGAGTCACGATCACGAACATTGTTGTTGATGCTACCGGCAAAACCCGACACTTCACTTTTATTATTGCAAAACTTTATCCTGTAGCTTTGAATTAGTTGGTCATATGCATAGTCATGCGTTACTTTTCAAATTTTCATTTCTGTTTTTTGTTTCATGAAACTTTAACTTTTAATTGGTACCTACTGACAAACTTCGTATTGATAGTTAATAGACTAGTTTTTGAAATATGCATTATTTCTCTAGATAACTTTACCTATTAATTACATACCTAACCTTCCAAAAATTACACTATATACAAAGTAAAGTAAGTAGCTAGTCCAAAGTCCGTTAATAACGGTCCACATTTTACCGTAGCCTAGCTTTAATTACCTACCATTACCCTTTAAGAAAGGGTAACGGTTCCCGTTAAACTATACCACCTGCTACCTAAAGAAGAATACACCCTAAGGCCTAGAAGACATCTGGCGAGGGACGGCTAAGATACCGAACGAAAGGATAACAATTTAAACAAGTATCTAAAAAAAAAATTGGTCTAGAACTCTGTACTACCATAGAAGTTATTGATCAATTATAAGTCTTTCAGTAATTTATCTGAGCCTAGATAGATGTGTTGGGCCAAAAGGGCATGTAATTATTATCACGGTACAGATATGTGTTATTATTGTAAAATGAAAAATAAGTATATATAGCAACAGAAATAGCAGTAATACACCTTCTTTTTAAAAAAAATATTTACATACAAAAAACGTTGTAAGATTCTGTTAAATAGACTCTATAACAATCGCTGTTAAACTCGAAATAGTCTAGTCTAGTGTTTTCAGGTCATTTACCTTATTTTTTTTTTTTATATTCGTCGAGGTCTATCTAAAGTCAACGACTCAAAGCTGCAAAGATTACATAATGAATTCTCGAAAGTCTATCAAACTAAACTGAAAATAAACGCCTTGATCTAGACTTTATCGAGTGAAGTCTAATGTGTCTGTCGATTGCTGACTTTATTGCATGCTTTCTCTTAACATTATAAAAAGTGTTTTAAAGTGAGAGTAAGTTGAATACGGTAACAGGAAGAAAAACACCTGAAATTTGCTTGATACTTTAGTAGGTATGTTTGCTTGTTATTTTTAATAAATAATGTATCTTTTTATATTACGATACTAAATCAATACAAAGTGTTGCCTATTCATGATTTTGTTAAATTATCTTTCTCGTGGGTCCGGCTCTTCAGCTGGTGCCTCTGCCTAAACGCTTCGGGGAATAAAAGGCGCGAGATTATGTTATGTTATATTGTTATCTTTCTTTTTGGCCTCCGATAAATCATCTATCAATCTATCCAATGATGTGATTGGAGCATATTAGGTATATATGCGTCATTTTAATTTTGCATAGTTTATAGCACCACGAAATAATAAAAGATTTCAGGATTATTGGCAATCCCACGAAATCTCTTGAATTTAGACTGCGCAATTATGTTACCGTTTAAAGCCACTGTATCAAACTTCCTGCTCTATTGGTTTCCAATGTTATTGACTGTTCGAGGAAGTAAATGGTTGCGTCACATTGTTGTTGTTTGTTATACTATTAGATAACTTTAAATTGAAATCAGTTTTCTTATAGGTAAGTAACATCATGTAATATTGTTGATAGCTAAATTTCAGCAGCCCTTTTGCAATACTTATTGATTTGCGTCCTCTTTGCGTATTTTTTTGTATCGACTTTAAGAAAATGTGGCCGTAATAGTGCCCCTGTCCTCCTCCATGGTTCAGTTTTCAGTTCGCAGTGGTATTGACTACTTGACTCTGACATTGGAGATCCGGGTTTGATTCCTGCTCCTGCATCTAATTTTTTTCCTGGGGTTTGTTTTTATGCGTTTCTGTGCATCCTAAATACAGTCAAGTTCCTTTTATTTAGTTACGGGCTGCTATGCGTTATATATTTATTTTTTTCAATAATAAAATTTACCAATCTAACATCGGTTTTTGTTTATAGTGTTTAAAAAAATCATTTACAACTAGAGTATAATATAAAAAAAGGAAAAGTTTTTGTAAGTTTCAGATTTTTATTAATATAAAATTTTATAAGTACTTACCTATATATACTTGAACTTAGTACATACGAGTAAAGTATCTATTGTCTATAGGTTTAGATCACATCTTTCAAAAAGAATAAAAGTTACTTACATTTTACTTGATTTTATGGTTTTCTCAATTTAATTGTAAAATTATTATTAAACATAATGTAGGTAGGCACAAAGTTTTCAATAAACTTCAACAATTATATAGACATTATTTAAAACAAAATACAATTAAGATTTTCTCTATACACAGTGATAAATTGTACTGACCTTTGTCGGATGTCGCACAAGGTTTGATCCGATTCTCAATGCTACATACAAGGCTCAATTAGGGCTAATACAATTATGACATAAGATGCAATGCAACCGAGGAGAGCGTGTATCCTTCCAAAGTCTTCTGCCTCGACATCATCAGCCGCTGCACGGGGCCGGGGCAGCGGCGCGGCGGGCGGGGCGGGGGCGCGAGCGGCGCACTTTGATTACTACTTCATCACTGATCACTGAATCCATCACGGCTCTTCATCTTCCGAAAGCGACGGAAGAGCCAGCTGCCGACGCATCCTCTCCCGGCGCTGCGGAGAGATAGAGTTCTGTCTCCGCAGGGTGTGATGCGGCTGGAACCGGCGCGGCTCCTCCTCGAAGGTTTCAGGCTCGGAGTCATCTTCTACCAGCGCTGGCAGCGCAGCACGGCGCACTTTCTGCCGCCGAGGACACTCTGATGCAGCGCACTCGTCCCCGCGACCGCGAGGCTTGCAGACGGGGTACACGTCAGCGCAGAGCGCGGCAACAGTTTCTAGTTTCACAACCATTTTAGCTTTACAAATTCAACAGGTCTGCTCACGATAAAGTCTCGTAGAGGAGTGCGGGGCGGCGCGCGGTCCACCTCTTTTTATAGTCGTCGCGGCTAATCGCGTTGTAGATAAACTGAAGTGTGCTGAAGCTGGCAGCGTGACACTTCACGGAGTCGAGTTTTCAGGACGCTGAACACCTTAGCGCCTGCACCTGCCAGTGTGACCTGTTTATGAGCTAGCTTTATGTTGGTAAAATACATCTATAGATGTTTTGGCATCAATATAACTTTTATATACGATAACTTTTATAACATCAATAAACTCATGACAACAAATAAATTTATATTCTGCTTCTGATTCTGATAGCGATAGGGTCAATGAATAATTAGATGAGACGACCTTTAAATCATTAATTTCCTTAGGAAAACTGATAGGTATGTTAGTAGTTTTCCAGGCTATATACCAAAAGGTGAATGTTTTCTTATTTTCTAGTACCTAATTGCTGTCTAATTGGATTAACAATTATGTGTCCCACATTTCAATTGCTCGTTACCGCGGCACGTCGTTTTATCTAATTGATAATCAGACGATACCTAATTAAATCGGCTGGTCACGGTTAAATAAGGGCGACTGACCGACATCTGCTCTTGCATATTTCGCACGCTCCTTTCTCATTAGAAAACAATGAGTTTCGACTTGACTCGACTTTCGATTTTTCATAAAATATTATACATATAAGTAAGTAAGCGTCATTCGAAAATTGTTTTTATATTTTATTGTGTCCCATTTATTATTGTAAACATGAATTAAATACGCGTTAATTCCTTCTTTAATCAAATAAAAAACATTAATAACAATGTACGTAAGTTGACCTACGCAATAGCGCCATCGTCTTACTTAATTGAATTGATTTGCATAGTGATGCGGTGCGGGAGTCGTCACATCACAGCTGACAAACAGTCAGGTAACAAATGACGAACACGTAGTGTAGTGTAGAGTAGAGCAAGACCACTTGGGGAAAAAACTGAGAAAATCCGTAGTAGGTTAGGTACTCCCATGGAAAATCTTATTACCTATTGACGTAAGTATAATTACTAAAGTGTAAATCTCTGTGCTACTAGGTACAAGCCACTACAAGTTTTTCAATGAAACTGTTTTTAAATACGTTCTAACCTGGTACAAGTCATTTTGCATTTTACTAGACCGAGTCCAGAGGTGCATTTGCAATATGGACCACATTTCCAATACCTAGTTGAGTGGTATAATTTCAAAACCCGCTAAAATGCCTTTTAACATTTTTTTTGTTGTTTACATCACGTTATAGAGCTTTTAATTCCACGTGCATTCCTATAGACTGTTATTAGCAAAATCCTCTTTATGACGCATAAATCAATGAACAAATATAAGGTTCCATAGCAAAAGCCGCTAAAATGATGCTTGTCAATTTCAAAACTCACTAAAATTGATTCGACCAATAGAAGCAGTCCATTTAAGTCACGTGGTTGTCAAAACAGTATGGCGATTTTCTTTTGTTTTTGTTGGAGTGCTGGTGGTTTTAATTAATTATTAACGAGAAAGAAAGGAGGAATTGGCACAATTTGTCAAAAAATGTGATCCCAATAAGGCCCGGAAGAAAACCTGCAATAAGGAATCCTGGAAACGCGAAGTAGAGCGCCGGGAGCGGTGAGTAAAAAACCCGGAAAAATCAGGATCCAGATTCATAGATAACGCATTATGCAAGATGTGACAAGTCAAGGCAAGATGCAAGCAGGCCGGTAGACCCGTGTGGTACACGCGTAAACTTTATGCATTTGTGTGTATGTTTGCCTGTCTGTTTCTTTGATTCTTTATGACTAAACAGCGTAACAGTATTGTGTGAAATTTAGTATGCAGATAGAGAGATACCAGAAAACTTTACAACAGACTCGCGGGTAGGTACATATAAAATGTATAAAGTGCATGTGGGTGAAGCCACGGGTAGTTTTTATAAATATAAATACAGTGATTTTCAATATATTCTATTTATTAATTTAATTTAAAATGTATTAATTTAATGAATTATATACTTAAGCTATTTATTCACAAGCCGTTTGCCAGCGGCTTCGGTTTTTCTAGTTTTCCATTCCTTGTTATTTTTTTAAATAAAAAGTTTGATTTTCATTCGTAACTGATGTTTTGCATAACACCATCCACCAGCCATTTTGGTTTGTCCGCCATTCAGTTGCAAAGTCCGCTTAATTTTGACGGATGAGTTTCAAAATCCTTTAAAATACAATGTTAGTAACAAATACCGCTAAAATAAAATGTTTTCCGTTGAAATTTCGAAATTGGCGCCAAAGTAATCGGTTATCTTATCATCTATGATATTGTCATGCTCCACTCTTTCTATTTCTACCACTAAAAGTTCTGTCTGTTTGACGTAGATGTCGTTATTTTTAAAATTCACTTTACCAACTTTTCTTAGGATTCGTTTTAGCGGGTTTTGATACTATACCACTCAGTTAGTGCTTTTCGAAATAAAAACGAAAGATGAACGAGTGGTGTTCATTTTAAAGCGTCCACAATACGAAGGCAGGTGGCGTGACTTTTCGTTACAGTTTTAGTAAGTAGGTAAGTTTAACTCTGAAAACTGTTAATGTTTGCTAACGATAGACAACGTAAACGTATACCCTACTTAATAGGAAGTTTGCCTAACACCCTCGGTAAGCCCGTCTAGATTTGTAATTCAATACCCTACCCTTAATCCAGACTAGCTAGTTTTACCAATACGAGGAAACTGCGCATAATTTGAGCTAAGAATTATCTTTAAGGTTTATTTGTGCAAGCAGTCAATCAGATACAGTTAATTAGTTGGAAAATTACGTTTTCAAGGAAACCCGGCGCTTCCCAGAATGTTGCTTGGCCAACGCCCAGCACTGTAAATCGGCTTCTCAAAAATCATCAAGAGTGTTGATGGACAGTTCAGTGTAAACATGTTATCCTAAATACCTACTTTAAATATTATGTTTAACTTCTTATTTATCGCATTATAAATTAAAATATTTATATTTACTTACTTTATTTATCAATCAATACATAGTATAAAATAAAGTCGCTTCCCGCGTCTGTCCCTATGTATGCTTATATCTTTAAAACTATGTAACGGATTTTGATGCAGTTTTTTATAATCGATAGAGTGATCCAAGAGGAAGGTTTATAATTATAATACATGAGCAACATAGCAATAGTTTAGGCGGTACGAAGTTCGCCGTGTCGACTAGTTATATCAATATTTTAAGACTACAATATACATGTATAAGTACCTACCTGTAACCTAGATACCGCATTGCTTTGTGGTTGCTGTAAATCTATATATAAATAAAAGTAATTTCTAGTTTGTATATTTACCAGTTTTTAATTAAAAAAACGAGCACGTTTATACCTCGGTGAAATAAGCACGAGGTCTCCATTGGACTCTGTTTGTTACAAAAGTGCCCTTAAATTGATAACGTACTGCGTAGTAAGCGTCTCGCTCGATACGTTATCATTGTTTTTCGATATTTAATTGAAATAATAAATGTCTACAGTATTGTATCATTATCATTTCATTATTATTATTATTTGTAGCCTGTAGTGTCCCACTGCTGGGCAAAGGCCTCTTTCCCCTTTCTCCACTTTTCCCGATCCTGGGCATATTCCCACCAGGTCTTTGTGTGGGCTCCCAGCTCATCGCTCCACCGCTTCCTAGGTCGACCACGTAGCCTCTTGTCATCCCTTGGGAACCATTCGGTGGAACCATCATTTCATTACAAATATTAAATTGCTTTTGTATTTAAATGTTACCTACAAGTCCTACACTACAACAATACACCATTCTGCAATATAAAATTGTTATTAGTAAATATAATTAATTTGTAATGTAAAATGTAAAACTTCTGAAAAACATTCACGCAATTCGTACTTATGGTACATACAATACATTTATTTTATTTATTTATGCTTTTATGAGCTAAAAAACATTGTAAAACCCTGCAAGGGCACTGCAACATTATTAAATAGTAGTAACATTATATACTTATATACCTACATACTTACTTACTAAGTAAGCAGGTACTTATATGATGCGAGCAGTTTTTTTTTTGCTTATCAAAAGCATACGCGCAGAGAAGAAAACTGTAGTTAAATGTTCATTCAACTAAGTTTATCGATAAACAGGTAAGTACCTAATCAATACAGGATAATTAAATTATCAAAAACAGTTATTTACTGACGACTTAGAGACAAGCTACAATAAGAGACATAAAATTTGGATCGTAGGTAGGTACCTCTATGTCCACTTATTTATGGTAAAACTCATCACTTCTGTAATTTTTGCAAGATTATAATTATCTGTTCTAATAAAAAAAACGCAGACGAAGGCAAAGGCGCACTTTAGTCCAGACAATTTTATTAAAATGTCTCTTACCCATACGAGGTAAGATCTACCATTGAGACAATTTTATCTAGGTATCTATGAAGTCAAATAGTTTCGCCCGATAAGGTCCACATTTAATAAAAATGAGTTGTTTTAATAAATATTTAAATTGTAAACAAGTTATTATCAATCAACTGTGATACTAACTGGTTGTGTTGTGGGTGTGAGGAGTCAGAGGTCAGAAATTAATGCGTAAACATGGAAAATTATTGACTGGATCATGCAATTTAATAATAGACTTTCTATTTTTGTTGGCAGTAAGTAAGTATACTTACCTAATTACTATAGAATATTAACAAGACGAACGATCTATAGAAGAAATAGCAACGGTTTACGACAGCGTTAACAACACTCATTAGGTAAGTAGGTAAGTATGTATACTTGCTAAACACGTGCCTTATGCCTACGTTTGTATAACCTAGGCACAGACGGTTATTTTCTTTAACCTTCAAACAAGTGTTCAAGCAAAGTAATTAACAGTATGTATGGTTTTGTTTATCTCCCATTTCAAGTAAACGCCGTCTGCGTCTTTTTTTCCATTTCATTTCTTGATATAAGACTTTATTGATAAGGTGATAAGATTTGAAATGTTCAAATGTGTGTGAAATTAATCATACTTACGCATGTCGCATGCAAGGAAAATTACATATACTTATTCAATTTTTTCAACTTGTACTGGCTTACTAACTTACATATTTATTTTGTTTATTTTTTGGAGAGGATCTCTATTTTGTAGACTTGAACGATGTTAATCCACCACCTCACAAGTGCAAGTCAATCGTAAATTATCATAGTAAGTACCTAATTTAGCAATATATCAAAAAATCCTGAAATTGCTTACAGGTTGCATATTGGGTGGAACCTGCATATTGCAGCTTTTTGTTTGATTAAGTTAAATTGATAAGGTCATAATTAATTGATTAAGCTAGAGAAAATAATTTAAAAACACAAATTGCATTTTTTTTTATTTTAAATTATCATACACAGTGGGTTTTGTTGATAAATACCTTCGTTTAAAATGACCAAAACGCTCTGAAACAAGTAGGCACTTATGACTTATCTTAAATAGCACATACTACCTTTTTTTAGGCGGGGAAACTTCTCGACGAGTACCCTGCGGCTCCGGGGGGAGCCGGCGGGATAGGCATGTGGGGTTCGCTTCGCACCCACTTAAACTTCGCCGATGACCTTCTCGGCTGTTTAAGGGGGCTACGGGAAAACTTGCGAACGATAAAACCGCGACCTCCTCCCGCACTACGCTGTTAAGGTGGTAAGGGTAACTCTCGCTATGGCGCGAAATTCAAATTTTTTCGTGTTTTTTATTTATTCTGGCGAATGTTTACAATTTTAATAAAGTTTAAATGAATTCGCGTATGTAAAAAACCATCTCCCATATTGTAATACAACGTTTTTTGAAGACAGACCTACAGATTTTGTGTCTAAGGGGTAAAAGGCCAAAAAACAAGTTCCTTGAATATACACAAAATCGGTAACTCTGTCTTTCAAAAACGATATATCACAATGTGGGAAATAGGTTTTTACGTACGCGAATTCATTTAAACATTATTAAAAATGAATACTTTCGCCAAAATAATTAAAAAACGTGAAAAAATTTAAATTTCGCGCCATACCGTGAGTTACCGCCTTAAGCTTCTTCTCGTGGGGACATAGTGGTAGTCCCCCCGCCCCGGAGCGTGGTGCTCTCAACGCTCTAACGACGAAAACGGGACACCTGCGTTCCGGCCTTCTTCTAGGAGCCGCTATATGACATTCTTTTTTAGATCCCCTTTTAGTCGCCTCTTACTACAGGCAGCGGACCACTGTCCGATTCTTCGGCCCGGTACTGCGGGGCGGAGCCTGATCTATTTACACCTAAAAAGTTTGTATAATTTAAAAGTTACCTTCTTTGCTTTCAAAAGTAATAATATTTTATAAGTACTTAAGTACTACCTACCTATAACTTAACTAATACTTAACAGCCTTCATGTAATTAATGATTCATTGTTCATAACAATAATTTGCGCACGCGTTTCTTGCAGCCTTGGTTATTTACGTAATTCAATTCATTCATGGGGATTTATTTTTCAGTTTACTTGATGATGCAATTTCAGTATAAGGCTTCACACTAACACATACCTACCACAGCACAGCAAATATTTCTGATCATAGAAAAAATTTACTCTCTTTTCTGATAGCGTTTCCCCACCTCACTGCTAAGTACAAAACGAGCAAGTCCCTAAAATTTAAAAAAAGTTTTCACAAAATGTATTTGTATGAAGTTGTACAAGAACTAACTAAGTACTTGAATACTAATTTGTAGCTAGGCGAATAAGTTACCTGTTAGTATAGCTAACAACTCTCTCTCGGTTTGGTTTATAACCGAACCGTACCGTTTATTCAATGTAATAAGTTTTTTTCCATAATTTTCTTCAAAATATAAATAGCTACCTACCTACTTACCTAAGTTTTCATGTTACCTTAAACTATAACCTAACTAACTTCAAATAACAAAACCAATGTTTTCAAAAAGTTTTGAAACTCTTGGGAAACGGAATGTTTTTTGTGCGGCTTTACCGAACTTAGTTACACCACAAAAAGTGCTATTTACAGAGCGCTCAACACTTCTTTGCTATTTTTTTGTAGGCACTCTGTTTTCCGTGGCTTTTATTGTGCTGTATGTGGTGGAATTATGGAAAACGTGTTGTAAACGTAAGAAGTAAAGAAAGAGGCTTCCTAATGATTCCCCCAAAACTCCCGTGTTGATCATTGTAATGTACTTAATTGATGCCATACAATGTCTCATTATACCACCGCCACACCGCCACTCACGAAAATAAAAACAAAACTTTCAAGTAACATCCATAATATATATTCAACAAGGCAAGCGCAACATGGAATTTAGAGCTAGAACTCCTCAAGATTGTATATAATACAAAATGTATATAATAGACTAAGCTGGCACTAGCGGGAAGGGCCTGAAGCAAGGGCGGGGGTCAGCGCCTCACACTGCACGAAGACGACTTGGCACGCTGAATCTTCTTTAGTAGGATCTGGAAATTGTTTCGAGGTCATTTAGAATATCAATTATATTGCAACGATAACGTTAGTACTCCGAAGTAGGTCAGAAATTATCAGGTAGTAAACAATGACGAGGCTACAGGACCAAAACAACAGCATACTGTCAATACATTGAAAACAAGAGTAATTAATTAAATACGATAGTTTGGGCACCCTGGATACAGTTTTATCTATTCAATTATTAATTTATTATGACATAGAACTTGACACAAGTACACCCAGATTCGTCAAATAGTATAACAACTTGACTTGAAGTATTCCTCATACACTGTTTGGTGTCACGTGTCACAGCCAACACTGCAGACTTCCCGCCGCGGAAGGGCCCCTCAGCATCAATGCCTAGCAATCAACGGAGGCGGTCAAAAAATATCGCATCAGCAGCGTTAAATCAAATAAGTAAGTAAATACTAGGTTCAGGCGTAGGTACTATAAAATATATATAGAAATTAACGAGAGTCATAAATCTCCCAAAGGAAGAGGCACTAACAAAACTAGTAGAGGTTCAGAAATTAACAGAGTCACAAATCTCACCAAGTTCTCCCGGTCGATCTTGCTCTGCTGTGTTTTCCTCTGCAGCGCTGCAGACGCTGCCGGCGGCCTCGGCACCGTCGCCGCATCCCGACCAGGGATGGAGGACTTGCGCGTGTTGCGAGCACTCAGAATCTTGCTCAGTAGGATGTGGTTGTGTCTGTCGATCTCACGGAGACGGTCGTTCGAGAAGGACATGTTGATCCGCCGCGTCTGAGGCACGGGGAGAGACCTTCAGAGAAATCAAAGTAGGACATTGCGATTTAAGTGGGCTGGGGAGCAGAAAAGACGTCTTCAGAGCTAGACCTAGAATCATAAGGCTGCAAATACTTAGTGCTCGACCGGCGATCACGCTGACGTGTCGGTCAGGTTTTGCTATACTTAAGCAAATCAATCAATATATATAAAAATCTGGAAAATCAGAAAATTAACTGATGTTTCTACCGCGAGACTTGTGTATTTCAGTTACTTTCATAGCTTAATGACCTATGGCTTGCTTCTATGGGGAAGAGCTGCAGATATTAACGTCATTTTTATACTACAAAAACGCGCAATTAGAAACATTTATCAGCTTAAAGCTCGCGAGTCCCTCAGACAAAAATTCAAAGAAATTGATATTTTGACGCTTCCGTCCCAGTACGTCTTTGAAATTATTATGTATACTCGTAAAAACTTACATATGTTTGATAAAAAATGTTATAAAATTAAAGACCTTAGAACGCGTAGCAAAAACAAACTAAGTATTCCACAGAACAGACTAAAACGGACAAACAAATGCTTTATAGGAAACGAAGTAAGATTTTATAACAAGATCCCTGAAGAGATTTTGATCCTGAATGATAATGAGTTTAAAACTCGTATCAAAAAAGGTTTGATTAAGAAAGCTTATTACAATGTTGATGATTATGAAAACGACAAAGACGCATGGAAGTAGTCTAGCTCTGCACGATATTTTCATTATTTCATGTATGTACTTTAAATCTTATTAATTTATGTTCTTTGTATTCTAAATTAAATTGTAATGTCACATAAGAACAAAAAAAAAAGAGAAAAATTGTAAAGTAGAGTTTGTTACCCCTTTCTTCTCTACGCTGTAAAATCATTGCGAAAGGGAGTAGAATCATTTGACAGAGGAGGGCTCGTTTGGGGGCGTCTCCAGGCGACCATTGTCGTAAGGCAAGGCAAACATTGTTTGCCTGAGCCAATTAGTGGGCACCCTGAACTACCTCGCCTCTATCAGTATAGGATACTTTACGAAATAAGGTATCAATATTAATTAGATTAGTCTAATTGACTTTCAATAAGCGATATCTTGTATCCTGTATTGAATAAATCATTTTTTACTTTACTTTTTACTTCCGTTACTGACTGACTGACTGACTGACTGACTGACAGACAACGCAGAGCCGAAACTACTGGGCGTAGCGGGCTGAAATTTTGCATGTAGGTTCCTTAGGGAGTGTAGGTGAGCACTAAGAAAGGATTTCCCGAAATTCCCATGGGAACGGGAATAAAATGGATTTTTATGTTTATGAGAAATCTGCGCGAATGGAACCGCGGGGCAGCATCTAGTCAATATATATAAAACTCTTCCGTTACTGACTGACTGACTGACTGACTGACTGACTGACTGACAGACAACGCAGAGCCGAAACTACTGGGCGTATCGGGCTGAAATTTTGCATGTAGGTTCCTTAGGGAGTGTAGGGGAGCACTAAGAAAGGATTTCCCGGAATTCCCACGGGAACGGGAAAAGACGGGATTTTGGTGTTTATGAGAAATCTGCGTGGGAAAAACCGCGGGGCAGCCTTTAGTATATATATAAAACTCTTCCGTTACTGACTGACTGACAGACAACGCAGAGCCGAAACTACTGAGCGTAGCGGGCTGAAATTTTGCATGTAGGTTCCTACGGGAGTGTAGGTGAGCACTAATAACACATAATAATAACACACATCACACTCAGAGCCCCTATCTAGGAAGAACCTGTATCTAGGGTGCCCGAAACACACACAGAGACGAACATCACACCCAGACCGGAAACAAACATCGATATTCATCATATCAATATTTGCCCCGCCCAGGAATCGAACCCGGGTGCACACGCTTACTCAGTCCACATCACTGCCAACTGAGCCACGGAGCAGTCAAAGGATTTCCCGAAATTCCCATAAGAACGGGAAAAAACTGGATTTTTGTGTTTATGAGAAATCTGCGCGAGTGAAACCGCGGGGCAGCCTCTAGTGTATGAATAAGTATACTGCAGTGTGGCAGTGTTGATGAATAACTACGAGAGTAGCTACGTTTGCAGCTCGTCGCTAAAGCCGACGACGTCCTCATTGATCGTCTGTATAGCACTATTTGCAGCACAAAGAAGACTTTTAAGTACATTTTTAGAAATAATATTACCCATAGCTTGTAGACCGTCCAGAATTGGAAGCTGGCGGCTTGTGGGTAGAAGTTGAAGACTGGCTTTTCCTCAGCTTCAAAGACGACGTTGGCTCCATCGTCTCTCTACTTTCCGACAGTGGTATATCAATTTCATTCTTCAGCGAATTCTCGTTGTCGCTAACATCCTCGAACTCGTCAGAGTAACCATCTTCAGGATTCTCCACCATTGTGTTGGGTTCTTCATCACAATCTATAGATTTCTCCTCGTGAACGCATGTTTCAACACAAACGTTAGGTGGTTTTTTGACTGCGTCGACAATGCATCCCATTTTGAGTTCCTTGGTTAAACTATCAACTTGGTTGTTGTTCTCCTCGCGATGCTGTTTGGACATTCTGTTTGAATCCCCTGATGCATATTCTGTGGTGAAGCTTCTGCCCTCTACTTTACTTTCTGCCTGTGACATTGCGGCGGCCTACTTAGGTTCTTAGCGTGCGATAGTTATGGTGAGTTTACTGCTTAGAAAAAAAATACAAAATTAAATAATTTTAAGGTCCTGTGATGTGAATCGTCTATTCTAATTTAAATGTGCTTGAAGAAATGCAGCGAGATTATTAGGTAAGTACTTCCTATGACATGTTCGCTCGGCCCAGAACCGAATCCTTACCCTCACGTGCAAGTCTATGCAACTACCAACGACACCCTATCCAAGTGGAAGCATGAAGCTAGGTAACCTACGCAGGGTACTTAGAGCTCGTACCCATCTAGATAAGCTAATTTAATGAGCAAATAACTAATACATACAAAGATATGTCTGTATACTTACAAAACTTTTTCTACAAATTATTCGAATCTTTGTTCTTCTCTCTTCGGACTTTCCAATATATTTCAAAAATAAATGCAATTTACCAATATTAGGTAAAAATCCACATGAAATGAAAACCAACAATAACAAACAAGTGACAATAATCAATATTTTTACTTGACAACCGCAAACAAAACAAAAAACCCGCCCCGCCATCATTTTTTTGTTCACTTCCGCTTCCGTTGTTGATGCAGAAATAAAAAGAAACGAACAACATTTTAACCAAAAGAAACTTGTCCATACAGCCATGTTTTCAACGCCTTCCTTTATTTCTCACTTTCCTTAAACTGATAATAAAAAAATTACTCTCTAGAAATTCCAATAGCATCATGATAGCCTCGAAAAATTAATTTTGAAAAATGAGAAAATAAAAACCGTGAACAAATAAAAATGCTCTTTAAACATTATCATTACATACAAAATTTTGGTGTTTTTTTAATGGGGTTGTACAGTGGCGTACCATAGACAAATCTGTTACGGCCTCCTAGTCCGCCACTGTACAGTGGCGGACACGGTCGGCGTAACACTTCCGGTTTTTCTGTATTGCAAAATAGCTCTTATTCTCTGGTAATACAGTCTAGGGCTGAAGAAACCATAGACAAATCTGTTACGGCCTCCTAGTCCGCCACTGTATGTACACGGAAAACTTTTTGTAGATGACGATCTATATGTTCGACCCATAACAAACAAGTGAAATACAATAACAAGGCATTTTTTTGTGTTTTTCGACGTTATTTTACATTGTATTGCATTGTATCGTAGAAGAAAACGTAGTTTCAAGAATTAATTAATGAATGAGAAGGCTTTTTACGTGGCAAAATCGCGAACTTCGTGAGCAGGTAAACAATGGGTTAACTAGGACTATTTTCTTGTCATTAACTCAAGTTTACATTTAATTACTATGGTGTATGGACACAAATTCATAGGAATAAACCATTTTAAATGACTTGCAAGTAAAACAAAATATAACCTAAAAACGATCAAAGGTCATCTCAAGATGGGTCAGAAACCCTGTGCGAGGACTGCAGACCCACTAAATAGCGATAAGATGTATAGTTAATAACAAACCTGTAGTAAAACTAATGAACAGGGTAGAATGGAGAAGGCTCCACCGACAAGAGCACAGCTCTTAAGAGAGAAGAAGTAAAACTAATACTTCGGTAGTTAAAATCTTCAAAATGTTAAAAACATAACCTCAATCCGTTCGGTTTCTTTGAACTTCTTTAACTTCATAGCTTCCTAGACGGGAAATGTTAGGAAACATAAGATTTTCATTTTCATTACACCCAACAGCTACAAGTGAGTTCTTTTGATAACAAATTGGACTACCAATGTAAATCACATACAAAACTTTGTTTGATAAGGGTCGACCGTACAAACGACACTAGCGGGATAAATTGGCAGTTTTCTTCCCCATTTGCCCATTTCTGGGCAGGCAAAGGAACTTAGTCCATACAGCCTGACTGTCTTCATGTAGTATTCAATGATAGCGTTTCCCCACCTCACTGTATTTAATTCTTTGTTTTCCTCAACCTAGGTTCCTAACCTTAACATTGAAATGCGAGGGTGGACTCTCATTTAAATGTTTTCACGGACTTTCTCGCGGAACATCGATCAGAATATTCGAGACCCTTCTTTTATTTTTCACTACACTAGACAGTTCTCTATAAAGGGCACGTTATAATTCCACCAGACTAGCTTAGTAATAGCGAGAGCAGTCTTCCTTGTTCTGTGGTATCAGCCGCAGAAAACTAATTAAGAAAATTGATAAAAAGACAAAAGCCCGACATTTTCCTCTCGCTTCGCGCCAAAAAGTCCAATCCACTATCACAATACATCATTCATTCATTCTTTTTCACGTCAGTTTGACATCTGACAAGACTGAACATGGAGAACCAGACTGATGATGAACTGATGTGAATGAATGGATGGTTGATTGTTGATTTGATAGATGGAAGTGGATGGAACAAAAAGTTGGAAAAGTGCTTGTTGGAAAATCTTTTGTGGAGTGGTTGAAGTATAATTTTTGAAGATTTTTATGTGAAATACAGTGTTAATACTTGGTAAATAAACCTTATTCGTTAAGATGGTTACAATAATTAAAAATCAACTTTTAAAACATCTATCTCGGTAAGTAAATTGCGGAATTTACAAACTATTCGAAATGATAGGAGAATCAATTTCAATTCTTTCTTCTTTATCCAATTAGACGAATGATTCATATTGTAAACGTAAACAAAATTAGACTATCCATGCACTCAGAAAACATTATCTTACCAAACATATAAATATTTTAAAGGTAATTTACAAAAATACTTTAAATCTACTCTCCAGAAAATGGTGCTATGCTATTTTTTCACTACTTCTCTATAAAACATACTTCCACTCTGAGTTTAACTTAAATCTTATCACATAAAAATTCTATGTAAGATTTCTCACCTCAACAGGTATACAAAGAACCTGTCACCTGAGCAGATATCTCTGTCAGCTCTCCGAGGCTCAGGCGAGCTTCAAGATCTGACCCTCGATGAGACCCTACTGACAGATCTGCTAGAGCTGCCAGGCTGGCTGCGGCTGACATCAGCGCACTGTAACAGAGCTAGTTTCCGCATTCAATGGACAAAGCTGAAGACTGTACCTATTGTTCTGGTAAGGATAAATAATTTTTCTATGTTTTTTGTACATAGTTTTATTTTTAAAACAGTTTTCTGAAGATATATAATTTGTAGTATTAAGACGAGAGACAGTCCAGACAACTCCCTCCATTTTAAAATTGTTTATTTATGTGCGCAGGTTATACTTAAGTGTGTACTACAGGTATGTTATCATTAATAACTGTGAAACTATTGATTTAGTAGCAAAATACTAAAGATATGTAGTCATTATCAGTAATAAATGATTGATCACCTACCAACTCCATGGTTGAGTTGGTAGTGTTATTGACTGTTTTAAAAGGTTCAAGTTCTGTCTGAATGAGTGAATATTGTTATTTTTTTTGCTTTTTTTGGTATACATTCCTATTGTATTTATTTTGATAGGGTCCCTTATTTTATAAATTCAGGTCACTTGGTCGGTACCTTTGAGCATAGTGTTATTTTAATAAAATAAAATAATATTTAAACAAGAAATTGAGTCAAAATCTTATATCTTTAGAATTGATAGGATTAATCATTTTATAACAATTATCCTTGATAAAGACTGCAATGAATCTTTTATGCTATTGGCATTGTGGCCTTGACATTCTACATCCTGCCTGTCTGTCCAATGTAAAACACTCAGTAGACTGGAAAATTAGTAGCTTGTTCATGATACTTGTTAATTACTTATATCCAAGCCACTTAATAAAATTGAGCATGTGTTGGGTGCATAGCATGTTTTAATAATAGCATACTGATTGACAGCACACAATAATCATATATTATGATATTAAGATTTATTAACCAATCTTTATCCTGCTTTTACATATATTGCATGTATATCAATCAATATCAATACATAGTAAAAAAACAAAGTTGCTTCCTGCATCTGTCCCTATGTATGCTTATATCTTTAAAACTATGCAACGGATTTTGATGGTCTTTTTTAAATATAGAATAATTTAAGACAAAGGTTTATATCTATAATTTATGCACAACATAGTAATAGGTAAGGCGGCACGAAGTTCGCCGGTTCGACTAGTTGCACATAATCACATTATAATTAGGGCTTGGAGTTGAAGTGTGTTCTAAACATTTGCTGTTTTATTTTTGTTAATAATTACCAAATCATGGGTGGGTCCGGCTCTCAAGCCGGTGCTATTATGGTGGTGGTGGTGATATTATGTATATATGTATGTACCAAATCAACATTCTAGACCCACAGAGCACATCTGGCGAAGATAGCAAAGATACTAAATGGATAAAAAAAATGGAAAACTTGAGCCATAGTAGTCCGAGACCAGTCTTAATTTAATTAATATCTTCACTGCACTTTGACTAATGTGCGCCGGGCCTTAGACATGTTGAAGTTGTTAAACATATAAACGTTTGGTTTACTATTATATTCTACTGTAATTTACTAAAAAGATCCTTTATAACCAATATTATAAATCTGTCACCATGACTTGAAGTTTAATAATTAGATTTTTTTTAGTTAGTACTTAAAAAATATTAAGTTAGTAAAGGACAAAATTTTTCAGCATTAAAGTAGAAAAAGTAAAATTTAATACTTAAGGTGGTCCCTCTCAGTATGGCGCGAAATTCAAAAATATTCGCGTTTTTTATTTATTCTGGCAAAGGTATTCATTTTTAATAAAGTCATAATGAATTCGCGTATGTAAAAAACCTTCTTCCACATTGTAATACAATGTTTTTGGAAGATAGACCTACGGATTTTGTGTCTAAGGGGTAATAGGCCAAAAATCAAGTTCCTTGAATATACACAAAATCGGTAACTCTGTCTTTGAAAAACGATATATCACAATGTGGGAGATTGGTTTTTACGTACGCGAATTCATTTTAACTTTATTAGAGATGAATAATTTCGCCAAAATAATTAAAAAACGTGAAAAAATTTGAATTTCGCGCCATACCGTGAGTTACCACCTTAAGTATTAAATTTTACTTTTTCTAGTTTAATGCTGAAAAATTTTGTCCTTTACTAACTTAATATTTTTTAACAATAAAAAATAACACCTAAAAAAATACATAAAAAATATTTACTAAAAACAATTTTTTAAACATCAAACAATGTCTTATTCAATCTGGCATATCACAATGAGCAAGTCACGCCCGAACGAGCACACGACACGAATAAATGCAAATAATGTAAATTTCGACCTTATCTCCCCTCTAACTCATGTACCAATTTACATCTTGAAGATTCAACTTTACAAGTTTAGTAACTACTTGGTTGTTGTTTTAAAGGGAACTGCAAGAACAAACATTATGCATTGTTAAATCGATATTTAGTTAGTTTCCTCCTTAATGCTAGAGAAAATCATCTGTATTATAGCTAGTTTGATAAGAAGACCTTATTTTGTGTAGCATTTTTTATTTAAAGTATTTTGTTATAGATAACAACATACTTATTATATATAACATATTAGATCTAATAATGTACTGCAACTGCAACACAACCTATAGATAACAGAAATTGTGAATCATCTTCTTGAGACTGATTAGTCCTTTTAAATATTCCATTTTTTTAATATTTATATTTAAACACACCATAACCTTAGTAATGTCGCTCTTTCTTTACACTATCTTAGGGCCGCTCATGGAACAATAATATATGCTGGTAGGGAACTCTCTTCCGACCAAATAACTGACACAAGCCTACATCATCATACTAAGCGGAGCGAGAAGGAAATAAAAATTAAGTACCATTAAGTAATACACGTGAGACAAGGAGCGACAAGTTACGTTTGTGACGTAGGCTTGTGTCACTCTGGGAAAAGAAGACCTGGTTTTTTAAGACTATGGTTTTGCCCTAAACCGTCATTTGTCGTTTCAGAATTTAGACGAAGTGCACATAGCTCTAGAGGTATGTTCGGAACCGCGAACCATGAACCCGGGCGCGGCCGGCGGCGCCATGCCCGTGCCCGGCAAGTACAGCTATATTCACAAGGTAATATAACAGCTTTTTTAATTAAATATTGCACTTGACAAAATTATCTGATAATTCGCGAGTCCAGAACTAAAACAAGACGTATGCCATAGCTTTTCGTCTTTCTACTAAGTATAAGAAATATTTATTTGTAAATTTAAAAGTAAAAAAATAAGTATAAAATATAATTGCTATTTTTATAGGGTCATCTGATTGTTAACACATAATCTTCGTGCCAAGCGCATAAACCAAGAAATATTAATAGACTTGTGTTCTACGTCAGTATTTTGTTACACAGTGTGAGCATTTTGCCTTCCTGCCTAAATATTTGTAAAATAAAAATAAATATATCCTACAAAGCTACTATACCATACTATTCTACTATACTACTTCAATACGAAACATTCATATTTGGCCTTGTCGTGATCGTCTATCTGACTAATGGTTAGGAGCCTCCATACGTTGTGTTTTAAAATCAAATAATTTACAGTGCTAAAGCTCCTTCGAAAATTAAAGAATAATGAAAATAACCTTGGACTTATAAAATTTCGAGCCAATGAGCTGTACGCTGACAAATAAATTCTTAAAAAAAATGCGCGCTAAACACGCGCGCTAGCTCGACCTCGTCAAGCGACTACCTAGGTATCCTAAACAGACGTTCCCTAATACATTACTGCAATCGTCCTTCTAAAGAATGATTTAAAAGATTGAAAACCCTACTGTTGTTCCTAGAAGAGGAACCGCGTTCAAGTGTATTTATTACGGAAGGTAAAGTTTGGTTGAAGTGTTTGTCAACTAGCCCCGGGTAGGACAGTTCCTTCGCCATGCCCCGTCCGACTAGGTTTTGTGTAACCTTATGTTTGTGTGAAGAAAGTCGACTTTTGATGACCATCGATTCATGTGATAAAGGCTTAAGCCAGATTAATAAAGATAATCATGAATTTATGTGCAAGATTCTCAAAACGAGAGCTACGGTGTAATAACCCTGTTGCCAATCCGTTGGTCTTGTACCAGCACTTTTCTTGGTTAGAACTTACTTAGGAATGTATGTCTTGTGGTTTCAACTATCACTCCCACCATGATAGCACATCTCCTGAAGTACCGTAGATCGTTAGGCAAAGCATTGCACTTATAAACCAAACATTAGCAAATTCTTTAGATCAAATCACAGCTCCTCTGAAGTTCATCCCCTAACACAGGACGATCGCTTCTTTACGCAAACGAGCCTAAAGCCGCATATTATCAAACGTTAGAAAAGAGGTCTCGCCCCTGGATTAGTTTATCGCGAAGTTAGTTTTTACGGTTTAGTGTATATCGTGTGAATATATATAATAATTATATAAAAACAGACCCTCCCTTGAAACATTCATTCTACCTCACACAGATTCTTTCTGTCTCACATACATTCTTCAAGTCCTAACAGCTGATAATGGTTGTGGTGTTAGTTGAGTGTAATAGAATTATCACAAATCTCTAGTATACGTCGTCCAACGAGTAACAAACAAAGTAAGCAGTCAAGCTTCGACAGGATATTTTATATTTGGTTAGAACGATTCGGGCCTCATTTACTCAAGAGGTATTTCTTATTAATCAACCATCTCGTACACCGTAGTGCATCGTCAAGTTTGATTAAGTTGTTCATTTGATCTCCATGCCACCGATCATGGGACCTTGTCTAGAACTCTTGGTTCTTTATATTCTCATCATCTAGCTATCTCATGCATCGTAATGCATTGTCAAGTTTGATGTGAGGTTTTAGTTTGCTCGTCTGATCTTCATGCCAACAATCATGAAGTCTTGTCTTGAACTCTTGGTTCTTTACTTATATCCTTTGTCTTAGCAATTCCGCATTACATATGTAAGCCACCACGCATTGATATCGGCAAACTTGAGATTATTAAGTGTGATAATAGAGGATTAGACTTTCCCACAACAAGCATCCATTTCGCACAATCTACGATTTACAATAATTGATTAACATCGTAAAAGCCAATCAAGACACAAGAGTAGTAATCGTGCAATCCCTCGTTCGAGTTTGGCACACTAAATAGACTGCAGCGAATAGATCTCAAAGAATATGATTACTCAAACAAGTAATCTTTCAAATCAAAATAATCACCGCTATCCAATTTTGTGACCAGTGTAAAGTGTTCGGTTATGTATTTAACTAACATTCCCCATCTAACTACTTTGATGAAGCGAGCGTCGAGGCCGGCCACAACACTCCCTCGCATCGTCCGAAGGTGCGAGTACATATATATAGCTGTATTTATGTCAAATCAAAGGAAAACAAAACACAATCTCCGCGCGCCCGCCGAGACGCGGTAGCCGTTTCTAGGGAGCCGTCGTCGAATCCATCCAAAAGTATAAAATATATAATTTTTAAATTTAATAAAGCTAAAAACTGTACGATATAGGGATGATCGTTACAACAGAGAAAATCTTATCTAACTAGTTCAACAAATAATGAACTCTTCTATTCTTAGATGGTATAATTTATATTTTCAACCCTTCTACCACCCCTTGACATTTAGGCCACGATCACCCACACACGTACTTGAAGTTCACTTAACTTTATTTCTTTAAACTGTTGAAATATGTACATAACTTATTGTAACATTGTGTATCTTTAACTAAAATTATGTATCTTTTCCTATTTCAAGAGAACGTATTTTTATATTGTATCATGACTTTTACATTGAATAATTATTTATTTGAATCTATATCTCTATTTGTGATATTGACGGTTATTTTTTATACAGTATTTTAAACAAGATAACAAATCCAGTTTTATGATAGGTGTTAGTTTATCATTTAAAGTAGTTATGATAATAAAATAAGCAATAGCAGTTATATTATGCTATTATCACTTTCAGGTGATCGATGGGATTTCGGTGGCAGTGAACCAGGTGCAAATTGATTTCTCTTGTGACGCATTCACCAGCAGTGTTCAGGTAAAATTAACACTATGTTGTAAGATTTTAAGGCTTATTTTTGCTTTTTGTTGTTTGTTATATTTTTAGCTAAGTGACATGTTTATTTTATCAAATACGTCATATAGTTCATATACTTACTCGTTTTATTTTGTTCATTATATATTTATGTACTTACTTATAATGAAGTAAAGTAGGTACTAAAACTTAAAAATAAATGAAATATAATATGTACCTACATTGGTGCAGACCATTCTGAACAGACCACTGCACCAACTGCATATTTATTTACTGCCTAAATAACCCTTTAATTACGTTTTTTCAGATATCAAGAGTAACAGTAGAGTCGCGGACGCCGGAGGGCCGCAAGGGAGATCTAAGACTGACTAGGATCAAATCTCCGGACACGGGACAACTGCTTATATTCAAGGTTAGTACGTTAATCTAATCACACACTGGCTTCTCAATCTTATTGCAAACCAATGGTGAAATACGAGACCAAATTAGGCAAGTACAATTTTATTTATTTCTGTTTTTTCTGTTTAACTTTTTTTTCCGTACGAACTATCTATAAAGTGGAAACCAACAACAAAAAAAACGTAATCGGCTTTGCTGTTCTCCCGTTATGTGGTAATCAGATTTATTAGGGGTCAGTTTCATATGTATTGGTATTAACATAATATAGATATTGCCGCAATTGCTATTTTATATTCGTTTATTAGTTGGTTAATATACAGTTTTATTCAAAAGGAATTAGAATGGCAGAGCGCCCGCATAGAAGCGAAATCGCGCGGTGCCTCCGCCGCGAACCTGCCGCCTCTGCGGCTGTTGCTGGGCAACGCGCACTGCCGCATCGTCATCAAGAAAAGAATGGCAGGTAAACTAGTGACGAAGTACTACATAAATAAGCATTACAGACAATTTGTCGCATCTGTCACTTTTGTCTATTATCTCCATACATTTTCCCGCATTTAAATGTCAAAAGTGATCTAAAGTGACATAACGATTCGAAAAATGGTTCGTCATGCTACGCAGGCTAGACCTAAAAAAGTATGTGGTCCTTCGAGTCGGATAGTGTAATAAATTGTGAAGTACTGTGGGAAGGGATTCTGCTTCCTCCATTCGAAACAAAAACAGCTGTTCGACCATAAGGAATCATTACAAAAGTCTTTGTGGTCCTTCTAGCCGGATACTGTTGATCAAGGATTAGTGTCCTTTTTTATATCCTACTAGAGGCTGCCCCGCGGTTTTTCCCGCGCAGATTTCTCATAAACACAAAATTCCCGTTTTTCCCGTTCCCGTGGTAATTTCGGGAAATCCCTTCTTAGTGCTCACCTACACTCCCTAAGGAACCTACATGCAAAATTTCAGCCCGCTACGCCCAGTAGTTTCGGCTCTGCGTTGTCTGTCAGTCAGTCAGTCAGTCAGTCAGTAACGGAAGAGTTTTATATATATTGATTACTCTGCTAGTTATATCCTATTACTCTGCTAGCATCTCAGTTTATACCTAACTAGAGGCTGCCCCGCGGTTTTATCCGCGCAGATTTCTCATTAACACATAAAACCCGTTTTTCCCGTTCCCATAGGAATTTCGGGAAATCCTTTCTTAGTGCTCACCTACACTCCCTAAAGAACCTACATGCAAAAATTCAGCCCGCTACGCCCAGTAGTTTCGGCTCTGCGTTGTCTGTCAGTCAGTCACTCAGTCAGTCAGTCAGTCAGTAACGGAAGAGTTTTATATATATATTGATTATGTAAACTTGACTGATAAATGTTGTGTTTTCTTTCTGTCAGATTGCGCAGTAATAGGCTCCCGGCTTGTGTTCCGACCGGAGGCTGTGGCGTGGGCGCTGACGGACGGGCAGCTGCGCGCCGCGCTCGCCTGCGCCGCCGCGCTCGCCGCGCCCGTCAAGAGAGCCACCGCCGCCGCCACGCGCGCCAAGGCTGCAAGGAAGGTGCGTCTTTAACTGCTAACACGTAAGGTTCAATTTTGTCCATCGCGATCTGATAGGTAGCGCCGCGTGAAGAGAGCCACCGTCGCCGCCACCCGCGCCAAGGCTGCTAGGAAGGTGCTTTTTTAACTGCTAACACGTAAGGTTCAATTTTGTCCATCGCGATCTGATAGGTAGCGCCGCGTGAAGAGAGCCACCGTCGCCGCCACCCGCGCCAAGGCTGCTAGGAAGGTGCGTCTTTAACTGCTAACACGTGAGGTTCAATTTCGTGCGTCTGGATCTGATAGGTTAGTAGGACGTTCACGCGCCCGTGAAGAGAGCCACCGCCGCCGCCACCCGCGCCAAGGCCGCTGGGAAAGTATGTCGAAGAGCTCATTATAGCTTTTACTTTAGACCACCTATCAAACATCTTGCAGTTCCCAGTAATAGTAAATCGCTTTAAGCGATAAGAGCAGTAATAATTTAACAGATTCAGATTAGTCTAACTAAACATAAAAATTTGTCTGGATTGCGATATTTTATAGTTTTTGTCGAGTTCGAAATAAGAATGGCTCACAATAGTAGAAATTTTGCGTAAATGGAAAACAAACATCCACCCAGTTGTGACAGTTAAACTCATCCTTATATTCATCGCACATCTAACCTTACACTCGCAGGTAGAAGAACCAATAGAGCAGATACAAAGTAAGCACACGTCGACCGACCAAGACCTCCTCGCGAAGATGTTCGCGAAGCATGACGTCAGAGAGACCTCGTACCACCTGCTGGCTCCGAGGATTGACCTGCATCTGTGTGATGATCCTGGTTGTAAGTTGTATATCATTTTCTGTTTTTTTTTTGCTTACAGAAAAAAAAAAACATTTTAATTTTTATGTTTTTAGTTAGAATTTTTTGCGTTTTGTGTTCTGATTTTATATTTATTATCGACTTTTTTAATGATGGACCTTTTAAAACATAAAACGATTTAAAATATATGCAAAAAATTTATGATGTATTATGCTTTCATTTTAATATCAAATTCATTTCAAAATTGAATTAAAACCAAATAAGTAATGCATCACACTTATAATTACGTATACCTATGGCTAGAGTGAATCACATACAGTCATACTTGTGCATATTTGTGCAATATCTGTGTATATAGATACACAGATATTGCAATTACGCAGATCGATCCAGCGTTGCAGAAAAACAAAAACGAACAATCATTCCAATAAGTATTTGTTTACTAAAACTATTAAAAAATAAATGCAATCCACTTTCAAAATCCATCATTTGATACTTGAATAATATAAACCCTTCAATTTAAAAATATCTGTGTAACCAGTGGGCAGATCAGAGAAGCCGACACTCCTGAACGGGGGCGCGTTGCAAGTGACGCTGGTGAGCATGCAGGCCGACTTCTTCCCCTACCACAGAGCTTCCAACGACCGCCGGCATTGGAGAGGTTATCGGTGAGTACTTTTATAATCAATATATATAAAACTCTTCCGTTACTGACTGACTGACTGACTGACTGACTGACTGACTGACTGACAGACAACGCAGAGCCGATACTACTGGGCGTAGCGGGATGAAATTTTGCATGTAGGTTCCTTAGGGAGTGTAGGTGAGCACTAAGAAGGGATTTCCCGAAATTCCCACGGGAACGGGAAAAAACGGGATTTTTGTGTTTATGATAAATCTGCGCGGGAAAAACCGCGGGGCAGCCTCTAGTCAATATATATAAAACTCTTCCGTTACTGACTGACTGACTGGCAGATAACGCAGACCTGAAATTACTGGGCGTACAAAGCTGAAATTTGGCATGTAGGTTCCTTAGGAAGTGTAGGTGAGCACTAAGAAAGTATTTCCCGAAATTCCCACGGGAACGGGAAAAAGCGGGATTTTTGTGTTTATGAGAAATCTGCGCAGGAAATACCGCGGGGCAGCGTCTCGTCAATATATATAAAACTCTTTCGTTACTGACTGACTGACTGACTGACTGACAGACAACGCAGAGCCGAAACTACTGGGCGTAGCGGGCTGAAATTTTGCATGTAGGTTCCTTAGAGAGTGCAGGTGAGCAGCACATAATGAGAAGAGTTTTTAAAAACCAATTTTGTTTTACTACCTATATTTATAATATAATGTAACTATAAATTCTATCTATAGTAATTTAATAAGCACACTTATAATAGTAGTGTTCATTTATTTTATATTATTATTTAATTTTAGCTTATACGTGGTTCTGGCAGAATCATCAGCGTTGCATTGCTTGCCGTTGCAACATATGCTGAGTCAGAGCCATTTCACACCCACACCACTTACACTTAAAGGGAATACCTGACTATTGTATTTTACTATGTTGTTAATATATTTTATTTATTTTTTTGTAAGTGCTATGTGTGTGAATAAATATTTGTCTATGTCTATGTCTATGTCTATGTCAGTTAGAAGGGATTTCCTGAAATTCCCACGGGAACGGGAATAAACGGGAATTTTGTGTTTATGAGAAATATACGCGAGTGAAACCGCGGGGCAGCCTCTAGTCAATATATATAAAACTCTTCCGTTACTGACTGACTGACAGACAACGCAGAGCCGAAACTACTGGGCGTAGAAAGCTGAAAATTGGCACGTGGGTTTCTTGGAGAGTGTAGGTGAGAACTAAGAAGGGATTTCCCGAAATTCCCACGGGAACGGGAAAAAACGGGATTTTTGTGTTGATGAGAAATCTGCGCGGGTGAGACCGCGGGGCAGCCTCTAGTATGAATATGATAGTGTGAAATAAATGAATCTAATATAATCTAATCTAATAAAATAAATAAAAAACGATTTATTCAATATAGGATACAAGGTATTACATAATGGAAGTCAATTACGACTGCTTAGTTGGTACAGTCACGGACTAGGAGGCCGTAACAGATTTGTCTATGGTTTCGTCAGCCCTATACTGTATTACCAAAGAACAAGAGCTATTTTTCAATACAAAAAAACCGGAAGTGTTACGCCGATCGTGTCCGCCACTGTACCTTAAATTTAGTTGAGTATAGGTACTGTGAGAGGCGAGGTGGTTCAGAGGCACCCAACAAACGTCTCAGACAAACGAATATGAAATCAACCTGTCTTCAGATGGGTATACAAGTTCGGAAAGCAGAACACTGTATGAACTAGGTAGATAGTTGTTATACTACGCGAGCAAGACTGGCCTGCCGTGCCGCGAATCAGATTCATCAGCACAGCTAACAATGGAGTCGCATAAGTAAAAGTAAAAAAATATTTATTCAATATAGGATACAAGATATCGCTTATTGAAAGTCAATTAGACTATTCTAATTAATATTGATTCCTTATTTCGTAAAGTATCCTATACTGCTAGAGGCGAGGTAGTTTAGGGTGCCTACCAATTGGCTCAGGCAAACAAATGTTTGCCTTGCCCTACGACAATGGTCGCCTGGAGACGCCCCCAAACGAGCCCTCCTCTGTCAAATGATTCTACTCCCTTTCGCAATAATTTTACAGCGTAGAGAAGAAAGGGGTAACAAACTCTACTTTACAATTTATCTCTCTTTTTTTACATAAAAACATGATATTTTGTTCACCACACAGCGAGGCAGCGACCCCCCACTCGCAGTGGCTGGCGCAGTCGCTGTCCGAGTTCTGCGCCTCGCTGCTCGACCTGCTCGACCCGAGGCCTGTTACTACCAATAAGGTAGGATAGTGTGTGCTTTTAAATTAAAATCATTATAAGGCTCAATGCAGGGTTCCGCAGTGACTCCCGCATTCAGATTGAAAAACATTGAAATACGATGTAGCTGCGGGTTTGTTAACAAATGTCAAACATTCAGTCCTAACAGACTCCGTTTGTCGATACAACTTCGATTGTTGGTTACTTTATCCTTACCCCCACACTCCACAGCGCTGTGCTGCGTCTCGGGTACTACATATAATATTACAGTGACTTATAATAATTACGACACCAACTGCTGGATATAGGTCTGCCACAGGTTGCGACAAGACAACTTCAAGACAACGAACGCCCCGCTTACTTGGCAGTAGGGTTGGCGATCACAGTGTGGCTCCTCTAGTATTACAACAAATTACGCTGCTGTGCGTTCATCGGCTATTCCATTAATTGTGAGGAGGTGTTGGTTTTCTATCCTGCCACCACGCGAACAGTAATTACTGCGGCGTTCCCTTATATGATATTTGAATACAGACACAAAACCAAAACGAGAAAACTGAAGAACCAATACCAAATGGCATTAACCACGCCACGCCGCCGCCGCGCGCCGCGCCCGCGCCCGCCGCCGCTACCTCACAGTCACAAGGTAAGGAACAGTGGCGGTCTAGGACGGCGTAACAGATTTGTCTATGGTCTCGTGCGCCCTAGACTGTATTACCAAAGAACAAGAGCTATTTTGCGATAAAGAAAAACCATAAGCGTTACGCCGTCCTAGACAGCACCTGAACAAAATTATTTATTGCAATTTAATAGCGTATATCATTCTGGTGTAAAAAAGATCCCTGGAAGAAAAAGGTATGATAGATAAGGTAGAATTTTATCTATATAAATTTTACGATAACGCCCAAGAACCCTGTATTGTATACTTCTTCTTCTTCTCTCATAAGAACTGTGCTCTTCTCGATTCTTAATTGACCATATGATACGGCTCTGCACTGATTCGCTCCCATGATGTATACTTAATTCAATATAATATTTGAGCAACTTTGTAGGCTGGAAATTGATACAGTTAAATATTGTTCCAGCTTCCCCAACTAGAACGAGGATACTGCAGCAGCTAGGTAAACTAATGACGACCTGCCTCGTGCTCAGGATAGACGACTTCACTGTTTATAAGGTAATATTTGTCCTATACAGGGTGTCATTATAGTATACTATACTACGTTTAATAAGCTGATTTAAGTATAGGCAGTGAGTGTGTTTTATTTTTAAATGTGGATAAATAGAGTGGAAGATAGAAAAAACTACAAATTTATTTCGCATTTCCCAAATAAACTGTCTTTTCAATTTTCCTTTCAAAGATTTTACGTTTTCCAAACGGGACTTTGGTTAATTCAGAAATTTTTGTGTCATTAAATATTTCACGATTGTCTGTCCATTGGTTATTTAAATTTTAAGTTGTGTTTATTAGTTCGTTTAGAAAATTTCTCTAATTTTTATACGGTGACATGAAGCTCGCCGGGTCAGCTTTAGCCTAATAAATATGAATGTCGTCCAGGTATCGACAGGGTCAAAGAGCCGGGAATCCCCTCGACCGCTAATCTCGGCAGAGAAGGCCACGCTGCCGGGCGACGCCGGCCTGCTGCACGCCGAGCTCACGCACTTCTACTACCCCGGGGACGTCTGCTTCCCTGGTCAGTTAGTCAGTTTTTGGTGTCCTGCGCCTGCCCCAGGTGCCGGCATAAAAATCTACTACCCCATTAAGAAGAACACCCAAAGGATAGGCAGCAGCGTTCTTCGTTGAAATACTTGAACTGCGATCGCCAAACCTCAAAATGTTCGTCCTTGTGGGAATATGTGAGGAACAAGACCTATTAACATTCTGCATTGAACGTCTAACGGTTGATAAGAAGACGATTTAATGTAACAAAAATATCTTGAAACTTGAACAAGTGAGGGTTGTAACAGCACCCGAAGCGGAATAGCTTTACTCCCACATTGTTTGTATATTGTGCTTTTGATATCATCGTACGATTAAAAATTTAATTTCAAAAACAAAAAAATGCATATCTAGTAGGAAATCTAAGTATCTAATTCTTTTGAATAAGTCAGCTTTTTTTAAAATTTTCTTCATCATTGGAATCTTGAATCACTTATTGTTATTATAACAATAAATAAATGAAAGGTTTGCGGTAATGGTGCAAGTGCTAGTCGATTATCGACATATCTGTTTACTAGAAGCTGCCCCGCGGTTTCACTCGCGCAGATTTCTCATAAACACAAAAATCCAGTTTTTTCCCGTTCCCATGGGAATTTCGGGAAATCCTTTCTTAGTGCTCCCCTACACTCCCTAAAGAACCCACGTGCAAAATTTCAGCCCGCTACGCCCAGTAGTTTCGGCTCTGCGTTGTCTGTCAGTCAGTCAGTCAGTAACGGAAGAGTTTTATATATATTGATTAGGTATTCTTTGGCAAGACGCCATAAGGAACTCAACAGGATAAATAAGCCCTTAAACTTTACGTTATTACTTCAGTGCCAGCACCAAAGCTCTACGCCCAGCTGAGTCCAGTTCGCATCTCAGTGGACCCTGAGAGCCTGGTGTGGCTGGCCGCTTTCTTGCGGCACGTGGGGCAGGCCGCCGCCGACGCCGCGGGGACTGCGGGCGCGTCGGGGACAGAGGGGGCCGCGGGTGCTCCGGGGGACGCGCAGTTCTACCTCGATGTGCGGGCTGAGGCTATTATGCCTAAGGTTAGTATTAGCACTTGTAGAACACTGGCGCACACGGACGGGGCGTAACACTTCCTTGCTCTTGTTCTTTGTTATTAACAGTCTAGGGCGTACGAGACCATAGACAAAAATGTTACAGCGTCCGTGTCCGCCACTGTACCAAATCACAATAGGCAAAATCCGTCGAGTGGTTTACACAAAAAAAAATATAGCTGCAAACACGTAAAGCACAATCTAGCTCGCTCCTGTCTTATTTATCATCATCAAAAATAGCCTAAACTGGCCTAAAGCCTGCCAAGTGGGGCGATTGTGGCACTCTCCCCCAAAATATCTGTTCTTTATGGCGATATGTGGCGCGACGGACATATCTCGGGTGATGAATTATTATACTGAAACTTATTTTCCAAAATATTTTTTTAACATGGAATAGCGATAATGTAACAGATAGTGCTGGAAGCGGGGGCGGAGCACGTGTCGCAGCAGCGGGACCGGCCGCGGGAGCTGCAGGTCTGCGCCGCGCGCGCCAGCATCACCAACGTCCGCGAATCTGCACGGGCCAGTAAGATATTATTTATACCAGCTGACCCGGCAAACTCCGTATCGTAAAATTGTCAAATCAGTAATGGAACAGTTTGTAAGGGAAAAAATAAATTGTGGTTTTTACTAACTTCTCCTCAATATTTCAATATTTTCTCACCTTTTAAACCTTCCCTGGACTACTATGAACATTTCAAAACCAAAATCAACTAAATCGGCCCGGCCCTTCTCAAGTTTAAGCGAGACTAACGAACCACGAATAGTAGAATTACAAATGCGAATGTTTGTTTCACTGCTATAAAAAATCTACTGATCGGAATCTGATTAAAGGTAATAGCTTATAAATCATCAGAATATAATATGGGCTATATTGAGTCAATTGCAAAGCAGTACGAGGTTCGTCGTTTCAGCTAGTTTTAAAATAAATAAGTAACGCTTTAGACTCATAACCGTTATCTAGTTAGAAGGGAACAAGGATTCGTCCATGTATCATGTATATGTACTCACCAGGTCAACATAAACATTAGTGAAATACTGAATTTTCTAGGTATAGAGTCGAAAGTCTCAACATGGTCTCGACTCAAGACTATTTCATAGTTTCAAACATTTTGATACAACTGGTTTAACTTTTTTTTATCTAGACACAGCAGGCACAAGAGCGGACCTGGCCTCGATATTGTCGGCGCTGAGACGTACGGCGCCACCTAGCGGACAGTTCCCGTGCTCTGAAGACGATCTGTCACCCATACATGAAGCCTTTCTACTACATGCTGATAGTAAGATTGATAAAATATATTTTTAAGATTTATGAGCTAGAAACATGTCAAATGTGCAATATCTGTAAAGATGAAAACCTAAGTTTCTCAAATCTTTTTTTCTTCCTTTCTTCAAATTTAAGAGCTAGGCTCTTGTCGGTGGAGCGTCTTCCACACCTTCCGTTTTTGTTAGAAAACTTACTTTATGAAGTGAATGTACCGTTAGTAAAATTAAGAAAAATAAAGAGAAAAATAGAAATATGTTATGGCTTATTAATCAGAAAGAAAACAAACAAAAGACAGAAATAAATAAAAGTACTTAACCTATTTGGTCATACATCAATACTAGATGGCGTAAGGAGAAACGTAGTTCGCCGGGTAAGCTAGAGTTTGATTCTTATCACTTTACTGCACCTTTAAAACCTTGCAACGAAGTGTGCTCTGCGGATTAATAGTGGACAACCAGCCGATGCGCATGGCGGCCCGGCACCAATCTCGCCCCATATTTATTAAGTTCGGTATAGTGTCACAGTGGGCCTTGAAGAGGCCCCGTGCTGGGCGCCAAAATCGTAGTGCCTCTTCAAGGCACAAAAAATAAAGTTACAATAGCGGTAACGGTCAAATAATATAATATTTACGTGGGTCAAATATTGTAATACGATACCCTCCCTCCCCCAGGCCTAGACGACATAGACCGCGGCCCAGCCATCTCGGCGGAGCAGCTGTGGCGGGCTGCGCGCGGCGTGTGGTGCGCGCGCGCCGAGCCGCTGTGGGCGGACTTCTGCGGCGCGCGCGCCCTCAGCAAGCCCGCGCCGCTGCTGGACGCCACGCCGCTCACTGCCTGGGTAACGGACCTTGTCTCCCCCAGGCCTGGACGACATAGACCGCGGCCCAGCCATCTCGGCGGAGCAGCTGTGGCGGGCTGCGCGCGGCGTGTGGTGCGCGCGCGCCGAGCCGCTGTGGGCGGACTTCTGCGGCGCGCGCGCCCTCAGCAAGCCCGCGCCGCTGCTGGACGCCACGCCGCTCACTGCCTGGGTAACGGACCTTGTCTCCCCCAGGCCTGGACGACATAGACCGCGGCCCAACAATGACTTTGAATGTCAGCCATTGACGGCGGCTCAGCAGAACAGCTGTGACGTTCTAGCCAGGAAACCCAGAAAGAAGTGTATCCGTATCCATTCTGAGAGCCTCATCCTCATCTCATAACCCTTCTATTGTCTCTTTTTAACAGATATACATGGACGAATCACTCTCCCACATGTGGATAGTAGCGCGCGCCGGCGGCCTGGCCTGCGCTCAAATAAACCACTTTCAACTCGTGTTCCTGCTGCGACAGCTGGAGCGGGTGTCGGAGCTGGCCGCCTGGCTGGCTCACGATGCTGCACGACATCCTGACAATAAAGAGGCGTAAGGATTATTTTTTATATTATTGAGGGTAGTTTTGAAATTCTAGCTAGTGTTCCTGCTGCGACAGCAGGAGAGGGTCTCGAAGCTGGCTGTCTGGCTGGCTCGCGATGCCGCACGACAGCCCGACAGTAAAGAGGCGTATGGATTTTTTTTTAAATTTTGAAAATGAAATTGTTGCAATTTTATATTTTATTTGTTTATTTTTTAAATTAAATTTATTCAGAGGTATTTATTTTTACTACTCTTCTTTTTTTATATTCAGGGTAGGTAGTCTTAATTAAAACAAAAATAATAATTGTGGCCATTTTAAAAATATCTTGATTCATAATGAGCTCTTTTAAAATGATATTTGTTAAGGTAGACTGTGTAAGAAGTAAATTAAAACTGCCTAGGTTTTATTGCGACAATTTAATACGAGAACCACAAGGAGTCTGAACTGAACATATTTGTTTAAAATCACCCCTGTCTTTATAATACTACTATGTAAAGTTGGGTACAACCCAATTTTTCATCGAATTGAGCATTTAGCTAAATATAATATCCTCGTAACTTGGACAGGACAATAGTACTAGGACTGGTGGTTCCCGCCGTGGAGCTGAACCTGGTGCTGCCGTCGGGTTGTCCGGGGCTCGAGTCTTCCAGGGATCTAGATAGCGTCCCCTTGGATTCGTCAAGCTTGCAGGATTTGAAAATGGGTGAGTCAGAGCGATTATTGTTTTAAACTCAGAAATCTTTTCCGTGATATTGTTATGTAAAGAAATAATTATTCTATCTTTTGGTCTCTGTCGTTCTACATACAAATAAATGTGATAGGTTGACTTATTTTTTGTTTGAAAATCACGCCTTTTTTTTCTTTTTTATTTAAGTATGTAACTTATTAATACCATATTATAATCTAAAGCTATGGCTAGCAAGCACCTAAATTGATGATCAAGGATTAGGCTATGTTATACCTATAAGTATAAAATAGTGAAAAGTTATCCATTTTGACGTCAGGCTTGGGAAATTGTATATTGGTTGCATAACCAATTTTTTTTATTTATTAAATTACATCTCAACATATCTTACGTCTATCACCTTGTGGGTGGTCAGTCTGTCTGTTCTTCAGCATTAAAGCTTTAAAAAAATGTCTGTAATCATAATAACCAGGCTCAGATATAACAATGGCGCCAATGAACACCGACCGTGACAGCGGCGTGGTGGCGACCCAGGCTTCCATAGAAGTGTTCACCTCGCAGCCGCTGCCTGCTGAGGAGATCGCGCCGCCTAGTCCCGTCTCCATGTTGAATTTTAGCGGTGACATTTATTTTTATACTATACACCTTGTAACTTTTACACCTTGTAACTTTTACACCTTGTAACTTTTACACCTTGTAACTTTTTCATCTTGTATACGGCGTCCCGTAAATTTTCCCGAAAATCACATAAAATATTAGTTGTGCGTACGTCACGTAAGGAAGGTCTGTACAATTCAAATATTTATATATTCAGCTGTATCGGCTGGGCGATGATGAGTGAGTATGTAGATCATTGATATTAGGATTTATACGTGTTTTTTATTACCATGAATTTGACGTCAGATGTAAATCCAATAACGTTTGCAACATTGAGCTCTAAGAACTAACATAATAGGTCACACATCTCGCTTTTGACGCATTACTGTTGATCTAAATTACAGTACTTGTTAACATACCCTCTAACCTCTACGTATTCGGACTACAAAGTTAAATTTCTCAAAAAGTATAACTATCCCGCAGGCTACACGGCAGGTTTCTCGTCCATGCGACGCGGACTGACGTCCCTAGTGACGTCCCTGGACGGCGGACTCCCCGGCCGGGGCAGGGACGACGCACGCTCGGACGCGTCCACGGCCAGTGACGACAGCGACCGATACGTCGTCGTCGGGCTGGCCGCCGAGTCGCCGCACGAGGCTGATATTGCTTTCCGGTTTGTTTTAGTTATTATACTCGGCTCTTAATCAAGTTAGGATGAGATTCTTTATTGCCATAAATACAAACAAGGATTAGTGGAGTTTTTGCTAGCAAGAGAACAAATGGACTTATCGCCAAAGTCAATTTTATTCTGGCAAACCTCGCCTCTATGGAATGTTAACACTTTTAGAGAGCTCCTACTAGCTCAGTAAGTTTAAAACCATCAGTATTCATAGTACCGCCAGACTGATCGTCTAATCGACAGATTTATTGTAACAACTGTATTTTTTTGTGATTTTGACCTAAGTTGCTTTAGGAAAGTTTTTTAATACAAAGAGCGGAAGCATTCTTTGACTTAAAACAGACAGAATAACTAATACGCATACCCTGCGTGTGCGCAGAGATTTCGAGCTGGGGCGGCGCGGCAGCGGCGTGGACGTGGAGGTGGCGGCCGAGGTGCTGGAGCGCTCGTCCTCGCCCAGCGAGAAGTCGCTGCCCAGCTACTGCCGCCGCCGCGACCTGGTACACACACGCACACACACACACACACACACACACACACACACACATATATGCCGTAGGAAGATTTTGATAATTAGTTGGTTTTTGCAAAAAAAACTAGGGATTTTGCGAAAACTCGGATAATTTGATAATAGGATTACTTTTTTTCCAATCATCCCTATTTTTTTTTGCAAAAAACCTAATTATAAATTTTCCAACGACATATACATACGTACACACAGGGCACTAAAGAACGTTGTCGCATATAAAAGAGTCGAAAAAGATCGAGCGCAGAAAAGAGAGAGAAAGAGTTGAACAAGCACTGACTACAAACACAAGAAGAACCAGACCCCACAAGGTGGACAGACAACCGACCTAGTAAAGTTTGTGGGGGTACACTGGATGAAATCCGCTCATTCACTTGATTAAACTCCCGGTTACCTACTTTGGGAAGAACCTCGGAAACCGTTGATGTTGTTTTGTTTACTAAGCTAATCCTCCACCAGATATCGACCTGCACTTGGCGTCTAAACAACATTCACGTCGTACATCAATCCGGCGGTGGTAAGACGGCTTTACGACTGGTTGCCGACGACCTGACCTCCGAGGAGTGTGCCTCTATACCGTGGGACGAATTCCAGGTAAATTTGAACTTTATTTTGTGATTAATAAACATTTATTTGCTGGAAAATGTAATTGATTGTTTCATAACCAAATATACAAGGTGTTTCTGACAAGGCGGTAATAAATCAAAGGAGGGATTCAGCTTACCATACCTAACAAACTTTCCCAAAGCAACATGGGTCGAAATCTCAATAAAAAAAACAGTGACATTGACCCCGTCAGCTGATCGAATCAATGTATGGAACAAGTTGCTTTGAGAAAGTTGTTAGTTATGGTGAGCAGAATCCCTCCTTTGATTTATTACCGCCTTGTCAGAAACACCCGGTATAAAAATCATAGGCTTGTTATACTATACAGAGTGTTTCTGACAAGGCTTTGATTTATTACTGCCCTGTTAAAAACACCAAAACACTGAAGATCTGTTCAATCAATTAGTGATTTTCTAACAAACATCATTTGATGTGTTTCTGTGACTCATCGTCTGTACAACATTAACTAAACATAAACATTGGCATACATTACCTATAACCAAACATTGTCATCTCATGACACATTGTGAGTGTCCTTCCTCCATTATTTAAGACCCCTAAGCTTTTTACACCGACACTAATGCCAATCGCGAACAAAATTAATATCTTCTAAACTGTTGTGTAAACCTATGTTTTAAGACCTGAATCATCTACTAATGATTGCCTGGAAGCAAAACTTAATAGATTTCCTACGTCTTTCATCAGATTTTTGATGGTTTGGAACATTTTTTTTTTCGCGATTTGCACTTACGTTATGGGTTTCTTATTAAAAAAAACTTTTAAAACATAAGTGTAATACAAATCCTAATAACACGATTTCTCTTTAATATAAAATTTACTCATTCTAAGCATGAGTATATATTTTAAATCACACATATCATTTCCCTAGTCGACCCCATCGTGTATCACTGCCATGCATGAAAGAGGTCACGTTAAATGTTCTCACTCGCTCCATTGTATCATGCCCCGTCATTTTTATGAAATTGTTGTATTTTTCAATGTACTTCTTTTAAGTTTTATTTGATAAGGCAAGTTGCAGTGTTATCTTGAAATATTCTACTTAGAACATTAAACAGCAAATTCTAGATTCTTTATTTTTCAGAATTTTGATAAAAATACCTTTTAATTGCTTTTGATTTTTGATTGATATGTTTATTATTCGAGCGGTAACGCGTGCATTATAGTTATCTCAGTCTGTCTGTTGACAGTTGCTTTAAGCATTACACTTCCATTCCTATGAAATTAGGTGAAAAAAAGTTATCGTTGCATCTTGCCCTATCAGGAATGTAGTCGTACAATTATTTTTATTCTCTAACTATTCGTCTATGTGTGTTTCTCTACGCAATGCCCGCCCGCTCGGCTATCGTCGACAGAACCAACTAAAGGTATTATTATATTGTGATTTGTCACACCCTGTATAACACTAGGGACTCGTGTCGTGACTTGCGCCGAGCACTTTGCAATTTGTACTTTTTAAGACTTGATTTGTCGTATTTAGTTGCCAAAGCTTAGACGAAATATGTTTGTTACATACAATTCCACATTATGAGAGCGAGAATTCCTTTTCTTTTTGGGACCTTAATCCAAAAGTGTTGTAGAAATAGAAAGTGGATACTTTTTTGGTAGCCTAAGGCAGATGAGGCAATTTAACTAGAGACGAGAGTGTGACCGGCCACTCTTCGGTACCCAGGCATTACATTGGTTACTTTTTACAGTTTCAACGTCTTATAGTATTGAGAAAGAAAGGGGCATAAATACCATTTGTAAATAGGAGCTTGCTTTAAACCATGCCTGGCATGTTATTTAAAGCCAAAGCGTTCCCTGTTTTCTAACAACATTATACGTTACATATTTAACATATACATTGGCAAGTTAATACGACACATGTAATCTCTAAGTAAATATCGATGAATACATTATACCGGGTGTAATTGCAATTCAAGGCACATGTATACCTAGTGTATACAAGGGCTTACGGTCGTTTGTTCCGACACCAAAGTAGTGGGTTTTATGAAATAGTTGTAGCGGTCTTGTGTGGTAGCCAAGGGGGTTGTGTGACTGGTCTTTGAGTGAATTTTACTTGGAAATGTCTTTAAAACTTTACGAAACGTTTGACGTCGCCTTTTATATTGGTATTCATATTGAAATCTCTATTTATTTGAGTTAAAGATCTTTCCAAGTTTGCTTTACGCTACCACTGTGTATATATTTTAACGCACTATTCTAAAGGTACAATAGCGGCCATGATGAATACAGGTACAGTACGCATGCTTGCATGATAGGTTTATCAATATATATAAAACTCTTCCGTTACTGACTGACTGACTGACTGACAGACAGACAACGCAAAGCCGAAACTACTAGGCGTAGAAAGCTGAAAATTGGCACGTGGGTTCCTTGGGGAGTGGAGATTATCACTAAGAAGGGATTTCCCGAAATTCCCACGGGACAGGGATAAAACGTGATTTTTGTGTTTATGAGAAACCTGCGCGGGAAAAACCGCGGGGCAGCCTCTAGTATAAGTATAAAACACGTAATAAGTCCAAAGACAGATGTAAGTTACAACAGTTATACCCACCTATCAAATAGTTTCTCTACAGTTATTAGAAACTAGTAAAATTAAAAAATATAAAATTTAAATAGTTTAATGTAATACAATTTAATCCGCACTAGATTATAGAAATGCACGAGTAATCTTTTAGCAAACAAAATTTTTAATTATTGAGAATTATGAACAATACAAAGCATGAATATAACCTTACCTAATAATTCCCTATTTTTTTGGTTTTTGAATAGATTTTATTTGAAGAATTTCTGTAAAAAATAAAACAATCATGCAAACTCCATTCAATATTTCAAATAAACTTAATATATCTAACAATATAAATTGTTTTAAAGAACAAGTTTTCGATGCGAGCGCGCGCGTGGGCGGAGCCGGCGGCGGCGGAGGACGAGGACCAGTTCACGCCGCGCGCCGCGCCCCGCGTGGCGGCCCGCCTCGTGCGGACCGAGCTGCCCAGGAATTTGGATGAAAAGGTATACTGTATAGTGTATACTATAATTAGCTTTTATTGCGAACTTACATACTCACGTACAGTGGCGGCGACAGACGGGGTAACAATAAGACTTTCGGTTTTTCTGTATTGCATAATTTCTCTTGTTCTTTGGTATAACAGTTTAGAACGCACGAGACTAAAGGTGTTAGGCCGTCCGTGTCCGCCGCTGTACATAACGTATGTTCGTAACTTTAGTTATTTTGTGATTCTGTTCAGCACTGTGCCGCACATTTCAGCACTTCCCCAGCACGTTTCCTTCAATATCCGAGATAAAGACCTCTTTTTATTTCTCTGTTTTATACTAGAACCTCAGAAAAAGGACCTAGAATGATCAACAACTGGCGAAAACTGTCTTGAAGTAATAAAATCTGTATTAAAGGTTCTGAAATACATCATCAATACATAGTATAAAATAAAGTCGCTTCCCGCGTCTGTCCCTATGTATGCTTATATCTTTAAAACAATGCAACGGATTTTGATGCGGTTTTTTTTAATAGGTAGAGTGATTCAAGAGGAAGGTTTATAAGTATAATACATGAGCAACATTATAAAAGGTGATGCGGTACGAAGTTCGCCGGGTCGACTAGTATACATTAAAAAACATTCAAACACCCAGGAAACAAAAATCGATGTCCCCAAAACAATGTTTGCTCCTACCAGGAATCGAGTCAGGACCTCCGAAAGCAGAAATGTAGCGAAATGTTAAGTGGAAGCTAAATATAATCGTGATTGTTCCAGGGCGAGCCCACGGGCCTGGCGCCGCACGAGGAGCTGCTGCAGGCGCGGCTGCGGGACCTGCGCGTCGCTCTCAACACGAGCACGGCGCTGGCGCTCGCCGAGTTCGTCGAGGACGAGGTGCAAGCGCCGCCGATGCCGCTTGAGGTGCGCGGATTACTGGAATGATATTCACCGATTTAGCGGTTCTAGCTAAGCTTCTTTCTGCTGCGAAATACAAAGGAAGAAACCGCTGTGACAAAATCATGTTAGAAAGAGACATCATCATCATCAGTTCGAACGTCAGGGCAATAAATGCCTTTTTCGCCGCCAAAGAACGATATTTGTTGTTCGAAACAGGAAACGTAGTGATTTACCTTCTCTCTGGCATCAGGTTTACCCCTGTTTCGAACAATTTGCATGCCCTGCCCTGACGTACGAAAGAGACGACGATGGTTTTGTAATAACACGATTTTGTGGCAGCGGTTTCGCCCTTTGTGTGTCGCAGCGAAGCTGTGCAACCAGAATAAAAAGGTACCTAACTAAAGTACTTTGGTGACTAGACTAATTGGTTAACATTAACAAACCTCTACATTCCAGGCTCTAATAGAGAACATGCAGCTCCTCCTAATAGAAGACCGTCCGACGCGCGCCATCGCCTCGCCGCCGCCGCCGCCGCTCGCGCTCGCTCTGACGCGGCTGCGGCTCACGAGGGACCGCACCGCCGTCATCACACTAGGTCACTCTTCTTCTTCTTCTTTACTTCTTCTTTATATAGCTCTGATAGGCGGACGACACTAACGAACACATTCTACTAGACTGCAAACAGGTAGAAGCATACAGACGTAAGTACGTAGGGTTCTCGGTCTCTTTCATTCTCTCCTTCGCTGTAAAACTTTTGTGTGCCACTTCATCTGTAACGTTGCACTTTTTCTTGGCTACGTCCCCATCGCAACCCTAGATAACAAACTTCGTTCCAATATAGACAAAGAGGCAAGGGCATTTCATTATAGTAATTCGGCCCACCATACACGGACCGGTCGAGTAGTCACCGTCCACAACTCGAAGCTGCCGAGCTACCAACCGCCCAAAGCAGTTCGACTGCTCGAGCGGGAGTGTCTACCTGAATTACCTCGCCTCTCGCAGTATACTTTACCAAATAAGGTATCAATATCAATTAGATTAGTCTGATTGACTTTCTATATCTTGTATCCTATATTGATTGAATAAATCATTTTTGTTTTTTTGACTTTTGACTTTTTTAGTGTGTAGGTAGCGTAGAAGCGAGCACAACGCTTTCTCCTTCAGTAGGTGTCATAAAGGGTCACTAAGGGAATTTCCGAAAAACGGGCAGCAGCTTTCTTAGCTATAAATTTTCAAAAAGCCGCCAATCATGGCGGCTAGAGCAAAACTTCCCACAATGTTCGAGGTTTTCTAATGTAGACAATTGATACCTTATAGCATTAATCGGTCAAGTATTATTTGCAGCTAAAAAACAAATTGTTCTCTAAAATTAGGTCCTCCAGTAGACACACCGTCGACGATAGCGTCCCCGGGCACGCCCAAATTCCAGCCGGAAATGGAAGCGGCCAACGAGAACATTGAAAGACTGAGTAGAGAGAACGAAGAACTGAAACGGCGATTGAACACCCTGGCCAGGATAGGGGAGGATAATCGGGAGCTACGGGCGTAAGTTCTTTACACTTATCTTATTACTATACGAAGTTCTTTTTTTTGTCAGAATATATCTCCACTGCTAGGGTGATTGGGTCTCCAATTTTTTTATTGCAGTTAATGTCTTTATGTCAGTTTTTTTAATTATTTATATCAGATTTAACATCAGCCTATCAGTTCTAGAATGTATGACTGCCTCCGTTGGTTCAGTTGGCAGTGATGTGGTAGCATGCTGGGTTCGATTAGCAATCAGTCAGTCAAATATCAATCTGTTTTGAATTGCGGGTGAAGTAGGTACGGCAAGTACGTATACAGTGAGTGGCGCTCCAGACGCGCGCAGACTTAGCTGGCCCGCACATAGTTAGGCCTCCTTTACGGAGACGCGGCGCGTTGTGCGGGGGGATACGATATCAAAAATAATCCTTTTTTGTTTTTGAAGCGTTGAACGACCGTGGGTGCCCGCGGCAGTGCACGAGTCGGTGCCCGCCAACGCCTCTTCGTAAATGGTCTCATACATTGCTCTATACGTTTGATTTAATCGCAGCACGCCCCGCACGACGCCCCGCGCAACGCCCCGCGTGCCTATAAATGCGGCCTTAGGTGTTACCTACGTTATTTATTTATCTCGTGGTAACTTGTCTCTAACATGTAATTTAAACAATGTATGTTTATTATTTGTACAGTAAAGTGGAAGAGGCTTCAGCGCTGCGGCAGTGCGCGCACGCGGCGCAGCAGGAGGCCGCCGCCTTGCTGAAGGACAAGCAGCAGCTGCTGGAGGCCGTGCGGGCGCTGCAGGTAGACCTGCTTACATACCTACTCATCATTTCAGCCAGATACTTAGGCCTCCCCTACAAATTGCCACAACGACCGGTCTTGAGCGACCGTCATCTAGCGTGGGTATACTAGATGAAGTTCAGCTTTCACATTCTGTCTCTCATAACTCTGGGCGGTTTTTTGATAACACTTTTGCTATATAGGATCATCAACAATACAATCCATACTTCCGAACTAATGTTATAAATGAGAAAGTAACTATGTCTGTCCGTATGTCTCACTTTCACGACAAAACTACTGAACAAATAAAATGAAAATTTAATTTAATTTGGTATACGGATAGTCTAGAGTCTGAGAAAGGATAAAGTCTACTTTATATTCCGAAACTAGCTTTTGCCCGCAGCTTCGCACGCGCTTTTTCATTAAAATCATTAATAACTGGTTGATTTACGACTCAGGATTTTGGTGACATCATTTCTAATCGCACTCATACCCCCTAAAAATATCTATCTTTATTTCAGTTCCCGTGGCAACTCTATAAATTCATTTCTACACTCCACCATTCAGACACTGAAACTTCTAACATTAGCTGGTTGGGTAAAATTAGTTGGATATACGTACCTACATACCTAATATATGTACCTACTCGAGTAAAAAAAAGTTGAAGATTTTTAGGCGCTTTATGTTTTTGAGAATGTTCCGTTCCATGTGAATTTTGGTTATTTTTTTCTTATTAGAACTCTGAATCTAATTACACCCACTGAAGAACCCGTTTTCCTATTTTTACGTGGAAATAAAGAAATATATATACATTGTTTTAATACTAACTAAAGAGTCCCGTTTTACGTTCCCGTGGGAATTTAGTATATTTCTTCCTTCCAACATCCTTACACTTGTAGACCAAATTTCACGTTGGCATACTCAAGGAAATCGATTTTTCATACTAAATAAATAGTCCTGTAACCCTATTCCCATGGGAATTTAGTGAATTCCTTTCTTTAACACCCTTTCATCTACTGAGGAACCTGTTCACAAATTTCACGTCGATACACTCAAGGAAGTCGAGTTTTCATTCTCACAAAAAAAAGTCCCGTAGTTCCCGTTCCCGTGGGAATATTTTTATTTCCTTTCTTACAACAGTCCTTTATTCACTGAGGAAACTGTACACCAAATTTCACGTCGATACACTCAATAATGTCGATTTTTCATACTAACTAAAAAGTCCCGTAATTCCCGTTCCTGAGGGAATTTTGGGAAATCCTTTCTTAGCGGATGCCTACGCCATAACATCTACCTGCATGCCAAATTACAGCTTAATCCGTCCAGTAGTTTGGGCTGTGCGTTGATAGATCACTATGTCAGTCAGTCAGTCAGTCAGTCAGTCAGTCAGTCACCTTTGAGTTTTATATATATAGATTCCCGGAAAATTGGGAATTTGATGTTTTGAGGAAATTGCGCTTTCGAAGCCGCGGCGCGCCTAGCTACCTTACAACTGACGAGTAACTTCGTACTGCCTTGCCACTTAAGATAATGTTTTTTATCCTCATTTCAGGAGCAACTCAGCGGGCGGGGAAAGAGGTAGCGCTCCCGTAGCGGGGCGCAGCACTGCCTCGACTGCACTTCGCTTAGGAAATGCTGCGGCGACCACCGCAAGTGAAACACGCCTTTATCTACCTATACAATAAAGCCTGTTTTGTGTGGACAAATGACCGAGTTACTTGAGAAGTAACTTTTGAAACAAAGATAGCTCAATCGATTTCGTGCTCGTACTCAAGATGGTTTCCGGACAATTTAATAGATGGCGCTGCCTGTGTGATATATAATGCGACTACGACGAAGTGTTCATTCGATTCACAACACAAGGCAAGATTACTTTTTTTTAATATGAAAAAAAATGTGAAAGGCAGTGTTTCGTGTCGTAGCTTTGGAATGATTATGTGTCGAATATGCTTCTAAAAACTAAAAATGTCTGAAATATTAAGAGGCATAGCACAGCTAAAGTAGCGCCACCCGAGATATTTGCGTTAGTATTGATTTTTTTCGCGGGTGGCGCTACTTCAACTGTGCTATGCCTCTTAAAAGTCACAAGAAAGTGTCTGAACCGACCATTAATATGAAATTGTTGTGTCAAAGCATAAATAGCTTACAGGTGATCTTATTATTCTGCTGGGGTTATTTTTAAAATAAATGTGATGTGATGGCTGAGTACTGAGTAGATCGGCGTTCGATGGCGAACGACGAAAACCTTCGGTTAGTTTAAATGGTTGAATTCTCTGTGTTTTAAACCGTATATTACAAGGAAGTAAACGGTACTATAGGGTTAAATTTTGTACCTAATTTCAATGTTGTAGGTTTTAATAAGCTTTTATGACTGATAATGAGAGATAAACGCTGAGAGACGCAAACTATTGTTCTTATTGTCTACTTACTTATATCAGGCCTGGCTCACTCCGCACTTTAGGTATAAAACTGCAAGTACGTGCGGCCGCTCCGACGAAGTAGGCGACTTCTTTGAACGGCCATGATTGAAACGATTAAACTAAAAGATACGCTCTTGCGTAGTGATATGGGTCATTATCGCATGAATACTTTGCTAAATGGAGCTTAGGCTAATAAGGCTGTAGGCATATTTATATAACAGGAGCGATCTGGATTGTGCTATGTAAACGGATAAATTTTTTGAACGTATCCAGGAAGTGAGCCTTCTGTACTTTAGTACTATTAGGTATTCTGTGCTTATATTGCAATTGTATTCATGAAAAACCAGAGTTTCCAGATGTATAATGAAAGCACTGGTGAAGCTAATATGATAGCTAGTTTCATGATGCGTTCTGTCTTTTAGATTTTGATTGATGGAGTAGATAGCAAATTTACAAACAATACAAAATAATTTTATGTAAAAAAAAAACAAACAAACTAATAGTCGTAACTTAAAACTGGCTGTGGAAAGCATAATAGAGGTACCTACGTAAAAATAAAAGATAATCGTTTCTTTTTTGTACTTGATTTAGTGTTCTTAAAAAACCTCATTCATAGAAAAGTCCATCTAAACATATCACAATAAAATTCAAAAAAATTAATAACATTTCTTTTTTTGAATGATGTACCACATATTTTTATTGGTGTATTTTCTAGATGACTGTATGTTATAGTTAAACAAAATTCAGAAGTTTATAATAATGTATGTTTTTATCACCAATATATTTATCAATACAAACTCTTATGTTTACGACACTACAGAGGGGCTCTCAAATGTACTATTTCATTTGGTATTTTGCGAGTGTTAATGGAGCTTGTTTGAGACTTCAAAAAAAATTGTCATAGCATAAGATTCATGTGCCAATTTAACACATAGGTAATTTAATTATTTATGTGTATTTAACACATTAAATATATAAAATTGTAAAAGAATAAGTTTTAATATGATACACATTCTATTATTTACTAGTTCACCCGGCGAACTTCTATCGCGCCTTTGTTGTTTTACTAACTTCCCCTCTATTTTTCCACACTTTCTCACCTTTTAAATCTTCCCTGGACTACTCCGAACATTTCAAGACCAAAATCAGCTAAATCGGCCCGGCCGTTCTCGAGTTTTTGCGAGACTAACGAACCACAATTCATTTTTATATATGTATATATAGTAGAATAGAATAGATAGTAGATAGATATTTGTTAAAAATATATTTAGATTAATTGTTACATAATTTTATTTTCGTTTATTTTAATTTCTCTTTTCTGTTTCGTTGGCGAATTTCTACTGATTTTATTGCTTTTCTATAAATACGGGTATACTTGTGTACCAATTATTAAACTTCATCAAAAATATGTAATATCTCAAAACACATTTTATAATTGTATATTTAAATTTGTATAGCTAGCTAGGTTTATAATGTATAAAAAAATATATGTATTTGGTCTTCTTGAAGCTTATAACGTGCATAATGCTCTGTATAAAATAAAAATTGTGCCTGCATGCTAAATGTAAAACACGCCTTTTATCACTGTTTAAAAATATGAAAAATGCTAGACTTACCCGTTTTCCTAAAGTTCATTTCTTTCTTTCTTTAACCTACCTACATCGATACAATAATCTCTTTGTAACATGATACAGAATGTTCCGAACACGGTGGTTCCAATTTAAAATTGTATTTTAGCTCACCATATAAAACAACATTCGCTAAGCATCATTGGTCGATACATCCTGAATGTGTAATACCTATATGTTTATTTAAACTGGGGATCTATTGCCGTTCAAAATGAAAATGAGAATGTGAATCAATTTGACATGTGATAAGTATAAATTGCGGGTAAGTATATTAGTTTCGTCTACACAAGAGATTCAGCTGTAAGCCCGCAATGTATACCTATCAATGTCAAAGTGTTCTCATTCTTATTTTCATTGTGAACGGCAATAGCCTAACTGGTTTTAAACTGACTGATACAGTTTGTAATGTTGGTACATAATACAATATCAAAATACAGCCTTAACGTCTAATTATCTATAAGTAAAAAAAAAGTGTTTAATGATCACTTGATCACAAATCTTTTCTGTCCACTAGTCATTCCTATAAACGATTTCGTACGATATATGTATGTATCTAATATGGTTCATTATTATTAAATAATTTAAGGAAAATTTTAACTGACACAAGTTGTTAAAAATTAAACGAGTATTGATCTTTATTTCTTTTTTTTTCACCAAGGCTTAGTCCTCAGGCACAGTAGTTTAATAAATAGTACTACGTACAGTGGCGGACACGGTCGGCGTAACAGTTCCGGTTTTCTGTATTACAAAATAACTCTTGTTCTTTGGCAATACAGTCTAGGGCTGACGGAACCATAGACAAATCTGCTACGGCCTCCTAGACCGCCACTGTACACCTCAGGTCAGGGGTAGACATTTACTTTTATTTGCCTTGAAAGAAAATTGTACCTTTCGTATACCATCATTGACCTAAATTTATACTAGGTCTCAGGCCTGAAACTGCGTCGCGCGCGCGGGCGTCCACAGACGTGATACGGGTATCACCTTTGTGCTGGACTTTGATGAATTAAATAAAATCGTATAATCCAGAGAGGTTGGAAACCGCTACAAACAAATCCACTACGAATCTAACAGCGAACAATACTGTCATTTATCAATATCGATACATCTAGTATAAAACAAAGTCGCTTCTCGAGTCCGTCCCTATGTTTATATTTAAAAACATGCAAAGGATAATGAATGCGGTTTTTTTTTTAATGATAGATTATATCCATACTATATATACTATATTACTATATTATATATATATATATATAATATTATAAATGCGAAAGTAACTCTGTCTGTCTGTCTGTCCTGCTTTCCTGAGAAAACTACTGAACCGATTTGGATGAAATTTGGTATATGGATAGTCTAGAGCCTGAGAAAGGACATAGGCTACTTTTTATCGCGAAATTCCCACGGGAATATTGGGAATTTCATGTTTCAAGGGAAAGTGCGCTAGCGAAGCCGCGGGGGCACTCTATATCTATACAATGTATAGTCTAGAGCCTGAAAAACGAGATAGGCTTCTTTTTATCCCGGAATTCCCACGGGAATATTGGGAATGGGGCACACTATAATCTATATATATGAAAGAAAGTCGTGTTAATAACACTATTTATGAGTCAAGAACGGCTGAAATAATTTAAATAATATTGAATCAACGTGATTAAAGTATTCGGGCGCCGGACCTTCACATTCCCTAGCTTGCAAGTACAGATACAGCGCTTAAACTGCCCCTCGAATCTGTGATTGTGGCTTACAAACCTTCCCGAGCTGCCATGTTCTATGATAGCGCTTAGACTGCCCGCGAGTTAGCGATTGTGTCTTACAAAAATTCCCGAGCTGGCAAGTACTATGATAGCGCCAAGATGATTGCGAGTTAGTGACTTAAGAACATTCCCCAGCTTTCAAGTACAGATATACCTAATAGCGCTTAGACTACCCGCGATTTAGTGATTGTGGCTTACAAATATTCCCGAGCTGGCAAGTACTATGTCAGCGCTCAGACGTTTGCGAGTTAGTGACTTCAGAACATTCCTCAGCTTTCAAGTAGAGATATAATAGCGCTTAGACTGCCCGCGAATTAGTGATTGTGGCTTACAAACATTCCCGAGCTGCCAAGTACTATGATAGCGCTCAGACGTTTGCGAGTTAGTGACTTAAGAACATTCCCCAGCTTTCAAGTACAGATATAGCGCTTTGACTGCCCGCGAGTTAGTGATTGTGGCTTACAAACATTCCCGAGCTGCCAAGTACTATGATAGCGCTCAGACGTTTGCGAGTTAGTGACTTAAGAACATTCCCCAGCTTTCAAGTACAGATATACCTAATAGCGCTTAGAATACCCGCGAGTTAGCGATTGTGTCTTACAAAAATTCCCGAGCTGGCAAGTACTATGATAGCGCCAAGATGATTGCGAGTTAGTGACTTAAGAACATTCCCCAGCTTTCAAGTACAGATGTACCTAATAGCGCTTAGACTACCCGCGATTTAGTGATTGTGGCTTACAAATATTCCCGAGCTGGCAAGTACTATGTCAGCGCTCAGACGTTTGCGAGTTAGTGACTTCAGAACATTCCTCAGCTTTCAAGTACAGATATAATAGCGCTTAGACTGCCCGCGAATTAGTGATTGTGGCTTACAAACATTCCCGAGCTGGCAAGTACTATGATAGCGCTCAGACGTTTGCGAGTTAGTGACTTAAGAACATTCCCCAGCTTTCAAGTACAGATATACCTAATAGCGCTTAGACTACCCGCGATTTAGTGATTGTGGCTTACAAATATTCCCGAGCTGGCAAGTACTATGTCAGCGCTCAGACGTTTGCGAGTTAGTGACTTCAGAACATTCCTCAGCTTTCAAGTACAGATATAATAGCGCTTAGACTGCCCGCGAATTAGTGATTGTGGCTTACAAACATTCCCGAGCGGCCAAGTACTATGATAGCGCTCAGACGTTTGCGAGTTAGTGACTTAAGAACATTACCCAGCTTTCAAGTACAGATATAGCGCTTTGATGCCCGCGAGTTAGTGATTGTGGCTTGCAAACATTCCCGAGCTGCCAAGTACTATGATAGCGCTCAGACGTTTGCGAGTTAGTGACTTAAGAACATAACCCAGCTTTCAAGTACAGATATAGCGCTTTGACTGCCCGCGAGTTAGTGATTGTGGCTTACAAACATTACCGAGCTGCCAAATACTATGATAGCGCTCAGACGTTTGCGAGTTAGTGACTTAAGAACATAACCCAGCTTTCAAGTACAGATATAGGGCTTTGACTGCCCGCGAGTTAGTGATTGTGGCTTGCAAACATTCCCGAGCTGCCAAGTACTATGATAGCGCTCAGACGTTTGCGAGTTAGTGTCTTAAGAACATTCCCCAGCTTTCATGTACAGATATAGCACTTAGACTGCCCGCGAGTTAGTGATCGTGGCTTACAAAAATTCCCGAGCTAAGTACTACGATAGCGTTAGGACTACTCGCGAGTTAGTGCGCGAGTGAGTGCGCCGTACAAAAATTTGCCAGCTTACAAGTACTATGATAGTGCTCAGACTGCTAGCGTGTTATTGCGCGCCCCTTACGAATATTATCTAGCTTTGAAGTATGTATGTACTATGATATCATCATCATCAGCCTGTAAGAGCCCACTGCTGGACATAGGCCTCTTCTCTAACACGCCACACACCACGGTCCTGCGCCAGTCTGATCCACTGTCTAACGGCGACCTGTATTATGATAGCGCTCAGACTATTCGCATTGGTATTATTACCTTATTGGTGCGTTTAAACTAAAGATAATTAATTGATTCGGGTCCAAAGTGTGCGTTTATGTAATAGTAGTAAAATGAGCAGACTTAAGATTTTATTAAGTTAATAATCTTTATTCCATACCTATAATATATGCGCAGACGAAGTCGCGGGCACCAGCTAGTCTATAATAATTCATGCACAACACAGTAAACAGCTTAGGCGGTACGAAGTTCGCCGGATCGACTGGTAAATTAAAAAAAAAGCAAAAACACTTTGGCTGCATGGATTAATCCTTTACCGAACCCAGACCGATAAAAAACTATATTTGAAGAACGAATGAAATGACCGAACAACGTTACAACAATTTTTTTACTGATTGATCTGGTAGAAAAATTTCATTCCATTCAGTTATGGCCGATCTTTCAACGTGAAGAGATGACCGTACGTAATCGAATTTTATCGTTAAAATTATCGCGTCTTCCATTTTATTAGTGTAAAAGATAAACTGTGTACGAAGTTTTACTCGTAATAGTTATAAAGTGATATTTTGTGTTTACGCTTGTTTTCTATAGTGGTTTCTTTACGAATGTTTGTGTGCTTTCCGTAATAGGATCAGTGGTCAATAACTATTGGATTACCTGTGATCTGCTCGGCCGTGTGTCTAATTGCTGGACTACTACCTTTTCAAGTAAGTTTAGCCTACTCTAGTTCTATTTCATTTACCACCTTTTGATGTAAACATGAGCTGCAGAGCGTTTTTGTTTCTCATCTCAAGCTCGTGATGTGTCACTTGCGGCAACCCGGCCGTTGCGCTCAGATAACGGCTCGCGGATTAGTTGATTCTTTAGATAGGGACTGATCCCTGATTGTGACCCTCCAACCACAACCAGGTACACAAGACTACCCACTGACCGTAACTGCACATCACAACATAAAAGATTTCCTTTTTATGTTTTGAGTTCCAATTTCCTAATAAACAAACATTGAGTTTGAATGAAAAATGAAGATTTATAGGGCTAATTAAATTTGATCATACTTACTTTTCATCCACAAATTCCACAATAGTTAACTAATCAAAAATTGCTAAGTTATCTAATGCTATCCATTAGTTCCAAGATAATCTTCTATTCTTCTTCAACTCTGGTCTGCCCCAAGCTGATTAAAGATCTCTTCCATCTCATTCCACAATTGTCCATTCTTATGCTTTTTGCACATCTATCACTCTCAGCTTCCTTGTCTTATGTTATCCTAGCATCTCGCAGGTTATCAACCAGCGTTACTGCACCTTGTTCTTTATTGGTCACCTATCCAACGCTTTTGTCCTATGACATCAGTTCTGTGGCATATAACCTGCCCATTTTCATTTTCTTCAGGCTGTTGTTGCTGCCATGACAGCAAGTCTGGTTTATCTTTGGATTTAAAAACCCCTGCAGTCTTCTATAGTATGTCTAACATGGCTCTTTTCTAGCTTTTTGGGTGAGCCCAAGATCTGAGTGTGAGAAAATGAGTAAATTATATGCACAATTTTTCAAAGCAAGAGACCAATCAGCTAGCTTTTAAGACTACAAAAAAAACTAGAAAGACAATGTAGTCTTTCTTCTGCTTTACAGTGTGGCAGAGGACCTGATTTCTATTTTCTGGCCTGGTCAATTATAAGAAGCAAAGAAGATGAACAGAATTTTTCGTTTAACTGTTTGCATGTTTTCCTACCCACACCTGGTAATACACCTATCACAGTTTTGTGCGCTGAACATCTGAATGCCTCAGAAGTTAACGAGGAATTTCTATCATAGAACTTCTACCATCTTTACTCCAGTTTTAATATAATTTTAATGAAAATAAACAGAAGGTTTTAAAGAGTGTAAATCCATTTTCCATGGATCCATTGCATATTTCATTATAGAAAACATGTTTGATTCCTAAAAAAGCTCTTCTTAGCCAGATAGCAAACTAATCCTAATAAAAATATTGTTCTATTAAAAAACATATAGTAAAAAAAAATAATTATTTAATTTGTAGCAAACTAATATACTATATTTTTTTATTTCTAAGTTTGGTTAAACTTAGTCAAACATTCCACCTTACTTATCTCTTAGCATCCTTAGCTCTTTTTTTGGGTAATGTTTTTTTTTTGCATATTAACATTAAAACACAAAGGGTAAGGGTTTACAAAAATAATGACCGTTGCTTTCCCTTCTTTCCTTTTCATTTCTTATACCATACTGATCTAGTCTTTTGAGTACACTGTAGTACTTTTGCAAAAAAGCCTGCCACACGATTGTTCTGTCTCTTAATTTTGAAATAAATGAACTCAAATTATTATTAAAAAATTATAAAATACTTAAGTGATAGACCAAACAATTCGCGCCACTATTATCTGTTCAGTGATCAGTGCCCTAGATCTGTGCACCTACGGTATTTGGGAAATGCTCTGCCCGACCGGCCAGCCACCTGGCGCGAGGTCTCACCGTACGCCTGTCACTTGCTCGCGCACGATCGAGAGATTGTGGTAGGTGTACCCCTGGCTACACACTCGTACCCTTGCTATTTTCAGATGATCTGTACCCTACTTGTTTGGAGACTTAGCGCTTTCGTTTTGATCAATGTGACATAACACCGCTGAATCGCTGATAATAATATTCATTTTGAGAAGATAGCTTGTCTGCTCCATTATCAAACATTTTAGCTTATTATTATTATTAGCCTATATTATTCCAGCTGGGCCTCCCTCCCCCTCTTCCATTCCTCTCGCTCTTGCGCGGTCTGCCACCAGTTCTTATCCAGCACACCCAGCTCGTCGCTCTTAATTTTAGCTTAATTAATAAAAAAACATTAAATGTACTAGTTAAGTACTTATAATTTGTTGACGGTCATCCTTACAATACCTACTATAAATGTTCATTTCGACACAGTTTGCGAAACTGACAGCTATGCGGTCTGCAACCGCAACAAAACTAACGTTTTGTGGAAGCACGCTTCAGCACACGTCTGTTGCAACATGGCGCCCAGTTATTTCCGGAAGCACGTAAATTGGGCCGAGTGGCCTGAGCTGTCCATTCTCTTCCAGGCCTTGGGGTTTAAATAGGCGTCTCATTCGACACCCTCCTATCGTTGCGTTTTTTCAAAACGCTCCCTACCTTTCAACAGATTTAATCATTTAAAGTAAACTATAGGATTAAGATTAGCCGTGTGCCTTACTGCGATCGCCAACCGGCTTGCCAAATGTTTGTCCTTGTAGTATCCTTGTGGGGTAGACATTGTGCTGCAGTGGCCGTATTTTCGGCTGAGAAGAACAAACTATTAAATGAACCTATGGTAAATAGTATTCGACAGCGCTATCGGAAAGTTTGTACGCATCTTGAATGCTTTCAGAAAGTATGATTGCCTTTAGACACGTTTAGAGTGAATATTTATGTTTTTTTTTTTGTTTCAAGTCTAACTGTCCAAGTCAGTTATTATGCATGGCGTTACAATCTGTGAGATTACAGCTAGAGAGAATCGGAAACTTGCGAGAATTAGGAGCAATTATAGCATTGTTTTACGTCTCGATACCAATTTCTCTGTCGAATATGGATTAAAGACCGGATCTGAGTTTAGATCTGCTAAGAGCTTTGGATCTTGTAATAGCAAATATTTCACCGAAATGGAAGATGTTTTAATGTTATGCTGTACAATGACCAAATAGATCTGTGTTGAATCTGAACTTAACGATATCGACAAATGTAATGTTAGTAAATGAGAATCATTCTACTTTATCCGAGTAGTCCGATTGTCCAGTTTTGCCGTGCACCGCCGAGCGTGGGCTAGACGTTGGTATTTTAATAGGCACCAGCTTTGCGGTGCGGTGTTGCAAAACATGACCAGTTGCGCTCGCTACACAAGTTCATAGATCTAAGGTGCACTGTCGAGGCCACCGACTATTTGTTCCAGCACTAGTATTAAAAAGTATAAAGTCCTGTCTTGACTGAATTTACTCCCTGAATGTGATCACCATCTGAAGGATTCTTATCATTATATTATATTAATTTATAAATTTGCTCTTTTCCAAATTAGGGTCAATTATCAATTACAGTACGATTCCACCTTTTAAAATTGGTCAAATAAATTAGTGAGCCTAATAAAATCGGTCCTAATTGTGTCCCCTGCACGAAGGTCAACGAATCACAGAGCATGCCGTTGCGTGATAGATTATTTGTACAAATTATAAGGTTCGTAAAGTCTAGAGACAGCTAAATGGATAGCACTAACTTGTTAGCGAATAAGATGAATGACCGGTGGTGCCGGCGACCAAGCAGGAGTCTCGTAACAAAATCGAATGTCGGTTCAGTGGCTTTCCATTGTAATTGTAACATACATTTTACTATAAAGAATCGTTAGAATGTGCAATTTTCAACGTTGTTGTCGTTTTTCGTGATAATTGATGTACAGCATTAGTTATTCTGATGTCAGTTTCAGCTTGATGCTCTGATCTGATTGTGTGACTGCAAGCAAATTTCCTCGTTGTGATTTTTTTGGAGTCAAGACTGTAGTTAGTAGTAGAAAAGCAAACCTGTAGCCTGTTGAAGTTATTGTGTATTTAGCCGAACTGGCTGTGTTTCTATTGAAAAAAATGTAGATTACTTATCGTTTCCTGCTCTTCTACATATTTCCTGCAATTTTTCGCGCTCATCCACGGAACTTGTCATTACATTGCCAATGCTTCTCTCAGAACGTGAACACATCAGCGGCAGAGGAATGTTTGCCAACATTGCGAAGTTTTATTGCCTAACTCCTCCTAATCATTCAGGATGTAGTCTATTGGTAAACTCCCTTTCTAACTAAGGATTGTTAGCGGGCAGTCCATAATACAATTAGCGGATTGCGGCTGGCGGCGTCGGAGAGAGATTAGAGATAACTAGTGGCTCTGCGTTGTTCTCTGAAACAAACCGAAACCTGAGGATCTTGCATCGTGGGATGGCAGAAATTTCATTATTGTGAACCTAACTCCCGCCGCTAGATAAACGAAAGTTATTTTTGCTCTTTATGCGGTCTTATTACGGGAGCTGTTTGTTTATTGGCAAATAAATTGTCCAGGGCTAGATTGCAATAAACAACACAGCGCGGGTTCGAAGACACTCGAGAAGAAGCGTGGGAGGCAATGAGGCATCAAGGTCGGCAGGTGGATTCCAGTTCCAGTCCAATTAAATGAGTCGTGTCGTGATTCCAGTGGGGTTGGATGCTTGTAAGCTGTTTGCTGTTCGTTTCAAAGGTTAATTAGTTGCAATTAGAATTATTTAATTTATGTAAGACTGGTTTCTGTTGATGATAAGGGGGTCTTGTTTATTGAGTTCATAGTGCTGTTTGAATTCATAGAAAGAATGATGAAATTAGAAAGATAATAAGCTTAGTATTTTCAGTTCATTAATACTATGATGTATTTCCTATTTGCGTCATATAGTAGTCATGGGAACATGGCGACACAGCAAATGAACAGCAGACTCGCCGTTTTTTTTATGCAAAAACATTGCTGATTATAGTCAGCGATTTTCTAGTCGCGAAGCTGCTTGTGACGCAACACAATGCAGCTGTAAAATGCGCTTTAATCCGAAGCTTGTGTGGTTGTGTTTTCAGTGCCTTTATGTAGGGTAGGGTAATGAAAACCAGTAGTGAAGATGAGGGTCGGCCAAGGACGGCCATTGTGAAGATCCAACGCTTTGTGGAGCTCGGATGAGTCTTAATTACGAGAATAGGAAACGGTTACCTCGACTGAAAGAGTTCGAAGAATAGTGAACATAATATGGTTATTAAACAGGGTAAAATAAATCTCTAAAAATATATTATTTATGAAATGGTTTTTAAATAATTATTTCGCATCAAATTGACATAAGTGACATTGCATTTTAATAGAAAATGTTAAAACAATTCTTTAAAAATTCTATCGCTCCTGGATCGGACCTGGTTTAATTAAATTTAACCTATAAAGTTTTCCTAGCTTTTTCTAAAATCTGTTTTCAGGAGTAATCTTCATTTTAGTAATCAGTTTTCAGAAGTAATGTTAATTAATGATATTTTTTTGTTCGCAGGTCATCGGATGTTCACCGATGAGACGACTCTAGGGCGTAGTCACGCTGCTTTTATAATATGTAAGTTTTTATTTTTTAAATATCTTTGATAAAACTTCATCATTTTCAGATCATTTCATTTCAGAGATTCACAGAGTTGTCATACAAAAATGAGACAGAATCATAGTTATTCTATGATCGTCACGTAATATAGAGGTACATCTTTGCTATAACTTAAACCTTTTGACAAAAACAGTGGTCTTACTTGGTTACGCTGTCTTCGCTAACAACATCAATATATATAAAACTCTTCCGTTACTGACTGACTGACTGACTGACTGACAGACAACGCAGAGCCGAAACTACTGGGCGTAGCGGGCTGAAATTTTGCATGTAGGTTCCGTAGGGAGTGTAGGTGAGCACTAAGAAAGGATTTCCCGAAATTCCCATGGGAACGGGAATAAACCGGGTTTTCGTGTTTATGGGAAATCTGCGCGAGTGAAACCGCGGGGCAGCCTCTAGTACAATATAAATATTTTTTTATTTATTTGACAAAATATTCCTGAGTGATATCTTCCTTACTGATAAACAGAAGATTGACACTCAACAATCTTATCTTTTTAGGATAAGATGCAGACTTTGTTATGTGTACCGAAACGGGCACTATTATTTTTACATAAATGGCTAGAGCTAGAACGCTGCTCACTAGCTGTGAATAAAACATTGCCTTTGAAAGCGCAATTCGTTGCTGATAGTGCAGAATTTCAGTATGCACTACATTCTTCTATTGTTTGAAAATACCACTATTCTATTTTGAATTAGACTCAAACCTTAAGAGTGAGCATGTTGCATTTATTTGGAGTGGTCAGAAAAATGAAATTTACCAAAAATATAGGTACCTGAAAAGAAGAAACATGTCAAAACGGCAGACTAGTCTCAAAGAAGAACGACATAAGTAATTCAAATAGGTCGAGAAATGGATCATTAGCTAGTATTTAATACTTGGTTTCCGCCAGGTCACGGCCGGTCAGATCGCTCACACTCGCAGACCTAGTTAAATATGGAAATTGATAAATTGCTTCGGTTGTCGTTGGGTCTACGGCATTTACTGCTCAATTAGAGACAAAATATTTCCTTTGCATGCTGACTTCAGAAATAGGACTCTATTCTCTAATAATTTAGAAAACAGCATCGATTCTCTAAAACTAGAGTCTGGAATACCTTACCTTACCGACATTAGTATTTTGCGTAATAAATACGCAAATACTAAATTGATTTCCTTTCGCCATACGAAGTATATAAATTGCACTGTCAGTCGGCCGCTCGACCATCCCGGTTCAGTTCTCGATTGCTATGCATTTCTCGTCTCGGATGTGGACACCATGCAAAACGCACGACTGCATAGAGCCTGATTTAGACGGAAAGAGTTTTGCATGCATCAAATTACTTATATTATAAGCTATCAATTGTGACCATAAATTTATGTCTGAAAATTCCTAAACTAAAAATGGGATAGTCTGTTATTGAAAAGTGACACTGTTGTTTTTCTTTGTACTTTATTTAAACGTTTTACTTAAAATTAATCATTATCCTTATCGCCGACTTGGTCAGTTGATCTTCATAAATAAACTTTATTTCAATGCTTGTTATCATTATCGATCAACGGTAATATCATGAAACATCAAATGACTCCCATAGTTAGGTCTCAATTCAGTCTATTAAAATGTGAATTGATGTTTATTATGCAATCTTTTTCATGACATTACTTTTCATTTTCATAGTCATCTAGAAATGCAAAGGGATCACCACTACTCTCCTCTGTCTATGTGGTTGTATAATGTGTAGGTACATGTTCTGTGTCATCAGAACAGAGCAGCGAACTTCTATCTAGATTAATATCGGTCTGGGCATGCTAATTAAGGTTTCTAAGATGTTTGCTCGTTATCCCTGGCCTGTGGTAAAAGGCTATAAAAATAAAACATCAGCTTTTAATTTATCGTCCACTTGATGTTGTTTACGTTGATACTACCCACGATTAGGCTAATGCCCTCAAGTCAAGTGAAGCACATTTTCTAGTCCACTTGGAGTTTTCTTAATTTTTCATCTCGCGGGCCAATTTAGAGTATAATTAAAGTCGATCAAGTAGAAAATTACTGGTTTGCTAACATAGTGGCTGAGCACGTATCGCATAATCAGCTGCTCAGCTCTATATTTGAGATTTGTGGGTAAACTAAATATCTATCAGTTTTTTTTTCTGTATATTAATATAGTATCTTAAACACGTAACGCAAAGTCGAACTTGAACTTTCGTATTCAAGTATTGTTTTCATATTGCTCATGGACCTTTGACTTCATTGCCCTAGCCAAAATATCAGTAAAATATATTGTTGATAACACAGACTTGTTGAAAGATTATATTCATGCTATTTTGGTCCGTCTCGGCTCACTTTCTGTTTAGCTGCACAAGAGATTCTCTCAGGAGCGTGTAACTCTGTGATCAAGCATAACACTTGGGTTATTGTGGCTCACGCGACGTGTTAACGGCGCATTGGGGCGCCTGTTACGCATGCGCGATGTTACGCGAGCGAAGAAACTCGCACGCACCCATGCTGCTGTGAGGCCTATGTTGGCGGCGCCTCTATAAACTCTTGAAAAGATTTCGACTAGGTAGATTAGATAGGCTGGCAAAACGATAGTAAGATTGAGTTAAATTTCTATCAAAACAATAAAATCAATGTTTTCATACACATTTTGAGAGTAGCTAAAAACTTTGCATCATCATCTTAGCCGAATGATGTCCACAGACCCACACAGATCTCTACAAGAACAAACATTGCCAGTATGGTTCTTCAAGTTTTTCAACAAAGGACGATCTAATGCCCGTCGTTTGGGTGGGTTATTCCATTAGTCTCCAAAAATCATTTTTTTTTATTTCCATTTAGTCTCCAAGCTGATTTATTCTTATTCTTATTTAATTACTTTCCATTTCCTATAGTCTCCAAAATATTAACAGGCAAAGATGGTATCGACGGCAAAACAAGCAAGAAATACCAGTGTTAACAGCATTACAAAATAAAAATATAGTAACCAATACAAGATTATCGCCTACATTTAAAAAATATTTGCACTTGTTGTCAAAAACCTTACAAACTCTCAGCTACCTGATAAGGGGCGGCTACGACTACAACTAGGTACTAAGTTTTACGGAAACAATAGCCGTGCGCTTATTAAACCAATCACAGAGCGCTGCTCGGTAGTCCGTACCGTTATTTAATATTAAAAAAATGAGTGCAAGTGGTACTCTATTTTTTCTAATCATCTTGACTTGATATCGGTATCTTTGACTTGAGGAGAGATTAGGCTAGTGTCACTGTGTCAGTGCATAATAGAAGAAAGTTTAAATTCAGGCGCAGGACCTAGCACAATCACGCCGTTTAAATATGCATTCAACTCAAGTAAGTTTGGTTATTAATTATGATAAGCTAAGTATTACAGTATAGAAAATGTACAAGAAGTGTTTAGAAATTTATTAAATGTTTAATTAAAAGGTAGTCACCTAATTTCCCCCATCGTTATATTTAGCATAGTAAATAGTGCTTCTGATTGTTGTTTAAGTGAAAATTTTATTCCCTTACCTAAGCAAATTTTAACAGTCATAAGTATTATTTTTTTGTGAAGTTCACGATCGATAGTTCATATGTCAAATATTTTTTAAAACTAATTATACTAAAAAACTACGTTTTATTAAAATTCCTAAACTTTTGTTGTTGTCTCTACATAGTAAAACTTACCTGGAGACTAAAAGGAATAGTTGTATGAAATTTTTTTTTTTGTACATACCTTTATCAACAAAGTGTTTTGGAGACTAATAGGAAACGTTGTATGGGGCGGCAAAATTTTGGACATCAAAGGTTTTGGAGACTATCGGAATAACCCGTTTGGGTGGGGTTTTGGGTGATCCCTTAGTCGCCTTTACGGACTCCCATGGGAGGAAGGAATATTATGCACACAATAAGTATTATATCGCAAAAACCTTTATTTTAAGGCTGCCCAAATCAGCGATTGCTATCGCATTTAACAATCGATCACGAATCGAGGACGATTGCTACCATAATCGGCACCAGACAGACGATTGTCTGTCGCACGTCGTCGCATGCGCTGCATAATGATGACAAACTGACATCATGACATGTTAAATACTGATGAGCCTACTTCTACTTAATGATTGTTTTTTTTTTTTTGCACCTTCGATTTATGATTGTTTTGTTTTTTTTTGCACCTTCAACTAGCAAAAAGGTTGAAATGAATTGATCTATAATCCGTAATAGCTTTTAGCTGCAGGCTTTTGTCTTGGACTTCTGTCATCACAATCAGAGGCTTGTTCTCTTGTGGGCAGTATTTCAAAGATACTAAGAATTAAATAGTCTGCCTTTACAAAAAAACAAAATTTTAAGGGTATGTGTATGAGGGTTTTTTTTTGTATGTCGCTTTAGTTTATAGACAATGTTTTACATGTAATCTGTCCAAAACTGAGATGTCTAAGTTGTATAATAACTTACCCAAAGAATAATTATACAACTTTTAAAACTTCGTTATCTGCTACAAACCGATTTCAATTATTTGCGCTGTAAATGCACGAACACTACAAGTTTTCTCCGTGGTCTATAACAAATTTTATGAACCTCAGGCGTTAGTATCGATGAGGACTATCACGAGTGTTGATTATTAACACAAGCAGATAATTGTTTTCTGAGTCACGTTTATTTATATTGCGGTGAGTCAAGCAAGTGCTCATCGATATTGTGTGCACAACTGTTTTGATTTTAATGCACAGTTTGACCTTAGATTCCTTATCAGTAAAGTTTCGGTTGCGTTTGATGTCAAGGAACAGTTTGAAAATGCAGTCAAAGCAAAGCAACAAGTTACGCGTTCAATTGTATTTCTACCGAGCGTGACATTGGTTAAATAAAGTGTTTTTTCTATTGTTTTAGATCTTAGATCATGACGATAATTTGACTAGTAACAAATTATCGTCGTCTTATGGGGGATATCAATTAAAGTACTTCAACCTGTTATAACACTAATAGCGCCTCATCTAGCATTAATTTTTAACTCTTGTATCGAAAAAGGCATTTTTCCAAATTTATTGAAGTACAGCAAAATCATTCCAATTTTTAAATCTGGAAATACCGAAAACCCCACTGATTATAGACCAATCGCGGTTCTTCCAGCCTTAAGTAAAATATTTGAAAAACTTATTCTTGCACAATTAGCGTCTCACTTCTCAGTCAATAACTTCCTACACAAAAATCAGTTTGGTTTTAGGAAAGGGCGGTCTACCTTAGACGCAGGTCACAAACTCATCAGCGATGTCTATGGAGCCTGGGAGGATTCTCACGATGCTATTGGGGTTTTCTGTGACCTCTCGAAGGCTTTTGACTGCGTTGATCATGAGACTTTGCTACTTAAATTACAGCACTATGGCTTAATTGATAAATCACTTGATCTACTTGCCTCTTATCTTACTGATCGCGACCAACGAGTGGACGTGGGTGGTGCGGTGTCTGCAGGTTGTCCTATCAAGATTGGTGTACCTCAGGGATCGATATTGGGGCCTTTCCTGTTCCTAGTCTACATAAATGATCTCCCTTACATGTTAGATAAACTTACTGATGTTGTCCTCTTTGCGGACGACACCTCTTTAACATTTAAAGTTAAACGAGGTGACTCACTCAACTTAGATATAAACAAAACATTAGTGGAGATTTCTCAATGGTTTACTTCTAATAATTTACTTTTGAACGCAAAGAAAACTAATTGCATTAAGTTTTCCTTGCCAAATGTGACTGCTTATGATACAGACATACATTTGGACAATAACAAGCTTAATCTGGTAAATCAAACTGTATTCCTTGGTATCACTCTAGATTCGAAACTTCAGTGGGGCCCCCATATCTCAAATCTTGCGGCAAGGCTCAGTTCGGCTGCGTACGCAATCTGGAAGATCAGAAAATTAACTGATGTTTCTACCGCGAGACTTGTGTATTTCAGTTACTTTCATAGCTTAATGACCTATGGCTTGCTTCTATGGGGAAGAGCTGCAGATATTAACGTCATTTTTATACTACAAAAACGCGCAATTAGAAACATTTATCAGCTTAAAGCTCGCGAGTCCCTCAGACATAAATTCAAAGAAATTGATATCTTATATATCTTATGTCTTTGAAATTATTATGTATACTCGTAAAAACTTACATATGTTTGATAAAAAATGTGATAAAATTAAAGACCTTAGAACGCGTAGCAAAAACAAACTAAGTATTCCACAGAACAGACTAAAACGGACAAACAAATGCTTTATAGGAAACGAAGTAAGATTTTATAACAAGATCCCAGAAGAGATTTTGATCCTGAATGATAATGAGTTTAAAACTCGTATCAAAAAAGGTTTGATTAAGAAAGCTTATTACAATGTTGATGATTATGAAAACGACAAAGACGCATGGAAGTAGTCTAGCTCTGCACGATATTTTCATTATTTCATGTATGTACTTTAAATCTTATTAATTTATGTTCTTTGTATTGTAAATTGAATTGTAATGTCACATATATATAAGAACAAAAAAAGAAAAAAAAAAAGAGAGAAATTGTAAAGTAGAGTTTGTTACCCCTTTCTTCTCTACGCTGTAAAATCATTGCGAAAGGGAGTAGAATCATTTGACAGAGGAGGGCTCGTTTGGGGGCGTCTCCAGGCGACCATTGTCGTAAGGCAAGGCAAACATTGTTTGCCTGAGCCAATTAGTGGGCACCCTGAACTACCTCGCCTCTATCAGTATAGGATACTTTACGAAATAAGGTATCAATATTAATTAGATTAGTCTAATTGACTTTCAATAAGCGATATCTTGTATCCTGTATTGAATAAATCATTTTTTACTTTACTTTACTTTACTTGCTACGTAGGTAATATGGTCGGACGGAACCGCGGCCCGCCGCCTATGGGAAACGATCGGAACTTGCCGATTTATCAAAGCCCGGAGATTGGAAGAGATTCTGATTGATTACTAATCCAATTGAAACTTGCACGTGAGTGTTACATGTAATACCGTTTTAACAAGGTTAATTTTTAATATGAGTATTATTTATTTTTAGTTAGCTATGCTCGGATAGGAACTGTGTTAGTCGGTAACTAATAACATTGTACAGTAGTGTACACCAAATTCAACCAATGGTTGAAAAAACCAATTGGTTCCGTCGAAGCGCTAGCACTTAAAAATATGAAAAAAATATTTAGAAGAGTTCAGCAACTTTGCTTTTATCATAAATGAATAGTAATCGAAATAACATGTTATTTAATAGTAGAAAGTGATTTAAATTTCCAACTGGCTAATAAATACTGTAAATTATTAAGGTTTTAAATTAAAGAAAGTGAAAAATATGTGGTTCACTGACTGCGCTAAACTATGGCGACATGCTGCAATGTACACGTAAACAGCTGCCTGATCTTCAATGTATCTGGAGAATCTGAAAATACTGAAGTGGTGTGATTTAGGTCTCAGTTTGCAGTTTGAACTATTGTAAACGTATTACTTACTATATATAAAAAAGCACTTGTTTACATTAATGAGCCTGTTTGCTGAGCCCAGCCACGGTTGTCGGCCGCATTGTGAGTGCCACGCTCCATTGGCCGGCCAAGGGCCATCGCGCCGCCATTGTTTACTTACACCATGACCGGGTTTTTAATAAAAACCATTCAAATATAATTGAGGATTCATTATGTAGTACGAAGAAGAACATAATAAGTATGGATCAGTATTTATCGATATATTTTTTTTTTTACTTTACTTTTACTTTACTTTACTTCTACCACAGTGTTAAATATATTGTAATATAGTGCCTCTACACTGTTTGAAGCCCCATTTTAGATTCATACAGGGAAGAAATAGTTTTTGACAGAATGGAATGAAATAGTTAACACGGACGACAAGAGCACGGCTCTTGAAATAACAAGATTTTAGATTCAAGAGCTGAGAGGCTCATATCCAAAGAGTGTATAATATCTCTTTTCCCTCCTAGTTTAATGTATTCCATGTCAGAACGCTTTATGCTTTAAGCGCGAACATACACATAATAAACTCTATCATTGGTTATTTTAGTGTCTGTCCGTAGAAATCTTCTTTAATATCAGAGGCTGTACAAAATTAAGAGCCCCTTGAATGGCGCGATTAAAATCCGTGCCGTTTATTTGTTTTTAATTATAAATAATTAAACTTTCCTTAGATAACCTAATACGATAATATGTGTGTCACGGTCAGTTGATAGCGTTATTGGGGTCAAGCCAGCTAATAGGATTATGAGGACTAGTTAATTAGGTAAGGTGATTTCAAAGATAGCTACTGTACAATATAATTCATACACCTACATATAATTTGTACCTTTATAAACCTCTACAAATTAACCGTAATTAAAAGAAATGTAAACGATTTAAAATATGACGTTTAACAATTGAGGCAACTTCATGATTTTATGAAGGTATCGGAATGTTCCTACAACCATCAATTGGCCAACTTGCCTAAATTTGGTTCTAAATGGCAAAACATAAAATATAAAATGTCATGTTCTTGTTGTGGGATAAGAGTATACCTACTTAAAAGTTCTGGTTGATGCGGTTCGTTATCGACTTGCTTAAAAGAATCTTTAAAATACTACTTCCACATTACCTCTGTCAAATATCAGTCTCGTATCGTATCTTAGATTTCTCCTATTATTTACGTTCCGTGACGCGTAACAAAAGGTTTCCACTATCAATCACTATTTTTGTAATTATTTATAACTGACGCAGAGTTTTATCACTTTTCTTACGTAAATCACATTTATTGCTGCTGTTTGTAGGAAATTCGTTTTTTTTTTCTTGATACAACGTCTCTCGATGATAAATATAATTTTACTTTTCTTATTAAGGCGCTATATGAGTTTTTAAGGTTTTTTAAATCAAGTAATTCTCTTAATCTATAAGAGGTAAAGATCTTGAATTTTAACATAACGTTTTTGAGGATATAACAAAGTTTTTTATAATTGACAAACACTTGTGGAATCAAAAAACCTCGATACATTATTTCGTCAAAGATAACCATTCCAAAAACGGGAATAGCTAGTTCTTCGAAATTACTAACTAGTTTTTGTTGAAACTACATAGGAATAATGATAATAAAGTAAATTAAATTCTGGTAATTTAAATTTGATTTAAAAGTTATAATTAAAAATATATTTAATATTTATTACTTTTTCGAATAAAATGTAGTAACCGATGTGGGCGACTGACATATGACTGTTCTTTTCCCTCAGTATGTTTGAGGGAAAAGGACAGCATTTGATCCTCGGTCGTTTGATTTATTTCGCGTATATCGTCTTAAATCAATTCAATGTTTTATATTTTCCAAATATGATTTGAAACTAATCACTGCTTAGTGCTTACTAAAACATCGGGTTCAGATATAATTGAAAAACCACCATGCGTGCCTAGCCATTATAATTAATAAGAGTTAATAACATAAAAACCGCTAACTGCTTATTTATTTGTAGCAGCCTTAATTTAGAATTAAATGAGAAGCACTAGCACAGAAAGTTTCCAAAGAATGCCTTAAAAAGCGGTTAATCAGCGGAACAATGGCCGAGCACAAGAGAGTGGCGCGGGCCAAAACAAAATGTAGGATTGTCGAGCTCGGTGGGCGTGGGCAAGACACGTGCTTGATTGCTTGGTACGTTGTAATTTATATGTTTACTGTAAGTCATTTAATAAGTACAAGGTTCCGGAATATTTCCAAAATGCGAACGCTCGTTGCATCGCTCCTAGGAGAACAGAGAACAAAAAAATATTAACGAAATAAGGGTGCTAGCAAACTAGGTATTTTTAGTCAGATCAGAATGGAACCGACCGTTAATATTCGCACACCTAGATCAAAACAGTGTCAACTCGAAATAATCAATAATTGAGTTATTTATACCAGCGGATTGAGCTTTTTTTTACGCATCGTGTAGTTTAATAGGTTTATTTTTATCTGCCATAGTTCCCGAAAGATGGCGCTAAAACACTGTTTTGTTGAAATTTGTCGGTAATTTACTCCCCAACAAAAGGGTTTCATTTTTAGTTTACACCTACACTTGAAGCGTGTGCACGTACAATTAATCTTTTAAAACAGTGTTATTTTGAGTTGATACTATTTTCGTTAATGATCGTTCAGAAATTAAAAGTGACATTTCGAGTTGGATCAGTTTTGATGGTTAGTATTGCTCAAATAAATGTGACTTTTCTAATTGAAACAGTCTTCGACGTTCAGATAAGAATTTTTTTTTAGAATATTTTGTGTTACATCTGTTTTAGACAAAAACTTTTTAAATTTTGAGTTGTCTCTCTTTTGTTGGATCATTTGTTTTTCTCATTTATTTCAGTGAAATTTAAGCTTAAAAATTATTGAATAAGCTATAAATGTGGGGTTTTTTAAGTTGAAGCGATATTGGACGTAAACGTAGCCGCAAAATTGCTTACTGTATGTTTTATTTACTGTTTTCGAGTTGACACTGTTTTGTTGGTATCGAAACCTGATAGATTTTTTTATCTTGTTTTCCAGAGTAATGTCGGGAATTTGACGACAATATTAACAAACATGATTGGGAACAAAATAAATAAAACCTCCTATCTTTCATTTCGTATTGAAATACGAATCAAAACGTTGACAATGCAGTAAATAAGTCAATTTTAGAAGAAAACTTAGCTCTGTCACGATCACCGCACACCGTTAGATTGTCAAATCGGAAAAACTTCTCTTTTTTCATCACAATTAGCTATGCTTATTATAAAGACTAAATTATAATAAGCATTTTTTAAATGGGTGACAAAAATTAATATTATTTGGTAAATTTTAGATAAGAATTCGTTTTAGATAAGATTTCATGAAAAATAAGTGCCAATTTCTCAAGAAAATTACCGTACTGTTGATTTTACTAAAAAAGTTTTTATGAATATTAAACTAGTCGACCTGGCGAACTTCGTATCGCCTACATTTATCACTATCTTGTGCACTCTTGATCAATATATTTGTTAAAAAAAAACGCATTAAAATCTGTTGTATTATTTTAAAGATTTAAGCATACATAGGGACAGACGTGGGAAGCGGCTTTCTTTTATACTATGTATTGATTTAAATTTTAGTATTGATTTTATTACCAACTCAAAAATTTTTCGAGCCTTTGTCCATTTTCCCCTTATTTAAAAGTGTAACAATTCAAAAATATTTGTACAAAACAGCTTCAACTTTAATTGACACAAAAAAAAAATTCATTGTCATAGTACAAAACAGTAACAATTCAAAAATTCAATATTATACCTCACTACATTTAGTCAAAAAAAAAGCAATAAAGCACTCGATGCTTACGTTTTTTTCTCCATTTTATTGAAATATTAGTGAACTTCTAGCTATCATAAAAAAAAAGAAATCAGTTTTTCGTGATTTCTGAAAAAAATGGTTTTTTGAGTTGACACTGTTTTGTACTAGGTGTGCGATAAGAACGGAAAGTAAAAATAGAAGAACCCTTGGTTTTCGCAAATAATTGCGAAATGACCTTGCATTATATTCCCAGAAATAACTTCTCAACTGACAATATCCTATTATTGTTTACGGGCCTGGTAAAACGAGAACTATAAATTGATACTACAGGTTTACTGATGATAGCACATAATAAAGTAAGAATTCCGCACTGGTGCGCTGCGAACATGAGCCTGTTGAGGCTAGAATAACTTGCTAAGGATGGAAGAAATAACTCTCCTCGCGCGCTACTCTGGTGGAAATGTAAACGCGAATGTTATTTTAAAGCTTATGTTCTAAATTGAGCTCTTTTAACTCACCTACATTCCTGCTTTCTTAGATCTGGGAAGCCAGTGAGATTTGACTATCTTTACTATTTATGTGCGCACTGTTTGTTGGTCAACTAACTAGTCTGTCTTTTTTTAGACCGATATAAGTTACTATGGGTATAATACCAAATATGAATGGATAACTGTCGATTGATTATACTATAGTCTATGCCCGCACCTTGACTCGCATCGCATTCCACAGAGGTTATACAACACCAGTTACATAAAGCAGCTCGCTGTTCAGCTTTCTTGCAAATAAGCGGGAAAAGATGATTCGATGCGACGACGCTGATCATCGATTATTACACCCCTTGTTTAAGTACCATCTGGTCGGATGCTAGTACTGTTACGAATTACTAGTGCGCAGTTCAAAGGAAGCTTGTAATTTCTGCAAGATGTCACGATTTCGTCTAGAGAAAGTTGTAAATCTTCTAATTCTATAACAATCAAACTCCTCAAAACGAATTTTCAAACGAGCCGAGCCGAGCGTTGATAATGTTATGCTAAACGTACAGTCAAATCTATAACCTATTTGTTATCATTATAATGACATGATGTTATTTAAAGTGTTTTACGAAGTGTTGTTTGACTCTTCAATATTGACATTTGTATGTTTTGAGGTTGAGGCAGAAAAGAAAAACAATCTTAATATCAATCAATCTGTAATTTCACTCTCTGTATGTTGTATGTAATGATAGTACCTACCACATACATTTTATTGTGTTCGCATCGGTCTTCCGGTGGCCCGATTCATTTTCCACAGGGAAATCGCATTAGCCGGCCCACATCGCCGGAACGGTTACGATCTCTACTCTCGCTCTATTGAACTCCAGCCTTTTTTTAGAGCTTCCAATTTTGAATTTTAATATAAATGAAAGAATGTACACTTTATTGTACCTCAATATGTAGATAGATTCAAATTTAAATTTTCACTTATTTTAATCACACGTTCTTTAATATAAATGGCCAGTAATGTTGCGTAAAGTATAATTTTATATGGTTTATTTTAGATTATCTAACAATTGGTTATATTATTTTGATGCTTTTTATCAGTTACTTGTTGGTTTGTGGCTCATTTATTTTTGGAGACATAATGGACGATTTGTTTTTATTTCGCTTTTAGTCAATCATACGTTCTAAAAGGTCATATAAAATGATTAATCCTTTAGGTAATGTAAACAATGTTATTGCACAAAGTTTTTCATACTTAATTAGCTTTAAAATTTAGTCGAGATATTTTGCCAAAAGAAATGTATTTGAGTAAGAGTAAAATCTTCAAAAGTCTGAAACGAAACGAGATGAACTGCACTCGTAAACTGTGACGTGACATGAAAGTCGTGGGAAGGTGTCGTCGACCGATGACGCGCCGCGAGACCGCTGGCAGCAGCCCGTCTTGCAGCTCTAATGGCATCTCGAACTGTGTGTCAATGAAACTATTGTTTGTATTGTTCGCTTTACTGCCCCCGATTGTCGAACAATCTCATGGGCCCCAAATCTTTTTCAACAAATTCAAGTAATACGCAAAGCAGCTACCGGATGACGTAGGAATAAACTTAATCAGGACTCTAGGACTATCCAACAATTTAACTAAATCAATTTTTATTTTGCTTGCTTTTTATTTTTTTATTGACTGCTCCGTAGCTCAGTTGGCAGTGATGTGGACTTAGTAAGCGTGAGCACCCGGGTTCGATCCTGGGCGGGGCGAATATTGATATGATGAATATCGATGTTTGTTTCCGGTCTGGGTGTGATGTTCGTCTCTGTGTGTGTTTCGGGCGCCCTAGATACAGGTTCTTCCTAGTTAGGGGCTCTGAGTGTGATGTGTTATTATTATTATTATATTTTACAATAATAGTTCTTAAGTAGTAATATAAGGTTGAAGCATGGGAAAGTTAATGAAAGATCACATTTTAAAAGTTCAAGAAGCATTAGAAAAACTGTTTAACTGCGTTTTTATTGTAAGTAGAGTCGCAAGGTAACAAAAACTACAGATTCACATACAGCAAGTAATTAGGAAGAATTTTATTTTACGTGATTTTCAATACGTGTGTGACGTCATAACATAACCAATTTTAATTTGTATCTTATTTTCAGTCATGAATGCTTTGACTGTATGATTTTGTTGTTAAGTGCGGATTTTGAAACTCGCATGCATCCAATATGATAAGTATGTAGCCATAAGCAAAAGTAAACGATTTGACCTAATTCGCAAATAAATTAGCAATAATTGTTGCTTTTTAGGCTGATCAGACTAAATGACACCAAGTTTCATCTAAAGTTTCTGGGTCCGTTGACTGCTTTCATAAACATGAAGTAGCTAAAACAGTGCTCCATAACTTATTACTAGTGGTGGTTATTAAGTTAATATTCTCTGTGGCTATACCTGAATGACTAACTTGACTGACTAGAAGGCGAAACAAAGTACGATTGTCTTCGCTTCAAGCTCTCAATAGTGTTGCGAATTCGCAATTAGGTAGCACAATGCGGTACCCACAGTACGATCAGTATGTTTAGTGCTGCCGTCTGTCCATCGGTGATTCAGGCGAGGACATGCTTAATTGGTTGATGGTTCATAAATTAACTTTCTTGTAATGTTTTAGTTTAGAACTATCAATATTATTATGGTAAAATCAAACAGGTAAACATCAGCCAAACAATAATATGTTATATGCTTAATTGTAAAAGCTTTGCCACCTATTTAGCTTATCGTATCAAATTTTTCTACGAGATAGTTCGCAAATAATTTAAAAAAGATCCTACATTCCTAACTGTAAGAAATCTCAAGGTTGATTGAATCACACGGAACAGGCTCAGACAGCCTAAAAATCGAGGATCGGTCTATAGTGTTTGCTTATGTTGTCATCGGTTGTCGAAGGCGCGGGGCGAGGCAATGACGACTTGCAGACTAGTTAAGGAACCAGCCACACGATAACACGTGGATGAGCGCTGATTTTTTTTTTTTTTTTTTTGTAGAATTAATGTACCACGTTTTGCCATAATTATTGAACGCGAGGATGACACCGACACCACACCGCAACCACAGCGACACCGCAATCCAGCGTCCGCAAAACATATCGCAACTTTTTACGACAGGCACATTGATTTTTATCGGTACAGTGGCGGTCTAACAGGGCGTAACAGATTTGTCTATGGTCTCGTGCGCTCTAGACTGTATTACCAAAGAACAAGACCTATTTTTCAATACAGAAAAACCGGAGGTTTTACGCCGACCTAGACCGCCACTGTAATTCAACAACGCAACTGCCAAAATCTCCAGTGACTCCTCCAACGTCACCAGTAGTCACCACTACTTGTTAATTTGTCGCTGCGATGTAGTATGCTACGTGTTGAGGTCTCTAATTGTGCATTTTTGTGCCGCTATAAACCCTGAAAATAGGAACGCGATTCCTCAAAATGTGAGCCAATAATTCTTAATAAAAGTTAAATGCCTCAGAAAAAAACATACACCATTCGCTGCAGTATCGCCGCACCGGTAGCATCTTCCTTCCTACCCAGTGTGCCGTGACTTTGATCTTGACATTTTGTCGTTTTGCCTTGACCTCGTTACCTCGTGTTTTAGGAAAACAGTATTAATGTTTGTGCCCATCCATAGCGCAAGGTTTTTCTATATCTCTATAGTCTATAGAATTGTTTTGTTGAATATATATTTAGCTTGAGATAATCACTTTAACTAAAGGTATTTTAGCTTGGAGGTGAATTACGTTGTACGTTCACTTTTCGGTTACATTTGTAATGTAAAACATTTTTTTTTTGCAGATAAATTAGTATTATTTAACTTGAAGTTTTATCGAAGTTAAAATTCTTATAATAACATGTTCACAATAACTTACGATTTATTGTAAATAGATAATCTTTAACAACTTTTCCGATTATAATTGACTTAACATCGAACTGATTGATGGCCATTATTACAGGCAGACAGATCATTATTAACTTTTGCCAGTCTAGTGAAGTTATCATTTATCATTAAAATATATCCAAATAAAAAAAAAAAAATTCACTATTTGTCGATTCGAGGATTGTAACTTTTTTTTTAGTTTTGTATTGTTGCGTGAAAAATGTATTTCTTCAATGCTAACAGATTCGTCCGTGTCACTTCCAAACTGAGACTTTGACCTAAACAAATAGGTACCTTAATAATCAAGGATTCTAAAATATTCTACTACATTTCAGTAAGTAATCGTATCTTTTTCACACACAATCAATTCCTGTTTTTTGTTTCTTAACTGCAGCATTAAACTGTACATTTATTGATTCATTGTTGAAGCTTTATGAAGGCTCTTTACGCAAGTAGCCTGGCTATTATGACATGTCACGTCCAAAGATTTCACGGCTCCCAAGCGAGCTTTTCACCCGACCAGCGCCACTCTCACGTACTTTAACAACATCTCACCTATTCAATAAGTCAATGGATGTTGCCAACTAACCAATAGTTTGAATTCTTAAACCTTTTTTAAACTGTAATACGAAAGCTAGTCAAAGGAATTGTAACAATTTACTTATTTAATCTTCAAATTTCTACTGGTATAGCTTGCACCTCAAATTTACCAATTTTAGTTATTTAAACCGTATTTTTTTGTTATACTTATTAGTTGAGTAGTGATTAGGGTGATGTAATAGCTACTTTACGACTCCTGTTTGCTATTAGAATGCAAAAATACATTAAATTACAATAACTTAAGCTTGTTTATTGTGGTGATCAAAAAGTTTAACCTGTGTTTTGTTATGAATGACGTATTTAATTTAAAAAAAAAATTACGATTATATATCTCACTCAATTCTCTCAATTTGTTTCAGAGGGGCGGTGTGTGAGTGCCAAACCCGCACCGCCATGTCGCACCACAGCGACGAGCAGGCGATGCTCTCGGTCGCGTCGGACTCGTTCTGGGAGCCCGGCAACTACAAGAGGACCACCAGGCGGATCGACGACGGCCACCGGCTCTGTGCCGACCTGCAGGCCTTGGTGCAGGAAAGGGCAGACATTGAGAAGACGTACGCGAAAAGCTTGCGCGGCTGGGCCAAGAAATGGAACGACTTGATTGAGAAAGGTAGTGAAAACTTTATCGTTTGGATATAAATCATTCTCTTTATAATCGATAGTGAAAACTACATGAAATACAGTTATTATTGCTTCGACGAAAGATAAAATTATTGCTTCGGTGTTAGTTAATCTCAAAGATCCTACACGGTTTAATGGAAGAGTAGATTTGACGAACAGCACATATATCTACGGTAAATCATTTGAGTTACGAAACTTCCTGCCCACAGAGTAATAATAAATATTAACGGCTAGACTTGGAAAAGCTTTTACGCGTGTTTGTTATTAAATATTGGTTGGGTACATAATATTTTACACTAGGAAGTGAAGCCCAGTTGATTCGAACCTCAAACAAAACAAGTCGAGTTCGCCAGTCTGAATTATAACTGAGATACGAACGTAACTGTCCACTTGACTCGGAATAGTATAAATAATAAGATTTACAGTAATAACTGACTATTACTGTTAAAATTGACTCTGAATGGTAGCGAGAGCTGTGGACGTAATCTACTATTATGTTTATTTATACGTGCACTTAAAATATTAGATAATTTGGCGATCGCGCGGTATAATTACAACTCAATAGAGAGGCCGATAGCCAAATTGCATTGCTTATCAGTATGCTATCGGATTATTTTGATTGATATTTTATATAAATAATCAAACGGATCTCAAAATATTACTTAGAATTGCTTTAGATATAATGTAGAGGTACTATAACACGTATCGTAGGAGAACCCAGACAAAATTAATGAAACAATTTAATTTGACTTTCTTATTTGTTTATTGCTAATCACTTTCGCTAGACCACTTTCGAAACTAGTTTATTATCGTTCAGCTTAGGTTACCAAATGTTTGGATTACCTAAACAAGACGTGAATAAAACATCGATAGAAATCGAAAGTGCATCTGGAATTCTGAGTACTGATCAGAAATCTGGAATTCAGTTCACATGTGCGCGCTCGCAGCCAAACCCATCAGGATATCTGCGCACGCGTCTCGATCGAGGATCGCGCAAGCTTGCATTATTCTCCGATAGGGAAATCGAAAGTGTCGCCATGGGCTTGTTCAAATTTAGAATGGAATGCGCGAATCGGTCATCGGCTGTCGGTATGGTTGCACCGGATTACGTCACGGCTGCAGGCAAGTGTGTAATCGGACGTGTTTCGCTGAACGTTTATTGCGAAACCGGGCGGGGAACTTGCGAAAAACAACCCGCTTTCAGTTTACAGACAAGTTAATTAATTTCTGATCGCCAATAAACTGTGTCACATATCAAACACTAGCAACTAGGCAGGCAGTGACCTAAATTAACTTCTAAAGCTTAATATTATAATACACATAGTAATACAATTTGCGAGTGATTTTATCTTTTTATAGCCTAGTGCTATCGCAAATTGGCGAGCAGCAGTAGAGGGGCTCGCCCTCGCGGCAATTATTTAGAACCTCCACCTGACATTGGAATGTGGGACTAGTTAACTTGACCGTTAGTCTTATTCTCTCTCGCGAAGTAATTTAAATTGTTCTCAGAACTTGGTAGCTCGCGGTATGCTTTTGATATGAGAATCGTCTTATATCTACTACTGACATTTCATATATATTGCGTTCCTATATTTAGACCGTATATGGAATGTGCAATGCATTTGGTAGCCGAAGGCTCATCTGGGTGGCTTCGGAGCGTAAGTATAAATCTTGTGTGCCTCGAGCGTTTACTTATTCAATTTACGTAGGTATACAAGTAGTGGGTGGATTTATTGGTGTTTCATGCATTGCTGCTCATTTTAGCAATCGCGATGGTTCTAGTTATAATAAAAAATGTTTAGGTTTATTATTCATATTCTCACTAAAAACAAATCTTTAGTAAATGTTGTTTAGAAATACTCAAACTAAAGTCTCTGGTCTTACCCAGGGCCTGAATATGGCACGATGGAAGCAGCCTGGAAGGGCGCTCTGGTGGAGGCGGACCGACTGTGCGAGCTGCACGTGAGGGTGCGCGACAACCTCGTCAATGACGTCATCACGCAGATCAAAAACTGGCAGAAGGACACATATCATAAGGTAATTTACAGGCATTTATTACTCTGTCTACGTTAGAAAAAGCTGATAGGGCTGTCGTATGTAAGACTTAAGCCACTGCAGACTTCGCACGATTAAGGTGGCAACGCTCTCTTCGACGCTATCAACAACATAATCTTATTACAAAACAACTGTTAATATCCAGAATTTATGATTTCGATTCTTGTCGCAGAAGTTAACGTTTACATTAAAGATGAAATACTTCGTGTTTACAAACTCAATACCCTTCCGGTGGACAAGTCCTTAGAAGTTTAACAGCCAACAAATAAAGTGCCTCAATATACCAAGTAACAAACGAAAATAACTCTACCATGCTTACGTTTCTGGAGAGTCCGATGCCTTGTCTAGAATGCTATTTTTCTTGGTAATAAAGACATTTCTACACCAAAAAAAACTGTATTCTTTATAGTCATACTCATACAACGAAAACTGATCGTTAACTTCCAAATATGACAAAAATATAAATATTTCTATTATTCTATTCACGTTTTACATGAAAATTAAACGGTACAAGTGTACATTTTGAGACAGGCAGTGGGCGATGCTGGTCGTGGGCTAGCTAATCCGAGGCATAATCTAACGGTAAACAGCTGCTGAGTAAATGACCAAATTAAGATTGACAAGGATTAGGACTACCGGGAGATTAGGAAAACTTATACGCCTGCTTTAAATAACCTTCCTAAAAGCGATACCATTGACATGTACACAAACTTAGTTATTTTATTGATTGTTAACCGACAATAATTATATTTAAGTAAATAATTAACTCACTATTGATAAAACATATGGATGGTTATAAAGTTTCACCTACATTTTTAATAGTTTGTATTTAAAAAATTGTAAAGTAAGGAATTAAAAAAATAACGCATTGACATTATTAAAATGCGTAAAATTCCATTTCGTTTAGTCCGTATAAAAATGGCAAACATTGATTTATATTCATCAGTTCCATATTGGGAGCAAATGTGACTGGCAATGCCACGTGCTCTACTGATACCTACAAATGTATACTTGTTTCCAAGAATGCAACTTAAATAAAATGAATGTAGGTAAGCTGACACTGGAATACTGACCTTTTATAAACCTTGATGTTTTTAAGTTTATAACGTGCAAATTAATGTTACTTTTAGTTTGAGAAAGACTGCGTATTATCGAACCGACCTTTTCAATCTTTAATTGTTAGTCAATAGGAGTAACACAGAAATTTTATTAATGTCACCTTCTTGAAATGTTATTGCACTAGTAGACTGAAAGGAAATTCCATCTAAATAAGTCGAGTTACATTACCACCCGGCTCCTATCATAATACATAACAAGGCCTGCAAATATTATTCTACCTCTATAGAGTAGAGTCAAGATGATCTCGCGCAGAAGCAAGTTTCACGTTCCGCAGGTTCAAGTTTGTTTCGGCTCATTGACTCTGGGATTAGCAATTTTAATCCGCGCCTTAGAAAGGAGATTTCCACTCGGTCACTTGACAGGTTTCTCAAGGCGAGGTTGGATAGCGATATGATAGCTGAGCCGATATACCCGGGGATAAGGGTCATGTGCGCTGCTTGGAGATAAGCTGTGCTTGTGTTTCTATTATACAAAAGTATGCAAAATATAGAGTTTTGCTTATCCCATAAGTAGTTTCTTATTGCAACTGTGTTTTAACTATTTTAAGCCCCAAATAATAGATCTGAGCGTACCTGCGTAGCTTTTTTTAAAAAATAAAAACTCACTTTCACCAAGATTTTACAGCTATCTTGAATATAACACCACCTTCTTAACCCATTTAAATACGATTGTAAATGTGCTTATTTCCATACTAATATGCAATATTTTTTTTATAAACATACGTTTATTGAACTTTAATAGATTAATTTAGTCTAATATAGTACCAAAGTACGGTTAATGGAAATTAGTTTTATGTTTATTGCTTTGTTAATAAATATATTTAAAGTTGGTGTAGGTCGGACAGAATTGCTCGTAAAACTATTAATTAAAAAGGATTTGTGTATCCAGTATGCCAATTTATTTAGCATTACCATAAAATTACAATAATATTTTGTCAAAAAGGTGTTTGCTCGGAACTTAGCTGTTTGGCTTGCCTACCTGCAAGAATTAATGTAGTTTTGATAAAATGACACTTAAACGATTTTGACATTAATTTAACAACAAAATACCAGATAATTTGGTAATACATGCATGTTTGCTGGATAGATATATGGTTTTACTTTATTAAGGTTGCCCTCTATCCCTATTCATATGTCTAGATCGAAGCTATGCCGCCTTACATTTTTACAAAACCAAATACAAAAAAATGATATTGTGTAGTCAGTCAGTATGAGTGGAAAATCCACCAGTCTCATGAATCAATCAAACACTCATAGCGACTGTAAACTTTTCGGCCGTAGATGGGGACGTGCTAATGATAACTTGACGAAAGCGTCTCTATCCATTAGTCATTAGATGTCACCTAGTCACATCACTCATCAGCACAGCTCATCAGGCTCTATTCACTGCTTCCATGTTTGTCTGCGGCTGTCAGCGCATATTTCGGGAACATTATGTGACGTAACTTTGCTTAACTATTTCGTCACTAATACTAGCTTAAAGCAACCCATAGACCTAACCAGCAGACGAACATTTAAAACGGGTCGATGGATCATCCGTAACTACTTAAAAACATGTCGCATTTTCCATCAATGTTCAACTTAAAAATAGATGCAGAAGAAGATGCTAATTAAATTATATATAAAGTATCATCATAGATATAAAAATGTTCTACAAGTGGAATAAATTATTAAGGCAGCCGGTTCTTTCAATGTTATTGACGTCAGAGATGAGTATTTTTTTTATCTACCTCAATATGTATTGCTCTTCTTAGCACTAGAAATCGTAGAGAGTACTAAATATAGAGCTTAGGCTTTGCTAAGAAATGTTAATAGCACTTGTGTAAATCTGTGTTATTCTAGCCGTTGGAATGACTATTTACACTTTAGCATCCTTTGCGTATCTACATTTACTCAGAAATGTATGCTATATTTTATGATTTCTCTAAACCAATACTAAAGATTATTCTTTAGAGTACGTAGTTGGGAATTTATGATATAAAAATTATTTTATTGATTTGGGTCCTATCAGAAAATTATTACATAATCTCACGCCTTTTATTCCCCGAAGGGTTAGGCAGAGGTACCAGCTCAAGAGCCGGACCCACATTTAGCCGAGTTTATGCTTTTTTTTATTACCAACGTGACAAGGGGCCAGCTTGTCACCGCGGTTATAACGACCACTATGCGGCCGGGACCAACGGCTTTTACGTGCCTTCCGAAGCACGGAATCATCTTAATTTTCGGACAATCAGGTGATTCAAGCCTGCAATGTCCTATCCAACCGAAAACAACCACAACGTGATTTTTGTGAGAAATCAATATGTGGTGTTTTCTGCGGGGATCGAACCCACAACCTTCCGTGCCCTAATCAACGGCGCGACGCGCTACGCCACTGAGCTACGGAGGCGGAAGAAAATTATAAAAACACAAATAACTGCCTACACGTGTATTTTAGAATTAATAAACAGTTTGAATATAGAGAAAATGGATTATTTAATATAATTTTTACTTTCGTTTTCAAACTTTCGCTGTTTATGGTTTATAGTAATAGCTGAGATCATCTAGAAAACACGGCTGTCGGTCTGGAAGTGTAAATGTCCACATCATTAATGTAAATTGAATATTTTATTTTCGCTTTCACATAAAAGTATCTTATAAAATAAACTTTGTCATTTAATTTAAGAACATTATTACCGCTTAGGATAAAAAATAAAGCACTTTTTTTTATTATTATGCTTTGGCAAATTTAGAATTTTTATTCTAAAATGTTATCTTTTTTCTCAAGTAATAATATTCATATTATTAAGTCACTGTAACATAAAACTAACCGTATAATTACGGTTGTAAAATGTTTATAGAAGCTTACGTTATTTATTAACTTACGTCTCGTTACTTATAATATAAACTGAAGGGTGTATGTACTGTACAACTTTATGGCGAAAACATAAATATGTAGGTACTTACTGAATAACCAATACAAATAAAAAAGAAAGCTCTGCCTATAGAGGATTGTAAAATACTAACTTTCTTTCTTTGGTAATAAAGAGCTGATATTCTTATTTTATTCATTTGCTTGCTTTGCTACAGGTTTGTGCAACTGTGTGTTATTGGGGGGTGTTTCACCGCCTCTCGGCAGACGACTCTGGCTGCGCGCCAGTCGTTTTTGCGAACCGTGAAAATAATGCTGACCTTTGAACATTGAAAGCTTTGAGCATCTCGCTTGACTCGTCCTATACAGCTACAGCCAGACCTGTTCCGTTGTGATATTACTAGTTAAGGAGTAATTGCGATTGCAATCGTTTTCTTAATGGTCAAGTGGTTACCTGCTATGATATAGGTGCCGCTTGCTAAGATCAGATTTTATTTGGCGTTATTGCTGTAGGAAGTGTCTCTAGCACGAGTACCCTTTACCTTTTTTTAATCAGAAATTATGAATGATTCTTTTTATTTTTCAAATCTTTATTATGATTGTGACCACATTTCACGGCTGAGTAGTATTTTATCTGCAATGCTAAGCTGGCGAGAGGTGGAATTTCGCGATAAGGTGCAAATATGCGGATATTTCGTCATATCATTGTACAGTATAATGCTTGGTAAACACTGGGCCTCTTTCGTGACTTTCAAATACATAATGTAGAGAAAGATCTCATAAACTTGATCCAACCTTTTAGAATTTTATATCAGGTTTTAATTATCAGGTTCTACACTTTTTTTTATAATAGTTTAAGTTTTCTAATATGTGAAGAAATAAAAAAATAAAAGTTGTTTTATTGTAGGAAAACCGCAAACTTTAATCTATTACAGGTCATAATTATTTATTTCCGACACCAACAAAATAAATCCATTTAATTTGGCAATTAATAAAACTTTTTTATTATAACTGTTTTGCAAACGGAAATATCAACTGCTGCGATTGATTGCATCCTCTATTATTCCTATATTTAACAAGATCTGCCTTTACATATTCCAAGGTTTCCATAATAATGGTAAACAAACGATTCATTATCGTCTCTATCTACTAACATGACGTTAATATTCATTCAGCACCTACATGAAGTCATTCAATTTATTCTTGCTTGATTGTTGTGTCAAGTTTGCAAGATTTACCAATCTGGCAAGGCTATCCTGCTATTTCAAACTTAATTAACAACGGTTTTTTGTAAAAAAATTAAAACTAAAATCACTATATATTGTTTTAATTAAAGTCACTTTCCTCTCTGTCAGTCTGTATGTCCGCTTACGGCTCCTTTAAGGCTACCTTTAAACCTCGCAACGAATTTTGATGTGGTTTCACAGTCAATTAGCTAATTCCTTATGGAAGGTTGTACATTATAATAACACCCGTGCAAAGCCGAAGAGGATTGCTGGTACATAATATAATAAATCATACTTAACGTTCCAATTTAAATATTAAAGCTTATTCTTAAATCTAAGTCTAAATGCTTGTTAGTTTAGTTAGCAATGTTAGCATTCTTTGGGTCCCATTGTGTACAGGTGTTCAAGGCCTAGTAACTATTACTTTTAACTCTAACATTACAAATAGGGTACATTAACTAGAAACAGGTATTTAGTAACCCGTTACCGCAAACATGACACTGCATGCCTCGTGCACTAAATTCTATACATACGCATCGTCCGGTCGCGATGCGATCATCCTGATAAAGGGAATATTTATGTTTATGCATTGTTATAGGGAATTGCGTCGTTTAAATTACTTTAGCCCGTGCTCGGAATACATCTGAGGGTATCAATGCACTTACTAACGAATACTTGAAGTTTTTTCTATAATCACTCCTGTTCCTAAAATGACGTTGAAAGGGAAAGTTACAATGGACAGTGTCCTTTCAGCACTCATTATCCATTTTCGTACTCAGCGTTGGGTTTGTTTGGAATAAGAATATTTATATTATATGAGTGAAGTCCATTTTAGTACTAATTAAAAATTAACAGTAATTTTAATCAGTTAATATTTAAGCATATATATATTATACTAAAGAGATTGCGTTGTGGGATTTTTTTTCTTAATTTTGCAAAATATTTTATTTTTATCATAGATGCATCTTTATTGATTCAACTGAAGCACTAAGATTCACCAAGTTGATGTAAACATTCATTCCTTTAGCATGTGGTAGGTTGAACCAAAACGTCGATGCAGGTAGAGTATTACTGAAGTTACGTAAGTGTTTACAATGTGCAGCCTTCACGCTCGAGCTCAATGGCTAATTTTATAGCCCTCGATGCTCTATGCTATTTACTTTTAACTTACCTGAAAGGTACAATGCTAATTATTATCTTTTATGTATATAACGTTTTTTATTCTAAACAAAATCTAACCCTTTTATGTCAATTTAGTCTGGATGTCACGTAATTACCATACAACAAACTAGAGGAGTAGACCTCCAGTAAAGCTACTTAAAATGTACTGTATCTTCATGAAAAATACAGTAAAATTTAAGATAGTTTTATGAAATAATGTTGTTTTCTAAAAAAAATATACATTTCAGTAATAAAAAGATAAGTAGTCTGTTTGTACCACTCATGCTAGCCGAAATAAGGTGCCACCCACGTTTTGTTCCACTCCAGTAATAATAGAATCACCTCGCCTCGTCGACGTGTGATGATCATTCACTTCTTTCTTTTGTTACACACCTTGTAATGTCGTAACTGGTTTTAATAATCACGTTTTACTTATATATTATCTTGTTTCATCAGTCACCCACCATGGCATATTTCAATCGTTCTATGAACTTACAGTATGCAATATTTATTGATACCTTTATAATTGAATGTTGTAAAGTTTTATAACTGTTTGCTTGTGCAGGCAGAAATGAACGTCTAGAAAACTTATGTTAAGTCCAAAAAGAAACTGCTTATTGAGAGATACGGCAATATTAAATATTCTGCCGTGGTTCAATACTTACTGTATAAGGATGTTGTCGTTTTTATGCACGATGCAGTATAATATGCCTTTCCGATGCACAGTCACGCCCCTAGAGCGTCGCATGTCACCACTCGAATATGTTCGACGCACGCATTCAGCTGCTTGAATCATGCTGATGGCTAGACGCGGGAATTAACGTCGTAAAGCTGTGATAAATTTAACATACGAAGCCTGCTTCTGAAGCATGTCATGCATAAAAAGATATAGAACTATCATCTTCATCTTTATATCCTTTAATTTCTAGCTGGGAATATGAAGAGCTCGATTAGAAGCCCTCCGGTTAGCCCTGCAAGCAACAACTCTAGCTAATCTCTTAAAAACTTTTGGGGACGAACCAAAAATAACAGAGATAGTTTACATAATATATTCATGTTTAAATCACCTTTTTTATTTTGTTATCTAATTGTCCACAGTCAATGATAAACCAGCTAAAGGAGCGCAAAGAGATGGACGAATCTTTTAAGAAAGCACAGAAGCCCTGGGCGAAGCTGCTACAGAAGGTGGAGCGGACCAGGCAGGACTACCACATGGCGTGCAAGCAGGAGCGGACGGCGCAGAACCAGGAGCGGAATGCTGGTGGAGACAGCTCGCTGAGCCCTGACCAGGTTTGTCCACTTTTGCTTTTATAAAGATCGGAATTGATGATGCAAAATTCTGTACTGTAGAGTCATTGTTGAGATGAGTGTTTCGTGCAGGAATCTGCCAGCCAAATTTTATCAACACCAGCAGATTTGCCTTATACCTTCACAGTAATCCAGGGAACGAAAAAATGCGTGATTTTTAGAAAGCATCACATTCATTTCTGATATCTAGAATTCTTTCCGAGAATATTCAATCAACCTCTCTAGACTTAACAAGCGTGGCAGCCATGACACACAACAGCGCTATGCGGTGCCGACAATCCGTGTCACAGGTGCTGCCGCTGACATAATACATGCCACCAGCCTCATTCCGGGAAGTATTCATTTCAGGCGAATTGGGAACGAAAGTGGGCCGAGTTGTTACTCTACTGTCAAACCGGCTGTGTGCATGTGTCACTGATTATTTCATCATACATTTCGGAAAAACTGCATAATATTAAAGTGAAAAAAACTTTCATTAAAGTTGATCCAAGTTTCGCTTCTGATATAGATTGGGTTCAGCAGGTCAACTAAAGCCATTGGGTTGAGGTAAAGGGTTGTCAGGATGATCGTCACGAGAATAGATTACGGACGAAAGTAAGTGGGTCGCGGGTGCGTCCGCACTCGTCAGACCCGAAAAATCACTGAATCACTCGCCCTTGAAACGGGCGCTCTTATAAATAACCGAAATTGAAAATAAATAAAAGACTTCGCTTGTTTTTCAATGGTTTGAATGAAGAAACAGTGTGGAATGTAAATAATCAAATGTACATAACTTGAAGTCGTACTATTGTCTGTCACTACAAAAAATGTTTATTTTCTTGCCTTTTCTATGGGCCATTATTAATAATTATTATGTTCGCCGTTCTCGTATCAGACAATTAGTAAGGTCACGGTGATTGTTTGTCTTATAGAGTAACAATTGATCATAAACTCTGTGCAGGCCTCCAACGTTTAATTTTAATCGTCATCTTTACTACCGCAACATCGTTAAAAAATTGATTGTTTTTATTGCATACTTTATTATATGTTTCACTTTTATATACTGCTTGAAATTAACTCGAAAAGTTTATTTTAGAATTATAGTTTGATGAATGAATAACTTCGTCATAAGGTCATAACAACTCCTATAAAAATGCAGATTTTTGCGTGGCTTACCTCAAGGTTTTAGTGTTAATGCATTTCCGTTTTCACGCTTACTGAAACTGTTGCGTAATGATTCTAGCAAAGCCACTTTTAAATCTTATTTTGAAGGTATTTAATTTATTGCAAAAGAGTTTAAATAAACTGCAATAGTATCTCTACAAAAATAGTAGATACCTTCATTCTGTATGTTTCGATTCCTTGAACCAACCTAATCATGACCTTAGCTATTTGTACCTGACTCTCTACACTTATGATTAACCTCTTAGAATCATCACGACAACAAATAAGGAAAACAACTCGACACCAGTTCCATGTTTACCTGATTGGATGTTCAAATTCCATCGACCGTTAATCGGTCAGCGCATTCTTTGCCCGACATCCTAAACTACTTGCGTAATGTACAGTTGCAAGTGACACCTTCGAGGCTTAGCTTGTCGCTTCGATTAAATTTTGTATTTCACAAAATCACTTGTCAATAAATATTTAATATCGAACAAGTTTTAGTTTATAATAGTTAGTCTTTGTGGATATAGAATAACTGTTTCTCTTCTTCGTTATTTGTACTAACGATAGAATACGTATATAAAAAATATATGTGATCTTTGGAGCTTGGTTGAACATTTTTAAAGTCGTGTTTATAGTAAAACTAGTCGACCCGGCGAACTTCGTCCCGCCTATTCTGTTACATGTTGTGCATGTAATTATACAAAAACCTTTCTGTTGAATCACTTATCTATGAAAAAAAACCGCATCAAAATCCGTTGCGTAGTTTTAAAATTTTAAGCATACACAGGGACAGACGCGGAAAGCGACTTTATATAATACTAAGTATAGCTGGTACGACTACTGAAAGACAAAACAAGATAATAAATACTAGAAATAAAGTCGTTGTCAAGCAAGTGCGATCAAGGCGTGCTGGTCAAGGAACTATAACTGTTGGGCGTTTGATATCAGACGCGTCGTCGCGCGAGATGTCGCCGCGCAGGATGTCGCCGCTCCGGTGAACCAGTGATATTGGTCTCGATAACTGTATTTCTATGACGGAAACGCAGTAACACTACACTTTGTGTGCATCTGACAGAATAACTATAAATCCGCAAGTAAACGCATTATTCGAAAGATAATAGCTCTAAATATAATGAAGAAGTCATCAAATTAAAAATTAACATGATATGATGATCAACGAGCGTTTCTGCCTTTGCGTCGCGTACGATAAATTACGAGAATTGACGCAAAGGCCGGTTATGTAACAGTACCTCTTCATTCATGAGTGGTGTTCTTAGGGCAGCGGGCAGCAGCAGCATGATCTTCACAATTCATTTCCACATTTATGTGCTGTGCAAAGGTATCATGTATTTGGTTGCTAAGATTGAGGGTAGCTCAAAAATAATCTGTATACACATTAAAAGACTTTTTCAAAGTCAGTAACCAGTATTTTGAATCAGACAGAACGTTGCCTTTCATAATGATTTTGCTGTATACTTCTATAACGAAGCCCTGAAGCCGTAGGCAGCAATTTCAAGTTCTCGCCTCCGAAGTAAAGTGAAATATTAAATTGAGCCAATTGCTGGCGGCTGCAAAAATGCTCCCGCTATTACATTTACGACGACCTCTAGAGTAAGTATATTACTTTGCTGTAGAATTTACGTTCAGAGATGAAGCGTTTGCGGATTATCTTTATCGTACAGTGGCGGACACGGTCGGTGTAACACTTCCGGTTTTTATGTATTGCAAAATAGCTCTTGTTCTTTGGTAAAACAGTCCAGGGCTGACGAAACCATAGACAAATCTGTTACGGCCTCCTAGTCCGCCACTGTACTAATGGTAAACTATATTTCTTTGCAATACTTAGTTATTTACTTACGAGTTACAAAAACGTTGTGCAGTGATAATAGAAAGTAATGAACAAGTACAGTGTCCAGCATTGATTGATTTGATAAAGTTTATAAGCGGTTGGCAAACAAGCGTCTAGAATCTAAAGTAAGAAGTTTATTTAAAACAAACGTACAATATCAGTAGACAGTGTAAAGCGCATCTCTTTCGCTACATAAATGTAGATTTTTAAACCTTTGTAACCTGAAATTATATGCATATTTGAAAAGATTGAATCAAGCTTAGTTGTATGATTCAATCTTTCCAAATATGCATAATAGGGTTAGTTTAGTACCCTACCTTACTTTGGAAGTTTATTTTATAATTTCTTATTTAAAACTCAGTATAGGAACTAATTTTATAGATGGTTTTAGTAGGAATTTATTAAATGAAGTACTTAATAATTTATCAGTACCTCGACTCCCTCAGCTCCTGAGCCGAGGTTGCGTTACACTTGCGGTATTCAGCGATAGTAGGTGTGATAAGGAGCTCACCGCATCCGATAACAAGCTTGATACTGCTGATATGATACAAGACTACCTACTTGATCTTGGAAGATATTTGCTAGTCCTCCAACCTACCAAAATTTATTCAAATTTTTAGCTCTGCTGCTCTGCTATTTTGAGACAGTTTTTGGGAGTATTTGTATTGTTTAGCAAAAACTTTAATAAAGAAATGTTTGTATAAGTTACTGCCACTAACCGTAGATGTAAATACTGTTTGTTATAACGCCAGGTGATTATTAACGTTACTACAATTTAGTAACGTTAATAATCACTATAGAGCCTGAAACCAATCTTAAAACATCAGTTTCAGTTTTGTATGGGTTAAGACTGATCCCGAATACTTAAATCTTGGCCAAGTTCGGTCTCTTAAAGTTTTAAAGTAAAGTATTCAGAAGAGTGAGTAAAAATATAACGAACATTTTCTTTTTTTAATTGTTAAGGTCCTTAAACGTTCATTGCCGATTGATTAGCTAAGCCTTTCATAATTTAGTAGAAGAAACCATTTGTCCTTCTGAAACCTGTGTTATTATTTGTTTTTATTAACTTCTAGAGCTAAAGAACTTTTGTCAACTTTGTAACAAGAACTCGCTTTGTCTAGAAAACAGCGGCAGGTCAATAACTAATTCATGGTTCCTGAAAGCGATTATTTTCCAACACTGTTGTACATACAAATAAGGAAGTAGGGCAAAGTCCCTTTGACATCGACAACAAGTAGGTACCAATATCAATTATAAGGTAATTCTAGGATACAAGTGTCTAAAAAATGCTGTTTTCAAAGGAACTTTGTTTTTTTTTTTGTAAGTTCATTTATGCACTAAAACAAACTGGTATGTCGGACCGTATAGAAATAAACATTTGAAAGAGTTATAGCAAGGTTTCTGTCAGCATTTATAGTTGTTTCTACAAACAGTACTAATGGGCGTCTCTATAATAGCTGTTTAACTCCCTTTTTACTGCTTCTGTAATGACTTGGAGGAAAACTCCGCGCTGTAACCTAAATTGAATGAAAACACTCTGAAGCTGGGCTTAGGCAAGTTAAGTAGACGAACTTCTAAAGCATATTCTAATTTAATTTCGAACTCGTTTTGTATAGGCTTATAAGTTAATTATTAGTTACTAACCGATTATTTTTATTCAATCAATGTAATGTGTTACCAACAGTTAAGAAAATGCGCACTACTTATTTCTTATCAAACAATAAAGATAGAACGATAAAGTGTTGTCACGTTCACTTCACAGATAGTAAATAAGTTGTAAACTCGAGTAGTTTTGCAACTCGCAAGGTATTTATTGTAAACGGTAGTTTAGTTTTGATAATTTTATTCTGTTGCTAATTTAATTAACTTTTACAGTAAACTGTCCTATTCAATACATAGTATAAATTAAAGTCGCTTCCCGCGTCTCTCCCTATGTATGCTTATATCTACTACCCCACGGATTTTGATGCGGTTTTTTTTATAGATAGAGTGATTCAAGAGGAAGGTTTATAAGTATAAAATATGCACAAAATAGTAGGTTAGTAAGGCAGTACGAAGTTCGCCGGGTCGACTAGTTTTATTTATAAAAAGAATAGATAATTAGATATTTCTTTGATGTGTATTTATGACCGATTTTGACATCATAGACACTGTTAAAATAAATCTCGCCTATTTGCGTTAGCGTCTAGCATGCAACTAATAAAACGGAGGGCATTTTGCAACCGCGCACTTGACTATGCAAATGTCCGTCACGAAGTGCGGCTCATTGCAACTCCCATCATCTGTGCTTAGGTCATTCATTCCATTCATTTGCATCCCTCGTTCGTAATTCTTCTTCCTTAAGTAATAGTTCATAATACTTTGCATAATGATTCCATGGATTTGTCACGGCTGGTCCGTTTTTTTTAACAATATTAACAATATTACACAAGTTTTAACAATATTATTTTTAACCTTTGATAAGGTTAAAACTAATATTGTTAAAACTTTAGATTCACTTCAAATTTGCTCTTTCAATAAAGATAATTTATAAGAATTTTTCTCATAATTTATTTAATTGCACATCATATTTAATGTATTCAACATTCAGTTTCTTTACCGCTTACTGCAAAATTGCGTGCGTTACCACAGACGCTAATTCTTTTTTGTTTGTCTCATCGGTATGATGTTATACTGATAAGAGGTGGCAAGCAACAGCCATCTACATGTATATAGGGTACCTGTATGCTTACCACCCCCGCACCAAACATACGTGTGGACTGAATGACATATGTTTTATATAACTGTGTTTTATATATAACGATATTTTCGGCTAGGACCGCCTCACGCCCTCTGCGCTATTGTCTTGTTATCAACAATCAGCTTACTGGACTGTTTGGGACTTGTTATTCTCATTCTTTGGTTGAAAATAATGTCCCCGTTTTGGAGATATCTGTGTCATCATTAAAAACTTTAGCTTAAGTGTCCATAGCAAACATAATCTTTATAGCCAGTATATTTGATGGCGAGAGAGGGAGAGAGGCCTTTGCCCAGCAGTGGGACAGCACAGGCTCATAATAAGAATAATTTTATTATTTTAAAGACTAATGACTAATATTAAACCCTATACATGAGTGGGCCACCCAAGAAGCGTGCCCGCAGCACGAACCTCTTACCATGTACGCGTACGAGATTCTCAAACAGATATGTCCAACGTAACAACTGCTCCTTGATGAAGGCGTGCTATATCAATTTTTTGTATTGCTTTTCACCACGTAGATTCATCACAAAAATGCGTGCGAGCACGTATACCTATCGCAACACTTAATTAACGAATATTCTAGATTTTAGAATTTTTCCACCGATGGCAAGCGCGTTTGCAATTTTCATACTATTTGATTCTGTGTTGTGTCGGCCCATAAAATTTCATTGCTCTACTTTTATAGAAACTAGAGAAATTAAATCGTCGGTGAGCTCTTTAGATGACAAGTAATTGCGATCGGAATTAATGGATTGCTGTCTACCTGTTGTATATGTCGTAGGAAGATTTAATAATTAGTTTTTTTGCAAAAAAACTAGGGATTTTGCGAAAACTCGGATAATTTGATAATAGTATTACTTTTTTTTTCAATATTACTGACAAAAAGCAGTTTTTTGCAAAAAACCTAGTATAATTGAAAAAGTTATAAACCTGCCTTAACTCTGATTGGCTGGATTATTGTTGGCTAGTTAACTCTTATTCTGATAGGTTCTTTAAAATACCTTTTGACGCTACAGAGAACCAATCAGAATAATATTGTGGACAGCAAGCAATAATCTAGCCAATTAGAGATAAGGAAGGTTTGAAATTTTTCAATTATACTAGGTTTTTTGCAAAAAACTGCTTATAGTCAGGATGATTGAAATAAAATAATCCTTATATCAAATTATCCGGGTTTTCGAAAAATCCCTAGTTTTTTTGCAAAATCCCTAATTATCAAATCTTCCTACGACATATATAATTTGAATAAAAAAGTGAGCTAATAAAATTAATAGTAGTAGTATCAGCCTTCTCTTCCATTTTTTTTTTGAAAAGGTTTTGGGTACCAGTAAACATATTCAATGCAGACCGGAGCCTCATACTTTCTCGTTTCAAATAAGCTAACCCATTAATTAAAAATTTAGATCATATTTTAGATTTTGAAGTAAAGTAAAGGTAAATTAGCATAATAGGCATGATTCGCGTCGCGTGGCGCTCTGCACAGCGCCGTCCATGCAGAAATTGCGCTGAACAACGTAATATTACTTATTACAGGTGATTCTGTTAATTGTGAAACCAATTTTAACTGCTTTATGGATATCGTCATGACATTTCTTTGAGTTAAGAAGCAAATTAGGTCTTGGACTTTTTCTATAAGCTCGCTGTCAGTTCGAGTAATTTTTTTTATTTTTTTATTTAACCAAATCAACTTAATTCTATTACAAACTAACAATTAACAATTTATTTCGATTTATTAACTTTTTTCTTTACTAAGTCGATTTAAGTAGAGCCACAAGAATATTTGTATATTATATAATTGACTTAATGTATATTACCAATAAATGATGTCTATGTCTATTCAAATAACTTACTTTATTATCTATCCTATCGCCAAACAATATTTTTAAACAATTCAAGATTTTTCTACATGATGACATTATTGCAAAATAATCGATTTCCTCATCTCTTCGCGTAATAAAACATTAAGTTCACAAGTTCCCCGCGCTCGCCGCAGATCGCAACCGACCGCAAAAAAGAAATGGTGTCATGCGGTACACTAGCTGTTATTGTGTGAGTGCGGCAGTGTTGCGGGCTTCATCTCCTAGTGCCGTTCGATCATCTTAGATGTAGTTCTAGAGCAGTCAGCAAACGTTAATAAAATGACAATACCCTTTAGTTTTGCGATTATGATGGTTTTCATTGTAGATTTTATTGATATACCCAGCATCTTATCTTTGTATATCAATACCATACCGTATTTTATTAGGTTACGGTTACATATTCAACTTACATCTCAATTGTTTTAAGCCAATGACTGTTTGTTTATCTCGACAACTTTGAATGATCTCAAGAATATCATGTCGATCTCAATTCTGCCTCGTGCTGCATGCATGACGGAGAGCGACGATTCATTATCGACTGCAACCTTGTCAGATTGCATTGTAATATTGTAAGTGGGTTATATTAATACCTGTTAAAACTGTTATTTTAAAGAATTGCTATATGGAATTGAATGACACCTGCTGACGAACTTGAGTTCGTTAAGAGTGTTTTAACTTAAATTATAGAATTTTAACTTTTTTTTATTAGTTTCGGAGATATAAGTTATATAGCGGGATAATTGTTCCAGGGAATGTTAGTTCTTTGATACACTATATTGATGATGATTCTAGCACGTCTCGGTCTCCATTGAGCGAGACGCTGCTCCCTGCGGTCGGCAACCGTTAGGGCATGCCAGAATGTTGCCGCTACAGTTTTAAGTCCGGTCCTGATTCGATTTGCCGCATATTCTGCTATCCCACGCTCCAATTGTTTTACAAATTTAGTAAAATTCGAAGTAGCTGCTTTAGGATTTAGTGCTATGGGAAACTGGATTGGTGGTAAAGGTATCTCACGACTAAAATTTTCTGGGAACTTAAGTTCTTGTCTACCTATACAATTGACCGATTGTGGACTATCTAGCGAGATAACAAAAGCTAGTCTTAATGCATCGTGCGAAGGGAAGAAGACTGCGTCAACGTGAAGTGATCGCAAGACATTTGGTTGAGATACTCGAAGCTGCCATGACATAAGTCGCTTTTATGATGATATAAAAATGCCAGCTTCTCATCAGTCTAACTAGCATAAATTTTAAAAACGATTTAATCGTCATTTAAAGTAAGCTTGTAAGTTTAATAAGACAGTTAACGGTTACAGAACAATATCAAAAAGGTCACAGAATTGCAGATATTTTATTTTATGCTTTTTCAACATGATTCCATTGAATACTAAGTTTATTGAGTAAAATTTATTTCTCATGTCTCATCAAATACCTAAATAATGTGATTGCATATTAACTTTTAACGTATTAATCGATTTAAAATGACTTGACGCAGTTGCAATCGGCCACAATGAGTATTTCATCATTGATTCCATTATCTACCGATAGCCAGCCACACACCGTTACTTTGCTAATGAGATCTTCAAGAAAATTATCAAACTATAAATTTCGAATGAAGTAAAATACTTGGTTTTGTTTTCCAATATCATTCTAGATCTCTTGAAAGACTTTATTCATCTTCCCTTGCCGACAACTTCCCCGCGCACGTTTAAACTACATGATTCGTTATGTAAACTTCATAAACAATAACAGTCAGCATTGACCTAGAAGCCAGCCACGTGACTTGCAGAGGAAATTACACGTCAGTCGCCAACAGCTGGAACTTCGAGACAACTCAATATGACCTTTTGACATTGAGACATTGTTTTAGTCTTCGGATTGTCGTCACAGTAAAATCTTCAAATTTGACTTTGAATAGCAAATCGCGTTTGTTCCAATCATTTATTGTTGATGTGCACACAAGGTGTAACTAGTAGCACAGTGGCGGACACGGTCGGCGTAACACTTCCGGTTTTTCTGTATTGAAAAATAGCTCTTGTTCTTGGGTAATACAATCTAGGGCTGACGAAACCATAGACAAATCTGTTACGGCCTCCTAGTCCGCCACTGTACCTGGGGTATTATGTGCTACATCTACATCTAACACATCATACCCTAGGTACTACTCTAGTTAGCCGGCTTGTATATTAGTTTATGAGAATAAACTAATATACAAGCCTGTTCTGGGACCTTTAAACAATCAGCTTTGAAGTCGCAGTTCTAACAACCTTCAGAGAAGCGGTACATGTGCGGGCGCACAGCGTTCCCAGTGCGCCTGAAGTGCATCAATTGTTCGCATTTAAATTGAACCCTCTTCTCTGGAAATAGATTTTATTATTGAATAAAAGTTGGGAAAATTTTGCTGAAGGGAACATTGTCTAACACCTTGCATCTCTCATTTTCATTGTCAGAATCATTGTAAACAACAAACAATTATTTCCTGAAAAACTCTAAATAGCTAAAGGTCCAAATTCCTTGAGTGACTTATTAATCATAAATATTTGACGACGATTGGGTTATTTTAAATTGCGATGCCCCGCTATTTTAAGATTTTTGTTGGCGGAAAGATCATGCTTATAAATGTATTTAAAGGGTGATGATCTTCCGCTCTGTTGTAGTTTTTCCACTGTTCGGTCCATTTTCCACGCGATTCTGTCGGTTGTTGGTGGCAATTGTCGACATCCTCAGAAGCTCGGATGACCACGGCTCGGCATGCCCCGGCTGCCTGGCGAGCTTGCCACATACTTTAATACTTGGAGGAGATTACTCCGGAGATGTAGATGCTAAAAGATATATTTTTTGTTTATAGTTTACACTTTTTGTATGAAAGCATGACGACTTGTATATTGTTATAACTTTGATCTGTTATTGGTCATTAATAAGCCTTGCTGTTGCGGTAGTTGCGGGCTCGGGATACTGTCATGAAACTAAATAATTAACAGATTTCCGTGACGGGTAATGTGCACGATGCCATGCCATTAAATTAAGGTGAACAATACGATAAATGCACTTAATGATCCTAGCAATGTTTTATTTCTACACCACACTTTCATATAAGTACACATTAGTTTCTAAAATTTGTAGTGAAGAGGTATTTATTTAGGAACTACCATAAAACATTTTATAAAAATTAACTTGAACATTTTCGTGACACTTTTCGATGAAAAGCGTTGAAGAAGTAGTTACTGAAGTATACCAAACTTCCGGGTGCCAGGCCGGCACGCGCTCTATCTTTGCGAGCTCGCTGAATCTTTATAATTCTGTTTACTCGCTCACCTGAGAGATGACAGGGTAACTTTGTTACGGCTTTGGCGTAGCTGCCGTGCCGCCCCGCCCCGGCGGGCAAGGAGCGGGGGTGGTGGTTGGGAAACATAATTATTTCAGCTTTAGATATAGCTAGCTGTGTTTAGATTATGCAAAGTTTTCAACCTAGACACTTATAACCGTTTTTTTAAATGAAAAACCTTATACCTAGCTGGAATTGTTTTTATGGAGGCAAGCATTTTTTAATACATCAAACTAGAGCTGTATTTTAAAGATCTATTCGGCTCCCCTCCCCACTTCGTCAGCGCTTCTGATGAATGACACTTGAGATTTGAGATGCTGCCCTGCCTGCCCGAGGCCCGAGGCGACTGGGGATGTGGATTTATATTCGCACCGTTCGTTAATGTACACTTCACACACTCCGTGGCAGCTAGCGATGCAAGTTTTGATGTCTATCGTGGTCGCCTAACAAACATGATTTCGAACAGAGTTAATTTAGCAGAGTTCTTAGCCTATTACATTTTTAGGGGTGTCTAAAATTTTTGTGACAATTCTGTTCACTATTTTTCTTCACTGTAAACGAAAAGTAAAAAAGCTATAATCCATAGAACTTATCCATAAATTTTTCCTCATTTGCAGTGTTACGGGAAAAGTCACAGTGGCGGCATGCATGTCTGAGCTTTCACAAGACCCATTTGTAGATCCCAGCTTTCTTAATAATATTTGTTTTACTCGTTCTCCCTCTCTCCGCTTTCACAGTAAAATATTCGTTATTTCATTGCAAATGCACTGCTGCGTAGTATTGCGGTTTAAATTTGTAAATAATTCTCGACTAGATGCAAATTATTGCAAATACCGACGGATGATGAGATGAGCACATACAAGATCGATGATATAATAATCAAGTTCTATAAATACTGATTACAATATCGAAAATATATTTGAAGTAAGCAATTAAGGAGTGAGCGGGTGCGATACTAGCGCCACTTCGATAAATAATTAATATCTTCTAAATTATGACTGAAATAAAAAATATGCGTTTTTGACTCCATAGATAATCTTGCTAAGAATTTTTAAGGCTATGTTGTGTAGCTTTTAGTAAGGGGCGCTAGTTTCGCATTCTATTATTTGATAAGATCTGGGAAATCATTCTTAATGGCGGCCTGTAACAATTTTATAAGGGTTAATCCCGTTTATAATAGTCGGTCTATGTTGAACCAGGTTTGTGTTTTGTTCTATACTAATTTATTTGTTTTTTCCTGCGTTCCAGAGGCGGCTGGCGGTAAGGTTCCCTTTCAGTAAACAGCTGTTTGTCTCGCGATCGTGCGCGCAAGGTTAATTGAGCCCGTCCGCGTCCGCCAATCAGAGGAGGAAGGTGCCGCGGGATGCGACAATTTGCGGTCACCCGACCTACCTGACAGACAGACAGACGTAGTTAAACTTTTTGCTATTTGTGCAACCATAGTTGGCTAAATGTTCAAGGTTTTCCGTGTTGGGTTTGCGAGTACCTAGTTGTGTGTTGTCGTGTTCCTTTGAATTTTAGTAAGCTTTCTAAATGCACGATGATGTTCCGGTATTTTAATTGCTACTCAAATCATTAGCTAAAGTAACGTGTGTTGACCTATAAATTTTATCGAAATGTGTTTTAATTATGTAAAACACTGCATATGTAAGCTGTGTGGTGTGTTGTAAAAAGCGTCGCTCCCTGTAATTTATGATGTTTATAATTTGATAACTTGTCTCTATCGATTTCACTTTGTTTGAATATTTAATTGTAAAACTGGAAAGGTCGTTTGTACAGCTTGAAGTGGATTTTATAGTGTGCCGAAGCTTCATTTCTTTCATACTTTATTTACTTGTCCTATTTTTATAACGTTGCAATAGAATTTTATGCTGTGCAATGCTTTTATTTTGTACAGATTTACCTAGTTTTTTTTTTCAAACGTATTGTCCAGTATTCATAAATTGTGTAACTACATTCGACCACGCAATCCGCAACGATCGCTATTTATGTATATCCGGTGAGCACACCGCATATATAACTTAACAACAATGCGTACCAATTAATTGAACTGCGCTTACATTTCGTATGCAAAGTCAGTATAGGATTTTCGTGCAATGAATCTTACATCATCATCATTCCAGTCAAAAGAGGTCTACTGTCAGACAAAAGTGTTCACCACCGACCACATTGATGACCAATCTAGAGCAGCCCTCGTCTAGTGTACGCCTTGTACCTTCACCAAATCATCTACCCAAGTTTACACAATTGCGCGATGCGCGTTTGCAACCCGAGAACTTTTGAACTGCCAATATTTACGAAAAACAATATTTGATTATTCCAGGTAAAAAAGATGGCGGAGCGCGTCTCAAAATGCCGCGAGGAAGTAGCCAAATGCAGGGAGAAGTACCAAGCAGCCCTGGCGGAGATCACCGCGGTCAACCCGCGCTACATGGAGGACATGACGCTGGTGTTCGACCGCTGCCAGCAGATGGAGGCGCAGCGGCTCACCTTCTTCAAGGATGTGCTCTTCAACTTCCACAAGTGCCTGAACATCAGTCAGGATCCTACGTGAGTGCTCACTCTTAACTTTATTTACTGCTGAAACTCAGATACAAAAGCGATTCGGATTTTTACAAGAATACTTTAGCTGTTAAGATACCTGACATAACTAGTATGTGAGATTCCAGAATAATTACAAAAAGTCCATAAATACCTATATTACTTTCTGTAGAGTTGAGTAAGTATCTGTTTAGAGAAGTAATTTTTATGGAACCGCCAACGACGCAATGACAGTTCGGTTTCTAAAGTATTACCGAATCAAACTGTTGAAGAACTTGATAATGACCATGACGTAGACGAAACCAAGAGATGAACGACTTCTAAATACTTATTATATTTTAAAAGACTGCTTAAATATTTCGAATACTTTTTTTGCGAAAAAAAAAATACAATCTCCTAGGGCTATAACAGACGAGCGACACAGGGTCACTCGTCTGTTATAGCCCTTACTCACCGCGACAAATGCGAAATGTTCCAGGCTACCACAAATATACGAGGAGTTCCACCACACGGTGAACAACGCGGACCACCAGAAGGACCTCAAGTGGTGGGCCAACAACCACGGCGTCAACATGCACATGCAGTGGCCGCAGTTCGAGGTATGTGCCTCACACACAGACACTAATGCATACATACATGAACGAAGACCACTATACATTGCTGTTTTCTTATTTGATGTGCCAAATAAGCAAGGGATTTTCTAGTTTAAAAGTGATCTGATAGTTCAAAGCTTAATTTTTCTAGCCCTGTGGTAGAGTCTGGTTCACAGTAACATATATTAACCACGCCGAATAAGGTACAGATTGCAGTGACTTAGTGGTCATCTTTGAATCTCTTCTTCATCTTTAATTTTCTTTTAGCTTAAACATCATATATTTTTGTGTTTAAGACAGTTTATATAGTTTTTTTTATTATATACGTAGCAAAATATTTTGGATTCTCTTGTATTTTATGTAAATTAAATGCGAAAATATATGATTTGTAAGTAGGGCCGTTTATAGAGGTTCAACAAACTGACGAGGAGGCAAGACTTTCCTAGAACTAATATTTTTTATAAGATCAGAATATTATCAAAGAAAAAACGAGACTAACAAGAAACCCTTGCCAGCCCCGCTGTTCGCTGAACTCTCGCGCCGAGATCAAGAGTACTATCTCAATATTAACATAGCAAATAACGCCTTACTGTGTATGCAAGTTAATCTATGCATAATGTATGAATCCTAACGAGTTTGATGCTTCTAACTTATACTTTACCCCTTTTATATTCTCTTAGTTAGTTAGATATTAGATAGACTGAATGAAAATGTGCCTAAAGCATGGACGGTAGGATATTGGCATTTTTTATTTTTCTTTAATTTTCAGTAGTGTATTAACTTAATGTAGCGCTCTTCAAAGTCGTGTGATCAAACATAAGTTATCATGGTCTGATAAAACTATTTGCTGCCGCCGTGTTTGTGTAATGTAGTCTGTGCAAACTCGCCACAGACTCGGTTCGTTTTTTTAACATATTATATCGGTCGGTGTTTGAGTACCTATTTCTGACATTGTATTAACTGATAATGTAAAGCTTGAGAATTTTTATTTTAGGAACTTCCTTGTATATTCAAGGTTCAAATATAATTAATATTTTAACTGATAGAAAAATTAATGAAAATGTTTTAGAAGTACCAATCCATAATAAAAGTATGAAGTGATACTTTTCGCCGTGATAAATACTCAAATTTAAATAATAGCTACATAATAAAACCTAAAGTTAGTAAAACGACGGCATTCTGAACAAAAGGAGGAGTCTGGAATCGATCCAGAATTCCCAACGTACCCGTACGTACCGGCGGCGGTGTCGGCGGCGCTGGCCCGGGCTGTGCACACCGCGCGCCCCCGCGCCGCCGCCGCGGCCGCCCGCCTCGGGGCCTGCTGGGGGCTCCACGCTGCCCGCTTGAGGGACTATCTCCAGTCAGCCCGGGGGGACTTGAGGAACTGCCTCGCGAGAGATGAGAGTGCCGGCCGCGGGAGCAAGGTCGCTCCCTCGGAGGCTGAGACCAGCTGCGGCAATAGCCACTTCTATGAGAATCATTACTTGGTAGGAGTAGGCCGTTGGTGGGGTTATGTGGAAGTTCGAGCACTATTAGTTTTGTTGAGGATTTTTTTGTCTTTTTTGTATATTGGATAGACAACTTAAGATGTTTTTTTTTTGCGTTTTCAAGAACGCACTATATGGAAATGGTTGTGTGGCACATTACAAGTTAATTTTTTATATTTATATATTCTTACACATAAACACTTCAATTCTTACTTCATATTGTCTGATTATTTTATCCGATAACAATCCTTATCTAGCCTGTCAAGTTGTTTATCCACATTTTAAAAGAAAAGTTTACTTTTTTACGTTTTAATGAACTTCTGCCTAAGCCACTGACCGCGTGCGGGGTAGATCGGTGTGACGTCGCACGAGCACTAGGGACGAGGTACCACTGTAACTTGACTCGGTTTTTAGCGGCAAATGAAATATAGGACTAGAGAAATAGAATCACCTGCACCAACGAAAGTGGCTCATTTATGACAAGTCACAGCAAATTTGGGATCGGTTACTACATGGAAATCAACAACAAGAATCCAACTAAAATAATAAATATTTAATTACAACAGCAACAGACATAAATAATAGTTAACAGTTACATTTTAAATCAAATATAATTGGCGACCATTTAGTGGTCTTCAATAGTGTGGTTTTACTTTAAAGTCGTTCGAGACTTTATTTTGTAATTGTCTTCACTAGCTAAAGTATTGATGAAATTGAATCTTGTAGAATATACCTAAGCAAAATTAATAAATTTGAGTGAAAGAGGCGACACAGTCAAGCTCTCAAGTAAAAGTAGGAACGAATATATCGAGTCTCAACATGTAATTATCACCAGTTCTATAGCCAAGCACTCTCATCTCCTCACTACACGGAGCAGGGAGCAGGGTAACAGACAGATAAACAAACAACCTTACATACAAGATTGATAGACCTGTAAATATAACGATACATCTCTAAAAACGCATGGTTTGATCGAGAATAGCCATATTTGAACACTGCAAATAAAACCACTAATATAATAATTAGATCACGCGCTTTGAATGGTTTATGTTCTTTTATTTAAGTTTTTTTGAGTTCTGCCTTTGCGCATATGGATTTTGGGACGATTTTATATTTCTTATTTGGTTACACTATTAAGCTGAGTAAATATAAATAAAGTATTACGTTAAAGCAGGTCTTTGTATCTTTTGAGAATACTTCATCTTTGCCTGGCCCTTTCCACATTTTTTGGGATCGGCCGTCTTTATCAAGCGTCTCCAGGCAGCTTGGTACTGGGTCGTGCGTCTTTTACAAATAAACAATATTTATTGCTATTTTGCTCCTTTACTAATGGACACAAACTTTAAAAACTGTTGAACTTGGCCAAAAAAATAGCCATAAGTTCCAAAATCCATTGTGCTTCGGTCTTTAACTAAATGTTGTGTGGCGGCTTGTGACGCTCCGGTCTGACTGACGCCAGGAGTACACGGAGGAGTTCCGCGACATCGCCAAGGGCAAGTCCAAGGAGAGCCTGCCCACCGGGCCCATCACGCTGCTCAACCAGCGGCCCGTCAGCGAGGACGTACGTGACCACGGATACAATTCTCGTATTTTCACATTCACTATCATACTAGAGTACAAGACAATATACTTACTTACTGTTTAAAAGTGAGCCTAAAACAATTGATGCCTGCAATAGGCGAGCGAGAGCAAATCATACGATTTATGCAATGATATGGCGGTCGCGATAGATTGATAGAGGTGAATTGGTTGATTAATTTTTATTTAGAGTATTGCAAAAACGCGGAATTTCACAATTGTCATTCTAATTTTGTGGTTTTGAAAATAAGAGAATTGGAACCCACATCACAAAATAACTACACACCAACACCGCTTCCCCCCATGTCACGATGTTTTACTCAAGCTCTTGTGAACTACAATACTCTGCGTTACCTCTTTAAAATTTAAGAGTGTTAGTTTCTAGGATTTTTTTAGTCTAGAACCTGTTATTATTTTCCAGCTATGTTTTTGCTGTTTTGCAGTATTTTTTCTCTCTATAATTGTGTTTCCAAAAGAGTGAGTAAAATACGGGCAAAAAGAATTGTCACTGAGACTGTTTAGTTTGCATTTTTTAAACAAAATACTACGAATATAACAGCTCCAGTTCAATTCCTTTGAAACTAAAACATCTCACTCGTATTTCGAAAATAAAGATGCAACAGAATGATGTACTTTATTTTCGTTCTACAAACAAAAGACTTCAGAACAAAGTGATGACGCGATTCAAATGAGAATGATATTCTCAAACGAGTCTACTAAACTATTTTATGGCTTTTAGTTTTGAATATTAGCATGTGGCAAAATTATAGAATTACGACTTCTGCGGGAATATGGTTCATTCTCATTTCGATCAACGCTGCTGTATGTAAGTTTATTTATTTGTTTATTTGAGTTTTTAACTCGATTTTGCTGCATGGCGGATGTCGCTTCACGTATGCTGGCATGATATTAATGTTCTAGTTAAACATTTTTTAGCTCTCTTTATATCATTTATATATACTATTCAATATATACTCTTATAAAGCAAGAAGAAACCAAATATTTAAGTCTTAAAAAAACTATAAATTATAAAAATCCTAACACTATCTTAAAATTTTAAGTATAAAGGAAAATAAAGAAACTTAAATTTTTGAAAGTTAGATTGCAAAGTAATATCTGTTGAAACCTCAGGAGCTACCACCGATAACGGCAAACAACAAAACGGCAAACAACAAGGCGAACCACACGGACACGACGAGCAACAACACGAGCGCGGGCAACCACAACAACACGAGCACCGGCAACAACGCGGCGCACAACAACGGCAGCAACAGCAACAACACGAGCGCCAGCAACAGCGCCGGCAACACCATCGACAAGAAAACCATCAGCGCGCCCATCGCTGTCACGTGAGTACATTTATTAACACTATCTCTAAAAAAATTACATCTAATACAGATAGTTTTTATTTTAACGTTGTGTGTGTTACATACTAATCCTTGTTTTCGGAATTAGTTGTTGATGACTCTTTGTTCATCTATTCAGGCATATTTTATAATAGGACAGGATGATTACAAAGAAATCAGAGTAGCTTATTCTATTTTTCTGCTAGTAGGCGACGTCACTTGGATGTCAGGTACTTTATACTTCAGACCCAAACCTCCTGTGTTTCATTTGTGTATTTCATTTTAAAAGCTCAATGCACAAAAATACCAGATTGCAATGTATAAACTTGTTTATCACGTAGAATCCATAATGATCAAAATGTTGATTCCTATATTTTGTATTTTTGGTGTCCCTGAGCCTTTACCTAATAATTTAAAAAAACAACAGCTACAAACGATTCCATTAAATTTTAACACCATTTTTTTCCCTCATTGATCTCATTTTCCCTTGTTTCTGAACATTTACTCCTGTAGCATAGAGCGTTTAGAGGTGTTCGCGTGCGCGCACCACAGTCACTGGCCCCGCGCGCGGCCCCCGGGGCGCGCTTCGCATCTCACTATCACCGAAGTGACGGAACAGATCGCTACACTGTTAGTCTTAGGACACTAAAGGCTCTTTTCCATTCATGGTTGTTTTAGCCCACTCGCGGAGCTGGTCCGCGGGCATGATGCCCGCATCCTATCATTTCATACATGTTTTTCATATCACTCGGCACGCGTAAAGACTGGAGCGTGCAATTACCCCTATACGGACCCGATCCGCGCGCGGGCGCAGACGCCTTGTAAAACCGTGTTTTATACACCTTCTAGTAGTCATTTGTCAAGTAGACAGGTCGTTTTCAGACTGTGGTCTCTCCGAAGGTCTTCTTGCTGTTTGACGGCTTTTTGGTGAATAGAAACGGTGTTCGCGCTAGTGTTGAGTAGTTACAGTAGATAGTTAACTTGTGTTGTTTAGTAAATTTTTCTTTTAGAAGATATAACCAAGTTCTAACTTTGACTGCTCCGTAGCTCAGTTGGCAGTGATGTGGACTGAGAAGCGTGTGCACCCGGGTTCGATTCCCGGGCGGGGCGAATATTGATATGATGAATATCGGTGTTTGTTTCCGGTCTGGGTGTGATGTTTGTCTCTGTGTGTGTTTCGGGCACCCTAGATACAGGTTCTTCCTAGTTAGGGGCTCTGAGTGTGATGTGTTATTATTATTATTATTATTATTATTTGTTATTATTAATCATTCCTTCTTCAAATTACAGTATACGTATGTAAGTGTAGTATAAAAATAATAAAGCTAGAGTTTATACATAAATGATATTTTGAATGACTAAAAATATTCAAGATTTAAACATAAGTTTGAATGAGATCCCTTCTCCGATACAACACACTAGATGACTTTACCAATTTCATTACTTTGTAAAACTTTAGGTCCATTCATGTCGTAGACAGTTTTACCAACCCACGAACACTTGCTAGATTTTGTTTCAATAAAATTTCATTATTCTCCTAAAAATAGGAACGGAACATCATCAGCACCGAAGTCGAACAAGTCCTCCCCATCAAAGGACAAGGACAAGGAGGGGGAGAACCCGTTCGAGGAGGAGGAGTGGGACGAGGAGGACGGGCTGGCGGACGGCGGCGAGCCCGGCGTGCCCGTGCGCGCGCTCTACGACTACTGCGGCGCCGAGAGCGACGAGCTCAGCTTCCGGCAAGGTACACGGCTCTTTGTCTTATTTGTGCGCCTCGTAGCTTCGCCATCGCTTTTTCGTTCCTGTGAGATTGTTAGGATCAAAAGTGTATACGATAAGTTTGCTGGTGGTTCTGAGATACCTACAAGTTTTCAGCCATTCGGATCAGTAGTTTGGGCGTGCTTGCCGTTACACACACACTGATTGAGTTACTTTCGCGTTTAAAATTATTGCTATTCTACTGTTTAAGGCGGTAAGTCACGGTATGGCGCGAAATTCAAAATTTTTCGCGTTTTTTAATTATTCTGGCGAAAGTATTCATTTTTAATAAAGTTTTAATGAATTCGCGTATGTAAAAAACCATTTCTCACATTGTAATACAACGTTTTTCGAAGACAGACCTACTAATTTTGTGTCTAAGGACCTAACTTGATTTTTGGCCTTTATGTCCTTAGGCACAAAATCAGTAGGTCTGTCTTTTAAAAACGTTGTATTACAATGTGGCAAATAGTTTTTTACATACGCGAATTCATTGAAACTTTTAAAAATATGTATACTTTCGCCAGAATAAATAAAAAACACGAAAAATTTTGAATTTCGCGCCATAGCGAGAGTTACCACCTTAAGCTAAGCTGTCAAACTGTAAATCCGATGAATATTTTATTTCAAAATTTAACAAATATAAAAAATGCGCACATACTTTCGCATTTATAACATTAGAAGGATAGTAAATATAGTAGTACCACATAATTATTATTTTGCTTTACTGGAAATACTTAAAAATTTAATTCCATCTTTTAGGTGACCTATTCGAGAAACTGGAAGACGAAGACGAGCAGGGCTGGTGCAAGGGCCGCAAGGAGGGCCGCGTGGGGCTCTACCCCGCCAACTACGTCGAGCCCGTCGGGGGGCCCCACTAGCGCACATCACTAGTACTGACATAGTGATTGATTGACGGGTGAGACTAAAGCGAAGCGAGTCACGTGGACGATAGAGAGCGCGACTGGTGAAGCCACTGTGTATGTGCTTCATCCGACATTCAAAACAAATGGCTGCTTGATAATTGATTAATTTTTTGACCACCCGCAGACATCTGGCGCGCACTATAGCAACAAAGTAATAACTTATCTTAATGCATTAGAAATAACTAATGAACTATGCCTTACTACTGGCAGTAATAAACATGAACATATGATACTTGTTTCAACAACTCGCTTCGCTTCAGTTACATTGGCCAAATTTTCGCAATATAAATATTTGTCTTCTTGGCCAATCCTAGGAATACAAACATTGTCGAAATAAGAACCGGTCTCTAGTCTTGTATAGGCCTAACTATTTTACGCCAAATGTAAAAAAAAATTGCTTCCTTTCGATACTACTGCTAATGTGGTAAATTTAATGTTTCGCAATACATTATAGGTATCGTAGGAAGAATAAGAAAAATAAAAATAAAACGAAGATTTGATAAAAATGGGTTTATAAAAATGTAAACTATAGTCTACTTTATCAATTTAGATTGATTTGTTTGGAAGTTTTTGATGCAACTTTATTTATTTATTTTATTTTACGAACTGAAGTTGTGTGTTAACAGCTTTAAACTCTTATGACGTTTCGAAATAACGAGTGTTTGTAATCGTGCATCGTACCCCGGAATAGAGACTTGGAAGTTATAGTTTTGAGATGGCTTATATGCCTCATTGTAAAAATTTCAAACTATACCTAATACAATTTTATACATATTTAGATTTCGTGTTTATAAAGTCTTTAGGGTTATTATTGATGAAATTTTTCAAATAATGTGTAACTTTGTATTTATCTTGGTGTTATCAAGTAAAATGTATGTCGTTTATTTTAGCTAAATTCATTATCTAATAATGTTGGGCTCGCAGTCCGCTCGCGCGAGCTGTATCGACAGCCAAATATTGGAGCAATCATGATAACAGATGTATGCACGGTGTTCGGTTATGGACGAGTCTTGATATCTTGTACATCAATGATATCCAATTAAAAATATGTATTGTAATATAGATAAGCCAAATAGTATACGCTGTTTATGAACAGGCACGAAAACCAAATGTAGGTGGCAATGGGATTTATATTTTGTGATATAAATAGGTGGTAGCGTAGAGGCCGCGAGGCCGGCTCTGTACATACACGGTTATTATTGTATTCTCGTCGTGCGTATATATAATATTTATTTCCCATTGTAAATAATGTAATCGCGGTCACGTGGCGTGCATGTTCGTATAACGGGGCGGGCGCTGAGCGGGTGAGCGCCGCCGCTGCTCTATGTATGTTATTTAAAAGCAATAAGTACTATTGTAGTTTAGTGTTCTAATTATTTGCATATCAAAGCTAGCGCCCCCTCGTTGTTTAGTATTAATTTACTAATTTTATTTGTATTAATAATATATTCTAATTGTTTATTATTTCCTTTTCCACTTTTACCTCGTTTTAGATATTGTTTAGCTGTCGGAGTCACTAGATGTGTTTTATCGCTTGACTTGCGCGTTGTTGGCCCGAGTTCTGTTCGTGTGCTGGTAGTCGTAGTCCCTACTTGTTTTCTTGTTATGGTTTTTGAGACCTTTGTGAAAATTCATTGTATTATATTGTCAGAGCCAGGTGGGTCTGGACCACGTATGTTAATATATTATAAATATTGGTATAAAATAAATTGTTACAATATGACATTGGTTTTTATTCTTGTAAAAGATTAGAAAAACTAACATTATCATAAATAATTTTTTCACTCAAAACCCCACAAAATAAATAAAAAAGAATATGATTATATTAATATCTTTATTTCCTGGTTTGTGTCGGTGGCAGTGCACATTACACTTACACATGGTCATCTGTTGTCCCGCCGCTGCACCCGCGAGACATAACAATAAATATTTTGTCTAATACATTTACAACTACGGTAGATGTATGTTGCATGTAGGCATCATCTATTTAGGAAGAACACTCACTTTTTCCAACATTTTAATTTAATAAAGAAAAATACTTACATTTTATATATAAATTGTTGAGTGCTGATAAATGCGCAAGAAGGAATTTGGCACGAATAATCTCAAATATCCTTAAAGAAAAGCTACAATCTACAGTGAAATAACATGTAATGGCGTGAACTGTGTCAGTTCAATTATATTTGTAGACAACAAAATTTACTTGATTTTTATTGTGTAAACACATGACTTTTTTGTTTTTACTGAATGGCTACAAATATACTTAGGAATTTATATTTAGAGTACCTAGAAAGTTCACAATAATATAGAGCAGATAATAGACACGAATACATGCAACAGCCATACATACGCTTTCTACACAAAGATTTCTTAACATCGTCGCCCGCCCGCTAACTATAAATGCTCGACAGGTGTAAAAAAATATACTATTTACAAATCAAAAGATAAATGGTAGCCGGTCCGGGCGCAACGCTGATATGTCAACACAAATAAAAATATTCCACTTATATACAAAACATATAGACGAGCAATGAGTATGTTTAAGTTCTTCCGCATATCGACCTAACAGTAGCATAATGATATATCATAGACATTAAATTTATTCTACCTATAATAACGAGATTCCCGAAGATTAACGTAATAAGGAATGAAGTCAATACATACAAAAGTTTTAAAGCATTTGTGACAAAAACGACTGAAAGTATCTCATAGTAACAGTAACAATCAAAATATCATCTACAAAGTCCACGTGTTACCGCAATACTGAACAAACAACAATACAAATATAAAAAATATTTACAATATTCAAACGCAACATGTGTACTGTAAATTTGGAACATTTCCGTTCTCCTTTAAATACAGATTAAATAGACGATGCGCTAGCGGAGCTCCGCCGCGCTGAGATCCAGAGTATAATCAGTTGATCGCACATTCGCGGTCCAAGACATATAACTTCTTACTAAAATAAACACAAAGGATAACTTTTGCTAGACCGTGCTTTAACACTATTTTTTTGCTAAACAATGTTTTTGAAATTAAATTAGGTGTTTTTCATAATGAATAATTTTCTTTGTCAGTTCACGGTCTGGTAAAAGTCATCCTTCACTATCTCTATCTACACATCTTACATGGATAACGAACTCGCAAATGAAATTCGAAACTAGCGTCCAACTAGCGGAGTAGGCAGGGTAGAGGTAGGTACACAGCGCAGCACAGGTACCGATGGCAACTAGACGTGTGAGAGCTAGGTGACTAATCCCGAGCCCCGAGCCCCGCGCCCCGAGCCCCGCGCCCCGCGCCCCGCGCCCCGCGCCCCGAGCTCACTGCAGACAGGCCTGCAGCTTCTCGGTCCACTCCTGCGCGGCGGCGGCGTCGCTCGCGCAGAAGTTGTACGTGCGCCGGCTCGTGCGCAGCTGCAACATTGCAATACGTGGACTAGTCTAGTGTCAGCGCACATACCTCACAACTTTCCATAAAGCTTTCACCGCGGCGTTGCGTCAGCTGAGCGGAAGATGAAATATTAATTTGTAATTTTAGACCCTTGTTAAATAGGGAAAGTTTGTAAATAATTCAATGAATTACCTACATGACGAAAGCACTCGAAGTTTGTACTCGAATTGGCAGGAATAGCCAGCATCCTTTTCTAACATTGTATTTTAAGGTAACAAAAAGTAAAGGACTGTTTAAATAAACCATCAACAATACAAAAACTAACTAACTAGAGGTAAAATTGCAATTGCCGTTTCGACCGCGCAACCAAGTTCTGAAATAAAAAAATTATTACGCTCAGATTCTGTCGAAATTTGTCAAAACTGAATGGTGAAAACCAGGAATTTGTCAAAGCATAAATAAAGAAGTTATGAAGGTTTGATGGTGTCCGCGCGGTTCTCCTTGTTTCGTTCGCGCGGACGCCATCAAACCTTCATGACTTCTTTATTTATGCTTTGACAAATTCCTGGTTTTCATTATTCAGTTTTGACAAATTTCGACAGAATCTGAGCGTAATCATTTTTTTATTTCAGAACTTGGTTGCGCGGTCGAAACGGCAATAAATTGCAAATGAACACACACTATTATACTAATAACTGCAAACTGTAAGTATACTCACATCAAAGAAGGACCTGTCGTCGCACTTCTTGGGCGGGCCGGGCGCGGGCGGCGCCTGCGACACCGTGATCACCTCCGCCAGGTCTGCAGACAATTATACATTAGCTTTTCAAAACGTATTCTCAATAAAAACGCTTCGCCAAGGAAAGGTTCGTTACAGGATGTTTCTGAAAAGGAAGTATTAAACCAAACGGGAGATTCGGCGCAGCAAACCTAACAACTTTATCTAAGTAACATAGGTTAAAATCTCAAAAACAAAATCAGCTCTCCCGTAAATTGACCCCGTCAGCTGATGAACAAATGTATGGAACAGCTGATTATTTTTTGAGATTTTGACTCATGAGACTTTGAGAAAGTTGTTTTTTACGGAGAACTAAATGATCCAGTAAGTACATGTTTCTAGAACCTACCAATAAATCCCTTGCAGTGCGAGTCCTCCATGGCGTCGTAGTAGCGGAGCTGGTGCTTGATGGAGTCCAGCACGAACCACCTGCAAGCATTGCATTGCTTTTAAAAGCTATCGACAACCGTGTCGGAATAAGGAAACAGGAGATTCACCGCTAAGATAAGACCTGTAAGTCCGGGTAAGATAGGTAAACAGTAACCCCTTAACAATACGAGGCAAATTTTTGAGATCGAATAAAGCTGTTTGTTTAATGAAACTAACGCATATATATATAAAAAAAACGTTAACCTAGAATATTAGGTGTTGTGTTTTTGGTTAATAAATAAAATAAATTAATATTTTATTTGCGAAAAAAACGTTTACTCCCAAAACGCAAACTTCATCAAAAAAATATTTTTTTTTCTATCGCACGATTACGTTTCTGGGCGCCATCGCCAGCATGAGTTTACCTGAATACCAAATAAGTTTCTATTCTATCTTTTCCTAAAAAAAAAAAAAGGAAGCAGACAGACCGCTGCTTCCAGCCCTTGAGCAGCGCGCCGCGCTTGTAGAGGTGGCCCTCGTGCGTGGAGTCCTCGGCCACGTTGCTCGAGAACTGCTCGTAGTACTGCGACGCGCCTGCCGCACAAATATACTTCTAACAATCTTGTTTATTTGCAATACAAACATATATTCATTACTGGTTAGGACTTACCCTGTTATTCAAAAAGAGTTAGAGCATTTTGGTTATTTTAAATATGACAATTTAGACTGGATTTCTCGTATTTACAGTAAAATTAACCAGAAAAGAAGACCTTCTGTAAAGTTACTTAATACCTATTGTATCTTTATCAATAATCCCTCTAATAAATACCCAGTTCTTAGGTCATAAAAGTTCCCACTAATATACTCCCTAAACATACCACCGTGATGTATGGGCCACTCCGGAGTTGTGATATCCCAGAGTGTTGTTTTTGGCGAATTAATGATGAGAAGTTTCTCCAATCAAATTATATTGTCTTACATATAATATTATGGAGAATAATTTCCCGTAAGATGTAGGTAGAGATACCTCGAAATATGATTATAGCTAAAAAAAACTAAATAAATCGATAGTAAACTCGTAATCGATAGTAAATTGTATAGTTTGACATCAGACTTAGGTCATGATTATGTGTCAGTGTGTGTAAGAGTGAGGCACCTGCGCTGGGCGGCGGCGGCGCGCGCTCGCCGCGGTCGGGCGGCGGGGCGCGGCGCGCGCAGCTCAGCGCGAGCGCCTCCGCGCAGCGCTCGTGGCACAGCGCGCCGCACTCCGCGCACCGCACGCCGCTCTGTGCACACGCAACACACATTTCATTGATTCTCTATCACATTTCTTGCGTCTGATCTACTGCTTAATTGTATAGTTTCAATACCACTTCACTTGAATAACTCTTCCTTTCAGGACTGAATTCTATACTTTCAATGCCATTTGACTTGAATAACAAACAAAAATATGAATTTCAAAAAATCCGTTTAAATTTACAAAAACGTTTTGATTGATTTTATTCAGCCGAGGCGGCGCGATAATGGACCGTTCCAACAGCCAGTTTTAATTGAATCAATATTTTGATTTCGATTTGTTTGACGCTGAACACTAACGAAGTTCCAAATTTAAAAAAGTGCGCTGTAAAGACAATTGACCCAAAAATCAAGCGATCAAAAATGTGGGACACAGACCCAAAATAAATAATCTTGCTTAGTATATTGGGGCACTTATGCAGTCTTAAGTTTAAAGAACAAATAATCTATTGATTGTCGATATCAGCTTTTGAATAGAAAATGTCTTCAATACCATGTTTGAAATCAAAAATGTTGGATGATGAAGCACTACATAATCCTGCTTAAGCACTGTTGAGTAGCTTTCTAGAAAAAGATCTAAGAAACGTACAGTTTGTGACAAGTAATAATTCAAATTCAAATTATTTATTGCATTCACATTTGTAAAATGAGATGTAGTACAGTAACATATTTAGAATCAAAACATGAACCCAGATAGGGCACCGCAATGTAAAGAATAAAAATATACTTTAGTTTATAGGCTTAGTATAACAAAACTAAAACTAAAAAATAAAAACACAAAAATTACAGTAATAATATAATACCTTGACGGGTCCCCATAGCAGAGCGGCACAGTGGTCGCAAGGCAGCGGCGCGGCGGCGGCGGCGGGCTGCCAGCGGTGCAGCGGCGGCGCGGCGGCGGCGCGCCCGCGGGCGAGCACCTCTAGTGTACTGCGCTTGTGCGCCGCCCGCGCCGCGCGACGCACCAGCTCGGACGACATCGATGCTGCGCGCTGAGGGCAAAGTAACGGTTACTGACACTGACCAACACTGATGCAGTAGCTGGCGCCAGCATCACTCTGTTCCGGCGTTACTGGATGCGTGATACTCGATGCTGGACTAGATTTAAACATGTTAACATTACACAGTGCTGATGCCGGAATCTAGCAATGCTGGCGCCAGCTACTGTATCAATAGAAATCAGGATTCATACTAGACACTGTCTTTTAATCTAACTCGCCACAAAGGCTACGAACACACAGTTCCCAACTTTTCTAAAAATGTTCATTTTACTAGGCTCTGACTCTAAGTCACCTACCTGTGCGTTCATAACTATAGCAGATGATGTTGGGCAGCTGCAGCTGACCTGGACGAGCGACATGGTACCTGCAGCTGCAAGGTGTTGGGCAGCTGCAGCTGACCTGGACGAGCGACATGGTAACTGCAGCTGCAAGGTGTTGGGCAGCTGCAGCTGACCTGGACGAGCGACATGGTAACTGCAGCTGCAAGGTGTTGGGCATTGCAGCTGACCTGGACGAGCGACATGGTACCTGCAGCTGCAAGGTGTTGGGCATTGCAGCTGACCTGGACAAGCGACATGATACCTGCAGCTGCAAGGTGTTGGGCAGCTGCAGCTGACCTGGACGAGCGACATGGTACCTGCAGCTGCAAGGTGTTGGGCAGCTGCAGCTGACCTGGACGAGCGACATGGTAACTGCAGCTGCAAGGTGTTGGGCAGCTGCAGCTGACCTGGACGAGCGACATGGTAACTGCAGCTGCAAGGTGTTGGGCAGCTGCAGCTGACCTGGACGAGCGACATGGTACCTGCAGCTGCAAGGTGTTGGGCAGCTGCAGCTGACCTGGACGTGTGACATGGTACCTGCAGCTGCAAGGTGTTGGGCAGCTCCAGCTGTTCCCAGCGCACGCGCCACTTCTGCGGCAGATGGCCCAGCTCCAGCTCCAGCTGGCGACCGCGCTCCAGCAGTCCCGTGAACGCGTCCGGCAGGCAGCGGCCTATGTTGTCGTAGCTGTTTGGAAGATATTATAGCAAATAAAAAAATATGCTTTAGGTAACACAATAACTTAACTGTAGCAATATTATAAAGAGGGAAGATTTTATTGTTTGTTTGATTGTTTGTATTGAAAAGACTCCGAGACTACTTAACTGATGACAAAAAATGTTTTACTATTGAGAAGCTACACTATCCCCAGGTGACATTGGCTATACAAAATTTCAGTATGCAAGGCAGTAAAAAGTTCGCCAGGACACCTAGTAACACATAAGCAAGGCCTGGACAGGTCAGTATTAGAAGTAAGTCTGACCCGGCGGCGACGACGCGCCTGGGCGAGCGCTCGGCCTGGCCGGGGGCGGGCCGCTCGTCGAGCGCGGCCTCCAGGTCGTAGGGCGCGCCCGAGCTCAGCTCCTCGCTCACGTAGTACTCCCACACCTCCAGGCAGCTCACCGCCGACACCGGCCGCAGCACCTGCGTCATACAACAGACTTATTGCTGCACCTGTACAGTGTAGTGCAACAGTTTGGCACAGATATCTACAAAATATAATTAGGGTTCCTCTTTTAATGTGGACTTAGTAAATTTTATTTACTTTCTCCCTAAATAGGACGCCATTTAAGCCCAAAGTTGGTCAAAAATTAAAATCAACAAATTCATGATCTGTTTCTTTATAAGAATTATTGTTTTTTAGTATATTCAACTTAAAATAAAAATGTTTCCGTTTCGAGACACTGTTGCCAAACTGTATGTGAAGCGGTGGTAGTCTACAGGTTTATGATTGGGTCTCCATCCGGCCAGGTACGGTAGCGGCACATAGAATCTTATTACATTTTGAATGTTACCACAATCATATATTGCATGTGATGCAACGAAGTGTATGTCTATTCGATTTATTTAATAGGTATTTTCAAAATTGCAGCGGATGTGGTAGCACAAAACTGGCTACGACAGTCACCTAAGTGTACAACGCGAAGCTCTCAATATACATGATTATCAGTTCCCATTGGCCGCATTCAGCCATTATTGTTTTATGTCAAAGTCATCTCAAACAACAAGAGTCCATTTATCTTGACATCGACAAAGATGACAACAAGGCAAACTCACAGGGTTGTCGAGGTCGGGCGTGTAGAGGAAATTGTAGAACAGAGGCGCCCTCTGGTGGTGGCGGTCGATGTAGTCGAACAGCGAGGTTCCGAGCGGGGCGCGGGGGGAGCTCGAGCCGCCGCCGCTCGCTTCTTCCTCCGCGCCGCCTGTCTCTACGCCCTGGGGAATACGGGACACTTTATTATAATGCTCTTGAGAGTGGCAGAACATTTTATATGAAGCTATTCACACTTGTCAGATAGTAATTCAATGTGAGTTAGAGATAAACTACGAGTTTCTGTTCCAATGTAAGTGGTCCTATCCATACTTTGCAACTAGTCGAACAAATCCGGGCAATAGTTTTTGTTTGATGACCTTACAAGCACGCACACATGCATTGTGTTTGAGGCTTGTAGAGTCCTTTCAAAAATACATTCAAGCGCCTAATATGTGGAGGGGTGTGCCATTTTATCGTAGTTTATCTCTACGACCCGATTTAAAATGGTTAGACAGACGACAAATGGGAATGGGGGTGATAGCAGAACAAAAGTGCACAAGGGGCACTCGACCAGGTGGCGGCCGCGGCCAGGCCGAGCTCGGCGCGCGCCCCCTCGCAGTCCAGCAGGAAGGTCCGGTGGGGGCAACAAGCGCAGCTCTAGTACTAGTTGTCACTAACCAGGCGCGCGGTGTCGGCGCGCTTGTCGTCGGCCGCGGCCAGGCCGAGCTCGGCGCGCGCCCCCTCGCAGTCCAGCAGGAAGGTCCGGTGGGGGCAACAAGCGCAGCTCTAGTACTAGTTGTCACTAACCAGGCGCGCGGTGTCGGCGCGCTTGTCGTCGGCCGCGGCCAGGCCGAGCTCGGCGCGCGCCCCCTCGCAGTCCAGCAGGAAGGTCCGGTGGGGGCAACAAGCGCAGCTCTAGTACTAGTTGTCACTAACCAGGCGCGCGGTGTCGGCGCGCTTGTCGTCGGCCGCGGCCAGGCCGAGCTCGGCGCGCGCCCCCTCGCAGTCCAGCAGGAAGGTCCGGTGGGGGCAACAAGCGCAGCTCTAGTACTAGTTGTCACTAACCAGGCGCGCGGTGTCGGCGCGCTTGTCGTCGGCCGCGGCCAGGCCGAGCTCGGCGCGCGCCCCCTCGCAGTCCAGCAGGAAGGTCCGGTGGGGGCAACAAGCGCAGCTCTAGTACTAGTTGTCACTAACCAGGCGCGCGGTGTCGGCGCGCTTGTCGTCGGCCGCGGCCAGGCCGAGCTCGGCGCGCGCCCCCTCGCAGTCCAGCAGGAAGGTCCGGTGGGGGCAACAAGCGCAGCTCTAGTACTAGTTGTCACTAACCAGGCGCGCGGTGTCGGCGCGCTTGTCGTCGGCCGCGGCCAGGCCGAGCTCGGCGCGCGCCCCCTCGCAGTCCAGCAGGAAGGTCCGGTGGGGGCAACAAGCGCAGCTCTAGTACTAGTTGTCACTAACCAGGCGCGCGGTGTCGGCGCGCTTGTCGTCGGCCGCGGCCAGGCCGAGCTCGGCGCGCGCCCCCTCGCAGTCCAGCAGGAAGGTCCGGTGGGGGCAACAAGCGCAGCTCTAGTACTAGTTGTCACTAACCAGGCGCGCGGTGTCGGCGCGCTTGTCGTCGGCCGCGGCCAGGCCGAGCTCGGCGCGCGCCCCCTCGCAGTCCAGCAGGAAGGTCCGGTGGGGGCAACAAGCGCAGCTCTAGTACTAGTTGTCACTAACCAGGCGCGCGGTGTCGGCGCGCTTGTCGTCGGCCGCGGCCAGGCCGAGCTCGGCGCGCGCCCCCTCGCAGTCCAGCAGGAAGGTCCGGTGGGGGCAACAAGCGCAGCTCTAGTACTAGTTGTCACTAACCAGGCGCGCGGTGTCGGCGCGCTTGTCGTCGGCCGCGGCCAGGCCGAGCTCGGCGCGCGCCCCCTCGCAGTCCAGCAGGAAGGTCCGGTGGGGGCAACAAGCGCAGCTCTAGTACTAGTTGTCACTAACCAGGCGCGCGGTGTCGGCGCGCTTGTCGTCGGCCGCGGCCAGGCCGAGCTCGGCGCGCGCCCCCTCGCAGTCCAGCAGGAAGGTCCGGTGGGGGCAACAAGCGCAGCTCTAGTACTAGTTGTCACTAACCAGGCGCGCGGTGTCGGCGCGCTTGTCGTCGGCCGCGGCCAGGCCGAGCTCGGCGCGCGCCCCCTCGCAGTCCAGCAGGAAGGTCCGGTGGGGGCAACAAGCGCAGCTCTAGTACTAGTTGTCACTAACCAGGCGCGCGGTGTCGGCGCGCTTGTCGTCGGCCGCGGCCAGGCCGAGCTCGGCGCGCGCCCCCTCGCAGTCCAGCAGGAAGGTCCGGTGGGGGCAACAAGCGCAGCTCTAGTACTAGTTGTCACTAACCAGGCGCGCGGTGTCGGCGCGCTTGTCGTCGGCCGCGGCCAGGCCGAGCTCGGCGCGCGCCCCCTCGCAGTCCAGCAGGAAGGTCCGGTGGGGGCAACAAGCGCAGCTCTAGTACTAGTTGTCACTAACCAGGCGCGCGGTGTCGGCGCGCTTGTCGTCGGCCGCGGCCAGGCCGAGCTCGGCGCGCGCCCCCTCGCAGTCCAGCAGGAAGGTCCGGTGGGGGCAACAAGCGCAGCTCTAGTACTAGTTGTCACTAACCAGGCGCGCGGTGTCGGCGCGCTTGTCGTCGGCCGCGGCCAGGCCGAGCTCGGCGCGCGCCCCCTCGCAGTCCAGCAGGAAGGTCCGGTGGGGGCAACAAGCGCAGCTCTAGTACTAGTTGTCACTAACCAGGCGCGCGGTGTCGGCGCGCTTGTCGTCGGCCGCGGCCAGGCCGAGCTCGGCGCGCGCCCCCTCGAAGTCCAGCAGGAAGGTCCGGTGGGGGCAACAAGCGCAGCTCTAGTACTAGTTGTCACTAACCAGGCGCGCGGTGTCGGCGCGCTTGTCGTCGGCCGCGGCCAGGCCGAGCTCGGCGCGCGCCCCCTCGCAGTCCAGCAGGAAGGTCCGGTGGGGGCAACAAGCGCAGCTCTAGTACTAGTTGTCACTAACCAGGCGCGCGGTGTCGGCGCGCTTGTCGTCGGCCGCGGCCAGGCCGAGCTCGGCGCGCGCCCCCTCGCAGTCCAGCAGGAAGGTCCGGTGGGGGCAACAAGCGCAGCTCTAGTACTAGTTGTCACTAACCAGGCGCGCGGTGTCGGCGCGCTTGTCGTCGGCCGCGGCCAGGCCGAGCTCGGCGCGCGCCCCCTCGCAGTCCAGCAGGAAGGTCCGGTGGGGGCAACAAGCGCAGCTCTAGTACTAGTTGTCACTAACCAGGCGCGCGGTGTCGGCGCGCTTGTCGTCGGCCGCGGCCAGGCCGAGCTCGGCGCGCGCCCCCTCGCAGTCCAGCAGGAAGGTCCGGTGGGGGCAACAAGCGCAGCTCTAGTACTAGTTGTCACTAACCAGGCGCGCGGTGTCGGCGCGCTTGTCGTCGGCCGCGGCCAGGCCGAGCTCGGCGCGCGCCCCCTCGCAGTCCAGCAGGAAGGTCCGGTGGGGGCAACAAGCGCAGCTCTAGTACTAGTTGTCACTAACCAGGCGCGCGGTGTCGGCGCGCTTGTCGTCGGCCGCGGCCAGGCCGAGCTCGGCGCGCGCCCCCTCGCAGTCCAGCAGGAAGGTCCGGTGGGGGCAACAAGCGCAGCTCTAGTACTAGTTGTCACTAACCAGGCGCGCGGTGTCGGCGCGCTTGTCGTCGGCCGCGGCCAGGCCGAGCTCGGCGCGCGCCCCCTCGCAGTCCAGCAGGAAGGTCCGGTGGGGGCAACAAGCGCAGCTCTAGTACTAGTTGTCACTAACCAGGCGCGCGGTGTCGGCGCGCTTGTCGTCGGCCGCGGCCAGGCCGAGCTCGGCGCGCGCCCCCTCGCAGTCCAGCAGGAAGGTCCGGTGGGGGCAACAAGCGCAGCTCTAGTACTAGTTGTCACTAACCAGGCGCGCGGTGTCGGCGCGCTTGTCGTCGGCCGCGGCCAGGCCGAGCTCGGCGCGCGCCCCCTCGCAGTCCAGCAGGAAGGTCCGGAAGCGGCACGACACCAGGTGGTAGGCCACGAAGCGGAGGTAGTAGTCGTTGAACTCGAACGCTAGCGGGAACTGCTTCTGGAGCTGTAAGGTTTAATGGAAAGCAAATTAGGACGTTTTTAATAACATAGAAAATACTGACATACAAGTATAACAACAAACAAACTCTCCTAACCTGATGGACAGCATCCAGGAACATGAGGAAGGTGGGCGTGAAGCCCTGCTGCGGCGTGGGCGCCAGGTTGCTGCGCTGCTGGAACTTGTGCCCCAGCGCCAGCCACTCCTTCTCCACCACCACCCTGAACCCCTCCAGGGTGCGGTAGTACGGCTCCAGGCACACTTGGGCTAGGGATGATATCTGGAAAAAAAGCAAGGAATAAAGACAAGCTGTATTGGTTTTCTGGTTAAGCTTGGCAGAACAGCTGGGCAGGAGTGTGTGTTTTTTTTTTTTTTTTTACTCCCACACAGGGTGAGGGAGAGGGTAATGAGGGAATACATTTACGTACAGAGTGTCGGACTCAATGCAAACGTGCGTGGCAAGCACTCAGAACTCTTACTAACGACTAAAACCTCGCTCCATGCTCATCTGCCCCTGAGTCCTCCGCGGCTCGCCGTAAAGCATTACTTCTCGGAGGGGGGTGGTCTCTTTCTTGGCGACGAAGTTCTTTAAGGACCTCTGTCGCAAAAGCGCTTGTCGCCTCCCAAATTTCCTTTGACGATAGCATAGCTGTTATCAAGGATTCCGGCTTGATTATCTTTTTAACTTCTGCTTCCCACACTTTGCGGGATTCATAAAATCGCGGGCACATTGCTCAGCATCTTCATTGACTCCAGGACAGGACGGGCACTCGGAAGAACTATCATGTTTGTATTTATGAAGGTACTCCCGGTAACACCCATGCCCGGTGATCATCTGCGTCAGATAGTAGTTGACCTCTCCGTGACTGTGGTTTAGCCATTCTTCTATTTTCGTGATAAGTCGGTGTGTGTGTGTGTGTGTGAGTGTGTGTGTGTGTGTGTCAGTACCTGCGCGGTGGCGTCCCAGCCGTCCTCGAGCGCGAGCAGCACGGAGGAGCCCTGCAGGTCCAGCAGGTCCACCACACAGCCCGACAGCTGGAACAGCTGCCGTAGGTGATACAGCCATCCAGACTCCTCCACCAGTCTAAAAAAGGAGAGTTTACTAAGTATGTATTCGCAAAAGAGAGAAAAATTCTAAAAATGGATACACTACACTGATCTCAACGCATGACATTAGACTACTGGTGTTTGTGAAAAAGAATTATGAATTAAAAATGCACTGACTTGTAGAGGCCCGGGGCGGGCGGCTGCGGCGGCGCGGAGGGCGCGGAGGGCGCGGCGGCTCGCAGCAGCTTCTTGAAGGCGTGCTTGGCGGCGCGCGCGTCCGCGTACTCCGCCTCCACCAGCTCCGCGCCCCCGCCCCCGCCGCCGCCGCCCTTGTCCACCACCACGTACAGCGCCGCCCGGCGCGCGCCGCCCCCGCCCGCAGCAGCGGGGACGTCGCCGGACACTGCACCAACGATACATACATTTACATTTTATACGAAACTCTATGGTGACAGCACAGATCCACTACGCGTAAAAACAAAAGAAATTTCCTTGGCAGCAAAACTGGGAAGGAGATTCCCAGCTTTCACGTACTTGCCAAACTATTGATGATCTCTCTCTCTCTCGCAGCGGTTTCGCCCTTTGGATTTCGCAGCGGAGGTGTGCTTATACCAAATACTTTCGCAAAAAATTACAAACATTTTGAGCAAGATTCGTGAATGCGATGGAATAGGTTGGCGATCACCGTATGGTTCTCCAAGTTCTTCAACTTCACTGTTGCTTATTTTTAATGTTCTCTCAGTCACTTTTTACGACTACCACGGAAGATGAGATGGGGCGGTGAAATTTTAATAAATAATCTTCCAGCCTTATAAGACTTAAAATAAGTGATACTTTATTAAATAAATGTGTTTGAATATGAACTGGTTGAATTTAAAACGAGCAACTCACCAGAGTCGAGATCAGCAGTAGAGAGCCTCTGCGGCGCGTAGAGGTCGAGATGCGAGGGCGGGCGGCGGTCCTTGAGCGAGCCCCAGCGGCCGAAGTGCCGCCCCGCCGCGCCGCCCTTGCCGCCGCTGTTGCGACCGAGCACACTGCACCACACAACTTGGGTTAACTAAAGATGAACAAACGTGGGACCTACTCCATGCACTGATGCTTCTCGTGGGCTCAGTTAATGAGTTAGTGCCTCTTCAAGGAACATAGGCGTGATTCATTAACGCACGGTTTATTTTGGGACAGAGCTGGTGAATGCGTGACAAAAAGTGTGATAGGGCGAGGTGAACGGAGAAGCTGAGAGGGATAATATATGTATAAGAAAGTAAAGAAAAGTTACGTTTCGTTTATAAATGAGTTAACAGCAGGAACAGAATACCTAATAGTACTAAAGTACTACTACGTGTTCACTCGCTGAAGTAGTTTAAATAAAACAAAACAACTGTGTATACATAAAGCACACTCTTGATTTCTCCTGTTAATATAATATGTATCTACAGCGTTATTAGCCTAGTCGCATTCCAAAAAATCTTTCAAAGGAAAATGAACCGAGTCACAACGCGAATAGGAGTGCGGCTTTTATTTTACCCGTCTCAATAATGGCCGCTCAAGGGCGTCGCCGAGCCTGTTGTAACGCGTGGAGAGTGACGGCGGTCTCGGAGAGCAGAGGTGTTTGCGGTGCGCGTCGTCGCACCCATGCAGCAGCGAGTCCAACCAAGCTTATGTCCAGCAGCGGCCGTCTTTCAGCTGAGATGAGGAAGTACCTGAGCGTGCCCGCAGCCTTGGTCAGCAGCGGCGTGTGCGGCGCTGCAGAGGGCGCGTCGTCGCAGCCAGGTCTATATATACAGCAGTAGTTGTCTGAGATGAGGAAGTACCTGAGCGTGCCCGCAGCCTTGGTCAGCAGCGGCGTGTGCGGCGCTGCAGAGAGCGCGTCGTCGCAGCCAGGTCTATATATACAGCAGTAGTTGTCTGAGATGAGGAAGTACCTGAGCGTGCCCGCAGCCTTGGTCAGCAGCGGCGTGTGCGGCGCTGCAGAGAGCGCGTCGTCGCAGCCAGGTCTATATATACAGCAGTAGTTGTCTGAGATGAGGAAGTACCTGAGCGTGCCCGCAGCCTTGGTCAGCAGCGGCGTGTGCGGCGCTGCAGAGAGCGCGTCGTCGCAGCCAGGTCTATATATACAGCAGTAGTTGTCTGAGATGAGGAAGTACCTGAGCGTGCCCGCAGCCTTGGTCAGCAGCGGCGTGTGCGGCGCTGCAGAGGGCGCGTCGTCGCAGCCAGGTCTATATATACAGCAGTAGTTGTCTGAGATGAGGAAGTACCTGAGCGTGCCCGCAGCCTTGGTCAGCAGCGGCGTGTGCGGCGCTGCAGAGGGCGCGTCGTCGCAGCCAGGTCTATATATACAGCAGTAGTTGTCTGAGATGAGGAAGTACCTGAGCGTGCCCGCAGCCTTGGTCAGCAGCGGCGTGTGCGGCGCTGCAGAGGGCGCGTCGTCGCAGCCAGGTCTATATATACAGCAGTAGTTGTCTGAGATGAGGAAGTACCTGAGCGTGCCCGCAGCCTTGGTCAGCAGCGGCGTGTGCGGCGCTGCAGAGGGCGCGTCGTCGCAGCCAGGTCTATATATACAGCAGTAGTTGTCTGAGATGAGGAAGTACCTGAGCGTGCCCGCAGCCTTGGTCAGCAGCGGCGTGTGCGGCGCTGCAGAGGGCGCGTCGTCGCAGCCAGGTCTATATATACAGCAGTAGTTGTCTGAGATGAGGAAGTACCTGAGCGTGCCCGCAGCCTTGGTCAGCAGCGGCGTGTGCGGCGCTGCAGAGGGCGCGTCGTCGCAGCCAGGTCTATATATACAGCAGTAGTTGTCTGAGATGAGGAAGTACCTGAGCGTGCCCGCAGCCTTGGTCAGCAGCGGCGTGTGCGGCGCTGCAGAGAGCGCGTCGTCGCAGCCAGGTCTATATATACAGCAGTAGTTGTCTGAGATGAGGAAGTACCTGAGCGTGCCCGCAGCCTTGGTCAGCAGCGGCGTGTGCGGCGCTGCAGAGGGCGCGTCGTCGCAGCCAGGTCTATATATACAGCAGTAGTTGTCTGAGATGAGGAAGTACCTGAGCGTGCCCGCAGCCTTGGTCAGCAGCGGCGTGTGCGGCGCTGCAGAGGGCGCGTCGTCGCAGCCAGGTCTATATATACAGCAGTAGTTGTCTGAGATGAGGAAGTACCTGAGCGTGCCCGCAGCCTTGGTCAGCAGCGGCGTGTGCGGCGCTGCAGAGAGCGCGTCGTCGCAGCCAGGTCTATATATACAGCAGTAGTTGTCTGAGATGAGGAAGTACCTGAGCGTGCCCGCAGCCTTGGTCAGCAGCGGCGTGTGCGGCGCTGCAGAGGGCGCGTCGTCGCAGCCAGGTCTATATATACAGCAGTAGTTGTCTGAGATGAGGAAGTACCTGAGCGTGCCCGCAGCCTTGGTCAGCAGCGGCGTGTGCGGCGCTGCAGAGGGCGCGTCGTCGCAGCCAGGTCTATATATACAGCAGTAGTTGTCTGAGATGAGGAAGTACCTGAGCGTGCCCGCAGCCTTGGTCAGCAGCGGCGTGTGCGGCGCTGCAGAGGGCGCGTCGTCGCAGCCAGGTCTATATATACAGCAGTAGTTGTCTGAGATGAGGAAGTACCTGAGCGTGCCCGCAGCCTTGGTCAGCAGCGGCGTGTGCGGCGCTGCAGAGGGCGCGTCGTCGCAGCCAGGTCTATATATACAGCAGTAGTTGTCTGAGATGAGGAAGTACCTGAGCGTGCCCGCAGCCTTGGTCAGCAGCGGCGTGGGCGGCGCTGCAGAGGGCGCGTCGTCGCAGCCCAGCAGCAGCGAGTCCAGGCTGAGCGAGGAGTCGTCCAGGTCGCGCCGCGCCGCCAGCGGCGTGCACGCCACCAGCGCCGCCAGGTACCGCTCCTACAGGACCAACATCATACGTTCATTAACTGGGTGACACGGATGGAATGGGACGTTGTACCCTACAGGATGTTCGATGTTATCATTGTGTACCTGTTCTAAGCTGGAGTTGGGTTCGGAAGTTCCGCTTTGCCGCTCCGACCCCTGGTTCTGATGACTTGACTTCAGCATGCCGATCACGCCTTTATGATGCGACGCTGCAGATCTAAAATTTAATTTGTTTGTTAAGTTGACACATAATCTTACAGGTGTTTCTATCAGGCAACAAAATTGAAAAAAAAACATCAAATAACAAGATAGCAAAAGACATAGAAAAATGTAATAGGTCGCCTATCACAACTTCAGAATGTGTTGAAGTAAAGGTTTTATTTATTACCGTTATGTCAAAAACATCCTATATAGCTTGTTAGCTTAGCTTTCATATCGCAAATCTAGACTAAATTCATTCTTTAGAAGGTTCTGGAAAGGCAGCGACTTGTCTTATATAGCGCACGTGCGTGGGTCTCTATAGCTTGCTAGCTCCGCTTTTCTATCCGGCTCGAAGGACCATAATAAAATATAAGAATACACTTTTTTACTCCATATTTTTATTGCAATAGACTAAGTCACAGACAAGATAGAATCTAGAAAACACAATACAAATAATGTTGCCATCAATATTAATGTAGGTTTTCCAACACATAACTATAGAAAAATTAAGGCTTATATTATAGAAGGTTCTAGACTGTCCAGTATGGCGCAGATGCGCGGGTCTCTATAGCTTGCTAGCTTAGCTTTCCTATCGCGTATCTAAAGGAATGGCATCCTATCCATCCTAGAAGGTGCTATAAAGACTATAAAGTTAGTGTACTTGGCCAGTATGGCGCGCGTGAGTGAGTACAGCTTAGTTTTCTACTCTATTCAACAAATCAAAATTAATCAAAATTATTTATTCAATATAGGATACAAGATATCGCTTATTGCTATTGATACCTTTTTTGGTAGAGTATCCTATACTGTGAGAGGCGAGGTAGTTCAGGGTGCCCACCAATTGGCTCAGGCAAACAATGTTTGCCTTGCCTTACGATAATGGTCGCCCCCAAACGAGCTCTCTGTCAAATCCTATTCTATTCCTAAATCTAGAGTAAAGTTGTATAATAGTGACCTGGCGAGGACGGCGCGCGTGCGCGGGTGGCGCCACGTGGGCACGGGCAGGCGCGCCTGGCGGTGGCAGCGCGCCACGCGCCGCAGAGACTCGTCCGACACCGCCTCGGGCGCCGGCAGGATGGCCGGGTAGCTGCACCAAACACACGGGATAACTATCATTTTTTTTTTTTTTTACTTATTCAGTGCATAGTTTGAGAGGTTTATTAAATTATTATTTTTGTACAGGCGCAATCAATGTGGCAGACTACCGCTTTTGCACGTCGTATCGGGAAACGATGTCACCAAAGTTCACCGTCTTGTTCAAATTCATTACAAATAATAGTTTTTCGACTGAAATATTCAAAACACAGTCATAACATATAATAAACAGAATACCTTCTCTCTTTTTCCTAAATTTTTAGAACACTGCTCGCAGGCGGTGTGTCGCTGGGTGACTTTTCAAGTATAGTGTAATATGTGTGTGTGTATGCGTACCTTCGGCACAGCGTGTAGATGGCGTTGGCGTGCGTCAGGCGGAAGGGCGGCGACGCTAACCCCAGGCGCGCCCAGTCACGCGCATAGGCTCGGTCTCTTAACCTCTCGAGCGTCCGCGCGTCGGACAGCCGAGGCGCGTCGCCCTCCACGCTCGCACTCTCCAGCTCTTCCACTGTACACACATAAATGTAATGCTGTGTTAATACAACATAGTTCAATCTAGCTAGCACAACTAATCTGAAACATTTTCAAATGTGTAGTCTTCAAAATCCGGCTCGAAGGACCAAGAAATTTCGTATAGGAAGGTGGTACAGTGGCGGTCTAGGACAGCGTAACACTTTAGGTTTTTCTGCATTAAAAAATAGTTCTTTTTCTTTGGTAATGCAGTCTAGGGCGCACAAGATAAATCTGTTACGTCCTCCTATACCGCCACTGTACAAAGTCCTCCGGGTCGGCTAGATGAGACCAAAACCAAGATAAGTAGATACTATAAACTATATACTAACGTGAGAGTGTGTCAGCAGAGAGCGAGGCGAGCAGCGGCGGCGAGGTGAGCGCGCGGTCGGCGGCGGCCGGCAGCACGTACTTCTGCCGCTTGGACGGCTTGGGCTTCAGCCCCGCGCGCCGCGCCGTCTTCAGGAGAGTCTTCTTTGCGAAGCCCCTGCAACAATACCGCATTTTCAGTGGGGTCTAAGACGATTAGTCTCGTATCAGTCAGTTATATAATCAGAAATTGGTTTCCCACGCTGTTGAAAAAATATTTTAAAAATGGTATTAAACTCATTTAAACTTGATTTTATCACTGAAATAACTTTTATTTCGTGTTTAGTTAATGTGTACAAACATAACGGAAGAGGATTAAAAATAATCGTCTCGCCTATTGACGATAGATGAAGCGTACAGGAACCATTTAACAGGAACAGGACATGTTTAACATGAATTATAAAGTTTTATTTAAAGTTTTCTTTAAATTTAATAGTTCGGCGAAATTAAATGATTGAGGAAGGTATTGAATTTATCACTTATTTTTTTGAGGATAACTTACTCATAGTTTAAAATCACTTATACCCACATTGAGTAGCACCGAGAGCCTAAAAATAAGCCAAAAAGTATGTAACAGGGTAAGCCACGCGACTCAGCCACTCTTCCTATTATAAGCATGGTCTATTTAAGAGGCTGGATATAAAGAATCTTGACATTTTAAAGCATTTAAAACAAAAACCATGTGTGTATGGACCATTTCAATATACGAAAGGGTGGACAAGGATGTGCAGTGCAGCCTATCCTTTAAATATAAGATAACTTAAGCGCATCATGGTTGGCGGTTGCGGCGGCACAGAGCTCGCCTCCTCACCACCTTCACCTAGAGACCTCTACTGCACACGGCGAAGGAACCAAGACAAGAGCATACAACTAGAGGATTACTTGAGCGTGTCGTGCTTGGGCGGCGCGGCGGCGGCGGGCGCGCTGTGGCCGCGGCCGGCGAAGGCGAAGTGCAGCAGCGGGTGCGCCGGGTGCCGCAGCCGGCCCAGCTGCTTGCGGAACGCCTCCGTCTGCTCCGAGCTCACCTCCTCGTCCAGCGCCACCTGGGGGTGACCGTGCCAGCTTAATATCACGCTTCTAGGTGTGCAATAGCAATCATTCATGATGGTTGACTACACTACAGTCCTTGACACAGATCTCGTCACTATTGTGAGACCACAATTTTACATCTAGAAATTATTATTGAACAAAAAGCAATCGTTTTTAACAAACTTAAAAAAATAAATCTTAGTTTGACGTATGTAAGAATAGAATTGAAAACAATTTATTGCATACAAACAAAATACTTATGATACAAAGTATTTTTAACATGATGGAAGAAGGAGATGGTTGTGTTGTGTCACATTCGACATCAGAAAGAGGGATTTATCATTTTTATATGCAGTGAACAGTTTATTGCAGGACCTTTTTAATTAAAAATATATATATATTTAACAAAATAATTAGTATATAGTAGAAATACCTTGATGAGCTGGAAGGTGGCGGAGCGCAGCTGCAGGCCCTCCTGCAGCGTCTGCTCCAGGTGCGGCAGGTAGTTGGTGCGGACCTGCTTCTCGCGGGTCAGCGCGCACAGCGGGAACGACCGCACCACCGACTGCTCGTTCGCTGGTGGTGATTGCACAAGGTTCTTCAAGTGGCCATGATGATGATAGTGAACAATTAAACTAAAACTAATCAATCACTTCGACAAAAATAAGGGACAAATTCCTAAAGACGTACTAGGTAAAGGATTCGTCAAACAGACAGCTGAACAGTTTTTATATTTCAGCATCTGCGCTCATCTGACATCGGCTGAGCGATCTTAAATTAGATCAGTCGACAATAAGATGGCAGCAATGCGCAAGATCGACTGGAGAGAAGATTCCTAATTGGAGCTCCTTGTCAATGATGAAGGATTCGAGGATATCACAGCACTCACCAAAGGGATCAGTAGGCGCGCCTCTAAAGATGACTCTGTAGTTGGTGAGGAAGAGCGCGCCCTCGGCGGGCAGCGGGCCGGCGGCGCGGTCCCCGCCCGCGCCCGCGGAGCGCCCGTCCGCCACCAGGAACGCTCGCAGCGCCGGCGCCGCCAGCGACTCGCCCGGGACTAGAGCCGGCGGGACTATGCGCGGCTGGAACACACGAACATTTTATTATAGGTACAGTGGCAGACACGGGCGGCGTTAAGCTGGTGATTCTGCCTAACCTTTCGGGGAATATAGGCGTGAGTTAGAGGCTGTTCACATTCTTAAATTGTTTTTAAAATCCTTGACAATATTCAATTACTTTTTATTCTATCAATAAATCGTAAGCAAAGTAAAATTACAGAACATTAGTTGGTAGTCACAGAAAATGTAGACATTAATGACCATCATTTTTCGAAGCTTGGGTTTTAATATGAGCACCTTCATCATAATACATAACCATCACCCAATATATAATCTACAACTAGAGGTTGCCCCGCGGTTTTTCCCGCGCAGATTTCTCATTAACACAAAATTCCCGGTTTTTCCCGTTCCCGTGGGAATTTCGAAAATCCCTTCTTAGTGCTCACCTACACTCCCTAAGGAACCTACATGCAAAATTTCAGCCCGCTATGCCCAGTAGTTTCGGCTCTGCGTTGTCTGTCAGTCAGTCAGTCAGTCAGTAACGGAAGAGTTTTATATATATTGATTGAACTAAACCATCTAGCTCATTTGGTACAAATCTGTACCAATATTCCATAAATAACATAAAATTGGTGAGCGAAAAAGTGGAGCAATTTTGCTAGTAGACACCCTGAAAAACACATATTAAAACACATTCCAATAAGGCCTATTTCATAAGCAGTAAGTAGTATGCAAACCTTCATGACGGGCGGCAGGCGGCGGCTCTCGCGCGCCACGGCGTCCAGCACCTCGAGGTGCATGTGCACCGCGCCGGGCACCATCTGGTGCAGGCAGCGCACGTGCTCCGCCGACACGCCGCCCTCCGTGCACACCTGACCAAACACGTACATATTATCACAGTATAACAAACAGTACAGACACTCCGGATGATTCCGTGCTTCGGAAGGCACGTTAAGCCGTTGGTCCCGGCCGCAGTAGTGGTCGCTATAACCGCGGCGACAAGCTGGCCCCTTGTCACGTTGGTAATAAAAGCATAAACTCGGCTAAATGTGGGTCCGGCTCTTGAGCTGGTAACTCTGCCTAACCCTTCGGGGAATAAAAGGCTTGTTTGTTATGTTTATGTTGTACGGACACTCCCTGAAGGTGCCGCCCACTTGCGCTTGGCTACCTCTCAGATACCTCTCACTCACACAAACATGGTGTCACACGTACACGAGCTTACAAAAAGAATTAAGACGATTTACGAGCTGGGAAGGCGTTTCTAAATCAAGTAATTCTCATAAACTACAGACGGTAGAGATCTGAAACTTTAGTATAACCTTCTTGAGGATATAACAAAGTTTTTTATAATTTAGAAACACAACGAGGATACAAAAACCTCGATACATTATTTCGTCAAAGATAACCATTCCAAAAAACGGGATTAGCTAGTTCTTCGAAATTACTAATTAGTTTTTGCTGAAACTACATAGGAATAATGATAATAAAGTAAATTAAAATCTGGTAATTTGAATTTGATTTTAAAGTTATAATTAAAAAGATATTAAATATTAATTGCTTTTCACTAAAACCCAGGTGGTGGCGCAAAACCAAGAATCCGATTTGCACAACTGACAGATGACTGTCCCTGTCTCTTCGTATGTAATCATTGAACTTCTGTCACTGTCATACAATACTTCAGATGCTGCATGCAGCTCGTAGAGGGAGGACGTGTACGCCGGTTCTCCTACAGGTCACGTGGTCTTTGATAAATATTCGACCTAGGGTAAACTGCCCCATGATTGTCACTTTTACAAATTTCTCTTGGCTAAATTTATAACTGCAAAATAAAAATGCTAAATCGTCAAAATATGGTATTGTTGTTTTGTGCGTATAACCATTTAATATTGATATTTTAATAGAAACTTTCAAACCATAAACCAAATATTGGCACCCTCCGCTTTAATCAGTCATTAGTTTAAAATTGCGTTAATAGTTTAATAAAATAATGTATTATAATGACATGATTTTTGTAGTTAATGCTGTAAAATGACAAAAATCATTATTTTCAGCATCTAAATAAAACCATGACAATCTTGAAGGTTGACAATGATCGTGTAGTTTACCCTATATAAAATATAAACAAAACAGCAGCGGAACGGAATCTGTGGAGTCGCCTTTGCCTCAACTTACAGATGTCACTATGTCAAAAATTCTTATTAAGTTAAATAAAAATGTTATTAAGCGCTTTCGAAAATACTTAATTATTATAACCACAAAGTAGTCAAAACAAAAATTAAGTTGGAAACTAAATCCTGACTACAAGTAATAACGCTCTAAAGAAAAGTACTAAGCAAGATAATTTTTAGTACTATTACTGTTGTTTGACTGCTCCGTGGCTCAGTTGGCAGGGGTGTGTATTGAGAAGCGTGTGCATCTGGGTTCGATTCCCGGGCGGGGCGAATATTGTGATATGATGAATATCGATGTTTGTTTCGGGTCTAGGTGTGATGTTCGTCTCTGTGTGTGTTTCGGGCATCCAAGATACTGGTTCTTCCTAGTTAGGGGCTCTGAGTGTGATGTGTTATTTTATTACATATTTATTATTATTATTACCATGTATTAGTAAAGATTTACTTATAATACTGCGTTCATCCTAACAAATGAATGCCATACTTTTCTGATATAAAGATATTAAAAAGCAGAAATTGAGGTTATAAGAATGGTTTTTTATATGTAGCATCTAAAGTTTTAACTGCTGGAAACCTACCCTATTTCTCCAATTATTTCTATTCCTGCATTGTGTCACCTTTGGCCAGTTCTCGAGATTGGAATCAAGATGGCCTCGCCAACGACTGCAATGCCGGTTTGTATGCAATTAAAATCGGAATGCAATTAAGTTAAACTAATAACTTAAACTTTCAGTGCAGTCTTTTTTTTGTATTGTTTTATAAATTTACTATTTCTTTATATTTAAAAGGAAATTTGCCCTTTCCGACTAAGGATTTGTATTTTTTTTATTTCTTTAATTTGATAGAAAATGTGTAGATTCGTATGAAGTTCGTATCTTTGCATAAAGAACTAAAGTTCTAGGTAAATTATACGTAGATATGCCACCCCTCCTCTGCACTCCTAATACGCTGCGCTAAACGCCATCACGGTTTGTCGACTACTGATGTGAATGAGTCGACGTCATTAGCGAATGAGATGTATTGAACGCTAAAGTTGTGCCAGGCCTTCAGACGTCCACTCGGAACGTTTTATGCTGAAGTCAAACTAAACGTATAGTTTGTGAAACAAACACCTCTCTATATGTATGAAACCGTTTGTAAAATGACATTCAAAAACAACCTTAGCCACTGCTTTATACCTATATTTACTTATCTTATAAAACTGCATCTCTCTTTACAGGCCGGCTTGGTATCAGAAGGAATTGAATTTAATCTACATCCATATGATTACTTCCCTACAACATGTTCAGAAACGACAAGTTAGTGGCCTATATAAAGAAACCTGTATCATTGTGTGCATCTTAATTTGTACTTGACTTTGTCAATAACTAAACTTTAATTACGTTCAAATTTAGAACTCAAATTATACATGTTAAGGGGCTAAAATTGGGAAAACGGCGAGAGGAGTGTTCGTATATACGACTTTAATAACACTTAAAAATAATACAGAAAGCTATTTTTTTTTTCGTAGCTTCTCAAAAGACTGAACTACAATATAGTAGGTTTTCAAATAAAAAAAACTAAAGGGTTTTCTTATAAAAAAATCGTAAAGTTCATCAAAAACTGCAAAAACAGCTTTTGCTGTTAACGATTGTTTACTAGTTTAAAAGTAAGTTGAAGCAAAACAAAAATTGTATCATAAACTAGAAAGTCTGTTCAACTTTTATATTGTAATTACAAAAATATACATGTCTATTTTCATCTAGTTTTAATTGCTAAAACTTTACTAAAATTTCGGCGGAAATTCTCCATACTAAATTGTATGGAGGGATCCAACGGCCGAGCGGCCGATTCGATAAGCAGAAACGGGCGCCAGTACGCCTCCGGTCTTGAGGCGGAGCGTACGTCAGTCGTGCTTTGGCGCGCTATTACAAGACTATTTATTATTGTTTGCGCGAGGTTTGCGCAGTGAATGAGAATTCTTTTTTAGTTTGGAAAAAGTAAGTACATTTTATTATTATTATATTAATAAATTTGAGCAATAGTAGACGTCAGTTTCTGTGATTTTTTAATATCAAATAAGTATCCCTACAAATTTATATTCTGAGGGGAAAAAGAAAGCACTTATTTTCACTCATTTTAAAAACGATATCTACATAGTACAGCTCTTAAAAATATATTTTTATATTGGGTTGTTTTCTATATCTTTCTTTTTTAAATGCAAAGCAATAAACTTTTCATTATTTTTATTTATTTTACGATTTGATATGTAGGGGTCATTGACCTTAGTAGGATTACCCACACGTCACAGTGTGTATGTACCTATCAGGAAAAATAAAAACGTAGTGCTTCTATAACTCTATCGTACACCTATATAGTAATTAGTTTTTTCGCTACCTACTTTACACAATGAAACTACAATAGGTATGGACGTAGGTAGGCAATGTTTGGTTGCATAAGGGTTTCGATTAAAAAACAACTTTTAGGGGATATATCTCAAACAAGAACAAATTTAGGTGTAAGGTACTATAAACTATAGTAATAATAACTTATTATGCAATATGCAAGCCCGACCTGACATACGCGATCCTTTATCGTTGCTCGAAATTCAACACCTCGAAAAAGGTTTTTGCACATTTTTATAAAAATAATATATTGAACTTCAATATTTTGAAAATGATGAACTTAAAAATTAATAAAAAGTTACTTTCTTTAAAAAAATTAGAGGTGGATTTAACAGAGTTCTAAATATCAATGTTATTTATTTTATTATAAAATTATATAAATAACTGCTTGCCAGTTGTGTTAAAAAAACAACCCAGTAAGATTAAAGTTAAGCTCGGAAAGTAACTTTTTATTCTATTTATAAAAAATGCAAGAATAGGTAAAAGGAAATGAACGTCTTTCTATGCTGCAAAAAAAGTTAAATATCCAAGAATGTTCTATGTACTGTTGGTTTGTCTAATAAATAAAATAAATAAGACGCCACCGCTACAAAGGTAATTTTTATTAAAATAACCAACTTAAAATATTAATTTACACGATTATTATTATCTATACCTACTGAAGATTCTTATGTATGAATTATGTTACTTTCTCGGCCAGGAATGGGCAAATTAAATAACAACAACGTTAAATCTTAGACAGGAAAATACATAAAACAGTTTATATGGGAAAATTACATTTTTATTTTTCTTTCAACCCCTCCATTTTTTCTATCTTTTCTCACCTTTTGAACCTTATGTGAACTACGACAAACATTTTGAAACTCAAATCAGCTTAACGTTCTAAGTCGTTCTCAAGTTTAAGCGAGATAAACAAACCACGATTGATTTTTAAATATAAACTAGTCGACTCGGCGAACTTCGTACCGCCTAACCTATTACAATGTTATGCGTGTATTATACAATAAACTTTCCTCTTGGACAGATGCGGGAAGCAACTTTATTTTATACTATGTACTAGAGGCTGCCCCGCGGTTTCACCCGCGCAGATTTCTCATAAACACAAAATTCCTGTTTGTTCCCGTTCCCGTGGGAATTTCGGGAAATCCCTTCTTAGTGCTCACCTACACTCCCTAAGGAACCTACATGCAAAATTTCAGCACGCTACGCCCAGTAGTTTCGGCTCTGCGTTGTCTGTCAGTCAGTCAGTCAGTCAGTCAGTAACGGAAGAGTTTTATATATATTAATTGAAGATGGTCTGTTATGTTGACCATCAAACTCTATCTATAGTCTTTTTTTTATCCAATTTTTTTTTTATTACAACAACAAACCTTTTTGGCGGGAAACATTTTTCATAGTCAAAGAAGTCTAAAGAAAATCAATCAATGTGGCAGACAGACGTTTGTTTTATTGAAAGGTTTAATATACCTAAATTTTTGAATAATATAATGTACCTATTTAAAATTAATTCGAACAATAAATGTTCGTTATATTGAAATAGGTATTTTAATCTGTATGTGTGTATGTACTATGCATGTTTGTCCGCGATTCTTTCACGTTTGGCTGAACCAATATTGATGCCGTTTTCAGAGTAGTATTTGCTACATTCAGGACCGGGTTTAAGTGTTTAAACAAACTTTGAAAAAAGGCAGTTCTCAGTGTATGTATGTGTCAGTTTATTGAGCCGTGTGCCTTTAAAAAGAAAAAAGTATCATATTGTCACTCGTTAGCATTAATTGAGAGACTCTTAATGTCATACCTACGTAATTACATTTATTTTTATCACAAACAGTAAATTATTGCAAGTAATTCTTTTATATTAATTATTAGCAACTAGTATTCAGATGCAAGTTCTATATCTCCTTTTCAAAGATTCAGCTATCTTCTAACATAATAATGACAGGTATAAAGATAAACATACAACCAGTACTTAGGGACACGTAAAAAGTATCGATACTTTGCGGTATCGAGTACATTTCCATTCTTATCCTTACTTTGTACTCAATACTGTGCTTACGATACTTTTAATCAATGAGTACATACATTTTGGCAGGTATGGCATCATATCGAATGAACTGAAATGAATTCCCATATAAAACTAGCGACAATAAAGGTTCTGCAAACGATCAAATTTGTTTGACAAACACGTTTTCATATTATATTGTTTGACAAACTTCAAACACAGCTGCCCACAATTAATTTTTTTGACATACGTAAAATTTTACAAAAAAAAAATAAGTTAAACGGACACTTACACGGCTTCCGGCTATTTTTCATTGTTAAAGGAAAGCCAACTTGTTTTATTTTTTGAAGAACTTTCTTTTATTGTATTAAACTTGTGTGCCTAGCCTAAGTAAGAACTGGCCCTAAGAAAAGTGCTTCGGGGTATCGATACTTTTGTTTCTTGTTTTTTTTTTGTATTAAATTTGTGTGCCTACCAAACGTAAGAAAAGTAAGTACTATAGGACCTCAGAGAAGTACACGATAGATACATTGAAGAATTGATACTTTTGTTTTGATACTACTCATTATGAGTACAGTATCGATACTTTCTATTCTTTACCATATATTATACTAGTCGACCCGGCGAACTTCGTACCGCCTAACCTAATGTTATGTTGGTCACGTATTATACTTATAAACCTTCCTCTTGGATCACTCTATCGATTACAAAAAACCGCATCAAAATCCATTGGATAGTTTTAAAGATATAAGCATACATAGGGACAGACGCGGGAAGCGACTTTGTTTTATACTATGTATTGATGAAATAGTTTTAGGTTTTGTAACAGTTTTTTTAGCGTATTTATTGCTCGTGCTACCTGTACATAACACAAATAAATTTCGTGGATAATTTAATGAGTGGCTTTCAATTTGACATATAAAAAAAATAAGTTTTATTACACCGCTATGGTATGGCGCTTTGCAAAAGTCAATAGGTCAAGTTGAAATGAATCATTAAAAGAAAAAAAAAGAAAATTGAAACTCGTCACGCGAATTATGGTTTTATGGGGATCGAATATTAGCGATATGTAATTCGCGTCAGTCAGATAGTTATTTTTGTTTTAAACTTTTTAAGTTAATTTGAACTGATTTGAATTACTATCCTATGTCTTTTACTTTAGAAAACGCAATGTACGGGCGTATTATGAGACTTATTTTTGCTTTTTAATGACACAATGAAAACCCCTCATTAATTCATATTTGTTTTTTACAGAAATCAGAATCTTCCATCCCCCCGCTGATAAGAATTTATCACACCTTTATGAGGCATACTGCAGTTTATAATGTAAAACTGGAGTAGACGAGTGGAGTCGTCATGTCATCATGATAAATTTTAAATCTTTTGTAATTTAGGGGATATTGTTATTATATTATATTGTAGTTAAAATTTTAAATTAATAAAATATTTACGTGTGAGTATTTACTTAAATGAAATATATTTACCTATGTTGAGAAATTCAGTCCTTTAACAAATAAAAAAAAACCTAAAAGCTGAGTATATTAAAATCACTCTCAAAGCCTAAAAATCAAGTAAAATCGACAATTTTTTATTTGTGGCAATAATTGTTTTCTATCTTATACCAGTTGTAATTAATTAAAAATATACAAAAAAAAATATAATATTGAAATGCGACTTTAATTTTTACCTTTAATGTAATCAAAAAGTCATAACCAACTTTTTGTATTTTTGCAGTGTTGAACTCTGACCGACGATCTTTTTTAACCGACTTCATTAGTTAAAATAAACATACTTTACCTTTTATTTAGTAAATAATAAGTAGGTAAGATATTTAGTTAGATAGTTAAAGTTCTAAACATTTTTTTTAATGTTTCTAATAAAGTATGTTTAAGTACTCAACAGTAAACAATTTGTACTAAAATAAAACCTATTAGGCAGTAAAAAAATTATATAACATCGATAAATCATATTATTTCGTAATCACAATTCAATAAACCCATAAATCATAGTAACGATACACCCAAGTTAATTCGCGCGAAAAATCAGATTTAAATATTGCGCCAAGAAATGTTCGCAACTCGGCCGCGTAACATTTAGCGCTAGCGTCGCGCGAAATCGGCGTTCAAATAAAAGAGGCCTCAGCCTTAAACAATGAACTTTTAAAATGAAATATAATTAAAAGAGTCGCCTTCGCAGAAAATTGCGTTCGTTCGATATTAGTTCAGACGAGATGACGTCACACCCATCCGAGTAAAAATTGCAACTTTTAGCGGTGTGCACTAACTAACTTAAATTCTTATGATTATCGTATGTAATTACAATATTATTAGCATTAATCTTACATGTGCTAAAAAATAAAATATTCTGATTCAGTAATAAATAGTCTGATTTTAATAATTAAAAAAGATAATTAATAATAAAAAAAAGTTTTGTCATGAATAATAATTATAATTGGCGTGGTTAATAATTATTTTGAATTTTCCATAACTATCTACATATTTATATTGATCCTCATTCGTCGACTCCACTCCTTTTCTGTTCGAGCTGTGTCTGCGACTCGGCGCGAGTGAAACGAAAAATGAGTCAGTTGCGGAGTGCTTTTGGTCTCAGATCCGTACAATATTTTTTTTTTATTTTGCTAAACTCCTCTTAAGGGGCTCTCATGAAAAGAAGTTATTTAGCGGCAGGCACAGTATGCATGATTCAAGTTCGCTGCTGCAAGCTGTTTTTATAAGAGGATTTTTATATTTATCTTTAAATGTTTGTGTACTCTTTTAGAACGCAGTGGAGGAGCTAAATTATTACAAATACTTGGAATAATTAATAATACATACTAACATTACCAAAATGTAAGCTCTAATGTCATAAAAATCACTTAGTCTTAGAGAAAATTATCAATCAAAGCAAATCAGTCCGTCAGCAAATAATTGTAATTTTCTTCCAACCTGCGGCGGTAGCATCATGACGGACAATTTGTTGAATTTGTCGTATCTGTTACTTTTGTCGATCGTCTCCATACATTTTCCCGCATTGAAATCAATATATATAAAACTCTTCCGTTACTGACTGACTGACTGACTGACTGACTGACTGACTGACAGACAACGCAGAGCCGAAACTACTGGGCGTAGCGGGCTGAAATTTTGCATGTAGGTTCCTTAGGGAGTGCAGGTGAGCACTAAGAAGGGATTTCCCGAAATTCCCACGGGAACGAGAATAAACGGGAATTTTGTGTTTATGAGAAATCTGCGCGGGAAAAACCGCGGGGCAGCCTCTAGTGTTAAAATAGATAGAAATGTTAAATAGATCCTATGTTATCGAAGGTAACTTACCCTGTCCACGAACCGCGAGACCATCTTGATGACGTTGTGGCCCGCCTCGCCCGGGTCCGCCTCCTCGAAGCCGGACTCCGCGTCCGCGCTGTCGGACTCCGCCACGCTGATTACAATATTATTACTTTTTATTTCAATTAACTATCTTCATACTTTTCAACCAAAATGTTAATTAAAGCAGGTCTTCATTAAGGTTTTCTTAACTCAAAACACCCCTTAATTTACTGTCTGGTTGAGAAAATTATTATTTATTCGAATACACATATTTATTTAATACAAGAACAGTGGCGGACTAGTACGGCGTAACACTTTTTTCTTTGGCCTCGTGCGCCCTATACTGTAATCCCAACGAAAAAGCTATTTTGAAAAACAGAAAACCGGAAATGTAACGCCGTTCTAGTCAGCTACTGTACCATAGAAATTTCAATTATTTATTTAATTAGGAATTACTTCTACATGGTTATTTTTCAAAAACAGATTTTTTTAAGATCAACAATGGATTGAAAGGTTTTTTTACATATTCTTTTTTAACTTATGAACATTTGAATCTAAGCCCCAAATTGATCCCCACCTGTTAGTGATACTATTGCTCTGTCGGTCGGCGTCGTCGCCGCGCGCCTCCGCCCGCCGGCCGGCGCCCTCTAGCGGCAGCAGCAGGTAAACCATCCTGTTCGCGTAGTGTATCGCCTGACTGAACAAAGTGGACTCTTCGCTTGAGATGATTTCTCGCTGTTTTTCTGCGAATCCAACAGGTAATAAGTGAAAAAACATAGTTTTTTTACCGCTTTAGGTGATATTGATACGATAAATAATAAGCACAAAATTTAAGAAGCTAAAAGATTAGTGATATGATATTATGTATTAAAAAAACATTAAACAACGAGAACATAAATGACATCGAACGGTGCAAAAGAAATTATTTTAGGCAAAGGTAGAGAAAATAAACACAGAACTTTCGTAGCATGCAAGCAGCAACATCATATTACTCAAATAAGGCACTAAAACACAAAGTAGTTTTTCAGTACAAAAATAATGTAATTCCAACCTGTAGCTATAACTTAAAGCAAAATAATTAGTCAGTATTTATAGTAAATAGAACAAAATACTAACCGGGATCGATGTTGGGCCACAGCCGCACCTGCTCCGCCGCGATCTCCAAGGCGCTTGGCTCTTGCGCTTTCAACAACGACATGTACTCTTCGTCGTCGCTGCAACAAATCATTCAAACAATTTGACTTACAGACTACGTATAGTTAGTTAGAAATAATGAGATCTGCAGAAGAACTAAAGCTCGACATAGTCCAAAGAATTTCAATACTAGAGTAGCGAATGCACACCGAAAGGCGGAGAGTAGGCAGACCTCTCTGAAGGTAGTCAGACGACCTGGTTAAGACTGCGGGATTACACTAAAAGAGGGTCGATTAGGACAGGTCGGTATGGCGATGGGTTGGGCAGTCCTACGTCCAGGTTCGGACGTCTTTCGGCTGAGATGATGAAATTATGATTTATGAGTAGAAGTGTTAAGCGTAATAAGGAACCTGGGAGTGTCGGGGCGGGGCGGGCGCGGCGCGGCGGGCAGGTACAGCGCCTTGATGTCGCGCTGCACGTCCTGGTAGTAGGCCGCCTCCCAGAACTGCTGGCTCGTCCACACCGCGTGCTCCTGCCGCGGGGGAAGATCGTCAGACATCTGCTTTGCTCTTACATAGTAGTTACATTGCTCAGTAGAACAAATATCAAAAATATCGCAAAGTACTATTAGGGTAACTATCCACGTATATTTACACCTAGCGTTGTATGTTCTATTGCATTTTGTATAGAATAACAGAAATTTAATTAAATTTTGATAAAAACTAATTTTATACCGATTTAGCTTAAAATAAATAAATAAACTATAATGCTATAAAAACTAAGTTACCTGTATACACATGTAGGCGTACTGGATGACGCCGGTGCACAGCTTGCGGCAGTAGGCGGTGGCGAGCGGCAGCATGGCGGCCGCCACGCTGTGCTCGTCCACCGCCGTCGCTGATTGCAGCGCGCAGTTCATCAGTCTGTATATGGAAAAAAGAGTCTATTATATAATTGTACTCCAAAAAAAATATTGATACTCTAAATTCTAGATTTTAATTAATAATATGAATCTGGAATGAAATGTCTAACTATCAAATCTTTTATCTCTAGAACGGTTCTAGAATTTTGAACCTAATCTTTTAAAGTGCTGCTAAACCTTTTTCGTGTGGCAACATGAAATGAAACATTGGCAGTCTTAAAAACAGTGTCGTATTCGACCAACGGCATCGTTAGGACTATAGATTTGAAATCCGCTACACTTATAACCAAAAATTGCTGTTCGTAACTGAGACAACATTATATGCTTAGGAAGATATATTCATTATGCTTCGTGATGATGATGAGGATTGTAAAGAGGTCTCGTCTCGTCGGCTCAAAACTGCATTTGAGGCTTGTAGTAAGTATGTGAATCAATCAATCAATCCTAATATTACTAATTCAATGCATGATGAAAACAAAACAAAAATAGTGTCCTAGTTTTTAAGAGTGACGTCAAATAAGTTGTAATTGACTCTTCTACAGTATCGTACAAAAACCATGATACCCCACGATAATCAGGTGACAACTTAATAAGTACAGTCGATAACATCTACAACTACCGCCCTATTGAATACTGATACAAACAAATGATAACAAACAAACAAATATAAAATACGAGCTCGCACCGAGTTCAGTGTACATAATACCCAGATACAATCATTATGACAGTTTGACACGTAACTTTATGTGATTTCAAGAGTATTTATTGAGGAAAATATTAAATAGTTTTCAGTTATTGTTCATGTGTCGGAACAATGATAAATAAGGTTATTCTGATCTGCGCGGTTTGGAGCTTTGCCGGCGTTGCTGGCTTCGGTTTGGAAGACATGGTGGTACGTGGACTGAGAATAGAAAATTATGAATTGATTTGCCTTTCTTTGTTTCGGGCAACCTTAAAGATTCTACCTAGTAAAGGACTGAGTGTGATGCATTATAAAAAAAATAAATAAACAGCAAGATATATGAGTCGTCTCTAAAGGCTTACAAAATCAAAGCTTTAAAAGTTTACAAGCCGTGAACAATTAATTATATGCTATTACTATTACTAATCTCACATCAGTGGTCAGCATTTGTGTTCAGTAAAATATTCCTATTTATTTTTATTACGTTCTCAGGCAAAAGGCAAATGGATTGTGCTGAACATAGCCCGCTGCGAGAACCATGACGAATACGACTTCGAGTTCGACGTGAAGCGCACCAAGCTGAATCGCACCCACGACGCCTTCAGCGCTTGGCTCAAGCTGGCACAAGCCGTCACGAACGAGTTCGGAGTAAGAATATATTCGAGCTCTATAGCTTGACTTTTCTTTACAAAACAATTGTTAATTATGCGATAAACACAGGGGTTACAGCCTATAATTTTCCAGAAAATTGTATTCAACACGGGAATTTTTTCGCGGCGGTCATTATGCTATTCCTCAACTGAGGACTTTCAATAATTTGAGATGTTTTATTCAAAGAACGAAGGACGTTTCTTGAATGTTGATGAAGAGCCTTGTTTGCAAGCCTTCGATAACTTACTTGTATTGGCCTCTATATGTTGTGGTAGTTAGGGTTGAAAATACAGTGTGATTTAATGTCATTTTTGTTACAGATCCGCGTGGACATCTGTAAGTTCGTGGACGGAGGCTGCAAGGACTACCAGGTTCTCGCTGATGATAGCTTCTGCGGCTTCGTCAGGAAATACGCTGAAGGAAACATCAAGGCCGTGCTGACGATGGCCGGGGTCGACCCGCCCGACTGCCCTGTGCCTCAGGTATCACTATTCAATTCTTACAAACCTATAAGGTTCCATATATTTATTTATTTTATTTATTTATTAAAATAGATAAATAAAATAAATAAAGGTTCCATATATATCGATAACTTTCATACATACAGTCTGATTTCAATATCTCAACCGAAAGACGTCAAGGACTAGGATGTCGGTTGGGGGGTCTTCCTACTTCGTATTTATTATGATTTCGATTCCTGGCGAGGAAGAATATTCCTATGAAAAATTACGATTTAGGGACTGCGCCTGTTTTTAACCGACTTCAAAAAAGGAGGTTAACAGTTTGACCTGTATGTATGTATGTTTGTCCGCGATTATCTGAACTGATTTTGATGCGGTTTTCACAAAAGTTTTTTATAACCGACTTGAGAAAATAGGAAGTTATCTCTTTTTGTAATTATTTAACATGAATTTTTTTGTAGGTATGTGTTTCGGGCACGCTTTTTAGGGGCTCCGATATTGATGCATATTTTATTTTTAAACAGTGGTATTAACCGAAAGCCGATATACGTTTCGGTTTTTAACTTAAACTCGTCCGGTCCGGACACTGTTTTTATCTATATATTCAACGTGTACTATTGTACTAAACCCTAACCCTGGTACACGTTCACGATCAAGTTCCTTACCATAATTCTTATGACACCGTCCTATCAACCCGCAGGGCGAATACAATATAAAGGACTACATATTCGACTACGACGAGCTGCCGGAGGACGGGCTGCCGGGCAAGTACACGGCGGTGACGTTCCTGCTGGACGAGGGCGCGGAGACCGCCTGCATCGCCATGACCGTCGAGTTCGTTGCCAAGGACGAGGACGATGACGACGAGTAGGGTAGCTACAGTCACTAAAACGGCACTCTTACAACTTAAAGAAGTGACCCGTGAGCGAGCGAGCGGCTTTTGTATTCCACCCTGTATTTAGTCTATTGTACATTTAAAGGGGAAATTTCTAATCTATAAAGACTTCCGTAATGGATTTTTGTTAAAAACTTTAATAAATAAGTTACTTTTAAACTTAAAGTATTGTTTCTTTTAATTTTAGAGTCAAGTAAAAGGTTGCATTCTAATAAAGTAGAAGAAAACTCTTCCAACCCTATCAAAACACAGAAATTATTTAAACAAACAACTTTTCCAAAAAATCTAGCCAAACTTTGACCGCATGAGCTGATCGGACCTGCTGGACGAGGGTGCGGAGATCGCCTGCATCGCCATGACCGTCGAGTTCGTTGCAAAGGACGAGGATGATGACGACGAGTAGGGTAGCTACAGTCACTGTCACGGTACTCTTAGAGTTCGAGACACTGAGAATAAACAGTCCGTGACCAAGCGAACTTAATAATCTAATGTTTAGTACCCACTCTTTTGTTTAATTGTACATTTAAAGGTGAGATTTATAATCTGTACAGCCTTCCGTAATGGATTTTTCTTGCTCAAAATTTTAATAAATAAGTAACAGAGTCGATGAGAGGCGATGATGATGAATGGGGTTACGATACTATTTATAGCTATAAGAAACGGCCCGTAAGCAAAGATAAGAAAGGCTAATGTTTCCTACAAAGTCTTTGGTCTATTCAAAAGTGATTGTTTTTTGTTGGTAAATTAAAATAAATTTTACATACTTAGAAATTTAAGTATCGTTTGTTTAATTTATACAGTCAAGAAATGGATGAAAACAGAAATAATCTAATCATTCATATTCTAACGAAAACCATACCTCTAGATATAAGATTCATATACATAATGTTTTTGACGAGGCGTAATAAACTAAAGTGTGATTAAGGACACCAAAACTAACATCTAAAAAAAAACTGGTGTTCCGTACATTGTTCATGATCAAGTCATCTAATGGGACTATGCATATAATACCTGACCACCAGGTCGAACTGGTGCTGGTGCAGCAGCAGCTTGTTGCCGGGCAGGCGCGCGCGCAGGTCCCCCCCAGCAGCCAGCAGCTAGCAGCACTCTCACCTAACCACCAGGTCGAACTGGTGCTGGTGCAGCAGCAGCTTGTTGCCGGGCAGGCGCGCGCGCAGGTCCCCCCCAGCAGCCAGCAGCTAGCAGCACTCTCACCTGACCACCAGGTCGAACTGGTGCTGGTGCAGCAGCAGCTTGTTGCCGGGCAGGCGCGCGCGCAGGTCCCCCCCAGCAGCCAGCAGCTAGCAGCACTCTCACCTAACCACCAGGTCGAACTGGTGCTGGTGCAGCAGCAGCTTGTTGCCGGGCAGGCGCGCGCGCAGGTCCCCCCCAGCAGCCAGCAGCTAGCAGCACTCTCACCTGACCACCAGGTCGAACTGGTGCTGGTGCAGCAGCAGCTTGTTGCCGGGCAGGCGCGCGCGCAGGTCCCCCCCCCAGCAGCCAGCAGCTAGCAGCACTCTCACCTGACCACCAGGTCGAACTGGTGCTGGTGCAGCAGCAGCTTGTTGCCGGGCAGGCGCGCGCGCAGGTCCCCCCCCCCCAGCAGCCAGCAGCTAGCAGCACTCTCACCTGACCACCAGGTCGAACTGGTGCTGGTGCAGCAGCAGCTTGTTGCCGGGCAGGCGCGCGCGCAGGTCCCCCCCCCAGCAGCCAGCAGCTAGCAGCACTCTCACCTGACCACCAGGTCGAACTGGTGCTGGTGCAGCAGCAGCTTGTTGCCGGGCAGGCGCGCGCGCAGGTCCCCCCCCCAGCAGCCAGCAGCTAGCAGCACTCTCACCTGACCACCAGGTCGAACTGGTGCTGGTGCAGCAGCAGCTTGTTGCCGGGCAGGCGCGCGCGCAGGTCCCCCCCCCAGCAGCCAGCAGCTAGCAGCACTCTCACCTGACCACCAGGTCGAACTGGTGCTGGTGCAGCAGCAGCTTGTTGCCGGGCAGGCGCGCGCGCAGGTCCCGCGCTAGCGCCGCGCGCGCGCCCGCGCCCCGCAGCGCGCGCACCACCGCCGGGAACGACTTGCGCGCGTCCGCGTACCGGCACGAGAAGATCGCCGCCACGCAGCCGCGCAGCACCTGACACGACACACGACTATCTTTAACCCCCGAACGAAAAATTCAGAGAGGGGTGTTATAATTTTAACGTGTGTATCTGTCTGTCTGTCTGTCTGTGTATCTGTCTGTGGCATCGTAGAGCCCAAACGGCTGAACCATTTTCGTTTAGTTTTTTTTGTATCATAGATAATTTCAGGCCGAGTGTTCTTAGCCATGTCTTATGAAGATCTGATCAGCGGTTTGAAGATGATCAGCTCTTGAATAATGGATGAGAGGATCTAACTAGCTTCCTTAAGTCCGATCGATTTGAAATTTGGTACTATGTTACATCTATGTTATAGAAAGTATTTGGTAAGGTAACCATGACCTGATCTGCCGTTTAAAGATGATCAGCTCTTGAATACTTAATGGATGAGAGGATCTAACTAGCTTCCTTATGTCCGATCGATTTTAAATTTGGTACCATGTTACATCTATGTTATAGAAAGTATTTGGTAAGGTAACCATGACCTGATCTGCCGTTTGAAGATGATCAGCTCTTGAATAATGGATGACTGGATCTAACTAGCTTCCTTATGTCCGATCGAGATGAAATTTGGTATCAAGTTACATCTATGATATTGAAAGTATATGTTAAGGTAACCATGACCTGATCTGCCGTTTGAAGATGATCAGCTCTTGAATAATGGATGAGAGGATCTAACTAGCTTCCTTATGTCCGATCGAGTTGAAATGTGGTACCATGTTACATATATAATATTGAAAGTATATTTTAAGGTAACCATGACCTGATCTGCCGTTTGAAGATGATCATCTCTTGAATAATGGATGAGAGGATCTAACCACCTTCCATTTGTCCTATTAATAAAAAATTTGGTACAGTGTTACTAATAATATTGAAAGTATATGTTAAGGTAACCATGATATTTTTAAGATGATTAGCTCTAGTTCTAGTTAAGTTGATGAGGGGTCTGACTGGGTCGGGGGTTTTTAAATTTTTAAATTTGAGTTATAAACATATCCATTAAATGGAGAGAAAATAACTCCAGTATCTGTATTGTGGTTATGGTATGATTTATAGAGCAAAATCACTCGCTGTACTCACGGCGACCTCTTTACGTTAAGGCTTCGCATTTATACAACTAGCCGTAGAGAAAATTACAAAAACATGGGATTATTCAATATCAATAAAACCATTGCAAAAGACTATTTAAGTTATCACTAACAGGGCGTACCGTACTGGTCCTTCGAGCCGGATATAAACCCACCGGGTAAGTTAAAGACAGACGACGCTATAGCATACGCGACGATAAAGCGTTGTAACAAGGCGATGTAGCGTCGCTTTATTTGTATGACAACGTAAAGGATCGTGTGTTACATCAAGGAGCGCTGCGCTCATACCAAAATTGAATATGATAGCAGACATAGAAGAACTAAAGTAGGTGCCTCTTCGAGTCGTAGTCACCTCGAGCCGGCGAGCAGAGTTGGCGAGCAGCAGGCCGGGCTCGTCGAGCGCGCCGCTCGGGGCCGCGCCCAGCGGCACGATGCGCGGCTGAGGCGTGCGCAGCGACGACAGTCTGACAGCAGCACAGAGTATACGCTTTATATGAATAAAATAAACTAGAGTCCGGGCCAGGTTCGTTTTCGGTTTTGGTTTCGGCAAAAAATCGTGTTTCGGTCGGTCTCTAGTTGTTACCTTTATTTAAAGCTGTAATAATATGAATTCTCTGAAGTTTTCTGTATTATTCATAGACGACGCTGCAAAAGTTAGCTTTATTATAGTAATTGTTCAATCAACAATAACTGTTGGAGAAGTCAACAACTCATAGTCCATGAAAATACGATGAAAGTATTTTAAAGGCTACAAATTGCTTATTTCTGTGAAAGTCCAGGCTGGCTTACTTTAAATTTTAAACTGTATAAATCAAATACGATCAGCTTTACTAACTTGTGGTTGTGTGCATTTTTGGCTGAAACCTCTCTGATGACCTCGGCCACTCGCTCCGAGTCCAGTAGAGGGAAGGGCGGCTGGTGGATGCGCGACGACACGCCCTCTGGCGGACGAAGGATCCTCTGCTGGAATGTCTATAAAGATACAAAGATAGGACACTTTATCGCCAAAAAAATACAAAATAAAGTAAAATTTTGTATACATTAAGAATGACATAGACATAGACATAGACAAATCTTTATTTGCGCATGCAAAACATACAAGTATAAGTTATAAACTACGTAAAGATACACAAAAAAAAAATAACACAAATAATAAAATTAACAAATGTATTGTAAGTGTTGTAGGCGCAAAATGGTCCCGACTCAGCTTATGTTGCAAGCAATGCAATAGCATTGATGCAACGCTGATGATTCTGCCAGAACCATGGGAGTGCGTGTGTTAAAGTTAATATATTATTATTTTATGTACAAAAATATCGGGTGAGTAAGTTTCAGTGTTTATTATTAGAGAGTATACATATACAAAAATAGCAAGTGTTAGTTTTATAATAATAATAATAATAATAATATATTTATTTCAGATGATACATCCATAGATTGTTAGTGACTATACAATTACTTAACCAATGTTAATTCTTATGCACTAACAATACAGTGCTAATTAATTAAATTAAAATTATTTTAAATACATAAATAAGTAACAACGGTCATCTGTTAGGCCGGACCAGCAGCTGTGTGCATTGTCGTATCAGCTGCGAGTCCCACCTCCCAGCGATGACCTGCAGGATGGTGTTGGAGCTGGCCCGCACCCGGTTCAGCAGCGAGGCAGCGCGCTTGCGCATAATGGCGTAGAAATCGTCTGTCCGGGCCTCCGCGAACATGCCCGATGCGCTGCAGAAGCGGGGCAGCCCCAACATCATCCTGAAACCGTTGTTATATTGGACGCGCAGTGCGCTGACGGCCCTTTGCGTATAGTCCGACCATAGACTGCACGTGTAAAACACCTGGCAGTAGGCTTTGAAAAGCGTAATTTTATAAATACAGTGTTTATATATACGTAAGGTGTAATGTTGTATTGTTTTTGTGTAAATGTGTGGGTAGATGAGAATAAATATTGTCGGTTAGGGTTCAAGGAAATACTTACATATTAATATAGTTATTTCACATACTGTGCGTCTTGCGTTTGAGCGTGGAATAAGTATTTCTTGTAGTTAAATCTAAAAGTGTTTTTATTAGTGATCCGTCTGAAAGGTGGTGGAATGTTGTTCCAGCATTTGGTAGCACTGTATGTGAAACTGCCTCGAAAAGCTACAGTGCGGTGATGAGGTACTATAAGATGTGGCACACACGATCTGCAGTTGCGACGAGCAACACGCCAACTCAGCCTGTCATAAAGGTAAGAGGGTTTTTTGGTTTTAATAACATCAAATAAGAGACAAGCTAGTAACAAATCAAGTCTGCCTTCCATTTTCAGAATACCTGCGTCGTTTAAGAATGGAGTGATGTGCGTGCGCGGTGGAATGTTGAAGCAGAAACGAGCACAGGCATTCTGAACACGCTGAAGGAGACGTTTAGTCTTTTTGAGAAGACATGGCCCGTACACCCCCAGACAGTAAGCTAGCTTGGATAGCACCAGTGAGTCGCATAATTTTACTCTAAGGTTAATACTTAGGTAAGATCGCATCTTATAAAGTACCCGCAGTCTAAAGAAGCAGTTCTTCACTAGTTCTGTTACGTGTGTTTCAAACCGGAGATTTTCATCCATGACAAGTCCTAGGTTCCTGGATTTAGCCACCCTTTCGATCGCTACAGAATCAACAAGAATAGTAGGATTGCTGTTGATCATACGTTGTGCTTGGACTTTGGAGCCTAGAATCATGAATTTTGACTTCATGGGATTTAAAACAAGAAAGTTTTGAGCCGCCCAGGAGACTACACTTTTTAGGTCCTCGTTCATTTTTTCAGCCGAACCGTTACCTGATATGTAAAGTTGTATGTCATCAGCATAAATATGATAATTACAATTTGACATACAACATGCTACATCCGCGCTGTATAAAATAAATAATAAGGGGCCTAGAATAGACCCCTGAGGAACCCCGCGGCTAACTGGATAAAGCTTTGAACTATTAAGTGAGCCATCTGATTTTTTAATATCAATTCGTTGAGATCGACCCTTCAAATAGCTAGCGAACCAGGCAACTGTGGCAGCATCAAACCCATAATATGATAACTTAGCAAGCAACAAAGACGTGTTTATACAATCAAATGCGCGAGAAAAATCCAATAACGTCAAAATAGAGGCAGATCCTGCATCCTGGGCTGTGAGGACACTGTCGACAACATCCAGAAGCGCTGTGTTGGTACTGCATCCCCTCCTAAACCCGGACTGCTTCAGAGGCAAGATGTTATTTGCTTCGCAATACGCCATAGTCTGATTGTAAATTACCCTCTCTAAAATCTTGGATAGACAGGGCAGTATGCTGATCGCTCTTAGCTCCGTCGCATCCACGGGGTTAGCTTTTTTAGGTATGGGTGTCACACAAGCCAGTTTCCATAACTCAGGAAATGTAGATGATCTAATTGAGCAATTTATAATAGCTGTGATGACTGGCAGAGTGTGGGGTAAGGTTAGTATCAGCATATCTAATGAAATCCCGTCGACGCCCGAGGCACCTGACTTAAATGATAAGATAATTCGCCCAACTGTATCCTCATTAACTAAATGCATGGAAAATGACGACTCTGTAAACTTGTGGCATTCAAAATAAGTTAATGTTGAAATTGTTATGTTATCATTTCCCGGAACCAAACTAAAAGTGTCGCCGATTACATTCGAATGAATGTAATCGGCGCATCGCCAAGTCGGAATGAGGACAATGGGCGGCCTAAAGATACCTTAGTCTAAAAAACAGCGCTTCTCTTCTCAGTGACACAACCCTACGTCGCAAACATATAACATCTTGTCGAACGCGTTTGTTTCGTTTTGTTTGCTTCTCGCTCAGCCTCAGCATAATATAATCTTGGTTCACGCATATATTAATTTACCATGAAATATACATCAAGATCTTAAAAAAAACTTAAATTAATACCTTATTAATCAAAGAGAAATCCAACACTTTTAGCGCGATTTAGCTATTAAGATTATGGCAGAATATCAGAGGAGCGAATTTAATTTAAAAATTCTACCACATATCAGGATCTTGAGCAGAAAATTACAATTACATTCTCGTTACATAATTGCAACAATGTAAAGCTAAACAATCTAATAGTAGTAATCTATACCGTTTTTATTATTTAAATAACCATCCATAATCCATGTACTAGTATCGTGAAATTTCAATCAATGAATCAAACAATTTAAATTTATGGTATTGTTGTACCAATAAATGAATATGCTAGGACCATGCTAGCTTCGTTGTTACCTGTGGGTTCGGATTTTCGTTGAGCTGCAACTGCATCGCCAAGTCTTGTATGTGTTGGAATTCGAGATCAGGATTCAAAGACTCGAGCCTCATTTGTTCTGGCAAGTTTCTGCAAGAGTTACATTGACATTAAAAATTCATCATCATCATTTTAGATAAAATACGTCCAATACTGGACATAGGCCTCCTCCACAACGACAAGAAATTACGGGGATTCCACATAGGAAATATACTTATAGGTTAATTAAAATTTACCATTCAATGTAAAGGAACACAGAAAAATACTTTTTTCCCAAAAATCCCACGGGAAGGAAAAATGCGCGGACGAATCTGCGTCGCGAACCCCAGTAAAATAATAAGAACTATCTGGATCCACACAAAGCGATCCTACGCGATCCGATCGCACTTTCACTCATGCTGAGTTGGATCCTTTCGATATGCGCAATATTATTATTGCGCTATATGCGAATACATGCTTCCATATATTTAGCTACTCCTACTCTTTTTTTATGTATTTTCCCTTTTTGGTATGACTGTATTGTTCGTGTGAATAAAGATTTGTCTAATGTCTTGTTTCCATTTTCATTTTCACGTCCTAAAACAGCTGACTTTCCTGAGTTGGATCGCTCGCTTGGTATCGAAACAGTTATTAGACTCACTGTAACAGCTCATCCCAGACGTCGGTGACTCTCCAGGGCACGCCGCGCTCGGCCACGAAGCCGTTAAAGAACATGGAGTCGAGCAGGCGCTGCGTGAAGGGGCAGGCGGCGAGCCCGCGCGCGCCCGTGAACCCCGCCTTGTGGAACGCCAGCACCGGCGACGGGTGGATGCGGATTATTGTTAGACAGTGTCTAGAACAATACAGTTGTTTGAATTACGATCACGTTCAAAAACTCTTGCTTTGACGCGATTAAGTGGGACTGGTGGCATGTGGTAAAAAGTAAGAATGGGATCGTCATCATTTCAGCCGAAAACGACCAAGGCTCCTCCATAAATCGCCCCAACGACCGGTCTCAAGACTCAAGAAGCAACCCTCATCCAGTGTACTACCGCAGCTTTCACCGAGTCGTCTGACTAGCTTGTGGAGGGTCTGCCTACTCTGCGTAAGAACGGGATACTAAAAATATTGATTGTCCATTGATGTTATTTCACACGGAAATGTTAGCTCAGAAAATTAAATTTTCAAATTTTCCTTTTCGTACGTTCACTTTACCAAAGACAAGATAAAAGGTTTGTGAAAACCAGTGTAAGTAGACTTTTATTAACCTGTATCCCTGCAGCAGACTGGCCAGAGCTCGCATAAAGACGGCCCTCAGCTCTTTATCAGCTAACGCGGGGGGCGAGGCGGCAGGCGGGGGCGGGGCAAACGCCGCGTCCGCCGCCCTTAGCTCCGGCTGCAGTACCAGGGCCAGAGAACGTTGAAGAGATGTCAGTAGCTGCCCCTCAGGCCAGGGGATGTTCACGCCGGCCGGCACGCGCAGCGAGCCCACGTCCAGGTCCGCTACTATCACGTCCAGCTGGAAATTAACGGAACGCTTAGTTAAAGTAAAGTATATGCTTGTATTTTGCACCATCAGGCCTTGTAGGTTATTTTTTTTTTTAGTTGAGATGTCAGTGAAGAAAGAAAGAGTCTGCTTAGGTGAACTTAGGTCCAGCTATAGCACAGAGTTAAAGACCAATAGCGTGCCATTTCTTATGATAGCTTAGAATAATATCAATTGAAAAATTGTTTTGAAGCATGTGTTTATCGGTACTTTTGTCAATATCGAACTTCTGGGAAGAAAAGAATTGAATAATACTAAGCGGGTTGGGTGGCTCAAAAATAAAGGTATAAAACTCGATAAAGCATACTGCACGTCTTGCTTTCATAGTTCTTTTGCATTTAGCGTCAAACAAACCAGGCAACTAGTTAGTTCGACTGGTTTCTAGGTACTACATACCAGTTCGGAAACCTCCTCCTTCAAACTGGAGTTGACCCCAATAAGGAAAGGCGTGGGCGTGGCGAGCACCTCAGACAGCCCAGCAGGCAGCAGCGGTATGAACACGTGCGCGTATCGGAAGGGGAACATGAGCGCGGCCAGCGCTCGGCACGCCGCCGCCAGCCGCGCCGCCGCGAGCGACACTAGCAGCACCTTGTGCTCGCTCATCACTGCGCACCATAGCGTCACCGCGTTGTGGATGCCTGGAGATTTTAGTATAGCATACACCATTCTTCATCATACTCTTATGTGTGTCAAAAATACCCAGTAAATAGACTGTCAAGAGTTTAATATAGTTTAACCGCACTCGCACTGTAGTGTGTAAACGTGTTACTTCTTCAGAAATTATTTATCGTTGGTGAAGGGAAAGGTCGAAGCGTACACACATGTTGTAACAAAGCAGTGTACGACATTTGCCTACATCCACAACAGACAGTTTCTGAAGCAGTTAGCTTGAATAAATTTCGAAGGTGCCAGTTCTTCTCTGCTCTACCTATAGTGTCTCGTCTACCTACATGGTTTCGAGCACGACAGCTTGGACAATTATTAAAATGCACCATATTATGGTTACACAAAATTAATCTAATATCTAAGATTCAGAACAGACCGTCCAATATCGTACAGCATATTCTCAAATCAGCTATAAGCCAATCAGGGTATCTCTATTATTAATCTGTCTTTGAGACTCTCTGGCGCTCTAACATCTTCTCTGAGTTTTTGACTTTGTTTAAATAGTCACCATCTGAGCCGGAAAACGTCCACTGCTAAACATAGAGGCTTCTCTCAAAGGTCGCTACAATGATCGTGACTGATGTAAATGATATAAACGACTACTAACCTAAAAGCCTCAGCAGCATATGCACAGAAGTATGCGTGACAGGCAGCGGCGGCGCGGCGGGCGGCTGCAGGGCCTGGCGGTCGCCAGCGCCCACGCTGAACCGCACCTGCGGCCCGCCCGGGCCCGGCACCAGCACGCAGCCCACCAGGTTACCCACCAGCGTCTCCAGGGGGACGCCCAGGTTCTCCACCCACACCGTGTATATTATACCCAGGCAGTTCTGGGGACGTAGAAACGCTAGAGTTAGTCGATGCGATGATGATATTACAAAACACATTTGACTTAAATGAATGACTGTATAAAATCTGTATTGTAGACTAAAACCTTATTCAAGGAGGACCGCTATTGCGACCAGACGTAGACCAGCCGAACTGAATATATAAAAACGTTGCTGGGGATACTAGACTGACACGAGGCTAAACGAAATTGGAAAAATGTTGAGAGCCATTTCGTCCAGCAGTTGGCTGATATACTAAAGAAGCAGAAGTGTAAACTACTGCTAACCGGGCGTCACATCAATGAAATAAATTTAAGATAGATAAGTTACCGTTTTGTCTGTAAAGCTACAAAACTGCGATCTTACCCGGAATGTGTCGATGTAGTCCTGTCGAGAGACGATAACGAGGCACTTGGGGGCGTACATGATGCTGTGATGTGTGATGTTGGAGACGGGCCGTGTTGACTCGAGGGATTCCTCGTCCTGTTTAACAACGGTAAAGATGTGATTAGCGTCCTCATGCATACATAAAGTATAAGGTGAAGAAAAAAAAAAACAAGAATTATAAAGTGCGGTTGATGTCGATGATGCTAAACTTAAGATTTGATGCAAGACAAGACAATGACAAGTAGTGCTAGAATAGTCTGATTGATCTAAATGTTGGTACAATAGACGTATCATTTATTTTTAAATAATTAAATAAGTAAGTCATTCCTGATGCTAACATATTTTAATGATACCAAAGGTTAAGGTTTCCGAAAATGCAAATCTACTTACATGGAAATCATGGAATCTTATGAAAAAGGTTTAATTTCTTAGCAATTAATAAAGTCGCATAGCTTTGGCACACTACCGCCAAATTGTTCATTAGACCATGAACATTATTTACCGAGCTCCAGAACATAAACATTTCAGAATATCCGTTCCTGCAACTACATTCACTCAAGCGAAACCAAGCTACGAACCTGACGTAGGTATAGTCCTGAAAATGTTTTGCCCGTGTAATATAGACCATAAGTCTTTTAGTTAAAGTAGCAAGTGAAATTCGAAAAAGGCTTGAAATATCCTCTACCTACAATTTGTTGCAAATTTTCCCTACGGCCGACCGAGATAAAACCGGCGAAGGCCTTTAAACGGTCGAGCGAGCGGCGCCGGCGGAATTTCATTATGGCGCATAGGAAGGAAGGAACTACGCTCTTGCTACGGCACTAGGGCCATAGTGTTGTTCGCAACTTTATTCCGAGTCTGCTTTAAGAACAACAGAAACTAGCTATGTTGTTAATAAATGTACTTTTTTAATGTGATTCGAAATACGGAACCACAGTTGCGTTATAATAATTAGTTGCCTCGAAGAAATCTGTCTAAAAGTGATTCATCTGTCCATTGCAATCAATTGAAAAATTGCTAAGTTGGTTGATTGTAATAAGGAGTCTATCTATCTATCTGCGTAATAAATAGATTGCTTGATATTGTCATTCAAAGTAAACTAAGCTTAGGTCATTTTTCATCATAAACTTTTTCAGACTTGCGGCTCTAGCCCGGCTTGTCACGTCAGTCAGTGTTTCGCTTGAACCCGGCTCGCGTTTCAGGTGATTAAAAACGTGATATTACATAAACGAGCACTCCGTCTCCGCCACCGCCGGATTACGCGAGCTGTTGAAAGTCAACTCATATTTTGTAACTCTACACTTCAATCTTCAATGCGAGGCTAGGTAATGTGAGATCTGCAATCTAATAGAAGCTTGGCTTAACGTAGGTCAGTCTTTGTTGGTAGTTTACGTTCACTGCATTTGTATAGAGTTCGCAGGGGCACTATGCCAATAAATAGCTTGCTACTTCTATTTTGAATACCGTGTAACAATGGCTTTGGATTCAAATTGTACAGCAATTTGCCTATACTTTACGGATATATCATCACACACAACATCTTTTATTTTTAATTGATACAATGTAATGAAAAATGTCACTTACAAAAAATAATCAACAGTAACTCAGCAAGTTGGCAGTTTTAATTTAATTTTCTTTTCTTATCCCTAATGAAATCTTGAGTTTAGCGCTGGGAATCGCCGGATCATTTCATTAAATATTCACCGACACTGACAAGCTTAGAATTCAGTTACAACGAAACTTTATACCGTCCCGTCTTGCCTTCAAACGATGTTTAACCTTACTATATTTTATATATTCTACATAGTGTTGTTATTTCAATTTCTTAGTAGGTAACCAAAGTACAAAGTTTTTTCCCGTCAGTAACTCTAAGCGTAGAATAGAACAACAGAAACACAAACATGCTATTGTGGAAGTCAATAAAGTCAAATTGCTATAAAAATCCTTGCGACGACTGCGGAGACTCATCAATATTCCATCGCGTCCAGCCTGCGTCCGTGGCTGTACTGTTAAAATTATATTTTTGAGTGATAACTGTTGGAAAAAAATGGCGCAATGGTAAAAAATTAAAAGGGTTTATTAAAATTAGGCCGTTTGCAATAAGGCTTAAAATTTGAAAATGTTGCTGTTTGGCCCTACCTACCTACTTGTGGTTTAGATCCAATCTTAGGTACCTACTTATAAAGATAATAAGGACGTACCATGAAATGCTTAACATAATTACAAAACTATGCCTACGAAACAAAAGTCGTGTTTACAGCCTAGCTTTAGTTGTAGCCTTCAAGAATGTAAACCTAACCCGTTTGATCTGCCAAGCGTCGCGGGATTGAAATACGAGAAATCCCTTTTCAGTTGGAAATGTGTTTCTGACACATCCTTTTACTAGTTTAATAGGGTAGACGCCTGTAAGATATTAGATATCAGCGTTAGGCACTAAATTAACTTTATTAGCTTGAATTCTGATTCTTAGTCTTACAACATTGTTATGACAAAATCTATGGTAAATTACCGGTCTTCGGTTAATTTACCGGTCTTCGGTTTAGGGTACCCTAGATACTAGGACTAACTATTTAAGGGCACTGATTGTGATGTGTTTATAATAGGTTCTCAGCTAGCCTCTGTTCTGTTTTACAGAGGTAATAAACAGCCGACCACAATTTTCCACCGCAAGTGCAAAATCTATTTCAAGAGTTCTATAATCTCAAGGGTAGTTATAGTCCGTGTTATAGTTAAGCATCACTTAGCCGTTCAATAGAACGTTACCCTCCCTGCAATCTTTGCAAATGCATTATCAGTGTGTCCCTCTCTTGCCACTTCAACGTGAGAAGGATAGAAAGTGCGTCCATTCCAGCTCCAGTGGCGATCAATCATGTTCTAATCACTCGCACGTTCCGCTTTCCTTGCAGCAATAATAAATCAAGATGAAGATTAGTGCAGCATCCTATACACTTTTTTGTTATATAACTTGCAGCTGTAATTTTAGGGTAAAATAGCCAAACCTGGATTCATTCACTTTATGTCTGTCAGAGACCGAATGTCACAGCTATTGAATTTTACAAGTGTTAGTAAAAAGACATAAAAAACTCGACTAAACGTGGGTCCAGCTCTTGAGCTGGTGCCTCTGCCTAACCCTTTGGGAAATAAAAGGTGCAAGATTATGTTATGTTATGTTAGTATAAAGACTTACGAATGCAAAGGCATTTTTTTTCTTTGATACTTTAATCATGAATGTAAGCATCTCTTTACTATTCAGCCAGTAATTGGTAGCCATAGGGGCCGTCAGCGGGCACTTTAGCATTGCGTAACTATAAAGGCGGGAATCTCAATTGAAATGTTGATTGCTCAGCAGCAAGCAGCAAGCCGAGTGGCTGAATGACAGCGGCCATTGCTTGCTAATTGCGATACGTTTCTCTAGTTCGCTGAAAACTTTGTTTATTTACGTAAGATATAGCAGTAAAGACGAAAAAAAGCCAATGTAAACATAAATAAAGTTTGTTGATCAAACTATTGGACTTTGGTTATCTTTACTACTATTTAAGTAAAGAACGTAAAGAGATTTCATATTTATAAATGTAATTTTTATTTGAACATCGAACCACACAGTCTCTATCAAACAAACAGTTTGAAACAGTTGTCGGCGCACCTAATTGACCATACAGGTGATCATCGGGCTGGATTGTACCTCGGCTCGGCCAGCAGCCAGGCCATTGAAAGAGGCAAGGCAGCCAGCCTGCTGAGCTGCGTACTGTCAGATTGTATGGAGAATTGGTTAAAAGCAATTTATTTTAAAGATAAAAAAATAGTATGGAAGGGCCTAAAGAAATAAATTAAATTGGATATGATCTGTCCAATAAATACATTTTGCTACTGATTTTATTTACAATCACGACAAAAGACCTAGTATCATTATAAATCAATACATAGTATAAAATGAAGTCGATTCCCGCGTCTGTCCCTATGTATGCTTAAATCTTTAAAATTAGTCAACGGATTTTGATGCGGTCTTTTTTAATAGATATAATGATTCAAGAGGAAGGTTTATAAGTATAATACATGCACAAAAAAGTAATAGTTTAGGCGGTACGAAGTTCGCCGGGTCGACTAGTAATAGTATAAAATAAAGTCGCTTCCCACGTCTGTCCCTATATATGCTTAAATCTTTAAAACTACGCAACGGATTCTGTTGCGGTTTTTTTAATAGATAGAGTGATTCAAGAGGAAGGTTTATAAGTATAATATATGCCCAAAATACTAATAGATTAGGCGGTACGAAGTTCGCCGGGTCGACTAGTTATAAATAAAGTAAAGAAGGCTCGCTCCTGAAGTTCCTTTTTCAATCAAGCTTACTAAGAAAATGGAGCGAGTGAAGTAGGATAGGATTTCTTTATAAGCGAAGTAGTAGTAGTAAGTAGTTGGCTTATGTAATGAGGGTTTATTGTGTCTGACGTGGCTCCATCCAACCCCTTAAGTCTTGCAGTTCACGTCCCGCTCACTGTAAAGGCTCGGAATGTGTGCGGACTATAAATAGTCCCGGGTGAATTTTGAAAAGGATACGTGTGTGTGTCTGTGTATGTGTGGATGACCTAATTAACGGACGGTCGTAGTCAATGAACTGCACACAGCGATTCTAAGCCTAAGCTCAGACACCACATCCTTATGGGTGATTATCAGAAAATGGCTTAAAATGACTAATTTCTTTGGCGCATTTTTTTTTAAATATTTACTCTACAAAAAATAACATACATTGTAGACGTAGTCAAAACCTACAAAATAATGTGTTTCGCCCTAAAATTGATCGAGCCATTTCGAAGTTTTAGCGTTCTAAAATATGACTGCCAAAGAAATTAGATTCCCCCAAAGAAATTAGATTTTGCCCAAAGAAATTAGATTTTTGTCCAATGAAATTAGAGAAACTGCCAAAGATCTTAGAATTGCCCCCAAATAAATTAGAAATGTTGCCACAGAAATTATAATCGTGTTCAAAGAAATTCGTTTTAAATTTTATAACAAGCAAGTTTTTAATATCTGCAACAAACAAGTGGCAGATAATAAAAACAAAAATAGGTTTGTTTCAAATTAACTTTAATTATTGGTATTTTAAACATGCATAATCAAAATATTTGTGTTTATGTTAAATTATAAGTCTTTTCTTATGACCAGGTGTTTCCTTAAAGATAACGGCGATATTCAATATTTGATTACGCAGGCTTGTTATGTTGTCATTCCAATTAATAAAACATACTTCGTCTATTTTAAGTCTTTCTTTTTTAGTTCGTTTTTTCCTTCCTAAATTACTGTCTTGAATGTTGCTTCTCGATCAGGCGATTATAAATTTTAAGCGCATATTTCATTTTACATCTTGAAATTTTTAATAAAAATATGAGCAGAATCAACAAATATAAAAAAACTTCCATCGAAAGCCCTTGTTGGTTATGGTTTACTATATTTGTACATGAAGTTATATTTATAATACTCGACTTGACATAAGTTTTATAATTTATTTGTACTGAATCTAATTTCTTTGGATTAAAACTAATTTCTTTGGCGCAAAATGCCAAAGAAATACAACGAAATTAGGGACAAATAAATTAGAAATCTTGTAATTTTTTTTATTTAAAAAAAAAGCATTAGCGCTAATAAAACCTCTTATTGCCACGTGCATATAATTTTAATAATACAATTCACACAAAAATTGAGAATTAAATGATTGTAAATATTAAGGGGCTAAAATTGGGAAAACGGCGAGAGGAGTGTTCGTATATACGACTTTAATAACACTTAAAAATAATACAGAAAGCTATTTTTTTTTTCGTAGCTTCTCAAAAGACTGAACTACAATTATAATAGGTTTTCAAATAAAAAAACTAAAGGGTTTTCTTATAAAAAAATCGTAAAGTTCATCAAAAACTGCAAAAACAGCTTTTGCTGTTAACGATTGTTTACTAGTTTAAAAGTAAGTTGAAGCAAAACAAAAATTGTATCATAAACTAGAAAGTCTGTTCAACTTTTATATTGTAATTACAAAAATATACATGTCCATTTTCATCTAGTTTTAATTGCTAAAACTTTACTAAAATTTCGGCGGAAATTCTCCATACTAAATTGTATGGAGGGATACAACGGCCGAGCGGCCGATTCGATAAGCAGAAACGGGCGCCAGTACGCCTCCGGTCTTGAGGCGGAGCGTACGTCAGTCGTGCTTTGGCGCGCTATTACAAGACTATTTATTATTGTTTGCGCGAGGTTTGCGCAGTGAATGAGAATTCTTTTTTAGTTTGGAAAAAGTAAGTACATTTTATTATTATTATATTAATAAATTTGAGCAATAGTAGACGTCAGTTTCTGTGATTTTTTAATATCAAATAAGTATCCCTACAAATTTATATTCTGAGGGGAAAAAGAAAGCACTTATTTTCACTCATTTTAAAAACGATATCTACATAGTACAGCTCTTAAAAATATATTTTTATATTGGGTTGTTTTCTATATCTTTCTTTTTTAAATGCAAAGCAATAAACTTTTCATTATTTTTATTTATTTTACGATTTGATATGTAGGGGTCATTGACCTTAGTAGGATTACCCACACGTCACAGTGTGTATGTACCTATCAGGAAAAATAAAAACGTAGTGCTTCTATTACTCTATCGTACACCTATATAGTAATTAGTTTTTTCGCTACCTACTTTACACAATGAAACTACAATAGGTATGGACGTAGGTAGGCAATGTTTGGTTGCATAAGGGTTTCGTATGAAAAACAACTTTTAGGGGATATCTCTCAAACAAGAACAAATTTAGGTGTAAGGTACTATAAACTATAGTAATAATAACTTATTATGCAATATGCAAGCCCGACCTGACATACGCGATCCTTTATCGTTGCTCGAAATTCAACACCTCGAAAAAGGTTTTTGCACATATTTATAAAAATAATATATTGAACTTCAATTTATTTGAAAATGATGAACCTAAAAATTAATAAAAAGTTACTTTCTTTAAAAAAATTAGAGGTGGATTTAACAGAGTTCTAAATATCAATGTTATTTATTTTATTATAAAATTATATAAATAACTGCTTGCCAGTTGTGTTAAAAAAACAACCCAGTAAGATTAAAGTTAAGCTCGGAAAGTAACTTTTTATTCTATTTATAAAAAATGCAAGAATAGGTAAAAGGAAATGAACGTCTTTCTATGCTGCAAAAAAAGTTAAATATCCAAGAATGTTCTATGTACTGTTGGTTTGTCTAATAAATAAAATAAATAAGACGCCACCGCTACAAAGGTAATTTTTATTAAAATAACCAACTTAAAATATTAATTTACACGATTATTATTATCTATACCTACTGAAGATTCTTATGTATGGATTATGTTACTTTCTTGGCCAGGAATGGGCAAATTAAATAACAACAACGTTAAATCTTAGACAGGAAAATACATAAAACAGTTTATATGGGAAAATTACATTTTTATTTTTCTTTCAACCCCTCCATTTTTTCTATCTTTTCTCACCTTTTGAACCTTATGTGAACTACGACAAACATTTTGAAACTCAAATCATCTAAACGTTCTAAGTCGTTCTCAAGTTTAAGCGAGATAAACAAACCACGATTGATTTTTAAATATAAACTAGTCGACTCGGCGAACTTCGTACCGCCTAACCTATTACAATGTTATGCGTGTATTATACATTATAAACTTTCCTCTTGGACAGATGCGGGAAGCAACTTTATTTTATACTATGTACTAGAGGCTGCCCCGCGGTTTCACCCGCGCAGATTTCTCATAAACACAAAATTCCTGTTTGTTCCCGTTCCCGTGGGAATTTCGGGAAATCCCTTCTTAGTGCTCACCTACACTCCCTAAGGAACCTACATGCAAAATTTCAGCACGCTACGCCCAGTAGTTTCGGCTCTGCGTTGTCTGTCAGTCAGTCAGTCAGTCAGTAACGGAAGAGTTTTATATATATTGATTGAAGATGGTCTGTTATTTTGACCATCAAACTCTATCTATAGTCTTTTTTTTATCCAATTTTTTTTTTATTACAACAAGAAACCTTTTTGGCGGGAAACATTTTTCATAGTCAAAGAAGTCTAAAAAAAATCAATCAATGTGGCAGACAGACGTTTGTTTTATTGAAAGGTTTAATATACCTAAATTTTTGAATAATATAATGTACCTATTTAAAATTAATTCGAACAATAAATGTTCGTTATATTGAAATAGGTATTTTAATCTGTATGTGTGTATGTACTATGTATGTTTGTCCGCGATTCTTTCACGTTTGGCTGAACCAATATTGATGCCGTTTTCAGAGTAGTATTTGCTACATTCAGGACCGGGTTTAAGTGTTTAAACAAACTTTGAAAAAAGGCAGTTCTCAGTGTATGTATGTGTCAGTTTATTGAGCCGTGTGCCTTTAAAAAGAAAAAAGTATCATATTGTCACTCGTTAGCATTAATTGCGAGACTCATAATGTCATACCTACGTAATTACATTTATTTTTATCACAAACAGTAAATTAATGCAAGTAATTCTTTTATATTAATTATTAGCAACGAGTTTTCAGATGCAAGTTCCATCCCAAGCAGCACATTTGGTTGCATAAGAGCTTTGGAGCATGTCCGATTATTACTTATAGTAATAGACTTAAGCGCTATAGCGTGCTCTGGAACCCTTATGCAACCCTTATGCAGCAATTTGGGCACAATTTTATGCAACTATGAGTGCTATTGAAGCTCTATAACGGTGGCACAGAGGTGCTACTAAGGCTGCAACAACCCATTAACTCTCTTATACCGCTCCTCTAGCACTTTCTAGTGAATGAGATTGAACGAACTGTGAATGAATGATAAATAATTTACGCCAAGTGTTTGGTTTTTGTGACAAACAGATTCACAAGTAATAGAAGTTTTAAAATTCCATGGATGCTTATCGGATATCGGCGGCCATTAATTTAATATTTAGTAAGTAAGATGGTGTTATTAGGTTTTGCAGTTCGTATAAAAGCAAATTTTTAAACGCAGACAAGTTTTCTGTGAATGTTAATGATATTTTTTTGAGTAATTTTGTCGCGCTTCCGTAATTATATCAGAATGCAAAGTAAAAACAATTATAATGTAAAATATGTTCTGTTTTATCTACAAATTTTAATTAAAAACATTCTCAAATCATTGCATGTAATATGCCTGTGAGCTAATAATGCTATATCAATCCATTTTTTGTAAGAAATACGTAAAATTGTACATGGATATATTGTATATAACCTCAAAGTCAATTAAAAAAACCTAAATTTTTTAAAATAAAATGGCGTCTACAAATTACAACCTAAGCCTGCAAAAATCTCTCTAATAGCACTCTTGCAGAACTCAAAGTGCTAAGTTCTCCCTGTTTACGCCTTAGAGTGATTTTTATTACTCTTCTGTTACTAATATTCTTAAAAGTGATCCCCTTTTCCGAGTTTAAATTATTTGAGTAAGTGTTTTAGGGATCCTTGATTCTGCCATTGCCAAGTATAAGAACAAATAAAAATTATATTTACGGCATAGAGCTACAGCAATGCTAAGTATTTTCTTGTTTTAAAACACTTTACTTATTCAACCAAAGTTACAATAAAGATCAGGTATCCTTGAAAATAATTGGAAATAGTAAATATTAGTTTTTAGAAATCTGTCAAAAAAAATACTTTTTATAATTGCAAAAGTGACTAAGTATGTATGTTAGGAACTGAGTGTCCGGAGACTGCAATGAGACACCACTGGAAGCAAGCGAGGGAGGTCTGCGCAGCAGTAGAATACTAAAGAGGCTATATAAAAAAAAACTATTTGTGTATGTTTGTTACGCTTTCACGCCTAAACTGCTTAATGGATTGGGAAAGAAATGAGTAATTATTTTGCTCAGAAACACAAAACAAACATTGGATACTTTGAACCTGACACCTGTCTTTAATATTTGATCTCCAACTGGTATTAAAATTTATTATACCGACGGAACCCTCGCACATTTTTCTTTATTTAGAACAAAAATTGCGAATAACGTAGGCTGCTCAAAGGAACATTTTATTACTATTGCATTACTTATAGTAGTCCTTGCTTCTTATATAGAGCTTACAGTAATATATTTATTACCCTTATATTACTAGCAGTAGCTCTGTAGTGGATTTTGTTACTACAGGCTACAGTTATTTCTTTTATAAAGTTTACAGGCGTATAACAGCTCCAGTAGCAACTCATATGCAACCGTAAGCGTTAAAAAGTATTGCTTAACTCTGTTCTAGCGCCTGTAGTGGCAAAAGAGTTCTAAAACGAACTATTATACAGGTTAAGGTAATACTGGGTGGAACTTTTGCCACTCTTAGTAACTTTTGCAGCTATAGGCGCTTATGGAAGCTGTTATGCAACTTTAGCCTGCCACTAGAACCCTTAAATTACTCTTAAACCACTTAAAGTAATAATTTAGGCTGCAATTTCCACTAGTGTGCTAGCTGGGATATCTCCTTTTCAAATATTCAGCTATCTTCTAACATAATAATGACAGGTATAAAGATAAACATACAACCAGTACTTAGGGACACGTAAAAAGTATCGATACTTTGCGGTATCGAGTACATTTCCATTCCTATCCTTACTTTGTACTCAATACTGTGCTTACGATACTTTTAATCAATGAGTACATAGATTTTGGCAGGTATGGCATCATATCGAATGAACTGAAATGAATTCCCATATAAAACTAGCGACAATAAAGGTTCTGCAAACGATCAAATTTGTTTGACAAACACGTTTTCATATAATATTGTTTGACAAACTTCAAACACATCTTTTTTATATTACCCCACGATTAATTTTTTTGACATACGTAAAATTTTCCAAAAAAAAAATAAGTTAAACGGACACTTACACGGCTTCCGGCTATTTTTCATCGTTAAAGGAAAGCCAACTTGTTTTATTTTTTGAAGAACTTTCTTTTATTGTATTAAACTTGTGTGCCTAGCCTAAGTAAGAACTGGCCCTAAGAAAAGTGCTTCGGGGTATCGATACTTTTGTATCTTGTTTTTTTTTTTTTAACAACTTTTCCAATTATTGTATTAAATTTGTGTGCCTACCAAACGTAAGAAAAGTAAGTACTATAGGACCTCAGAGAAGTACACGATAGATACATTGAAGAATTGATACTTTTGTTTTGATACTACTCATTATGAGTACAGTATCGATACTTTCTATTCTTTACCATATATTATATGAAATAGTTTTAGGTTTTGTAACAGTTTTTTTAGCGTATTTATTGCTAGTGCTACCTGCACATAACACAAATAAATTTCGTGGATAATTTAATGAGTGGCTTTCAATTTGACATATAAAAAAAATAAGTTTTATTACACCGCTATGGTATGGCGCTTTGCAAAAGTCAACAGGTCAAGTTGAAATGAATCATTAAAAGAAAAAAAGAAAATTGAAACTCGTCACGCGTCAGTCAGATAGTTATTTTTGTTTTAAACTTTTTAAGTTAATTTGAACTGATTTTAATTACTATCCTATGTCTTTTACTTTAGACAACGCAATCTACGGGCGTATTATGAGACTTATTTTTGCTTTTTAATGACACAATGAAAACCCCTCATTAATTCATATTTGTTTTTTACAGAAATCAGAATCTTCCATCCCCCCGCTGATAAGAATTTATCACACCTTTATGAGGCATACTGCAGTTTATAATGTAAAACTGGAGTAGACGAGTGGAGTCGTCATGTCATTACGATAAATTTGAAATCTTTTGTAATTTAGGGGATATTGTTATTATATTTTATTGTAGTTAAAATTTTAAATTAATAAAATATTTACGTGTGAGTATTTACTTAAATGAAATATATTTACCTATGTTGAGAAATTCAGTCCTTTAACAAATAAAAAAAAAACCTAAAAGCTGAATATATTAAAATCACTCTCAAAGCCTAAAAATCAAGTAAAATCGACAATTTTTTATTTGTGGCAATAATTGTTTTCTATCTTATACCAGTTGTAATTAATTAAAAATATACAAAAAAAAATATAATATTGAAATGCGACTTTAATTTTTACCTTTAATGTAATCAAAAAGTCATAACCAACTTTTTGTATTTTTGCAGTGTTGAACTCTGACCGACAATCTTTTTTAACCGACTTCATTAGTTAAAATAAACATACTTTACCTTTTATTTAGTAAATAATAAGTAGGTAAGATATTTAGTTAGATAGTTAAAGTTCTAAACAATTTTTTTAATGTTTCTAATAAAGTATGTTTAAGTACTCAACAATAAACAATTTGTACTAAAATAAAACCTATTAGGCAGTAAAAAAATTATTTAACATCGATAAATCATATTATTTCGTAATCACAATTCAATAAACCCATAAATCATAGTAACGATACACCCAAGTTAATTCGCGCGAAAAATCAGATTTAAATATTGCGCCAAGAAATGTTCGCAACTCGGCCGCGTAACATTTAGCGCTAGGGTCGCGCGAAATCGGCGTTCAAATAAAAGAGGCCTCAGCCTTAACATAAAAAGGGATATCGAAGAAATTAGACACTTACTGGACCAAAGTCCACAGGTGAGATGAAAATAAATTTTAATTTGTTGCCGTGATACCCGAGGCAACTCTGCTTCCAGTATTTGTTGGCGGGGGACTAGCTAGAGCGGGGAGTGGTCAATAGACAGAGGTGCGTCTCGTTAAAGCAGTGTAAGATCAATGGTTTTGTCGCGCCAAAGAAATTAGAATTTTTTGACGGACAGAACTTTTTGTGGTCGTAAGCCAAAAATCCTAGTAAATAATTAACCAAAATTAAATCACAATTTCCTCAGATGTATTTATAATGTAATACATTTATATAGCATTTGTAATTTGTTATTTCGGTCATTTAGAAATATCAGAAATAAAAAAGTAAGTTATGGACGCGCCAAAGAACTTAGAATTTTCATCTTCAAAAAAACATTGTGAAAATCCTGTAATATATTGTACTGAATTATGTGATGCTCTAAGAACCTACCGACTTACTTATTGTACAAAAAAAAAACAGTATTCAAAAGACAACAGTTATAGAGATATAAGCTTGGACAGACCTAAAACTCGGTTCCTGATAATCACCCTTATACAGGATTATAATATAATGTTTCAATCAAACTTCAACATACCCCGTAAAAAAATATCAACGAATAACATTGACATTGAGAGTTTTATCTTCGTTGATTGGTTCCTACCTAAGATAATGTCAAAATTCAATCCGTAATCAATTTCTATACCATTTTAATTTAGCATATCCTTTTTATTTCCCTTATCTACGAAGCCCTGCAAGCATCAACAATGTAACTGCGAGGTCGGCATGCCAATCGCTCATAACAATAAACATTCTTCAAGCAGACTCAACTCAGAGCTGTAAACAGTTAACGGCCCGAAAACCAGAACCCAGGAAGTTTGAATAGAGATATACACACAACATAAGAACTATTCACGGCTCTAAAGTGAGCACATAACTAAGATTGAAGTAGAAAGAAAGTAGTAGTAGATGAAGAAGAAGCGATTCGATCCCCGTAGGGTTCTGATTCAAAAGCCAGGCAGATGCATGGTGTGTCACAGGTGGCATGGTGTGTAGCATGATGCAGCTAATTATAGTAGAGAACCGTGTGTTTAGTACCGCAAACTCATATTGACTCAGTCAAGACGAAAAGTGTCCCATTATTGATGCATATTTAAACAAATATCATAATAATTGTTTTACATTCAACAGTTTTATAAATAAAAACTATTAAAATACAGTACTTACTTACATTTATTTTTACCCAAGGCAATGAATCTATAAGAAACCACAACGGAAACACGAACAGACAGCCAGAGATAAACAACCCCGTAAATAGATGGATTCTAATAACTCCTCGTAAAACACGTAGCCTCTCAACTCAAAGCATCTCTCTTTAAAATATTATTTTTTACAATCGACATGGTATATTGATATTGATTCATGTTTCATTCGCTTCATAATTAAAACACAAAAGGTTATTAAATAACCTTTTCTAAAATTTGACAAGAATAAGATTCGTCAGCTAGTTTCAGATAGAAGCTTTGCGCTTTCACAACACCATAACAACGATCAGCTAAATATTCTTGCCAATCTGCGCGCGTTAAATCAATTGAACCACGTGTTGGCTGGATCGAATTAAATCACGCTCGTAATACTCTCATACACTGCACTCAACTTGTGTGAGATCTCTACATTTAGAAGAAATTTATTGAGGTTTTTTGAAACCTACATCATAACTTAACAAGAGCACTGTAAATCATCAGTCTTAAGGGGCGAAACGGTGCGAAACTAGCGCCACTTTGATAAATAATATATCTTCTAAACCATTGCCGAAATCAAAAATATGCGCCTTTGACTCCCTAGACAATCTTGCTTAGAATTTTTAAGGCCTTGTTGTGTTGCTTTTAGGTTCAAAATCAAAGACACTTTAAAAAAGACTTTTTTTATTTTGATTTTGGACATAAAAAAAGCAAAAAAGAAAATAATAAGGAAGAGGTAAGTAATTTTGCTTCCTGTTAAAGATTATTCAAGCTGCAAAAATAAATCGATACAGTATATTGCAGTGCATGAAGTGCATCCTAACTGTACAACGGGTCCATCTGTTAGCCGCCACGGAATGCCACCAGTTAATAGGTCATGCATTCAATATTTTCCGCTCCACCACAATAGAGCACTGATCTCCGGCAATTAGGAGTTGTACAGATGTTTCTTGTGCCTATGATCTCTTGTACAGAGATCAGCTTGATCGGTTTTGGGATCTTAAAAGGGTCATAGAGCGCCGCTATGTGTATTTTTTTAGTTTAATAATAATTGAGATACGTGTAGCTAACATAAGGCACGAAGTTTCTGAACTGAAAAGCGTATGAATTATAATTTTTTGTTATTCAGAGGTTGTAAAATATTGCGCAGTCAAAACATAACATACATCATGCAGCATGAGGATAATAATCATTATAAATAATATCAAATTAATCATACTCTTACACCCAACATAGTAAGCGGGCCCGAGTAACTTGAACACATAATTATAGTCGCAAAAACTTATAGCTTACAAAAAAAAAACTCGATTACATCATGTAGTAATAAAATTAATTTTACGAGTACCAACTGGTGCATTAACAAAAACAAGTTAGTGTTTGTGAGCAGAGTAGGCGTGTTGCTTTGAAAAGTAAAGTAAGTAAAGTATCGGCATAGATAATCACATAGGTATTTATAAACTTATGATGAGTTTGAAGATCTGTAATTAGTTACCGTATACTGTTGTTATGCACATTATAATACTTTTAAATTATTAATATTGTATTTTCTATAAATGTCTGCTCTACATTAAATCAACGGTTTTTTTTAATTTAAACTCTGTATTCTGTATTCGACGATGCGTGTCATTATTATAAGTTGGGTGCTTTTGATTTATTGTAGACGTAGACACTTATCATTGACAAAATGTTTGAAATACCATAGTGGTAATTTTGATAGATCTATATTTCTTGAGTTTATTAGAGGTAAGTTTATAAAAACCAATCTAGAAATTTCTCACAACAATCAGTTCGACATTATTTAGCCGGCAAATCACACCGGAAACGGATAGGGGCTCTACGGTCTGATAGGCGCCCTTTTCTTTCTCCTTAAATGCTCTTACTTTTTTAACTTGTTATACATAAGTAATTTTAATTTGTTCAAAATACAAAAAGGCTCCTGATTTTGTTAATATCTAAAGTTCGAAGAAAATATGTAGAATATATCGAGTATTAGTAAGAAATCGTATCTTACAGTCATACTACACATGATTACCTACTGGAGAGAGTAAATGGCCGGCGCTGACTGGCGGCACGGTACGGCAGATGATTTAGTTTCGAGAATCGTCGAGAATAGTAATTCTGTGTCATGGCGAGGGATTCCGCAGCATAGATAGTAGATATTATAAGATTCAAAGTTCTAAATCAGAAACAAACCATCTGCAGTGCCGCTAGTCAGCGTCGGCCTTAAGAGCCAGTTTACAGCGATGCTAGCGCCATTCGCGAAAAAAAAAACTTCTAAACTAAGGCAAATATCAAAAATGTGGCACAGTATGACACGAGATAATGTAGCCTAGTATTTTTAGGGCAACGTTGTATAGCTTTTAAGTTAAATACAAAAGAAAGCTACAAAGTGTTGCTAAAAGTGGTCACTTTTAGCAACAATCTGTGGATAATTTTGTTCTTTTTAGTTAGGACTACTTTACTGTGCTCAAAAAATACTAAGCAAGATTATCTAGTGTAATACTGTGCCACATTTTTGATTATTGCCTTAGTTTAGAAGATATAATTAATTTTCGAGAATGGCGCTAGCATCGCTGTAAACTGGCTCTTAAATCAATAAAAAGTAACAATTGCTGACCCACTAACATCGGGCTACCACGTAATGATTGAATCATAAGCAACACAAAGCAATGTGAACTTTGTTAGAGATATTCCACTTTGATAACGTGAAATGATTCATCTTTCGAGAGACAAATTAATGAATGGACAAACGGATGGGGGGAGGCGTTGATAGACCCAATGTCGTATCTTTATGTATATTATAAAAATAAGCTCCAATCTGTACCTACTTATGTACATTCCGATACCATAATCTTTGAAAGCAATGCGTACAATGACTCACAGTTTATCAAATAAAGGGAACTCTGACCGACCAGAGTAGACAAACTCTTATTGACCTACTCGGTATAGAGCCACCAGGGTTCACGCTACCCTAGTGAATAACTCACGACAGAGTTCATGATAAACTGGATTATAATGTATTGGTATTGGTACTGGATTTATGATCCTTAGTGAACTCATAAAATTTGTCTACAAATAATGTTGTGTCGAGTAAATGCCCGCACGCCCGCACATGAGTGGCGGTCAATTAAAAATAGACTATGTTTTGTATTGTTTAGTAAGTACACTTTACTCTAAGAAAGTGATCCACACACAAATATAATACAGTATATTGTCTCCAAACTTTGTTTTGCCGACCAAGTTCCAATCAAAAGTTGTAAGTTGTATGTAATCAGATAGTAAAAAATCACTTAACTGTTTTACTTAATACAGATAAGTTTATGATAACAAGATAACGTTCCTGATTAAACAAGTGCAAGTGTTTAACTGGCAACAATAAAATAACAGTTAATTAAAAAACAAACCAGTTAAAGGCTCAGATTGTCTAGCAAATTTTAATGAAATACAAACACTCATGCTATTGTTTTCGTTAAATCTCTTGCATAATACAGACAGACAGAATGCACATGACACTGGTATACGTAACGTAAACAAAGTGCGCAAGGGCAAGAAGCGTCAGGTGCGGCGGCGCGGCGGCGGCGGCCAAGCGCAAAGCAGGTGACTCCAGGAGACAGACCTCTTTGGACCTAGTCCATAGTAAATAGCGGAAGCGAGAGCTGAGGCGGGCGGGAAAACCATAAAATGACGAAAGCTGTCTGAATTAAGTATAGAGAAATCACTACTAAACAGCGAAACCGAATGAGTTAATTAACTGCATTAAGATAAATTTGACACGTCGTAACTTTAGCTTCCTCATTTTGACTTATCCAAGCTTGGGAATTTTTGCCAGTAACTATGAAATGTAGCAAAAAAAAAATATTTCGTGAGACATAGCAAAATAAGGTTTAAACATTACATTAAACATGTGAAAGATATCATGATGGCGCTGATTACGAAAAAGGATACATTCCATCCATTATAGCTTCAGCTTATCTTATCTAGCCAAACGGATCTAATATTAAAATCGCTTATCGGTCATCTTATCGCTGTGTGCACAGTAAGAAGTTTCGTTTTACTAGTCACGCTCTCCTGCCTCGTAATGCGAGTGGTGTAGTAGGTGCTATTATTTTATGCATTAGAGGAAAAGGGCGGATGCGTTTCTTTTTTTTTATCGATAACGTGTTTTTGGGTCTGGTGAGGTAATTATTACAAAGCTCTGATGGTGACACTTTGGAGAAATATGCTAAGCTAGATAAATATGCAATTTAATCAAAGCAATTGATAATACACTTAGTTTTTCTTCTAAACCCCTAAATATAGAATAATAGGTGGTAAATACAGACACCATATTAAACTCGGTGGGAACATCGAATCTTACAAGGATTAAATCAATACATAGTATAAAACAAAGTCACTTCCCACGTCTGTCCCTATGTATGCTAAAATCTTTAAAACAGCGCAACGGATTTTGATGCGGTTTTTTTATAGATAGAGTGATTCAAGAGGAAGGTTTATAAGTGTAGTACATGCACAAAATACTTATAGGTTAGGCGGTACGAAGTTCGCCGGGTCGATTAGTTCACTTTAAAATGTAATCGTGAAATAAGTTTTTTTTATTAATCATACTAAACTAAAGCATGTAGCTTCTCAAATTCCGCCAAACAAAACCTCTTTGTTCGCGAGGCGCCACGCTCCGGCGCTCGTGGCATGAATGTTCCCAATTGCGCCTTACACAAAGGAATTGCCAAATTTCTAAGCTACTTTAGTAGAAAGATTGTTGGTTAACACAATTATAAAGGTGAAAATAATACGAAGAATAGTATAGTTTTTTTCCCTTTAGATACAATTTAATTATTTTTTTTACTTAAGTACATTAAGTACATTCCTTTGACTTTTTTAGGTTTTTATTATCATCATCACCATTATCATGTTCAGAGATTTATATTGTGCACAAATAAAATAATCAAAGGAAAAAAATGTATTCCATTCTTCTTAGCACGCATTTTAAAAACTTTGGCGTTCCAAAGCAAAGGTCTCCTCGAGGCAGCGAATACCTTTGTTGAATATAAATTTCCAAACAAAACGGAAACCTGTGAAGATCATATATCATATTATTTAATGCTACGGCATATCAATGAAACCCAATTGCACTTGTAAAACAAGTCCAGTACGAGTCACGCGTCAAGCTTCGCTTTAATTAATGCCTATGCTTTTGTATATAAACTTAATTCACAATGTAACTTTTTAAACTTCGTGCATTGTAGGGGCTGACTCTTAAGGGTAAGAAGTAGTTATTTAGTTTGATAGGTCTATACGTTTTAGTAAGTAACCATGCATGATTTGCTTTTAGTCGTCGGTAGGAGTTCGACATAATCTGTTCGCTCCTCCAGGCAGTGCGGATTTACACAAGTCCTAAGTCAACAAAATTGATTGATTTAAAACAAGGCCAAGCAGAAATAATTCTCTAAAAAGGGCTTGTTAAAAATAGCCTGAATGGCTCCAATTAAAACAAAAAGGTTACAAAAGTTCTAAGTCCCGCTTTATTTTAAAACTAAAGTTTAAACAATTCGAGACAAACGGGTTCAAACAAAGAGCAAAATATTCGTTTGATATCAAAGAACGAGCAGACGGAGATTCTAGAACACTTGACACAAAGCGCTCTGCTTTAGAAGAAATGAAAACGACTCGTCAAGACGTCATGGACAAGGGAACGTATGAACTAGAAAGAAGACTTTTACAAAGATTTCAAAGTGCGAACTATGTGCGAAATACGACGTCTAACCCACTTTAGTCCGTCCTTAAAGCTCTCTTTAATGCCATAAAAGAAAAATATTGTTCGCAATAAGTACTCGCAATCAAGAAAGAGTATTTAGAAAGTCTGACACGCATGTCTTTGCCATTTTATTATAGTCGTTATCAACTTTTTGTGTTTTACTATCAACAAATTGTCGTTTGTCCTTGCGTTCAAAAAGGACACAACCCTCATTTTGCAGAGATAAGGCGACGTTCGTGCGCCGTGAATCGTGATACAGAAATATAAAATTATTTATTAACAAACTGCTAGAAGGCACACGTTTACTCAAACAAATGTTTCGACCAAAAGTAGACCAAAATGAAAGAAAGAGACTCATACTGCACTTCAATACTATTCAATAACTCTATATTTTATTCATTAAAACATTACATTTTATTGCAAGGGGCAGAGACGAGGGTACTCTTTTATTGATATAAACCCAATATAAAGTAGTAAGTGTACATGGTCGGGGTAAAATAGAAAAATGCAGTTTGATTGTTTATTCATATTTTAAATAATAATGCTGAGCTATGGAATAAGGGACGATTACAAAACAATACAAACATCAAGACTCATCCCTCACTCAATAACTCTCGAGTAAATCAATAAAATCCCATTCGATTACGGCTTAAATTTAACGAAAGTTTGTAATTTTGTATGTATTTCGATAATTTCAGTTTGAATTATTTTTGTACGGTAGAAAAAGTTTTATAATGTGTAAAGTCCAACTCTACCAGTAACCTATTAAAGGAAATCTTCAATAAAATACCTAATCAAATGCATTAGACAGAAATTTTGTAAAATTTACTGCGAGCACGTCCTTGAACTTGCAAACATCACGCAGCTCATTCAGAAATGAAACGGTGACATCCTACGGATTGACGCCTTCGCTTATACTTACAAAAATACGAGAGACTTTAACAGTATGAGTAACTATGACTTTACTGAAGTTCATCCAGTCTTATGTATCTCTGACCCATATTTAAAACTACCTACATCACAGTTCAGGACTTACTTCAAAATTTCAACTGCCTAGCTTGATCATCTTGCCGGATATTCACTGTACTTATTGTTGTTACCTAGCGTCTAACGTAGCCTATTATTTAACCCAATAACAGCAGAGAACTATACAATGGAATAAAAGAACAATTACCCTATATACACTGAACTGGCAGATTTTTCATCTTTTTCCGTCTTTTAAATAACAATGAGTCAGCAGCATTCTAGGGGTCCGTCCCGAGAGCAAGGCAAAAGAAAACGAGTAATAACTTGTCCATTAGAAGCGACAGGGTAAAACAAATCGGCCACTAGAATTTCTTCGGTTTTTCGATTCATATTCTTAAATTGAATGTATTATGTTTCTATAGAAAGGCATTCAAATGTCAAAAGAGATCAAAAGTTCGACAAATGGTCGGTCATGCTACCAGGGCAGATAAACAGAAGTGTAAAGAGTTATAAACTGACCTCGTCTGCAGGCTTCGTGGGAGTAATGGCGACGGTCTCGTTGAAGCAGAGACAGGCGCAGTAGTGCCGGTCCGCGTCCACGTCCGTCAGGACCGACACGTAGAACCGCGGCTCCGACCGCTCTGTCGACAGGGCCCATCCTTGTGGCTGGCAGAACTGGGGAAGACATCCTATTTAATATTTATGCATTTTGCAACGTGTGGTGGCGGCACAGAATACCACTAACCCATCTTGTAAAAGGCGACTAATGAAACAGCTGAAGAATGGGCAGCGTTCTTAGATGATAACTTGAAAAGCCATACTGCAATTACCAACCAGACTGCCAATCGTGGCGATTATGGTACTCCTTCCAAAATTTTAGCCCTGGTGGCGATCTGAGTGGGGAAGGCCTATGTTTAACAGTCTCTCTATGACCGGTCCAATAAGACAAGATTAAAAATATTGTATGAAGAAATTTGGTGTTCAGTTTTTAAATGCACGCTTTATTCTAAAATTCGATAAGTCTCAATAGTGATTCTTGTATTATTGATCATGGTAAGAAAGTTATTGCATGATTGCGCCTATGTTTAGTTCCGAAAAGCGATTCCATGTATGACATCATCGGTCGACCGCCCGACATGCATCGGTCGGTGCAAATTGGACCACGAGGAATGCATGAATTACTGAATTACTCACTCAATACAAGTGCAAAGCGATTCAAAGGTTATTTCAACAATCAGCGCGTTTGTTTCCGTATTTCAAAAACATATTGTCAGAATATTTAAAAAAAAACTGCTCTGCTTGTGGAACGGAGCTAACTAACATTTTCCTCAAAATAATAGTTTAACGTTTTGCTTGCTTAGTTAGCTTAGATTAGCAGTAACATTGCTGAAAGAAAAAGAGCAGGCTCTGCTATTTATTAAGACAAGGCAGACGGACCGTTTTAAAAACATCCATAAGAAGTAAAGTCATATATTATTGACTGCAAAGACATACCCATTCTATACCCTCGTGGAACGGTGTGTCGGGCCAGTTGGTCTCCGGGAATCGCTGTAGGATGACGCCGCTGCTCAGGCCACTTCCTGGCAACAGAAAAGTTATAATATAAACTGACTGACATTGAATATAATAACTCTCCATCACACAGAGCCCTTATCTACAATCTAGGGTGCCCGAAACATAGACGTAGGACTACTTACTAACATACGTTCTCAGACCCAAGAATCGATCATAAATATTGTTCGCCCTCGCCGGAAATCGAACTAGGACATTCAAGTTACTGATAGAACTGAACCACAGAGGTTGAATTTTTTTAGAGTTTCATGAATGTTTTCATAAAATCTACGACCAAAAATACATTACTCTGTATTTCAACTAAATCTTATTAGGATTTAAAATTTATGAATTAGCAGAGACTATCATTTTTGTACTCTTTTTTTTTTTTGAAGCGACAGGATGGGATGGTTATCATAATTTTTAATCAAAACTTCCCTGCGTGCTTCCAGAGAAACACATTTACGTCTTGTTCATTAAGTACTAAACGATTTTCTTAATGTTTAAACATTAATTAAGTACTCGGTTTATTGTAAAGATTTCTTGGCTACTTGGTTGGTATGATTTAATAAAGAATTTTGAACTCAAGGCCAACACAATCAGCTTAGAAGGTTGATGGACCGGTTAGATGCGTGATCGGTTCACTTTTTACACACACGATGATGGTTAGGTGCATGCAATGCACTTTTAAGGAATAATTCAGGTATTTTACGTTCTCTAGACAGTTTTAGGCTGACATTCACAGACAGACATGTTTATGTGCTCATTATTTCACATAATGAGCACATAAACATGAGTTTTTTGTAGTTGTATGACATAATCTCTTTGACCACGTTAAAAGTTCATGGACATATAGGTTTAATTAAAATAGTGTTGGGTCTTTAGTTGGTTGGCAAGATTTGATAGGTTTTTAAATATTAAATGCAAAACTGAATTATTTCAGATAAGCAACTTGAGATTATTGAAAACCTAACCAATATAAAAATGCGACATTGGCTAGCAGGGCAGCTTGCTACTAAAAGTACTCTAAAATAATAGGGTGATATGATTTAGAACAATGTTGTTGAAATTTGCTGGGCTATACTATTGGTTCATAGCCCGTATTTTTATTTAAGTACAGAGGGGCTTGTTAATCCAGAGAGGCAAAAACAAGCAACTCTTTCCAGTATATTAAGGCATCTGGATTATAGGTAGTTTATGTTTAACCAGTTTTTTTTTTTTACATGGCATTATATGATATAACATTTTTTTTGCACTTTAAGTACACTGGCGGTCAAGGTCAGACGGGGTAAAACTCACAGTTTTTCTGTATTGCAAAATAGCTTTTGATCCTTAGTAGTATAATTTAGGGTGTCCTAGACCGCCACTGTACCAAACCTAAATGTAAATGTACATTTTAAATATCAATTTCAACTAAGTATCTGGATCAAAATACTGTTGAGATAATTTCACAGACAGACAAATAGCCACCCAAAACACAGTCATGTGGATTTTAAGTATGGAGCCCCCTTAAAATATGTTGCAGTTTATCCTTAATCTACTTTATAATATATTTAATACAAAAGTATCTAAGAATAAGAATAGAATAAACTTTATTTACCAAAACCATCAAAATTACAACGATAAAATGAAGACATATTAAATACAACTTGCAAAGGGACATATTATAAACAAAATAAAATAAAGTAGGTAACTAGATAGCAAGATGCATGCCTACAGGCAATCATCATTCGGGCCCTGCGCCTATCTCTGTCTGTCTGTCTGTCTTACTTTCGTAACTAAACTACGAGCCTGAATGAAAGGCCAAAAATTTTATACCAAAGATTCCACAGGAACAGACAATTCAGATGTCTGTTACAAGGAAAATTGCATTAACCACACTAGTTATTTGACGTAAAGATCTTGAAATGGAGCATCACATTTTTTGTAGCACTTTTCCAATATAAATTAAGTATTAAAAGTAAAAATATTTACCCACATTCTAAAAACATTATTTGAATAAAAATTAAATTAATATTATTATAAAATTAAAATTTATTGATTATGCATATTTTAACAAAGCTAAGAAAACTTCTGGAAGTAAGTAGGTACCAAGACAATTTTGTCTCTACGGCAGGCAGAAGTATCAAGAGGTAGGATGACCAAGATACCAAGATACTCACTCTCTTTCTCGTGGTCGAATCCCACTACCACGAAATAGTCCACGAGTCTGGACATTGCAATCCTACGGCAACATCAGACCACTAACGCCACAAAAACACGAACTTGTAATCGAATTACCACATCTCACGAACATTTTTCATAAACTTGTTGCAACCACATAGTTTCACAGATTTCCACTTTGCTATTTCCAATTAGAATTCGTAGCACAAATTGCCGGGATTTGGTAGTCTCGCGAGTTGTAAACAAATTTTAGATGTGCACTCAATCAAATGTATAATACCAAACAGAAAGTAAGAAATCTAAAATAAAATACCTAGGTTAGAATAACTTTGTGCAACGACGCGTGACACTCTCAATAACTGCTCTTTCTACACATTGGATAACTTAATCCGATAAACCACACTTTATAGTACATAATTATTATTGAGTGCTAAATTTATAAAGATTTTGCAAAGAACAGAGCGACTGACGGACGACCCAAAACTTCACTTCACTTCACATCACATCACAGACCAACTAGAGATTCACATTCACATCACAAAAACTAGATAGGTACTAGGGATGGGATTTGGGATGTTCTCGAGCCATGTGCTATGTCTGCCTGGGCCTGAGAGGCATGCCATGTGGAGTGTTTGAGTTGTTATGTGGCAAAGACCATGTCTTCCTTGCAAAATTAACAATGTAATGTTGTTGTATTTGTACATGTAATGAGGGGTTTTCAAAGTGGCAGAAAAAAAGAAAAAAAGTTTCATAATACGCCAGTAGATGGCGGTGTCTAAAGCAATATAAGAGAAATGGGAGATCGTATATTGACTGAATCTTTGGATTGGATCATTTTCTGCTAAGTATAAATCTTAATTTCACCTACTCCGTCACTGCCTCAGTTAAATTTTAATTTTTATGTTTCATTTTGAGCTATTGAATCATTCATTTCAGCTTGACCTATTGCTCCTGGCAGAGCGCCATCTGGTAGCAGCTTAATAAAACTTGTTTTTTCCTTCTGAGCTGTCAAATTGAAAACCTCTCATTGCGTGCTTACATTAAACCGTCAAACCAAACGAATTAATATAGTCGCTTTATAAAAAATTACTGTTTTTTCCTTATCAAATTATTTTTTCCGTTATGTTTATTCATGCTTACTGCCTGAAGACATCTCATCTTGGCCATATTATCGAAGCTCCATGCTGCATTTATTTTGACCACTTACATTTATCATTTGGTTAATTCATATCTTTATATTTACAATCTGAAAATGATAACCTTTCATACCAAAAAGGATATAACATCCAGGATATTTATTTGCTATCATAAGAAACATACTAATATTACTAATATTAACATGTGACGAAACAAAAAGAAAATTATTGTAAACTAGCTGACCCGGCGAACTTATCGCCTCACGCCCGTTCCGCGCCTTACAATTTGTATGGGAACAATATATTGTTATTTTTACCATCTTCCTCTTAATTTTTTCATATTTTCTCAGTTTTTGAACCTTCCCTGGACTGTTACGAACATTTTAAAACCAAAATCAGCTCAATTGGCCCGACTGTTCTCGAGTTTTAGCGAGACTAACGAACCACGATTCATTTTTATATACTGAATGTTTCTGACAAGGCGGTAATAAATCAAAGGAGGAAATATGCTCACCATAACAAACAACTTTCCCAAAGCAATATGGGTCAAAATCTCAAAAAAAAATAACAGCTGTTCCATACATTGGTTCGATCAGCTGACGGGGTCAATGTACAGGATGGCTGGTTTTTGTTTTGAGATTTCGACCCATGTTGCTTTGGGAAAGTTGTTAGGTATAGTGAGAAGAATCCCTCATTTGATTTATTAGCGCCTTGACAGAAACATCCTGTATATAGTAGATCAAGCTGATGCCAAATAATGTCTTTAGCATGGATTTTAGAAAAAAAAACAGTGCACATCACTTGAATAATTTTCTACAAATTTCTTTTGTGTTGCCCGATATAATACCAAAAAACTACAGTATTAGAATACAGTAGGTAATTTATACATAAATGAAGCCAAGCAGCTTATTTCTACTTCTACTTTGTCTATGACATTTTCTATTTCACTTTTTCACGTGATAGATCGCATTGGAGTAAGCAGGACGCAGGTCACGCAGGACAAAATTAAAATAAAACAAACAACACAACACACAACAAAAATATCATATCAGCTGTTTTGCAGTGTTTTGTTGTGAGCTTTGTTTGGATGATTAGGTTTTGATTTTCTTTCTGCTATATTAATATATTTTCAAGCTGAAAATATGCCTGAAACGGACGACCATCCAAATCGACAACCTGTGCCTGGCTTGCAGCAAAAAAAGGTTTTCAAAATAATAGTGCTGGGAGACTCTAATGTTGGTAAAACATGTCTCACCTACAGATTCTGTGAGGGACATTTTCTGGATAAATCTGAAGCCACAATAGGCGTAGACTTCCGAGAGAGGACTGTAAGAATTAACAACGAGGAGATCAAGGTATGTCTCCTATTATATTAGCATTGAGTTTGATATTTTGTTGTAAAGTGTGAGTTATCTTCTTCTACTAATCTACTATCTATCTACATAAACCGTATAATATATAAAAACAAACCGTGGTTCGTTACGTCTCGCTAAAACTCGAGAACCGATTTAGCTGATATTGGTTTTGAAATGTTTGTATTAGCCCAGGGAAGGTTTAAACAGTGAGAAAACATAGAAAAATGGAGGGGAAACAAACAAACAACAATTTCATTCTCCATACAGAATGTTCTATTACTGTTCCACCTATTTTCCTTTCAAAAGATTGATTGATTTTAAGTTGTTTTTAAAAAAAATCCCTCTTTATATTGCAATCAAGTAAAGTAAAGTAAGTAAAGTAAAAAATGATTTATTCAATACAGGATACAAGATATCGCTTATTGAAAGTCAATTAGATTAATCTAATTAATACAAGGGCAATACAATACCTTCAATACATTACAGTTGCAGCTGTGGGACACAGCAGGCCAAGAGCGCTTCAGGAAGTCCATGGTGCAGCACTACTACAGGAACGTCCATGCTGTTGTCATTGTTTATGACGTCTCTAAACCTGAAACTTTTTATGTGAGTTGATTAATAAGTATTTTTTCCAATTTATGATAATATTGATCAGGATAATTAACTAAATTTGCAGTTAAAATACTTACTTTCGTCTTTCATTCTATAATTTTAGCTATCAATTAAATATTATCATCTTAGCAGTAAGACATCCACTGCTAGACATAAGCCACCAAAAATCTCCATTCTTGAGAGACCCTCATCCAGGGTACTCAGTAACCTTCACCAGGTCAAATGGTCTTGTGGGGATACTCATATACTTTTTGGTGCCAGCAACCATCTTTTCTTTGAGTTACGTGCGCTGCCAAGCCAATTTCTACTAAAGTTTCACGATTCAATATGCTATGTGCATTTCCATTGTCGTTAAAGTAACTTTTGAGCTTTCAAATTCTTTAGTGAAAATAATAGTATAAGCCTCCTATGCCACTGGGCTACAGACAAGTTACGGTAATCTGTATATTTCAGTCAGTATCAAGCTGGATGCAGGAGGTGGAGTCTCACGGGCTGCTGGCGGCGCCGCGCGTGCTGGTCGGCAACAAGTGCGACCGCGGGTCCGCCGAGGCCCGGCACGCCACGGCCTGTGCGCCCCGCTTAGCTGACAAGTACAAAATGCCGGTGAGTTTACTTTATAAAGGAGGTATTGTGACCAGCGATTACGTGAATGCACCCAGCATTCACGTAATCGCTGGTAACAAGTGCTTTTCGGCGCTGGTTCGAAAAATGAAAATACCTGCGCGGACATAGACGCTTGTTCCAGCCAGCGGGAATGTCTGCGGAGGTAATTCTTATAAATTTTTCGAACCAGCGCCAACTTTTCGAAAAGCGCTTGTTACTAGCTTTGTACCTGAATGCATCCTATGGTATGAAATCTTAAATTTACCTTAAGAGCCTGTGTAAGTAACTACCTAGCGATTTTATGTTGGTCAATAATTTGATCGGTCAGAGTTTCAATCAATAGTGAAGATTACCTATTCTATCTACGCCCAACTGAAATTGCTAGTTTGTTTAAGGCGCTTAATAGACTCTTAAGATGCGTACAGACTACAAAACATAACATGTTATAATAACTGTATTACAAAATTGTTTTATTTTACAAAATTCTTTAATTTGGCCGTGTTATATAGCATGTTACAAAGTCTTTACCCACAGTTAGGCTGAATTGATGCTCGACGGACGACGGTCAGGCCTGACGTTGGTCGAATGTAGCTATATACATGCAAACGTAGTTCGCGCGTAGCTTATCATCAGAGATGCAGTATACGCGTTTATAAATTTGCATGGATATAGCGCTAACTGTCGCGTATGTTGATAAATTTTTACAGTAAACAATTTACAGTAAAAGAACATCAAGGTCGCGATGTAAAAATTCGTAGTGCCACCATCTGTCAAGCATTGCTGGAACAGGGGGGGTTTATTATTACATTGCTGGCTGCTTTCTAGCACGTGAATAAAGTGGCCTTGTTAGAACGGCAATGTTTAGAAAATTCTAGCAACAAAATTACAATCTGATAACAATAAGTTACTTACTACTAATTTAAAATTTGACTGCTCCTTGGCCCAGTTGGCAGTGATGACGATGTGGACTGAGACGCGGGTATACTGGGTTCGAATCCCGGCGGGGCGAACATTGTTATGATGAATATCGATGTTCGTTTCTCGGTCTGAGTGTACTGTTCGTCTCTGTATATGTTTCGGCACCCTAGATACAGGTTCTTCCTGGTTAGGGGAACAGTGTAATGCGTTATTACTAATAATCTATATATATAAAACTCAAAGGTGACTGACTGACTGACTGACTGACTGACTGACATAGTGATCTATCAACGCACAGCCCAAACCACTCGATGGATTGAGCTGAAATTTGGCATGCAGGTAGATGTTATGACGTAGGCATCCGCTAAGAAAGGAATTCCCGAAATTCCCACAGGAACGGGAATTACGGGACTTTTTAGTTACTATGAAAAGTTGACATTATTGAGTGTATCGACTTGAAATTTGGTGTACAGGTTCCTCAGTGAGTGAAAGAGTGTTGAAAGAAAGGAATTTACAAAATTCCCACGGGAACGGGAAAAACGGGACTTTTTTAGTGAGAATGAAAAATCGACATCCTTAAGTGTATTGACGTGAAAATTTGTGTACAGGTTCCTCAGTAAATGTAGGAATGTTGAAAGAAAGTAATTTACAAAATTCCCACGGGAATGGGAATAACGGGACTTTTTTGTGAGAATGAAAAATCAACTTCCTTAAGTGTATCGACGTGAAATTTGTGTACAGGTTCCTCAGTGGAATAAAGGGTTTTAAAGAAAGGAATTATGAATGAATGAATGAATGAAATATTTATTCAATGTAACAGTTACGATACAAAACATTACACGATATGCATTCAATAATAATACGAGTTATAAATAAGTTATCTACAACAGACACGGTGAATTAACTATATTCCCATAAGAACGGGGATTACCGGACTAATTATTTACTATGAAAAATCGATTTCCTTGAGTATGTCAACGTAAAATTTGATCTACAATAGTGTCTCTGTGGATTTATGGGAAATCCCACGGTAACGTAACACGGGACTCTTTACTTAGTATTAAAACAATGTATATATTTTTCTTTATTTCGACGTAAAAATAGGAAAACGGGTTCTTCAGTGGGTGTAATTAGATTCAGAGTTATATTAAGAAAAGATTAACCAAAATTCACATGGTAACGGAACATTCCCAAAAACATAAAGCGCCTAAAAAATCTTCAACTTTTTTTACTCGAGTAGGTACATATATTAGGTATGTAAGTACGTATATCCAACTACTTTTACCCAACCAGCTAATAGAAATGTTAGAAGTTTCAGTGTCTGAATGGTGGAGTGTAGAAATGAATTTATGGAGTTGCCCTGGGAACTGAAATAAAGATAGATATTTTTAGGGGTATGGGTGCGATCAGAAATGATGTCACCAAAATCCTGAGTAGTAAATCAACCAGTAATTAACGATTTTAATGAAAAAGCGCGTGCGAAGCTGCGGGCAAAAGCTAGTTGATAATATTGATATTCTGAATAGAAAGATTCTTTTTTATGTAGACTACTAGTCAATAGATGTGTCAATTAAAGTAAGATTATTAATTCCAATTAGTAAAATGACTAGTGCAACTACTCTCTCTGTGTCTCCTCTGATACAAAATAGGGTGACCCGCTAGCTACAATAGTGATGTTCGTTAATCCATAGACTAGACATTTAGTCATACTTTATTTTATTAGGATGTCATTTTTAGGTGGTAGGCAACACTGGAAATATCATTTTACTGAAGTAAATTAAATATTCTGTTGCAGCTATTTGAAACGTCTGCCCTACTTGACTCTGAGATCAGTACTGTAAACTCCATATTCATGACGCTGGCACACAAGCTGTATGCTAAGCAGCCGCTGAGGCTTATCAGTGTGGATGTAAGTACCCTCTTAAATCTACTATTAAAAATGAATAGTGGTTCGTTAGTCTCGCTAAAACTCGAGAAAAGCCGGGCCGATTTAGCTGATTTTAGTTTTGAAATGTTCGTTGTAGTCCAGGGAAGATTTAAAAGGTGAGATAATATGGAAAAATTGAGAGGCAGTTAGTAAAAGTAACATTTTTTCCATACAAATTGTAAGGCGCGATACTAAGTTCGCCGGGACAGCTAAAAAACTGGGCCAGCATTGTGAGGCGCAGTAACCGCTTTGCCGCTACCCAGTGTTTAATGTATTTCACGATTTCTTTCTGTGATTATTTACTTATATACAGATTCTCATAAATTTTATGCTTGCATCATCATCATATCTAGGTTCTGTCGTAGCTGGTCATGTGCCTTCCTACAAATCGCCATACCGACCAGTCTTGAGCGACTCTCATGCAGTGTACTTCCGCAGCATTCACAGGGTCGTCTGACCACCTTACCGTCTGCCTACTCTCAGTTTTCCATCCCTTATGCGCTTAAATACTTGTTCCCCCAGGGTGACCAGTCAATAGGGCGAGTAACCCTACCACGACACAGGACGAGCAGGGTCGTCACAACGAATCAAATAAAACAGGACTCATGTTTGTGTAGTTAATTTAAGTAAAATAAATAATAACGTAAGTAACTCACTATCGACTCGATCCTAACTAATATTAATCAAATTGCATTTACGAGTAAAATTTTAAGACATGTCATGTTTTGACAAGTGCGACTGTAGACTTTAGATAAAGCTAAATCCATTTTAATATTATAAATAAGAAAGTTACTTTGTCTGTCTGTCGCACATTCTCGACAAAACTACTGAACCGAATGAAATTTCGTATAAGCATTGTCTAGACCTTGAGAAAGGACATGGCTACTTTTTATCCCGAAATTCCGACGGGAACATTAGGAATTTGAGATTTCAAGGGAAACTGCGCTGGCGATTCTGCGGGGCGCCCAGTAGTTTAGTTATAATTAAGTGTGAAAATGTATAGATCTGCAAGTAATTAAGTACTTTTGTTACAGACATTAAGTGATATATAGATAAAACCGCGCAGATAAAGAAAAGATTTGAAAATGGCGGCCGAAAGCAGGCTATCTCGCGTATACATATTAGTAGGAGGAAAGAGTTAAGAAGAGAGACAGCCCATACAACGGCCGCCATTTTTAAATCGTTTCTATATGTGCGCAGGTTATAAATATATGTTTATTTAGTCTTATCATAAACTATACCATTAATTTATTGGTTTATGGCTATAATTCGTCTTGTTATTTAAAAAAACTTGTTAGTAAATTTACTTGTTTATGTTATCTTGTTAAAAGTAAGCAAAGAATTTACCTAATTATAAGAAATAAAAGAAATATCTCAATTGGAACATTTATTTTAGTTTGAGATCTAACAAGTACGTAAGTATATCAATATTATTTCATCTATCGTATTACCAAAATTCTACATTCTATACAAAGTAAAGGCGCTTCCCGCGTCTGTCCCTATGTATAATTATATCTTTAAAACGATGCAACGGATTGTGATGCGAGAGGAAGGTTTATGGGTTTATGTGTATAATTTATGCACAACATAGTAATAGATAAGGCGGTACGAAGTTCGCGGGGTCGACTATTCTATAATATACTCAAATTGAATCGCAAAATGTGTTTGTAAGCGCATAACTCAACAACGCCTGGGCCAATTTTACCAATTTTTTATTATAAATGTTTGTTGAAGTCCAAGGATGGTTTTTACGGCGAGAAAAATTCGAATATTTACCGGGAAAACAACATAGTAATAGGTTAGGAGGTATTGGTATTACGAATTGCCGGATCGACTAGTAATATAATTGAAACACTTAATTGCATACAAAGTAAGACACAAACGTGCATTATTTAATTCCAAGGTGCAGGCAGAGAAATTGAATTTGCATGAAATGGGCGGCTTTACCGCTAAAAGCGATTTCCTCGAGTCAATTTAGTTAGTTGCCGAAAGGAAGTTACTTACCCTATTGTGGGTTCTCTTTTCAATTATTACTTACTAGAGGCTGCCCCGCGGTTTTTCCCGCGCAGATTTCTCATAAACACAAAATTCCCGTTTTTTTCGGTTCCCTTGGGAATTTCGGGAAATCCCTTCTTAGTGCTCACCTACACTCCCCAAGGAACCCACGTGCCAATTTTCAGCTTTCTACGCCCAGTAGTTTCGGCTCTGCGTTGTCTGTCAGTCAGTCAGTCAGTCAGTAACGGAAGAGTTTTATATATATTGACTAGAGGCTGCCCCGCGGTTTTTCCCGCGTAGATTTCTCATAAACACAAAAATCCCGTTTTTTCCCGTTCCCGTGGGAATTTCGGGAAATCCCTTCTTAGTGCTCACCTACACTCCCTAAGGAACCCCCGTGCCAATTTTCAGCTTTCTACGTCCAGTAGTTTAGGCCTTGCGTTGTCTGTCAGTCAGTCAGTCAGTCAGTCAGTAACGGAAGAGTTTTATATATATTGATTATTGTATATATGTACCTGTGCTTAAATCTTTAAAATTATGCAAAGGATTTTAATGCGTTTTTTTATATTGGTACAGTGATTCAAGAGGAAGGTTTATAGCACCATAGTAATAGGTTAAGCGGGACGAAGTTCGCCGGGTCGACTAGTAAGAATAACTGCTCTCTCTTATTTCTGTGTCAGTTAATAGTAATAACGCTTTTCAATAGAAAATCATTCTGAGCTCCATAAGAAACGGCACTTTGCTCCTCAACGTAATTCTATAGAGACCGTTTAAATTATTATCCTCGAATATTATTCACCGCGTCTCGTTAGATGTAATGGCTGTTTTACTTACTTACTTACTTTCGTTCAAGCATGTTCATTTTGCATTATATACCATTATTGTTATTATTCTTTAAAAACTGTACATCGTAAATACCTCCGTTGTTGTTAGAGACCTTCTTGGAACTATAGGTATATCAGATATTATTACCGTCTCACTTTCACTGAAGTTATCGATACCTAAACAATGTCGAGCCCGCCGAGACGAGGGGGCAACGGTCATGTTATTGTTGGCCCATTAACCCGCTAGATAAACACGTCTACCCTACCGCATTGTAAACTAAATCAGTCCAGTGTCGTGTCGACAGCGCGCGCGATGGAGCGTCGCAAGATACTTCTACTTCTGCTCAGCGTGGCCTGGGCGTCCGCGCTGAACCTCGACTACCTGGACCCGACCAAGCTGCAGACCAGAACCACAGCTAAGGCACAACAGGACGCCGCTGCACGCATTATCTCAAAATACACACAAATAGCTGTAGTTGAAGTCAATCCGCTTCTGTTCCACGAAAACAAGGACGTGTTTTCTCTCAGAACGGACTCTGGCTCGCTTCACATCAGAGCGAGCTCCGGAGTCGCCGCGTTATGGGGCTTTAACTATTTCCTCAAGAAATATTGCAACAGCCAAATATCTTGGCAGCAGAAAAACGTGCGTATACCTAGTCCTGTGCCAGAGGTTGACGAGTACGTGATAGCTAACGACAGGTTTCGGTACTACCAGAATGTGTGCACGGCCTCGTACAGCGCGGTGTGGTGGGACGTCCCCGAGTGGCTGGAGCACGTCGAGTGGATGGCGCTCAACGGCATCAACCTGGCGCTGGCGCCGGTCGCGCAGGAGGCGGCCTGGGCGCGCGTGTACCGCGCACTGGGCCTCACGGCGGACGAGGTGGACGAGCACTTCACCGGGCCCGGGTTCCTCGCCTGGCTGCGCATGGGCAACGTGCGCGGCTGGGGCGGGCCGCTGCCGCGCTCCTGGCACGAGCGGCAGCGGCGGGTGCAGGACGCCGTGCTCGACCGCATGTTCCAGCTGGGCATGGTGCCCGTGCTGCCGGCCTTCAGCGGGCACGTGCCGCGCGCGCTCGCCCGCCTGCACCCCAACGCAACCACTTACAAAGTCTCCACGTGGAACAAGTTCAGCGACGACTACTGCTGCGGACTCTTCTTGGACCCGAACGAGCCGCTCTTCAAGATTATCGGTAAGATGTTTCTGAAAGAGATTACGGTCGGAGTCGGAGCTAGCCATGTCTACACGGCCGACCCTTTTAACGAGATAAAGATCGAGCCTTGGTCCACGGCTCTAGTGCAGCAGACTTCGAGGGCTATATTTTCAATTCTATCAGAATTAGACGATAGCGCCGTGTGGCTAGTTCAGAATTGGATGTTCGTGCACGACCCGCTTCTTTGGCCTAAGAATCGAGTGAAATCGTTCATAACCGCGGTGCCCAATGGGCGCATGCTGGTGCTGGACCTGCAGGCGGAGCAGTGGCCGCAGTACTACCTGTACGAGATGTACTTCGGGCAGCCGTTTATCTGGTGCATGCTGCACAACTTCGGCGGCACGCTCGGCATGTTCGGCAACACGCGCGCCATCAACAGCGAGGTGTACGACGTGCGCGGCCACGCCAACTCCACCATGGTCGGCGTCGGCCTCACGCCCGAGGGCATCAACCAGAACTACGTGGTGTACGACCTGATGCTGGAGGCTGCGTGGCGGCGCGCGCCCGTGCCCGACCTGGCGGCGTGGGCGGCCGGGTACGCGGAGCGCCGCTACGGCTGCAACGCCACGTCCACAGCCTGGAAGCACCTCATGAAAAGCGTCTACGATTTTGATGGCTTGAACAGAGTCAGGGGAAAGTACGTCATCACACGCCGACCTAGCTTCAAGATCAAACCCTGGGCATGGTACCGGAGCCACGATCTATTCGAAGCTTGGCGAGGCGTTGTGTTTATCGACGACAACAACTGTGATTCAATGGGCTACCAGCACGACATGGTGGACGTGACGCGGCAGGCGCTGCAGTACCGCGCCGAGCAGATCTACATGAACCTCGTGAGGGACCGGTTCTCGACCACCTGGGTGTTCAACGCAACTATTACACTATTTCTTGACGTGCTCCACGATATGGAGCTGATACTGGCGACACAACCACATTTTACAGCTATTGATTGGTTCCCAAAAGCGCGAGCTTTAGCCAGCAATTCACAAGAAATTTATTTGTACGAATTAAATGCAAGAAACCAGATAACTTTATGGGGACCGAACGGTGAAATTAGCGACTACGCCTGCAAGCAATGGGCTGAATTGTTCCACTACTACTATATTCCTAGATGGAGGATGTTCTTGGCGGCTGCTCTAGATGCCAAATTAAAGGGAGAGACGTTCGACGAGCGTGGAGCACAGAACTTGGTGCGGGCGACTGTGGAGCGGCAGTTCCAGACGGTGAGAATCGAGCCACTGCCGCGTGACGACCCGTGGAGGGTCACGGAGGCGCTCTACAGGAAGTGGGCTGAAGTGCCGGGGCTGCACGACCTGCCCATCACTATCATCAGAGCTCAAGAAGGCAAGTTGACCACGCTGGCGGACACGGACCTGGACGGCGAGGACGCGCTCACGGGGGAGCCCACTGTCGTCATGCTGCCAACCACTAGCGGCTTTTAACGAGTTTAGTTCAGTATGCCCAATGGTAGTCATTAAGTAAATCTGTGTTATTATTTGATATTTTTCTCATATAAACGTGTAACTAAAAATATATGTATTATTTTCCTTATTTCATTCAGTTAATAAAAACACTAAGTAATTATTTTATTAGTTTTATTGAATTAATAAATTTAACAGAACCAATAGATTCTATTACCAATAAAAATAACTATATTTTTAAACTAAGATACTGAAACACGCATATTTACAATAAAATAAAATAGTCCAAAACACAGGTCCCTTACTTTTATATCCACAGATCAGAGAAAAAAAATATATTCAATAATTTTCTGATCTTTTTCATTTGTATCTTCTTTACGAAATGACAATAAGAAAATAGCGCATTTAGAGTTTGTAAATTTCTACTTGTTTTAGTGTTTATGCTTTTTTAGTTTACTTGGGACCCGTTGGTTTTAATAACACAAAATAATTAAATATAATTTAAGGTACATTTTGAGTAAATAATTATTTCATTCTCTCGATAATATATTGAAAATAATAAACACAAAAAACATATACGAGATGCATCTTACTTTACAATTTAGTACTCAAAGGAGTTGATACCAAAAAAAAAAAAACAATCTATTTTAATCAAATACTTCCACGTCTTTAACAATCATCTTATACTTCATTAAACAAATTCATTTAATATTTAGAATTAAATTTATAATAAAAGGCTGTTAGATTAGAACTTTACTGTATTATATTTTTAATAAGTATTATTTATCTTTAAAAAACGACACACAAACAAAAAAAACGTAAATTTGCAGATACATTAAATTATAATATTAAAATTGCACAATAATAAAAATAAAACTATCAAGATAAGCTCATCTTTGTTAATCGATCAATTAATCTCATCATCATCATTTCAGCCGAAAGACGTCCACTGCTGGACATAGGCCTCCCCAGGACGCCACAGAGACTGGTCTTGAGCGACCCTCACCAAGTGTATACCCACAGCCTTCACCAGGTCGTCTGACCACTTCATGAAGGGTCTGCCTACTCTGCGTCTTCCGACCAATTAGTCTAATAAAAGAAAAATATCCACTTCCGAGCAAACACAGCCATTCCTCGACACCTTTTGTAACTTGTGATTCCACATTCACAGTCCTATTATTTTTCTCATTTCGTGTACCAGACACTAAATCAAGAAAAAAACATCTGACATGTAAAGTAGGTACCTATGTGATCTTACAAACATATTTGCTAAGTTAGTCTATAACTGGATACATTGATTTTATATGGAAGAATCTTGGCCCTACCACTGTGGCGATAAGAGAAAGGTCATTCTAGCCCTAAAATGTGTTTTAATTTACTTTCTAAGATTCACATTAAATTTTTATATTGCATTAAGTGCATAGTGCACACTAATTAGTTGATTAATTAAACAAAAGAACGAGTAGATTGATTTTGAGACATTTATAGTAAATTCTAAACGCTCAACCACAAAAAAAACACATATAACACAGTTTGTAAATAATAACACTAAAACTTCCTGCCGCGGCAGTAAACTGGACAAAAAGAGGCACATACACATATGTAATTAAATAACTATCTTATCACATTTAAAATAAAAACAGGCAGACTTGGTCGGTCGGTTGACCGAACCACAGCTCTTGCTGTGTTTAACATTTCATTTCATAAGTTTTTTAGCACAATAATTTTAAAAGATAATCAGCAAGTAACTTGCCAAACCACTAAGCTATCAGTCGTAAGCAGACCTAAAACAATGTTTCGACTGCCTCGCGATACGCGAACGCCTTCGCATCCTCTCACGGCTACCAAGTTCTGCTTAGCTTTGTGCTAGCTAAGTTTGATTTTAGCCTCATTTCAACCTAGTCAGTAGCTACTAGGATAGATAAACTTCTCATACATTTTGTAAGAGTTTGATTTTCGTCCTAATTATTTAGATTCGATCTTAACATTATTGCATTCTAAGGCTATATTTTATTAATCTACGGGACTACAACATCAAAATTCACTTACATATAATAATTTTGAGATATTTTTAGCGTGGCAGACAATATGTATAATCCTAAACAAGAAAAGACTAAAAACTTTTCTAGCTCTTCTTTTTCATTAATGGATTAACATCATAAATACATTTAATAGGTGAAACAACCTGAATAAATTTACTTTTGATATAACCACAAATTGCTCATACAACATTTTGCAACGAAATTCCATTTTAAAGTAACGTACAAAAGTAACTTTCTATATAAATTTTATTATTAAAGAAGCAAGCTGAAGTTTTGTATTTTGAATTTTTCTAGTCCCGACAACCGACTTTATGTAGCGGGCACAACGCGTCGAACTAACAACAATCGAGTCTCACTCTAGAATCAGTCATCTTCCCGCACGAGTAGCGACGTGGTGGGTGTGATCACAATGTTCTGCCACTGAATTGTAACAAGCATGTTGGTGTCTAATGCACGGGCTATTCTCTGGTGCAGGCCGTAGTCAAACTATAGTAAGCTGAATTTGTGTTAAATCAAAAAAGTAGCGGGCACAACGCGTCGAACTAGCAACAATCGAGTCTCACTCTAGAATCAGCCTTCCCCGCACCAGTGCAGTCGTGGTGGCGGCGGCGGCGGCGGTGGCGGCGGTGGGAGAGATCACATGTTCTGCCACTGCGTGGTGACGAGCAGGTTGGTGTCGAGCGCGCGCGCGATGCGCTCGTGCAGGCCGTGCGCCAGCCACAGCTGCCGCAGCGCCGCGTAGCGCGCCGGACACAGCCGCAGCGGGTTGCCGCGGCGCAGGCCCTGCTCACACAAGTATATACTGTAATCACACTCTTGATAAATCTATACCAATATTATAAAGAGGAAAGATTTGTTTGTTTGTTTGTAACGAATAGGCTCCGGAAATACTGAACCGATTTGAAAAATTCTTTCACTGGTAGGAAGCTACATTAACCCCAAATGTCATAGGCTATATTAGATTTTCAAAAAAATTAGGGATCCTTACCTAAACTCAAATAATGTAACCCAAGGTGCAATATTTTTTCCGTTGTTTACATATTTTGACAGGTGGTTTGTTGTTGTTTGTTTTTTATTCGGCCATTCTGGCCAGTCAAAAGAACATAGTCTATAGAGCCAAGTCTTTTGTAATATTAATAATATCTTATATTCTATGGCGTAACGAAGTAAGCCGGGAAAGCTCGTTGTCAGATAAATGGTAAAGTAGGATTCGATACCCCTTCCTTCTCTAAGGTGTAAAATAATTGCGAAAGGAAGTAGAATCATTTGACAGAGAAGGGCTCGTTTGGGAGCGTCTCCAGGCGACCATTGTCGTAGGGCAAGGCAAAAATTTGTTTGCCCGAGCCGATTGGTGGGCACCCTAAACTATGTAGCCTCTCGCAGTATAGGATACTTTACCAAATAAGGTATCAATACCAATTAGATGAGTCTAATTGACTTTCAATAAGTGATATCTTGTATCCTATATTGAATAAATCATTTTTGATTTTGAATTGACTCTAAATAAAACACAGCAACAATAATAGCTGAAATACATTAAGTTATAAGTACAAATTTTATTTAGAAATTAGGGCTTTTAGGGCAATCGCCCAAAGAATCGTGTCCAGTGGCTCACCCTGTCCGCATGTCACCCGTCAAACTCCTTCCGACAGCCTAAAAAAATTCGTCTATGAGTGAAGTAGATGTGGTACCTGGTCCGTCTCTCCGTAGGTGTCGAGGTAGGGCGCGGGCAGCATGGCGCCGCGCTGCGGGGGCGCCAGTAAGAGCACTTCGCACTCGCGCACACGCAAGAATATCCCGGCGCCGGCGCCACAGCTCAGCGCGTGCGCCACCGCCGCGCCCGCGTGCTCCGTGCCGCCCGCCGCGCCGCCGCGACCCATCTGGAATTAACACACACTTTTTCATTGAAACTATTCACAGCGCACAGGAATTTTCACAACACGGAACACAAGTATTCATAACACAAAACAAATAAGAAGCTAGTTAGATCCCCTCATCACCAAGAAAAGAGCTGATGATCTTCAAACCGTTGATCAGATCTTCATCAGACATGGCTAAGAACACTCGGCCTAAAATTATCTTATGATACAAAAAAAAAGCAAGCGCAGCGTAGGACGTCCACCGACCAGATGGACGGATGATCTGCGCAAGGCCGCGGGTCCACGCTGGATGCAGGCCACCTGCGATCGGTACAGATGGAGAGCCTTGAGGGAGGCCTATGTCCAGCAGTGGACGTCCTACGGCTGAAATGATGATGATGACAAAAAAAAACTAAACGAAAATCTGTCCAACCGTTTGGGCTCTAAGATGCCACAGACATTTATACAGTCAGACAGTTACACGTTAAAATTATAACACCCCTCTCTGAATTTTCTTTCGGGGGTTAAAAACATTATTGCACATGTGGCCCTAATAGTATCACAGGACTACTCACATCACGCAACAGGATTATTCACAATACGGAAAGAAGTTTACTATTCACAACACTAAATAGAAAGTTACAGAGCCCCGGGGGCGTAGAACGCAATCGACAACACTACTTTTTATCTCATTCCCACTCTAATCTCTACTCTTCGTTGTTACATTTTTTTTTAAGTTCAATCAATTTTTTTTTTTAAGAGTTTCGATATATGTGGAGAGACTGGTAAGATTCCAGCAGTCTAAAATAACACCCCTATTATTATAGGCTACAATAAATCTGTACTTACTATGGAGAGGGAAATTTACAAATCATGAATGACCATGTATTTTTTTAAAGTAATAATAACAACCAGAGTGCAGTCCACTGACCTTGATAATCTCCTGCTGGCAGCAATAGCTCTGACTGCACAGCAGCTGCCCGCAGGCCAGGCACATGGTGGGGTACTTGCTGTCCTCCCGCTCCGAGTTGGGACAAGTGAACTCCGACACCAGGTTCATCAGCTCCGAGAAGTCGTCCGGCAAGGGAACTAAACTCGGCGGCTCTGCAGGCTCCGACACCAACTCGCGGTCAATGTGCCCTTCGAACCAATCGTTCGACAGAGCGGCCCATTCGGCAAACTTCTCCCTGGCGAATTCCGTGTCGATTAACTCCTTGTACGTTGACGGCATGTCTAAGTAACCGCACATGGACTCCCAGGTTTCACCGCCTGGTACAGTCAGCTCGGCTGGCGGACTGACATCGCTCAGGAAGTAGAAGAACAGGCAACAACATCTGAGGAAGGTCATCGTCTCTGCCTTGACGCTCTCCCAAACAGCGTTGGCTGATAAGGAGTCTAAATCCAAATTGCCGCGTCTAAGTTGCTTCATAAACGGCAGCAAGTTCTCCAAATCCGGGTGGGTGTCGTCGACAGTCCTGGGGCACTGTTGGGTGTCGACCACTAGAAGCGCGCGGAAGAGATCGGAGCGGAAGACTTGAAGCAGCAGCTGTCTTGCTAGATGGGTGGGTCTCGCGGGGGCGGAGGGGCGGGCGAAGATCGCGGGGGCGGCGAGGACGAGTGGCACGATCTGGCCAAAGGCGGTGGACAGTAGTGGTGAGGAGTGGCTCAGCGAGTCCAGAGTGCTGAGTGCGATGTGTGCCAGCTGGGCGGGGGAAGACCAGGCGCCTGGTAGGCTGGCTGCCACGCGCACCAGGGCTTGCAGCGCGTCGCGTAACCTGAAGAAGTAAAACAATATTAATTGCTGCTAGCTCCATTTCATTTCTTTCGAGAAGAATTAATGTTACATATTATTTCTTTTACAAATGGGATGAGCTGTTTTAGTGGTGTCACGCCTCAGAAGGGGGAGAGTGAAGATGACACACTGTGGCGCCGCCTCACGGGGCGTCACGGTCGCTGTGCGGCTGTGGGAGTGCTGCGGCTCCTTCCGCAGTGTCTCCTGGTTGAAGGGTTCGTATGGCCGCAAGGCTGGCCGGATGTGGGTACCTGGAGGGCAGGTCGGCGAGCAGCGCGCGGCGCTCGGCGCGCACGAGGGCCTCGGTAGCCAGCACGGTGTAGCTCGTGGCTCGGTACAGCGCCGCCAGCGCCGCCAGCCCGCCGCCGCCCGAGCTGCCCCCCGCGCCGCACGCGTTGGGGATCATCTGCGTACACACACACTTGCTATCAATACAATCACTCGACAATCATTATATTACTACTTTTCAGGCTACTTCATCCATTTCACGATTTAAGCGCCTTCCTAAGTGCGCATACGCGCATACGTAAACACAGACTCAACTTGGAGCAAGTGTGTACCGGTGTTTAGTATGAAGTTCCATACTACAATCCGAAAAAGTTGTGTCAGAGGACTAATCAGTTTAACAGTGCAGCACAAATAGATAAAAAGAACACACTGTATGAAAAAAATTCGGATTTTCAAAAATTTCCACACAGTGTTGTCACTTTTAAATTTTTACTCTTTGTGCCGCACCATTGTTTGTAGTTAGTAGTGCTAGCTTGCAAGGCGTTAACATGTAAAATAACTCGTCTTTCGGCAGTCATTCGTGGCAGATCTAAACTCTAAATTAAACACTCTGAAATTAAGTTTTCCTACATTTATCAATCAATATATATAAAACTCTTCCGTTACTGACTGACTGACTGACTGACTGACTGATAGACAACGCAGAGCCGAAACTACTGGGCGTAGCGGGCTGAAATTTTGCACGTGGGTTCCTTAGGGAGTGTAGGTGAGCACTAAGAATGGATTTCCTGAAATTCCCACGGGAACGGGAAAAAACGGGATTTTTGTGTTGATGAGAAATCTGCGCGGGAAAAACCGCGGGGCAGCCTCTAGTTTGTCATATGTTAGCGAAAGCAACTATTATTAATAACACTCTTGCCCTGGCAAATTAGCAAAAATTACCATAAGGCGCTTGACAGCGGACAAGCTTCTGGAGTGGGAAAGTATTTTTAGTCACTTTGTGATTATTCTCGCCTTTATCGTTCTATGACTGGATTACACTCACGTTGGACTCACAGACAAGGTAATGTTAATGTTAGAAAAAATCATCAAATACTCACAGAAACGAATTCTTCTATAAGCGTGCGAACAGCCTCGCTGTACGGCGGCGGTTGTTCTTCAAAGTGCACCAACACTTCCGCCGGAAGTAGATTGTGCGCGTGAGTTTGTAGTAGAACTGGCGCCTCTTCTAGATCTGGGTCCACTGGGAATAACATGAATATTTGTGATAATCATAAAAGTGAATGGAAAAGTCGGTAAAGTAACATGCAACTGTTATGAGCATGATTTCTGCATTTGAAAAAAGAAAAAAAGTAAAACAACTGACAACATTGAAAAAAAAATGGCAGCTATTATTGTTTATGATATCGAATGTACTGAAATTTAATTTTGCTTACTATTAATTGTTACAAAGATAAGTTATTGCACTGAAGAGGTTTTAATATTAATTGTTACATAGGTATCTATCTGCCATTTTATTTATTCTAAAAAGAAAATATTCTCTTCATAAGTACAGTATATAAAGTGGGTTTAACGCTAATCCGCCTTGGGGTACAGTTACAACCCTCGCTTGTTCCGAGTTTGACATTAAATTCAAAAAACCCTTTAAATTATCACTGTTTAATTAATAATACATCATTTTAAACCCATGTTATATAATATACCATAATTTTTACTCACTTGTTTTCACCGGGTCATCTATCTAGCATATTGAAAGGAGCAAGCAAACGAGGTATATCATGCCAATATTACTAATCTGAATAAATTAAGTCGCTCACCATCCTCTGTCTCTATTTCCGGTTCTCCAAAAGAACGCAAAATATTACAGTATGTTTATTACTCAAAAAAAGGCTTATTATAATGTTTGCAATCAATTGTAATCTAAAAATCAATCGTTGTTGGTTTGTTTGTTTCGTTAAAATTGGAGAACGGCAGAGCCCATTTAGTTGAATTTGGTTCTGAAATGTTTGTCGTATTCCAGGGAAGTTCTTAACTTTACGATAGTAAAAATCAAAAAGTTTTTTTCCCTATAAAATTTTGATGGAACCGGGGGGTTTTAGTGGGCGCGAGCCTGTTGCTTCGTTATTAAAAAGTGGAGAGTCCCACTTGTCTGCAAGAATGCGCAGGATGCTGTTGGAGCTGCCGAGAATGCGCGCATGCAGGGAGCTCGTCCTATTTCTTATAATTGAAAAGAAATCATTAGTACGAGCATCCGAAAACATCTTGGATGCACTGCAGAACCTTGGCAGCCCCATCAGCACCTAGTGTTATTAGTGGTTAGACTTAGAGCTAGAGCAGTACCGGTGTCGTCGGAGGCGGCGCCGACGCTGCGCGCGCGCGCCGTGCAGTGCATGTCCTCGCACGACTCCGAGCACACGTGCACGCGCTCCATGCGCACCTGCACACGCACACGCACCTTCATACCAGTACCAGACCTTAAGGGTGACAAATCAACATCGAGCTGTGCTGTGTTAAGCTACGTTTTTTTAACAATTAATATCGAGCTGTTCTTCGCTTAGCTCAGAGTTAAAAGTAATCAGCAGCTTCTGTAGTCGGCACAGTTCGGCTCAGCACGGCGGGTAGCGCGTCTCGAGACTGCTGCGTTTTTAAACAGAGCGTAGCCTCACACAGCACAGCATGGTTTGTTTGTATCCACTTTAAAATATTAAACGAGCAAGTTGACTCAACATAGCACAGCGCAGTACAGCTTAGCATAGGTCGATGTTTATTTGTCACCCTAACTGTTACAGCCACAGTTTAGCTATTGAGTATGGAACTCTGCTGTCTGATAGGTGGTAAAAGTTTAGAATAATGTGTATAAAAGGTAAGTACATATATAAAATTATCACAAATTCCTGAATTTTTGCGAATAGCTATTGGTTTTCAAGAGCAAGCATAAAGTCATCTTGTAAAACAAAATTTAAAAAAATACTACATACTAGCAACTATAATATTATGCAAATAGTATTTCTTAAACACATGTCACATTGTCAAAATTCCTAATCATCCTGTAGTATTGAAACTATTTGAAATACTGCATTTTGAAGTGCCGATCGCGTATATAAAAAACAAGTACGATTAAAAAAAAGTAAGACATACTCAAGTTCAATAATAAAGTAATCCATACCCTATGCTGCAATATAAGGTTGACAGCGTCCCTGAAGTGAGTCTCTGGGAGCGGCGGCGGCGCGGCGCCGACGGCGGGCGGCGGCGGCGCGGCGGCCAGCAGCGGCAGCGCGGTGTTGCACAGCCGCTCGCACAGCGGGCACAGGTACTCTCTCTTCTCCACGTCGAAGGCGGCCGGCTGCCGCAGGCGGTACGGCCTTCCGAGGGTAATTAGGAGAGATCCGAATAGGTGGACTGATTGGACACGGGCTGCTTTATATGCGTTTCGGGCACTTATCACAAAGTTAGATAGATAGGTAATTTATTGCAATCAATGAACGATTTATATATAAATTGGAGATTTTTTTTCGTGTGTTGCACTTTACGTGGCCGAATACTGACTGCCCAGATTTAAGTGAACGCCGGTGATCTTTCAACAAAACAACATCCCCAACTTTAATCTAAACAAACATGACTCCAAACTAGAATAATGTCTTAAAATTCCTATGCCCTGATGATGTCCTTAAACCAATAGCTCCAAAGACGTGATATAAGTGCGGGCACCCCACAAAGCGTAAAAGTACATACATGATGCCCGAAAAACATAAAAACCATCAAAAATTACCAAGAAGAAAAAAACGCAGTACAACTTACCTTCTATTCTCTTTATCGACCACACTATCCACATACTTCTTGCAACAAGAAGCATGGAGGGCGTGGCCACACGAGGAAACGTGGGGGCAGGCGCCCAGCCCGGCGGGCAGCCCGGCCGAGTTGGCGGTCAGCCCGGCAGAGCTGGCGGTCAGCCCGCCGCCCGGCCCGCCCCGCCGGAGGACTGTTGAATGCTGCACGAAGGCTACTAGAACTAGCGGCTCGGATTTTAGGTCCACCCGCGCCTGGGAACAAGACAAACACACTGTATAATTGTACCATATGTCTGGATATAACCTAAAGTAGGTTTGTATCATCAATCTACAAACTACTGTAGGTTGCGATTTAAATTTATTTTTAGAAGCGAAGCGAACATAAACAGGATGTTTCTCAAAACTTAAAAAGTTTAACAACAACAGGCACCTAAACAAATTGGGTCTAAAATTTATATTAAACATGTTCATCGTCATTTACAATTACCCGATAAGAGCTGGTTTTTATTTCGACTCATTATATTTCGATATTGCGTGCTGAAACTAACTCACATACAGCCTATATAAATAACTATCGACATGAGGCACAGACCTCCTCCTGGCACATGATGCAGACCCGCGTGGGCTCGCCCGCGCCGCCCCCCCACACCCCCAGCGCGGCCCCGCTAGCGCCAGGCAGCTCCTCCGCCTCGTCGACGCAGGCGGGCTCCGTGCTCGTCGACTCGAACAGCGTCGCGTTCTGACTTATAAAGTTGTTCTGCGCGGCTTGCATCTGCGCCATCAGTTTTGCTCTACGCTCGGCCGCTAGCTTCGAGCGCCTTGCTTTCTCTTGATCTGCGAAATGGTAAAATGACAACATCGAACATCGAAGAAAAGTGAAATGTAGGTTTCTTTCTTTAGTCAAACAAAGTAACTTAACGGTTTCTGTTCGTCGCTATTGATTGATATCACATAATTAAAAATTTAGCAAAAATTTAAATTTAATTTACTATTTTATGGTACCCGCTACCCAACGCAAATTATCTCGTCACACATCACTACCATCACAGCACACTTGCTTTTGATAATTTATTCCATCAGAAAAAATGTAAATAATTATAGAACCTACCGGCAGCTTCATCAGCGGTCGGTTTCTCCTGCTGGTCCGTCTCCATTTTCTCAGCGTCCCCGGAACCTTCTTCTGTGATTCCGAGAAGAGATCTGTGAAACAAAACTTGATTTACAAATAAAACGAAAACAAAATTAGCCCAGCTTAATTAACATGAACACGGAAGGTATTCGGACACAATTGCTGCTTTACTAGCTTAAAAATTTACGCTCGCTATATACTACACAGTAAACGTGCTCACCTCATCTGAGCAATGAGCGCGAGTCAAGCTGTTCCAGCAGCGCAAACAGCTCTCTCACTATATAACAGTACGGAACTCGCGCTAAAGTGTATTAAATAAACTAGTTGCTTATTAACTCGAACCATACTTGTGTGAGTGAGATAAGACGCGCTATTTTTAATAAGCGTTAACTGAGCCGAGCGCGGGGGGTGGGCAGCACTACTGAGAGAGGCAAGTGCCTTTACTGTATGTAGAACTGTACATTATGCTGTGCTACAGTAGACGTGCCCACTGCTCACCTCATCTTGGCAATGAGCCAGTGCGCGAGCGGCTGGTGCGCGTCCACCCGAGGACTGCAGGCCAGCTGCTCCAGCAGCGCGAGCAGCCCGGCGCGGCGCGCGCTCTCCGCGAACTGCAGGAACTCGTAGTGGCCGCTCTCCTCGTCGCGCAGCGCGTAGCCGATCAGGTGCAGGGCCTGCCACGAGATACATTATGTACTAACTGTTACTAACTTAACATATAAATATTGTAAGGATTATTGGATAAATAAAATTCCTGTAACGATATGAAATTCACCAGCTTAGTTAGTTGATGCTTGTAATGGTGAAATCGAGCTACGTCGGAGCGATCACAAGCCTCAAATAAATTAACATAACACTCACTAGAGCCATAAAATATCGCGACCAACAACCAACCTTGTGCACCTGCGACTCGGAGAAGGAGCGCGCGCGCAGGTCGAGCGCGCGCTCCAGCACCACGCGCAGCACGTGCAGCGCCGCGTCGCTCTGGAGGAGGCTGGCCAGGAGACGGAACGGGGGCGCCAGCTGGGGCAGGGGTGGCGGCGGGCAGCACTCTGGCAGACCTGGGGATATCATCATCATCAAGATATAAGCTTCACCCAAAGATCACCCAATCTGATCCTACTTCTGGTGCGCGATCACAACACGAGAACTCGCGTTTGTCGATTACTTTAATCCTTACAAGGAACTAATCAAGTCGCCATCTAAGAAGAAAAAAATCCTTTGCCAGACAAAGGTTCCCTCTTAGATTTCCCGATCTGATCAACTTGTAGTGCAAAGTCACCATTTTGGTTTTTGGAATCACCTACTACCAGTTCTTTCGAGCTATATGCCCTATTCATTCCCGCTAAGCTTTTCAATTCCATAGACTAGTATTGCATTGCATACTTAATTCCTCTTATGAACTAACCCTTGGCCTTCCTGCGCGCGCGCTGAGCCTCCTCACTCCGCGACAGGTCCTCCCTCGTGTAATGGTAGTAGAACGTATCGTATTCGTCGTGCAGATGGTCCCGCAGCGAGTACATGCCGCGGTTGTTGCTGCCCGGCGGCTTCGAGAACACCGCCACCTCGTTTATTACTGCTTCCAGACCCGTCTCGTGCAGCTGGTCTTCTGGTAAAGACCTAAAAGGGTGAACAAAATAAAGGTTGCAGTTTCTTTTTACCACAGAATACCTAATAGTTCTAAAGTACAGAAGGCCTACTCTCCGATAGGTGTAGATGAATAAAACTAGCTGCGAACGCATAAAGTACAATCTACCTCGCACCTGTTATACTGGATGTTTCTGATAAGGCGGTCAATCAAAGGTGGTATTCAGCTCACCATACCTACTAACTTTCAGAAAAAAACATTGGTCTAAATCTCAAAAAAAAAAACGCTTTTCCTTACGTTGGTTCCACCAACTGACGGGGTCAATCTGCGGGACAGCTGATTTTTGTTTTGAGATTTTGTCCTATGTTGCTTTAGGAAAGTTGTTAGATATGATTTGATGAATTATTACCGCCTTTTCAGAAACGTCGTGTATACCTACAGCGTTATTAACCGACATTTCATTACTGCAAAGCATCTTTCTATCTAACCTGTTAAGCTCCGAATGCGGCATCGGCTTGACGCAGAGCATCTGAATGATCTCCTTCTTGACGCGGTCCTCGTTCGTCACCTCGCCCACGCCGGGCACGTAGCGCGCGCCCACAACTGAGGACAATCAATTATATGTTTTACTACATGCATTTACAGTCTAAATTACCAAAACAGTGCGTTCAGTGCGCTTTTACAGATTTTCACAATATCGCACGTCACACTTCCAGTCGACAGAAATATTGCGGTGTGCCGCAGGGCGACGTTCTTAGCCTGGGTTACTTCTGTTTTCCAATTCAGTTCAAATTCAATTATTGAAGATTTATGGTAACACTTATTGCACTTCTAAAACATATATTTTACTGGAAGAGGCAAGGTTAGGTTAGGTACAGGCCCGTCATGCGACAACAGGCAAGCAAATATAACACCCATTGTCTCCCAATGAAGGGCAGATCCTAATGAACCAACACTTTACGGAGACAGCTGTAATGCCAAAAGAACCAAACTACACCCTGTCACGGAATGCTGCCGATTAGACCAAAGGCAGCGTACTTCTTCCCACACGACTAGCTAGCATCGTCTAGCTTTTTTTTTTGGATTGTCGTTTTGCTCAAAAGGACTAAAAAAGCATTACTGCAAATGTGGATATTATAATAATAACGCATCACACTCAGAGCCCCTATCTAGGTAGAACCTGTATCTATGGTGCCTGAAACATATACAGAGACAACCATTACACCCAGACCAGCAACAAACATCGATATTCATCATAACAATGTTCGCCCCACTAGAAATCGAACCCAGGTGCACCCGCGTCTCAGTCCACATCACTGCCAAGTGAGCCACGGAGCAGCGACTGTACATACTAGTGACAAGCAGCGCGAGCATCTCCTCGACGAGCGTGGCGGTGTGCCGCAGCGCGTCGTCCTCGCCCGCGCGGGACTCGAACTCGGCCCGGCTCCACTCGAGCAGGTTGAACTTGTTCAGCAGGTGGATCACGAACTCGTTGCTCTCTATCAGTGAGGCGCCGATCTGTGGGGGCATTAACGTAGATTAATGGTTGCCAATTTCTTAATAGTTGCCAATTTATTGCAGTGTATTTGGTCGCATTGGGGGTATTTATAACAATTTCGGTCTGGTTAATGCCGATGTAATCTAGTAGGCCTACTTTATTGTACCTACTTAAATTAATAAGAGGAGAGATTTGATGTCTTTGTATCGAATAGGCTCCGAAACTATTGGAGAGATTTTATGAATGCTGAAATATAATATATTTAAATATTGAGAATAGCACGTGTAAAGCGGTAAGATTTTCGCCGTTTCAGCTAGTATATCGCTATTGTATAGGTGAACCAGAATCCAATAGCATTTAAAAAATAAAAAAAAGTGATTTAATTTTTTTTCATCAATGTGTCACCTGTCAAATCTAAGTACAAGTTCTGTCTTTTGCAACTAAGATTCTGTTGTGATTACTTATTCACTAAATGCCATAAGATTCTAGAGCTAGAAGTATATTTAAGTAAAACAACCTGCAGCATGACAATGTCGCGGTCCAGCATCTCGGCGCGGCACTTGACGTTGTGGTAGAAGTAGAGCTGGTTGAGCAGCGCGAAGCCGTTGCGGCGCCACATGCCCGCGTGCACCTGCGCGATCATCACCAGCGTGCGCAGTACTGGCTCTGTGGGGGATCTGACCTTAGACCAGGCGCGCACTAGCGACCAAGCCGCGCGGCCGGGGCAGCTGGTCGCGTGCGTACGGCCAGGAGCGCGCGATTCATAGCGCTTCATGCTAATTCATAATACTCACTGGCCGCTGCGACCTGGCCGCCGCGACCCGGCCGCTAGTGCGCGCCTCGTCTTAGGATAAATTTATGGAGCGGCACGGTTTTTCTATAATCCTACAAATTTCCATACAGTGTCGCCACTTTTTAATATCTACTCTTTTGTTCCGCACTGTATTTTAAACGAGCGAATGCTCATTCTACCCTACTTTATCAAATTACTTCATTCACCATTCTTTTGTTGTTCTGTCTGTATTAAAATATCAGGAAATAATGATCTTGTCCTATGTTCGTTTGATCTAAATACAGTGGGCAAGAAGCTACATTAACCACAAGCTAGCTATGTAGTGTTTATATGACAGCGGACCGTCACTACACTACTGACAAAAAACAAAGACTCAAAAAGTTATTTCAACATTCAAGTTCAGAAAGGGGACTTCCCACTTGGGAAGTCACCTGTCTCTACTATAGCTCAGTAATCTCAGGGGACAGGGGATCGTCACTATAAACAAAGACTAAAGATTCAGAATCCAAGGCTTTCCGAAGCACGGACTCCACCACTGACATGGATGGCACTAAAATCAACAAGAAAAAATCAAATCAAGACAAAACCGGTGATGGACAAACTCGTCGTCCTCCACCACCAGAGACCTATTTTTTGTTTCTCTGCAATATTCAAGGTCATAATTCAACTTACGTGTCTCCTATAGTGGTCGTGTGCGGTGTACACGTACCTATCAGCTCCTCGGGCGTGGGGCGCGGCTTGTCGGGGCGCGCCAGCTCGCGGCTGTGGTAGTGCAGGTGGTGCGGGTGAAGCAGCAGGTGCAGCCCCGCCACCAGCCTCGACAGTGGACGGTGGATGGAGACCGGTTCGCTCGCCACGTCGTATGGGATCACTGATGCGCTCTGGCCGCCTAGCTCTGTCGGTTAAGATTGATTTCAATGTGAAAATAAGATCTAGATCATAACTTTGCCACGTCTAATAAATGTTTTCAAAGAAGGTAGTAAAGTGGCCGGTAAACACTTTTTTTTATGCTGAATATTACGTGTTTGTCAAATAATTTGATCGTGTGAACTGTGTTTTAACCGTCCGTAAAACAAATTTACATGAAAATGTGTTTGATCAAAAGTGTTTGACAAACAAATTTGCTCGTTTACAGGGCTCTTATGAATGGAAGATAAAAAGGTAAAAAAATACAAATTTTGACGGGTAAAAACTTAAAACATAACAGTTGCATAACTTACGTCTCCAACTCCAAACCTTTACTTACCTCTAACAACCCTAGGTTCGAAGGTCTCAGCCTCGTGTAATCTTCTCAAAGCAGTGCGATAGGCGCTGGCAACCAACGTCCTGTCGGCACCGCACCACTCTAAAGCCAGCGTTAGACTGTGAGCTAGCTTCACATGGAGATTGAATGCGCCTTCCCATTCTGGCTCGTATTCTGTGTGTTGCCCGACCTGTATACAAACAGAATTATATTCAACAAAGCGCTTCATTTTTAAACGCAAATATAATATAATTTTTGCGACACTATATCTCCCAAACTTTCCAATACTAAAATCTCCAATGGTGGTCATAGACTTTAGTAAAGCTTTCGATACAGATTTTTTTTATAAAATGTAATATCATAATTTAGTTAACCCTAACTATTAATTAAATACGAGTTTTATTCTATCCAAAAGTTTTTTTTTGATAGAGTAATAGACAAAACTTTCCTAGATAGCTCTGATACCATTGCGGGGTTTTGCAAGGTTGTGTATTGTGCCCTTTATTGTTTGCAATATAAAAATTGCAATATTTCACAACGTAAAAATTAGTACGTACTAATGCAAAAAAAAAAAACAAAAAAAAATGTTAAATTTTAAATTTGACTATACCAATTTGAAGAAAAATATTTCTTAAAGTAACTAGTCTAACAACAGAGTCAAACTCACCTGTCTAACAACAGAGTCCATGCCCTGCATCATGACGAGCAGGTTCAGCATGAGCGACAGTCCGTGCAGGAAGCCCTTCCTCAGGTCGTCGTCGAAGCAGGTCGGCACGGCGCCCAGCAAGTACTTCACGTCGTATAGCATGAACTGGGCGCGCTTGAACGCCGTGGACACGTGGTTGCGGTCGAATTCCAAACGACCCTGTGGAATATTTTTCTATTAGAGACGCACTTAATAACACATGACCGATTTCTGTAAACGTTGCTGATAATGAAAGAAAACTAATTATTGCATTAAAAAAGATGTCTTCAAATTGTGTCTGCGAAGTATCGATTGTATCTTACAATGATGATGATGAAACTAGATCGACTAGTAATTGTTTCGTTAACCATTGCAACTTTAACAAATGTAATTTCTGTTACACTTCCAAAGAAAACATCAATGGTTAACTAAGTTGCTAACAATAAATACAATTACAAGTCGATCGAATTTGGTTAAGAAACTTGACCCTCTGATCTCATTAACTGTTAAGCCTACCAGCAAAATGAATCTTAGACAAAATGTTTTATATCCAGCTTGTGAAAACATGAAAATGTTCTTTATCATAAAAACACAATAAGGAAAAGTACTAACCTTGCTATTACATTTTCTATTGCACTCAGACACAAAGGTGTTTAGTACAATAAACAGCGCATCGTGCTTCGCTATCAGGTGATGCGCCAACGTGGGCGTGGTGTAGAGCTGTACTGACAACGATGATATCGAGAACGAGTGGTCGTGGTCGTCTCTGATAAAATCTTTTAACATTGAACCTAGAAATTGAATAACTTATTTAATATGATGGTTTTTATACGTTTCGGAGGCAAATTATTTTCTTTGGTCATAATGCAGGAGAATCGGTTATTAATATAAGTGGTGATGCAGCCAACCATAAATTACTCTCCAAAAGATTAGATTAGATTTAATTAGATTATTTATTTCACACTATCAGTTTCAAGATTATAATATTAAAATTAGAAAAATGTCATAGTATAATGTGATCGTCAGTAAAAATTATAATATAAAATAGTAAAAATAAAATGAAGTAACATGGGTCAAAATCTCAAAACAAAAATCACCTGCCCCATTCATTGACCCCAACAGCTGATCGAACAAATGTAACCCATGTTGTTTAGAGAAAATTTTTAGTTACTAATTACTAACTGTTCAGAAACACCCAGTATCTTGGTAACTGTGACGCCAGACATTAATAGGAGGCAGGTAACATGATAGAATCAAAGTATTAACAGGCAAGCTTACATAACGAGCACATTCTTAAATAACTATTATATGAAGGTTACTTTGGAGCAAAGTCACTGAAGAAACACAGTTATCTTAGAAACCACTCACCATAATTCTTAGTAAACAGTATAGCCATAGTTTTCTTCGTCTCATAGTCCATTAGAGTGGTGGCAATCAGCAGCCTATGCCAAGCTGTCCGTGCAGCCTTCCACATCCGGCAGTCGTTCTGCATGACGCCGGCCGCCACGCCGCCGCCACCGGAGACGGCTGACGAGGCTCCCGACCAGCATTCTCCTAACGCCACTTGGCTCACTGCTAGCCGGAGGGACGGCTCTTGGCTTACAAAGCTTTGGAGCCTAGTTGGAGGATGGTTGAAGGGATTATGAGTCAAGGATATAGGTAGATGTTTTGCATTTATTGATTACATAGGTATTCAACTTTTAATGCATTTTTAACAGAGTCAATATTCAATGGTTTCCATTCCACACACCAAAACCCTCGCGGTAAGAAATTTACCAACACCAAAGGTATAATAAACGTTCACATAATATAAACTTATACAATTAAAACAATGGTAGTTACATTGCATTTATAATTTTTTTAAAGTGCAACAGTCTTTAGCTTACATTCTATACATCTAAATAATAAATGTGATAGTTTGTGATAATGTTTTATTTTACACTTTCACGTAAAAACTACTTATCGGAGGTTGATGAATCTTCACACTATGTTAAATTATTAATCAAAATACCATATAGGCAGTGATTTGTAAAAGCTTTTAATTTGATATCTTTTTTTAAGCGGTACCTCTTCTAAGACTGGCAGGTCAGCTACTACTTTCTAGACATTGATAAATTCAGACGCAACGCAAACTAACATTTCAGCAAAATCATTTACAAAACCATGCGATTTGAGGATTATGAAAGAATTTTCTCTAGATAGCAAGCTGTAACTCACCAGGCGAGCATCTTCATGGCGAAGGTCTGGTGCGCGACGAGATGCGCGTGCATGACGAGCACCTTGAGGCTGGGCCCGTGCCGCGACGTGAACCTGTCCAGCATGGCCGTGCGCCTGCTTTTACAATCACCAATGCACCAGGGGCATACAGGGGGGGAGAGGGGGGTCACCAATGCATCCCGGGAAAAGGTGGACTGGACCGGACTGTTTAGGGGGCTCCAATTGCGCAAGCTAGTGACGCTTGGCGCCCCATAAACATCAGAGGGTTTTTTTTGTGAGTGCGAGTTCGATATAATCTCTTCGCTTTTAGTTAATAAAAAAAGGAAGGGGAAAACTGGATCTGGAGTTTTCAGAAGGATTTTATTTTGATTTGATCTGCCTAAAGTTATAAGACAATTGACCATCTCCATGGTTCATTTGGTAGAGACGGACTAGTTGTGTTTGTATGTTTTTCAGGTAACCTAGATACAGGTTTTATTCATGTAGTTAGAGGTCATTTAATATAAAATAAACATTCATTCTCCAATTAATAAACTTATACAAAAGGCAAGTCATCATCGTGCAGAATCATCCCAAAATTCCTTTCTATGGATAAGTAGGGAGAATGTTGTATTTTGTTGTATATTCACATTGTAATAATAATAATAATGTATAAACAGGGTTATACTTGTAAGTAGATCTAACCATTTCAAGAGGTGACAGTATGATCATTACCAATATTTATGTTGATATATTGATGAGCTTTAACCCTAAGGGCTAAAATTATTGGTAATTACCCCTACTATAACATCCTGAAATGGTCAGGTCTAGTTACAAGTAACCCTGTGTATATTAGAGACGGGACGGGACTCGACACTCACATCTCGATGTCGCCCTTGAGCTTGTCGCAGAGCTGGAAGGAGTTGCACTTGACGAGCGCGCGGCCCTCGCGGTCGATCAGCGACACCAGCTCCACCGAGTCGCGGTGGTTGCACTTCGTGTCTGTGAGTGTAGGTATGAGACGACAGGGTACTCACATCTCGATGTCGCCCTTGAGCTTGTCGCAGAGCTGGAAGGAGTTGCACTTGACGAGCGCGCGGCCCTCGCGGTCGATCAGCGACACCAGCTCCACCGAGTCGCGGTGGTTGCACTTCGTGTCTGTGAGTGTAGGTATGAGACGACAGGGTACTCACATCTCGATGTCGCCCTTGAGCTTGTCGCAGAGCTGGAAGGAGTTGCACTTGACGAGCGCGCGGCCCTCGCGGTCGATCAGCGACACCAGCTCCACCGAGTCGCGGTGGTTGCACTTCGTGTCTGTGAGTGTAGGTATGAGACGACAGGGTACTCACATCTCTATGTCGCCCTTGAGCTTGTCGCAGAGCTGGAAGGAGTTGCACTTGACGAGCGCGCGGCCCTCGCGGTCGATCAGCGACACCAGCTCCACCGAGTCGCGGTGGTTGCACTTCGTGTCTGTGAGTGTAGGTATGAGACGACAGGGTACTCACATCTCTATGTCGCCCTTGAGCTTGTCGCAGAGCTGGAAGGAGTTGCACTTGACGAGCGCGCGGCCCTCGCGGTCGATCAGCGACACCAGCTCCACCGAGTCGCGGTGGTTGCACTTCGTGTCTGTGAGTGTAGGTATGAGACGACAGGGTACTCACATCTCTATGTCGCCCTTGAGCTTGTCGCAGAGCTGGAAGGAGTTGCACTTGACGAGCGCGCGGCCCTCGCGGTCGATCAGCGACACCAGCTCCACCGAGTCGCGGTGGTTGCACTTCGTGTCTGTGAGTGTAGGTATGAGACGACAGGGTACTCACATCTCTATGTCGCCCTTGAGCTTGTCGCAGAGCTGGAAGGAGTTGCACTTGACGAGCGCGCGGCCCTCGCGGTCGATCAGCGACACCAGCTCCACCGAGTCGCGGTGGTTGCACTTCGTGTCTGTGAGTGTAGGTATGAGACGACAGGGTACTCACATCTCTATGTCGCCCTTGAGCTTGTCGCAGAGCTGGAAGGAGTTGCACTTGACGAGCGCGCGGCCCTCGCGGTCGATCAGCGACACCAGCTCCACCGAGTCGCGGTGGTTGCACTTCGTGTCTGTGAGTGTAGGTATGAGACGACAGGGTACTCACATCTCTATGTCGCCCTTGAGCTTGTCGCAGAGCTGGAAGGAGTTGCACTTGACGAGCGCGCGGCCCTCGCGGTCGATCAGCGACACCAGCTCCACCGAGTCGCGGTGGTTGCACTTCGTGTCTGTGAGTGTAGGTATGAGACGACAGGGTACTCACATCTCTATGTCGCCCTTGAGCTTGTCGCAGAGCTGGAAGGAGTTGCACTTGACGAGCGCGCGGCCCTCGCGGTCGATCAGCGACACCAGCTCCACCGAGTCGCGGTGGTTGCACTTCGTCACGCGCGTCAGCGTCGATATCACCTGACCATCGCAACCATTCACTATTACAACACTTTGCTTCAAACTGAGTTTTATAAAAAGCCTCGCCAACCAGAAAGTGTACTAACGCGCGTTACGACTACAACACGACCTCAAGCGGGCAGGTTTAAGCGAGACGCGTTAAATTCGTAGCGCATTATAGCATACACTTCGGGTCGAGATTGGGAACTAGTCGCGAAGTGGCGTATATGTATTAAACTTTTTTTCAAAGCTGAAATAAACTATAACGCGACGCCAGCGTTATAAGCGCTACGGTAACACAAGAAATTGACACTTTTGCGCATGCTTAGTAAACCTGCTGTTTGTTCAAGCCTAAAAAGCCAGAAAGTAATTTCAAGCTACAGAGATTTATCACGATTTCTAGATATTGACCGCTCTGTGTGGCACGCCCCGTCACCTTCAGTACACCATAAGTATGTAGTCAAAATTAAACTACAAGTTTTATACTTGTCTATACCAATATTATAAAGAGGAAAGATTTGTTTGTTTGTTTGTTTGTAACGAATAGGCTCCGGAAATACTGAACCGATTTGAAAAATTCTTTCACTGGTAGGAAGCTACATTAACCCCGAGTGTCATAGGCTATATTAGATTTTCAAAAAAATTAGGGATCCGTACCTAAACTCAAATAATGTAACCCAAGGTGCAATATTTTTTCCGTTGTTTACATATTTTGACAGGTGGTGGTTTGAAAAAAAAAAAAAAAAAAAAAAAAAAAAAAAGGTGGTTTGTTGTTGTTGTTTGTATTTTATTCGGCCATTCTGGGCAGTCAAAATAACATAGTCTATAGAGCCAAGTCTTTTGTAGTATCTTATATTCTATGGCGTAACGAAGTAAGCCGGGAAAGCTCGTAGAAGTAATAAGTGTAGAGGTGGATGTGTGTGTGACCTGCTCGAAGGTGTGCGTCTCGTCGTTGTAGAGCACGGTGCAGTAGCAGTCCGGCTGCTCCAGGATCTGCAGCGGGTCGCGCTCGCCGTCCTTTACTCTGAAAACAATCATTCATCTAGCATCTCTAGCATTTGGATGCTCTTTGACAGAACAGAAGATGTTTTTAACATTTAGCGAGGGTTATAACGAAACCATAAGCGGAATATCTTTACGCCAGAGTATTTTATTCTACTTTTCATTCCATCCGACGAGAAAATTTTCCATAAAGAGCAAATACCTAGGTACCTACCTCACAAGACACACCTTTTGGAGCAGGTTTGCCATAATCGCCATGCTTCGATTAGAAGGAAGATCCACTGCTTGATGGTCTGGGATGAGCTCTACATGATGTTGTCTCTCAAAAAGCATTGTTTCCAGACATTGGTTCAATCAGCTGACGGAGTCAATGTACGGGACAGCTGATTTTTGTTTTAAGATTTCGACACATGTTACTTTGGGAAACTTCTTAGGTATGGTAAGCTGTAATTCCTTATTTGATTAATTTCCGCCTTGACAGAAGCATTCAGTATTTATGAAACAGCTGATATTTTTCATGAGATTACAAACCATGTATCTTTGTTAAGTTTTCAGGTATGCAGAGCTGGATCACTCCTTTGTTTGATTACCGCCTTGTCAGAAACCCCTAGTATATAAGTAAATAATAGTTCGTTCAAGTTAGTAACTCGTATTATTTCTTTTTTTGTTACCTAAGGTCATTTGGCAGTCCGGGCGAGTGGTCGTGCGTGAGAAGGCGGAAGCAGTACGACAGACAGACGGACGCGACGACCTTCATCCTGGCTACCACTTCCGGGCTCGTAGCGTTGTCGCCCGCCGACGACCCGTCTTCTGGCGCCTGGAAACAAAACATTACTTTAATAAAATAATTATTTAAATCTCTAATATATATAAAAGTTACCGACCGTATCATATATAGTTAGTCATATATGTTTAATATTTTAGACTGTGGTTCGATACTTTAAACTGTATCGAGCCGATGGAGGGTCTAATAGTGGAAGGAAAAATTAACATCACTAAAAAGTAGGTTACCGCGGTTCGCGATTCTACGGATCTGTAACGTACAGCATACAGTAGACGAGCACGGACGGCAACGCACGCAGTTTAAGTTGCTGACTCGTGTCTGTGCCGCCACGGAATAGAGCACTCAAGGGGCGTCGTGCGAGCTGTTCATTCGCGATAGCGCAGACCATGGGAAGCTGCTTTAAGGTAGGTTATAAACCTGTTGGTATTACCGTCAATATATATAAAACTCTTCCGTTACTGACTGACTGTCAGACAATGCAGAGCCGAAACTACTGGGCGTAGCGGTCTGAAATTTAGCACGTGGTTTCCTTGGGAAGTGTAGACGAGCACTAAGGAATCATTTCCTGGAATTCTCATTGGAACGGGAGAAAACGGGATTTTTGTGTTTATGAGAAATCGGCGCGGGTGAAACCGCGGGGTAGCCTCTAGTCCTTTATATGGAACATGCAACCGACACAGAGATCAATCTAAGATGGTATGTTAGCTAGATGACAGGAGGCTACCGACCGCATGCAGCTGGCAGAAGGGGTCGCGTCGCCAGGCCTCGGTGTCGCCGCAGTCGCAGCAGCCGCCGCCGTTGGACTGGCCCATCTTGTACTTGTGGTGCCGGTGCGGAGACACCTTGAAGCACTCCACGCATAGCACGCACGTGTTGTCCATTCCTGCACAGAGCCAGGTTTAACTATACATACGTTAAGCCTAAAACGCTTCACTTTTGGCCCCCTTACTATTAAAGTATGCCTCCATTAACGGCCGGCACGAGCACGGAATTAGACAGAAACGGGTTTTACAAACTTCAAACTAAAATAAATGTTGTATACTTACAGAACGGGACCTTCATTAAGCTATTACCTAAATTGAGAACTTTCTTTATTGCGAAATCGGTTAAAATAGGTACTTAAACCTTCTTCTATATGTAATAAATACTTTCTAGAAAACCGCTTCAAAATCGGTTCAGCCAAACTCGTGACGGACAAACATACATACAGGTCTAACTGATAACCTCCTTTTTTTAAGTCGATTAAAAAGATGGTGGAAGGTAGCTCGTTAGCTCACCACACTCTCTGCAGCTGTAGGCAGGCTCGCCCTGCTTGAAGACGCGGCCGCAGAGCGTGGAGCGGCGCGGCGCGGGCGGCGCCCCGTCCGCGCAGCCCCACACGAACTGCTCCAGCGGCTTTATTAGCACTTGAGATGCTAGCTCCTCGTCGAACGACCAGTCTGTGGACAATGATGGTCATCATCATTACAACCAACCTGCTGAACATAGGTCTCCCCTACAGTTTGGCACAAGGAGGGAAAATTTTCAACAATAGCCGATGCTGCCCAGCTTTCGGAAATTCCTTTAGTCGCCTTTTACGAACCCACAGGAAGAGATGGGGTGGTAGTATTCCGTGCGACTACCACACGGTTGAAATATGCTTTGCGTAATCTTATATTATATACAGGATTTTTTATGTTTCCCGTACTTTGCGGTGAATGTCAATTGTCAGCCTATATGCGTTGACCCTAAGGTTCATACCGAGACAGGTCCGGTTCGGCTGCGGCGAGTAAATCCTCGGGACGGTCAGACGCCAGTGGTCTTGGAAGTGGGCCGGCGTAAGGGTGCCGTCCGCCATCTTGGAACGCCATTGCTCCACTATCGCCTCGGCGCGGGCTGGTAGTGTGAATCTGTAGTAATATTATTAAAGTTATTTATACGTAGGTAAAAATTATGAACTGATGGTCGCTGGGGCCGAAAAGATCTCGAGTGGCGACCACGAAACGGAAGACGCAGAGTTGTCGGGGAGTCTAATAAGGTGGTCAAACGACCTGGTGAAAACTGCGGGAGTACCGGCGCTTAAGACCGGTCGCTGTGGGGTTCGGTCAAACCCAGGTCCAGCAGTGGACGTATTTCGGCTGAAATGATGATGATGAAATATTAACGAACACTTAAAAATATTATACGAACACTTAAAAATCTATACCAATATTATAAAGAGGAAAAATTTGTTTGTTTGTAACGAATAGGCTCCGGAAATACTGAACCGATTTGAAAAATTATTTCACTGGTAGGAAGCTACACTGTCCCCAAGTGTCACAGGCTATATTAGATTTTCAAAAAAAATAGGGATCCTTACTTAAACTCAAATAATTTAACCCAAGGTGCAATATTTTTTCCGTTGTTTACATATTTTGACAGGTGGTTTGTTGTTGTTGTTTGTTTTTTTATTCACACATTCTGGGCAGTCAAAAGAACATAGTCTATAGAGCCAAGTCTTTAGTAGTATCTCATATTATATGGCGTAACGAAGTAAGCCGGGAGAGCTCGTAATACATAATTTCCTTGTAACACACAATTAGTATAGTGTATCAACTTTTTTTTTAAATATGACTGTTTTCAGGTTTGACGGAGATCTTGATTGTTTATCCGAAAATTTATTACATTGTAATTCCTTACTAAAGTTATTTTCTCTAGACATAAATTACACTTTATAAATTAAGGTGGTAAGTATGTTATTAAAATCAGGCGTTCTATCCAAATAAACAAGTGAATATTGGCTATGTGAACCAAAGGTGGCCTTGCTTGTCCTTTGCAACTGTGAGACGCCACTTAACTCTATCCATACTAAGTCAACTACTGGACTTCGCGCAGATTCTTCTCGAACTCGTCCCTTCGGTCTTCAGTAGAGAAAAAAATATATAGAAGGTAATATTTCAATATAAAACTTTATTATACCTGTCATGTGCTGAACTATCGGTTTTACCCATTTCCTAAAACATGAGAGTACCTAATTAAAATTGCTTCTGAATGTAAATTTATTTTAACACATTGAACACATTTTAAACAAAAATTATTTAAATTATAAGTATGAACAAGGAACTCTGATCTACGCCAACAATCCGACTAGTAACTAGGTTTGAACTTATTTAATTTAAAACTTTGTTTTATTACAATTTAGCCAATCAGTGTTGGCATTGGAAAAATCGATCTAGACTAGCATCTGGCGCGGCGCCACTTGCCGCGGACATGGACACAGAAACTATTAATAAAAAAAAATGTACAGACATCCCACCTACGAACTGTGTTAATGTGAACATTAAACCCGCGAAATATTGAATTAAAATTTCATGATTCGGTGAAATTTAAAGAATTGCTCCCGGGGTTAGTGACCGCGTCATTGACTTTGTTTTATTTGACTTCTGTTTGTAATACAATTCATAGCAAGAGGCTAACAGGCGTGACTGAAACTTATTACTTATTAATGAACAAAAATGTTTTAAATAGTTTTGACAAATACTTCGATATTGCTTTAAAAGGGTCATACACCTCGTAATCTTAATCAATTAGTTTTCTAGTTCAATGATAAGAGTAATAAGACTCTGTAGCTGGCTGGATACAATAAACAAATACTAGACGTATCACACCACACACCATTAGAAGTTCTTTAGTTCAGCTAGTTCACTTATTTGACTACGAAAATTACGTTCTGAGGTGGCACGTGTTTAAATGGTAAACGTAAACATGAATTAAAATACATTAAATAATCAATACTTCAAGTCTACATCTGTATAAAATATAGGTACCTAAGTAGTTTAATAAAAACTATATTGGCCGCAACCATTTCCGCTTTACAAGGCGTTAGTTACCAGCCAAATTGGCAATCAATCAATATCAGCTGATGTTGAAAAATAACATTTCTCAATCGGTTGATAGAAATGTTTGCACGTAATATAAAATTTTATAAACAAACCAATGTTTTACCTCTCTTAAAGATTAGCTATCATTTAATATTTTGAATACGCAACAGTCTAAAATAGCAATAGAATAGTTTTGAATAGCTGCGTGTCGGTTTAATTTCAATATACTTACAAAAATATTATAAACAGAAATTTGCTTTAACCATTTGATTTGCTTTTTGCTTTGGATTTATTTTGCCCTAATTACCTCGTTCTTATGACACTCCTCGCGTTCGGCGGCGCCATAGATTACTTCTTTCGTAGATGTGCTATTTGATAGGGAATCAAACCACTACCTGCAATTCGCCTGTGTCGTAGGAGGGCAGACAAGACAAATTATTTGTATAATCCTTAAGTTCCTATTTTACTGTTAAAGGTCGAGCATAATGCAGAAGAAAGAAAATCAAATTGTATTATATTCTTATTTGCACTTAACAACTATAAATAAATTACTACAATATAACGTGACGTCACATCATAACAAACAAAAGAACGTTGCACGATTCACAAAAGCACACACACTCTGTCTGTTCTGTGGCATATCGTTTACTACTGAAAAAAAAACGGCTGACGCATTTTTTGCATCTCATTCAAATTTAGACAGTCGAGTATGTTTTCAAGCGATGCATTGCGCTTTGAGAGATCTTATTCACGCACGTTATTAGCTCAAAACTTATCATGTTTTCTAGTTGGAACATTGCCATTTAAAAACAAACATTTAGATGACTAAAATTAGAAGCTTAAAGCGTTATGGTTTTGCGTGTGGCTCAAAATAAAGTTTCTAGAGAGTTTTATTTTTGATTTTAGGATATTTGAGGAAGTTTAATAGTACTTGTAGACGACGCTCGTAGACTGTACCTGTAAAATAAAATCACACAAATTTAATAATGAATAAAACTTAGCACTAAAATAAGCTATTTATAAAATATGTACTTACCTTAAGATTTAATTAAATTTACCTAGATGTTAGAACGAAACGTAGTACGCTGAAATACCTGTAACTAGACTTTTTCAATAAATTCCGCGGGTAACTGTTGACAGCTATGGCACTGGGATGCCCTTCAGGCAGTCCGTCCGAGTCTCTCGCCGAGCGCGCTAACACAGCTCGCGCCCCACTTGCATAGCCGATGCTTTTGCCACGGACATTCCGAGAAAACAATATTTTCATTTACTGCATCCTTTACGCCCATCCTCTACAATCGTTTGGACCTTCGAGCACGGATCGCTTTCGTCACCATGACCCCAGTTTACACGCGTCGTCAGCTACAACAGTCAGACAGAAACGTGGCCAACATGGCCGACGAGAAGCTATCAGCACGAGAACGGCAAAAGGAACACCCTCGTAGCACCGATGATTTACAGTTGCGAGACAGTATTGAAAATATTCCTGGAACGTTAACAAACCATCCACCGGCTACTTCCCTGAAAACATCCATGAAGTCCCATAAATCAACCACATCGTCGATCGCACGTCGCAAACAACTGGAACTAGAGGCCGCCGAAGCAAAGGCGAAAATTCAGATTGATTTGATTGAAAAGCGATTGGCCACGAACTTGGCTGTATTGGATGCCGAGGAAGACGGTCCTAGTGACGGGGAAAGCAAGTGCCCTCCTATGATGGACCACCGTAGTGACGTAGAAAGATGGCTGCACCAAGGGGCAGAACAGCCATTACCTACCGCTAAAAACGCAGAACAATCCTCATCGGACATCCGACTGCTGGCTCACGAGCTCAAGTGTCTGTTCGATTCGTCACACCGCGATGATCGCCTGCTGAGTCGCCTCGCCACACCGCGCGATTTACCGAACTTCAGTGGTGATTGTGTTGAGTGGTTGCATTTTAAAAATGCATACGAAGAGTCTAATCGTGTGTGCCGCTACAGTGAAGCCGAAAACTTGTGGAGGCTACGTAAAGCCTTACAAGGTGAAGCCAAGGACGCAGTCACGGACCTACTCATCGGAAATACGCCGCCGAATACTATCATGGAATCCCTGGAACTCAGGTTTGGTCGTTCTGACATTATTGTCCAAAGATTAACGACACAATTGAAAAAGTTACCTCAGCTACCTACATACTATCAACAAGAACTGATTAACTTCTCCATGAAAGTAAACAATTGCGTCGCGACGATTCGAGCCCTAAAACAGGATGATTATCTGCGCAGCCCTGAACTAACGATCGCCGTCACATCTAAATTGCCCAGCACGCTAATTGCCAAATGGACAGATTATGCCTACACACAGCTGGACCAAGGTCAGTCGAAATTCGAACTTTTAGCAGCATTCTTGAAGCAAGAATCTAAAATGCTGTCCGTCGTCGGAATACATCTTCCGGCCGACCCTAGAAAGACGCAAACTTATTATAACAAACACGAAGACAACAATAAATATCGCAGCCGCCCTGTGTTTACAACAACTAGTGAACAGATAAACGACAACGATTTGTGCAAGTTTTGCAAGAAAGGAAATCATTTCATTCCTGAATGTCGTCCGTTCAAGCGAGCAATGCGCCGAGATAGGTGGCGTTTCGTCAAGCTGCACAATTTGTGTTATTGTTGTCTTAGCAGTTCGCGTCACGAAAATGAGAAATGCCCTGCGCCAGTGTGCGATATTAATAACTGTGGTCGCGCACACCATCACCTACTGCACTGGACGAGACCCACACAACCTGCATGCAACGCGAAGGAAGACGTGCCAGCGTATCCTGACACCTCCGCCTCCACTTCGACGCAAGCTACGGTAGCTCACGTTACGTCGGACACGGAGAGCACTGCAGCTGCCACGGCGAGTGACGTCATCCTGAAAGTAGTTCCGGTAACCCTCCATGGACCGAACGGTACTGTGTTAACTCACGCGCTGCTCGACGATGCCGCGTCCGTATCTATTATTGACTCTAATTTAGTGTCTCAGCTAGGACTTAAGTGTGAAAGTGCTTTGCCTATTAAGTTTATAGACGCCTTTGGGCTTGAAGTGTACCAATCTGACGCACCTAAAGTTTACGCAGAAATAAGTGGTTCGGATAACTTGCGTCACGCGATTAGTTTTCGCCAAGTAAATAACTTTAATTTGCCGAAGCAAAACCTATCCGTAATCAATAGCATAACGTGTAAGCACCTTTTGCCGGTGAAAGATTTAGTTTGTAAACAACATGTACAGCCGAGTCTACTAATAGGCGAAGATAATTATCATCTTCTAGCTCCCCTAGATATTATTCACGGTAGCAAGAACGAGCCCTACGCGACCCGCTGTCGCCTGGGCTGGAGCATCCATGGGTATTGTGGTCGCACTCACACTCGCACGCACAGCAACCATGTAAGTAAACAAAACATATTCCATCTCGCTCACTACACTGATAACGATTCCGAACATTGCAATTTTGATGAATTAAATAATTTAATTAAGAACTCGTTCGACATAGATTCTATAGGAATTTCAGCCTTAAAGCGCGAGAATACGGACCATTTAAGGGCCGTACAAATTTTGGAAGATACTTCACGTCATATGCAAGTCCAGTGGGAAGTAGGTCTACCATTTAAGGAAAATGATTTTTTAATGCCCGATAGCTACAATCATGCTCTGTCTCGGCTACAACTTTTACACAAAAGGTTTCAGAGGGATGACGCCTACGCACAGAGGTACAAGGAGGAGATGCACAAGCTGTTCGAAGCTGGCTACGCTCGAGAACTTAAGGAAAATGAACTTTCGGCGAAGCACATTTGGTATCTGCCTCATTTCGGCGTCCAAAATCCCAACAAGCCGGGCAAGCTGCGTCTGGTGTTCGATGCCGCAGCTAAAGTGAAGGGTAAGTGTCTGAACGATTATTTACTAACAGGCCCCGATTTATACAACTCTTTGTTTGGCATTATGCAAAGATTTCGTGAGAATAAAATAGTTATTTTAGGTGACATTAAAGACATGTTTTTACGAATAAAAATTCGCACCGAAGATCAAAATGTTTTTAGATTTTTATGGCAGGAGTCCCCTAATGAGTCAGTCAAGATTTGTGTCATGCAAAGTCTTATTTTCGGTGCAACATGCTCGCCTTTTATAGCACAGTTTATAAAAAATAAAAATGCCCAAAAGTACGAAGATGTACACCCCGAAGCAGTACATGTTATCGCCAAGAATCATTTCATGGACGATTGCCTGTACACCTGTAAGGACGAAGTGACTGCAACACAGTTGATACGCGACATAACAAAAATACATAAGGTAGGTGGGTTTGAGATAAGGCGCTGGTCTAGTAACAGTAAACAGGTTTTGCAGAGCCTGCCGAGTGACGCGCTGTCACAGTCAGCTGTTCAATTTAAAGACGGAGTTATAAACGTTACCGAGCGCACACTAGGTTTGATATGGCACCCCGCAGATGACACTTTTGGTTTTAAGGTTTCGTTTAGCCGTATCCCTGATTCTATCTTAACTGGTAAAGAACCGCCTACCAAAGCGAAAATGCTTAGCGTAATTATGTCGGTATATGATTTGCATGGCTTTTTGTCCCCTTTTGTTATAAAAAGTAAAATTCTTTTACAAGATGTTCATCGCAGTGGTATTGATTGGAACTGCCACATTCAGGAACAAGAATTCGCTTCTTGGATCAAGTGGCTTGATGAGTTAAAAGATTTAGAATCGCTGCGCATCCCGCGACAGTACATGGAGGCCGGTCCGTGGACGCCCTGTTACCAATACCTGCCTGCTCCAGATAGTAATATCGATGACATTATCGACACGCAAATGCACGTTTTTTGTGACAGCAGTATAAAGGCATATGCAGCAGTAATTTATTGGCGTTTCACACGCGCCGACGGCCAGGTCTTAGTATGTTTTTCGGCAAGTAAAAGTAGAGTTTCTCCGTTACGTCCAGTATCCGTTCCTAGGTTAGAGCTACAGGGAGCTTTGCTAGGAGCACGGTTAGCAACCACAGTTCAAAATGAGCACCAAGAGGTTAAGGCTAACAAACGTTACTTTTGGACCGATTCGAGTACCGTACTATCTTGGATCCGAAGTGATCCCAGAAATTATAAGTCGTATGTCGCACATAGGTTAGGCGAGATAGATGAGTTGACAACTTCAAATGAATGGCGACATGTACCGACGAAATCAAACGTAGCCGACGTGGCTACACGTGAAAATTCACCACCATTAAAATTTTCCCATATCTGGTTTCAGGGTCCCGAATTTCTACGCCTTCAGGAGAGCCAATGGCCATCAGATTTAAAGAATATTAAAGCCACAGATGAGGCAGACTGCGAGATGAGAAACATCAACTTAACGACGACATGCAGTGAAGAATTCTGCCTTCCTAATGAGAACAACGTTTCATCGTGGATACGATTAGTACGTTGCACGGCACGTATACTGCTACTATTTAGAAAACACAAAGGTACGCCATCAAGTATTACTGTGCAGCTAATGAAAGAGGCTGAGAACTTATTGATTAAAAAATCGCAACACGATTCATTCAACACGGAGATTCAACACTTACGTGATAAGAAACCGTTGATGTCAGTTAGCCGTCTGACAAAATTGACCCCGTACCTCGATGAAAATGGAATTATGCGCGTAGGAGGCCGCATAAACAAAGTTGTTGGAGTAGAATCCTCAGTCACACAGCCAGTCATCCTTGATGGACGCCACCGAATGGCACGACTACTGGTAGAGCACTACCACAAGAACGCTCTACACGGAGCAAACGAGCTAGTAGTCAACGAATTAAGACAAAGATATTGGGTTGTGAAGTTACGCCCAACTGTTCGCGCTATATCTTCGCAATGTTTATTCTGCCGCCACCGACGAGCTATGCCAGCACCTCAACGAATGGGTGACTTACCTGCAGCTCGGCTGCACCATAATAGACGCTGCTTTAGCATTTGTGGTATGGACTATTTCGGCCCTATGGAGGTAACAATTGGCCGAAGAAGATTTAAAAGGTACGGTGTGATATTTACTTGCCTTACCGTTAGAGCCGTCCACCTAGAGATTGCTGAAAGCTTGACGAGCGACGCCGCTATTATGGCAGTAAGACGAATGGCAGCACGCCGAGGTACCCCCGACGTCATATATTCTGATAACGGCACCAACCTCCGCGGCGCAGACATTGAATTAAAGCGAAGCCTAGCAGAGTTAAACGCGGACACACTGCGAGAAGACGGCACTGTTAGAGGGACAGAATGGAGATTTCTGCCCCCAGGAGCCCCAGAGATGGCAGGAGCATGGGAGAGAATGGTGCGTACTGTTAAAACGGCCTTGAAAGTCGTACTGAAGGAACGAGCGCCGCATCCTGAAACTTTACAGACCATGTTTGCCGAAGTTGAGGGCCTAATAAATAGTCGTCCGATCACGCACGTTTCATGTGACCCGAATTACCCAGAAGCCTTGACGCCGAACCATTTTTTAATCGGAACTTCTTCGGTAGGACCATCATTCGGCAAGTATGACGACGGTGATTTCAGTCTCAGAAAGAAATGGCGAGTCGCACAACGCTTGACCGACATGTTTTGGACCAGGTGGGTAAAGGAGTACCTACCTACTCTACTTCCGAGACAAAAATGGACCAAAGAACAAGAGGCACTCAAGGTAGGTGATTTTGTATTATTAGTCGAGCCTAACTTAGATCGAGGCAGCTGGAGACATGGAGTCGTGAGTGCGACCCACCCCGGGAGTGACGGCCGCGTCCGCGTTGTAGATATCCGTACTCGCACCGGTTTGCTTCGCCGCCCGGTCACTCGCGTCGCCTTGCTTGAACCTTCTAACGCGAGTGCTGACTCTAACTAACGTCAGCACTAGGGGGGAGAATGTAGACGACGCTCGTAGACTGTACCTGTAAAATAAAATCACACAAATTTAATAATGAATAAAACTTAGCACTAAAATAAGCTATTTATAAAATATGTACTTACCTTAAGATTTAATTAAATTTACCTAGATGTTAGAACGAAACGTAGTACGCTGAAATACCTGTAACTAGACTTTTTCAATAAATTCCGCGGGTAACTGTTGACAGCTATGGCACTGGGATGCCCTTCAGGCAGTCCGTCCGAGTCTCTCGCCGAGCGCGCTAACACAGCTCGCGCCCCACTTGCATAGCCGATGCTTTTGCCACGGACATTCCGAGAAAACAATATTTTCATTTACTGCATCCTTTACGCCCATCCTCTACAGTACTGTTGTCATTTTTGACCTTTTTATAACCTTGACTGGGCTGTGGGTCCTTACTGGTATATTAGGCAGTCGTAATTAAGTCTTAAGATTAGATTTATGTCATAAGCTCTGTGTTAAAACTACATGCTACAAGACGAAATGAAGTTGCTAACATTTTTTTAATAAATAAAGGTTTTTCATAATTACCTAATATAGTACGACAAGCATTGCTCGTAAGCGTTCCCTAGTGCAAGGTGTTTCCGAGGTATGGCACTCTGCCAAGTAAATAATATACTGAGAGATCATTAGGCCACCAACTCCCGAGAGATGGAAACGCGTGCCTTGTTACGTTAACAAGGTAATTGAAATTTTTTTTTTAACTTAGCAAAATACTTTCGGCATATAAATAAAATAATAACTAGCATCTCCTGCGAGTTATTAAATAAACTTTTACATGCAGCTTCGCTCGCTATGTGAGTTTAATTTTTTTTTCGTTCCTGATAAGATTTAAGGAAGGAGTGTATAAATATTTTAGTGAGGTATAAATTAACCCTATTTCACCAAATTGACAGGCTAATATTCTCCTGTTAATGTATTTTTCGACTGCTTTTACGGAGAGCCAATGTGTGACTTATTACGAAAACTCTAATTGTATCACATGCCTGAAAAAACTCCATCATGTCAAGAATGATTGACCTGGAAAATGCCGTGTGGTGGCGGCCTAGAAGATGAGCACTCTCCCTCACACATGGGGGTCGCAATAGGCGACTCAGTGAAAAAAACTAAAGGTCGGGCAGCAGCTTCTCCCGCCTAAATAAACGAGTAACCTGCGTTCCCGGAAGGTGCCGCCGGGTTATGTGTGGTTCGCACCCACTAAAACCCCGCCGGTGTCTACCTCGGCTGTTGGCAAGGGGGTCACGGGAGATCTATTAGAGATTACCAACCCACCTGCCAAGCGTGGCGATTACGGCAAAACGTATTTTAATTATTTATGTGAATTTAATATTTTCATATTTTAAGTAAGAAAGTAGCTAATAGAAATTAAGTAAACATAAAAAAAACTACTAACTTCTCCAAATTACAGTCATCCAGCATAGATGAGTCTACAAAACACTGTTTTGTATCTTTTCTACAACATAACACTTTAAATATATCCGTAAACATTGTCACAATTCACACACAAAAACTTAGTCCAAAATCTAGGTATGTTAATGAAAAACAAATGTAAACTAAACAAATTAGCTTCATGTTATGTTTTTAATTTTCATGACAGCTCTTATCAAAGTTAAATCAGAGATTAGGACCACAAGCGACTAAAAACACACTGTCAAGTTATTTTTATTATTAACTAATAATTATGAAAATTTTAACAATAAAAGTGTTTGTGGTAACGATGTTCACATGCTATAATAGTTAAGATTACGTAAATTGATATTGCATGCGATTTTACAACTTTATGACATACGACGCGACACAAACATAGAAAATTAAGTTATCTAAAACTAGCTACAATAATAAATAACGCTACAATTTTATTTATTTACTAGCTGCCCCGGCAAACTCCGTATCGCCTTACCGTGTTATTCATAAAGATACAGTAGATTTTAAGTAGCGTTACTGGAGGTCTACTTCGCTGGTTTGTTGTATGGTAAATACGTGACATCCAGTCTAAATTGACATTCGTCAAATAACTAAAATGCTCTTTAACTTTTTATGAATAACACGGTTAGATTATAAGTTTCCCTACCCACTAAAAACTTGGCTGTATGGATAACGTTACTTCGCCCGCCCAGAATGGGAGAATTAAAAAACAACAACGTCAAATTAATCTGTGAGAGGAAAATTTACAGATAGAACAGTAATTGAACATTTTGTATGGGGAAATGAAATTGTCAGTTTTTAATAACTTCCACTAAGAAAATTTACAGATAGAACAGTAATGGAACATTTTGTATGGGGAAATGAAACTGTCAGTTTTTAATAACTTCCACTAATTTTTTCCAGATTTTCTCACTTTTTAAACCCTGCCTGGACTACTACAAACATTTCAAAATCAAAATCAGGAAAATCGGCCCTGCCGTTGTCGAGTTTTAGCGAGACTTACGAACCACGATTAATTTTTATATACATAGTAGATAGTAGCACTAGGAAGAACCTGTATCTAGGGTGGCCGAAACATACAGACACAAAATACTCATCATGACATTGTTCACACCGCCGGGAATCAAACCCAGGTGCACCATCTCAGTCCACATCACTGCCAACTGGGCTACGGAGCAGTCAGTACTAGTACTAGGGTGCCTTTTTGAATTATATAAAAATATTCAATAGCTGTTAATGAGGGATGGTGCAGGCTTCTAATGCTGACAAATGTTTCAATATAGTCCAGTTGTATCGTAGCCATTTTGATTTAAACAAGAAATAATCAAATCTTTCCTTTTAATTACATTCATGTAGAAATAATTATATTGTAATCCACATACCGATTAACATCTCCTGGGATCATATCAGTTGGATCTTCCTCCATGGAGTCATCTCCCACCTCCACCTCCAGCTGCACTGGTGGTGGTGAGCTCATCTTCCGTCTGATTTGGTCACTTTATCTAAGGGGAACAAGTTTCTTTTTATAGTAATTGTTTAGGAGACAGAGAAAAATGGAAAATGTTTCTTAAGGGGCGAATGGGTGCGATACTAGCGCCACCTCTGATATCTAATTATATCTTCTAAACCATGCCAGAATCAAAAATATGCATCAATGATGCCCTAGATATAGAGATAGAGAAATATTTGTTCGCGAAAGTAAAGTGGCCACTTTAGGCAACAAACTAATATTTCCTCAGCTACACAACAGAGCCCTTAAAATTTAAAGCAACATTATCTAGGGTGTCATTGACAAATATTATATGATCAAACGAACTTCTGAAGTGAAGTTCGATCAATATTATATGAGTGGTTTCATTTGAAGATATAAATCATTTCACTAGGTAGTCCTTTCACCTACAAGGCAACATTCGCACGTTCTTACAAATAACTATTAGTCGATCGATTTGATCGATATCGATTACTCGATTAATTTGAAATTTACCCATGCTCCCATCCCTACCACTCTACGCGCCCATCACTAGCAGCGTCCGCCAAGCCTGTCATTCTTTTTAGAGATAGTTTTCTGGCATAAATTACGTCGTTTATTGACTTTTTTGACAAAACTCGGGATTTGGGTAGGGAGGGTGATTTATATCTTCAAATGAAACCACTCATATAATATTGATCGAACTTCACTTCAGAAGTTCGTTTGATCATATATTATATTTCGTGGTTTCATTTTCGATATAAATCATTTCACTAGGTAGATGTTTAGAGACATTGTTTTGTCTATATTTTTTCATGATAATGAAACAATATTAATTAAAAAGATGTAATTTTGGCTAGTTTTATTTGAACTCTTAGTATAGGTACCTACAAATATTATTAAATAATATTACTCATCTTATTAGTTAAAAACACTATATTTTAACATATAAAAGTAATCGTTATAGTTAGTTTATAGAGTACTTCAAAGTTTAACATTGCGTAGTTACTTAGGTAAGTACTTGGTAGGTAGGTACTCAGCTACATTATTTATAACATACTTATATACTTATTGTATATTTTTTAATGAACTAATTTGGTCAGAGATTTGATAAAAAATTGATAATCAATCATCATAGGACATCGATAAATTTAGCAAACTTGTTAGAGGTAGAGGTCCAGGCGGCCGTCTTTTGATCTGATCCAGATTGACGCCGGTAGCATGAGCAGCCGATGTGGCGGCGGCGTGTCGCGTGCTGCTGTGTGTGCCGTACACCGCAAGGATCTGCCTGATCCACATGTTTATTGACAATGCTGTTGTGTTCCTGTGAGGACGTTACGCTTCACAGTTATTAAGAGGTGATTGGCTTATTTAGGTCTGATTTATTTAGTTAAGGTTATATAACCGTCTTATATATAGACGGATTCACCGTAAGATAAAGTAAAACTAACAATGAATGATAGCTTTTGATTGCATTTAGCGCCTATAGTTTTGATAAACTTTTCATTTACTTTATGATTCCAATGCCATTGCTATTTTTATTTATAATAATCTGTTATTTAGAGAAAGACTTTCAACCATGTGTGCTGTAGGCTGTAGATAATGTTAGTAAAGCTACTTTTGTCTAGGATAAGTTCATTCTTGTTTGGTATACATTTTTAGAGATTTTTGAGAACCAATTGTGGATACTTACCAAGTACCTGTGTACTTTGGTGGATTGGGTATTAGTTTATAACATCTTTAAGGAAGGCGCTGATGCAATCATCCGAAGAAATATTTCTGCCTAAAAGCAGAGATAAAGCGGTGGCTCTTATGATGATGCCCTGTGAATCCTGTGATGCGTCTTTTTCGAAGACGTCGGAGGAAAAAGTAATTACACTAAAAACAGAACATTCGAAAGAATATAATTTAATTATAGTATTGAATAACATTATATTGATATTGTTGAATAGTAATATTAGAAAGTGAGGCTAGTATAAGATGCTGATGAGATGCTGTTGAGGGGATAATGCGACCTGGCATTGCCTGCTCGAGCATACTGCGGCACTCAGGGTAAGCGTGAGTAGGAGAGGGGGACGGTCCCTGTTAGTAGACAACATAGGTTTTCGTTACGCCCTCAAGTGATTATTACGAAATAACTATATCAATCAATAGAGGATAACAGGCAGGTCTAGAAGTACTAGAAGGGAATACTAGAATACTGGTCGTTTCGTCCTCAGTAATTTTTTGTAGGCCGTTAAGAAAAACGGAAAATGAAGGATCGGCATAGAAAAAATATGCCCCTTTGTAGCATCTGGGTCTTGTTTCAAAGAAAAGTATTTCTTAAGTTTTGCGCTAGAATGTTTGAAAAGCATCTTTAAATTAAATCTTCGATCTGCCTCTAAATTATATTTCGTGTTATATAGGATGCTAAATGCAATTAGCTAGATTTTTCGTTCTCGAACCAAGGCCAAATATATCTGGTAAGTTAATTTAAATTAGGAAATTGTATGCAACTTCGTGTCGTAATGTAGCTGATAGAGCTAATGCTAATATGTTATCTACCCATAATAAAAATTAACAAATTGTTTAAGTTTCGGGGCATCTAAGGCTTAGTATATTGCTAATAATACGACATATAATTACTATAGTAAGTTTGAGTTACGACTTTACGACTCGAATCCGTGTTAACTTATGAATCATATTTTTGTGTTTAAATGAAATTTTAAAAGCTTTTAATATTATTATCTCATCAATTCAGGTCCTGTAAAATAATTATCATAGTATTCTCTGAATAGAAGGTAGGTAGAAGGTACCTGTACCTTTGCCTTTCACGTATTTTTGGTTTCAACCAGCCTTTTGTAATGCTGCGCTAGCGGACATTAGGATGCCAATCATTTGTGAAAATTATCTGATTGTAACAGGTGGTAGTTGAGAACACTTCAGAACCAATTCTATTATTTTATTACGTTTATGGCTTGTAAGTGATAAAGTCATATTTAAGTCATCTACTTACTTAAATCCTGAAAATTTGTAATTATTTTGTGGCTATAAGCTAATATTTTCATAGTTTATAATAAAGGCCAAGCACTCGAGTGATTTGAGTGTAAACCTAAAAATTTACCAATTTTTGACCAAATGAACGCAAGTGACCTGCGACCCCTTCTTTAATCTTAGTAAAAGTTCTAGGCGCTATCGTGAGCCAATAAGATAAGGCATTGAGTTGAAATCATAGGTGGATAACAAGATTCTGTGTGTTCACATCCTTAAACAGGAAACGTAGGTAAATATTTGCGCTAGTTTTAAGCGACAGAAATAAAAAGTTACGAGACATTTTAGGTCAATAGATGCCATGTAATAATAGCTTGCATGCTGTTCTGCCATTTCGAAATGAAGTTTAGTTACTTACAAATTTATTTAACAGTTTTAGGTTAAAATGAAATCTCTTACCTCCATTTGAATTGGTGTCAAAAAGGTTTTAGATACGATTTCTAGCAAATTATTAGTTGCGATTGACATTTCTTGTTGTTACTGTGCTAACAATGTTACAACAGGAACATATTATTGCTCAAGTGGAAAATTAGAAAAAGATTTAATTATTCTGTTACAAATCCAATTAAGGATACCTTTATTGTTTGTGATATACAATACAACCAACACATTTTAAAAATATTGTACTGAATTCTGCCAGAATGGTGGTTGAGCACGTGGCCTGATTTGGGTCGTTCTCTAAACGTGCGACTGCGTCGGTATATGGGTCGTTGTAATTTGGAACTTGACGAGTGGTATCTTCGTACTCTGGCCCTGGCACGCCCCCCCCTTGTTTTTCGCAAAGCGAGGAGGGCCTGAGTTTTCCTGAAACTGCGGCCAAGCTGTGCCCTTGGAGCTCGTAGAGGCGGCTGTGTTGTGTAAGCAACAGTATTTCTGGGAAGACTACTGTCTTCCTGATTTGAAGGCATTGCTGTTCAATTTTGAAGCTTAATTTAGTTTTCTCAAAAATTTGGCACCGAACAGTGCTTCATCTCGTTTACTGTACTGAAAGATATTCAAAAACGTCTTGGTAGACCTGGTGCGGTCTTTTAAATGCGAGCTTGTGTCTCCGAGCTATAAAGGTCGCATGAACTACGGGAGCCCTCGCTTAGAATCTTGATTGCCTCTATTTTATATCTTGAGTTAGGAGAATGGCCATGGCCCTACTCCCCGATGTGATGTGAAGTCAGTCCAAGTTGAGATGAGAGTATTTTAGTATTTAGCTTTGAGGCTTGAACCAATATGTAGTTGCTAGGTACTTATAGTATATTGCTGAAGGATTTTTTCCTTGACTTCTCTAGCCATTTGAGAGAGATTATCGTAGATTCAATCACACAACTTTAGTTCATCATCCAGGGCTTCGCCCAGGGTTAATAAAATTTATGGGTCCAGTTCCGGAAATTTAAACTTTGCCTCAGGTTCCGAGTTCAATTGGTTGTTGTAACCGCTACTAGTTCCAATAAGGAAGTTATTGCTGGTGCTTGGACCTGTTTTTGGTGACGGTATTGAAAGTGGTCACTGTTGGGGCAGTGGTGCCAATTGGCACTTGGTATGTCGCCATCATGATTTTTGGTGATTCAGTCTCATTTAGACCTGATCATGGGTTGTAGGGAATAGTTTCGGCTAGAAATATATCCTCATATTCGAATGATATTTGCTCTGGGCACATTCCTTAAATTGTAAAGGCGTTTCGCCTACTGGAATAAGAAGAAAAAAGAAAATTATGCTTTTTATATTTTTATACTTACATAAAAAAATTATGATTATTTTTGCATTTTGCCGCGTTCCTATTGGAATCTATGGCAGTATGGTAGCCTGGTTCATATTTGAATCTATGGCTTTGCAAAAAAAAATATTTTAATGATAAAAACTGATGTACAGTTTTGAATTATGCCGCGTTCCTATTGGAATCTATGGCAGTATGGCAGCCTGGTTCTTGTTCGAATCTATGGCTTTGCAAAAATATTTCTTTTACACTTTTTAAATGTAAGTTTATGCAGAATTTCAATTCGAAATTTCTGTCTAAAAAATTATTATTATTTTTTTTTTTTTTTTTTGAAGGTAGGTAAGCAGATGAACTTACCGTAACATTAGACATTGTCTCTCGATTTATAGTATGAGGATAATGAAATCCATCAAAGTTTAAGTAACTCACTTAATTTTTTGTTAAATATTCGTAGGATCTTTTCGGTATCTTGAAAAATTAATTTTTTGCGAACAAGATCCGAACGCGTGCTTTCGTTGCCTCGCACGGAAAAAGAATGACAGGCTTGGCGGACGCTGCTAGTGATGGGCGCGTAGAGTGGTAGGGATGGGAGCATGGGTAAATTTCAAATTAATCGAGTAATCGATATCGATCAAATCGATCGACTAATAGTTATTTGTAAGAACGTGCGAATGTTGCCTTGTAGGTGAAAGGACTACCTAGTGAAATGATTTATATCGAAAATGAAACCACGAAATATAATTTTAATTTTGGCCATGGTTTAGAAGACGTAATTAGTTATCATAAGTTGTGCTAGTATCGCACTGTGTGTCCCATTAAAGCCCAAATTTTTTTTTATTGGGACCACAATGCCCTTGACATGGACAATGGACATAAAAATATGGTAGTGATTTTTAGGGAGGCTCTACAAAACAGATTGACTGCATGGTCACAGGGCGTATTGTTAGTAATGTTGACTTGAACTAGGGGGTTCAGATATCAAATATTTCCCTAACTAGTAGTAGTAACTTTACTTAAAAAAAAAAAATTATGCTAGTTAGCAACTCTTTGAGACTTAAATTATTGACTTTGAGTTTCCCCAGTTAGTTAAGAGTACATTCATTATTTTTTTTCTAATATTGCATCATTTATTTTAAATTTGGAAGGTAGGTACTAACTATGCATCTATAGGTCACAGTAAATGATAAAGACTGCTAGCTAGTGATAGATAAGCATTACATACATTTACTCAGTAGGTCAGACATTCATATCATATCTGAACAAATTTATATTTTACTAGAGGCTGCCGCGCGGTTTCACCCGCGCAGATTTCTCATAAACACCAAAATCCCGTTTTTTCTCGTTCCCATGGGATTCAAGTCGATTTTTCATACTCATTAAAAAAGTATCGTAATTCCCGTTCCCGTGGGAATTTTGTAAATTCTTTCGACACTCATACATTTACTGAGAAACCTGTACACTTAATTTCACGTCGACACACTCAATGATGTCGATTTTTCATACAAACTAAAAAGTATTGTAATTCCCGTTCCTGAGGGAATTTCAGGAAATCCTTTCTTAGTGCACACCTACACTTCCTAAAGAACCTACATGCCAAATTTCAGATTTATACGCCCAGTAGTTTTCATTTTAGTAATTTTTTTTGTTTGTGTTTGCTGTGTAGGTACTGTACGTTAAACAGAAAAACTAGGGACTGATTTAAATGTGCTATAGATCATTAGCAAATTTCATCAAAATCTGTTCAGCAGTTTTAAAGTTCTTTTCCCAAAGACATAGTAAAACACTATGGTTCGACATAAATTGAATGCTCTTTATTGTCAAACCGTAGGCGACATAGGCTTAAATGGTATTGTACAGTGGCGGTCTAGGACGTCGTAACACTTTCGGTTTTTCTGTATTGCAAAATAGCTCTTGTTCTTTGGTATTAGTCTGCGGCGCACGAGACCATAGACTAATCTGTTACGCCGTTCTAGACCGCCACTGTCAGTCAGTAACGGAAGAGTTTTATATATATATTGATTATAGCAAAACAATAGCCAGAGGGCCTATTACGGCCACTTTTGCAATATTGCTTTTTGTCCTTTTTTCATTTTTTTTTGTATTGACTTTGTCACTCCAGAGGACAAAAAGTTATATTGAAAATGCGTACCGCAGCACAAGTTATTACACATTTTTGTGACAGTCTATCCCACTACAACCTCGCCCAACCAGAGTGGGACAGAATTAGTAGTTGTCACTTTGTGAGTGTTGTTATTGTCTTAATTAAACTTGATTGTTGGGAAACACTAACATTTTCTAAATTTCTATTTCTTGAACATTAATTAATTTTTATATCTTACTGATTTTTACTGTTCAAATAATGCCAGACAATACAAAAAATAATAGGCTCCATCTGCATTGTTTTGGATCCTTTCACTGAACTTGCCATATCTGTTACAACAGTATCAAAGTAATGTAATATTGTACAAAGATTATAAGATTTCGATCTGTTTATTAAGAATAAAAATAAAATGAGGTAGCAAAGAAAATAGGTTTCTATGCAAGACACAAAGCAATCAGGTAGGTACCAAAGCTTTACATACCTTTTCCTCTAGAATCATCCAATGAAGGCAGAATCGAGAAAGAAAATACCTAGGTCGATCAGTTTATTTCTTGATGGAATCACAAAAGAGATAGGTATGTAACGAAAAGATAATCACGAACTACCACGGTCTCGCTTTCTTCAGGACATTGGCAATACTCCACAAAGTGACATTTCATCACAAGAAAGGAACTGAACACGGAACCCGTGACCGTTGTATTCACAAAAATGAATTTCTATTACACATTACACTAAACAAACGCCTAATTTTTAAATCAGACAATTAAATAGGAAAATAAGATTAGAAACCCCAAGGCAAAAACCTTAGAATTTTTAGATTTCCTTCTTTCTTTCCTCACAAAATGAAAATCACGCAATAATCACAGACCAACTAGAGATGCAACAACGAGCATCGACTCATATTTTTAAATATAATCTATGACACCTTTTTAATAGTCTGTGGCCGTAGTGTTGTGTTTTTATTATTTGTACTGCCCTTAGGCCAGTTTGGCCTTAGGCTTCACCCTTAGAGTATACATAAAGGCTTCACCTTTGAAAAGAGAGGATTGAAGTATGTTATCTTCAATACAATTTAAAGAGGTGGTCCCTCTCAGTATGGCGCGAAATTCAAAAATTTTCGCGTTTTTTATTTATTCTGGCAAAGGTATTCATTTTTAATAAAGTTATAATGAATTCGCGTATGTAAAAAACCTTCTTCCACATTGTAATACAACGTTTTTGGAAGATAGACCTACAGATTTTGTGTCTAAGGCGATTAGGCGATTAGCACATTGCCACGCAACACGCAGCGTGGCGCGTGAATGCGTATTCTAACGTTGATTGTAAGTATCTACCTCCATTTGTATAGAAACACGCGCAGTCCAACACACAGAAAATGCATCCACGTGCGTTCATGCAGATCACGCGCCTACAAGCGGTGAAACATGCATCCACGCGCGTGGGTGCGGGGCGAGACGCAAGGTATGCCACACCGAGTCCCGCAGTGCCGTGCATAGATTACACGTGCGTGATTTAGGAAGGGACTGACGTGCGTTAAAAATGGATTTGAATGAAATGGATCAGAGCCGGCGTGAATCCACAAAACGCAACTACGCGCGTGAGTGCGTCAAAAACCCGCACGATGATGCAGATCTGCACTCACGCGTGTACGGGCGTAGGTGCGTCGAAACGCAATATGCAGCGTGGTGCGTGGCAATGTGATAACCGCCTAAGGGGTAATAAGCCAAAAATCAAGTTCCTTGAACATACACAAAATCGGTAACTCTGTCTTTCAAAAACGATATATCACAATGTGGAAGATTGGTTTTTAAGTACGCGAATTCATTTAAACTTTATTAGGGACTAGAGGCTGCCCCGCGGTATTTCCCGCGCAGATTTCTCATAAACACAAAAATCCCGTTTTTTTTCCGTTCCCGTGGGAATTTCGGGAAATCCTTTCTTAGTGCTCACCTACACTCCCCAAGGAACCCACGTGCCAATTTTCAGCTTTCTACGCCCAGTAGTTTCGGCTCTGCGTTGTCTGTCAGTCAGTCAGTCAGTCAGTCAGTAACGGAAGAGTTTTATATATATTGATTAATACTTTCGCCAAAATAATTAAAAAACGTGAAAAAATTTGAATTTCGCGCCATACCGTGAGTTACCACCTTAAGCTGATAAAATTTTTCTAACAGATTTAAGTTTAGGCTTTTATTTTCTGCAGACAAACCCAAATGTGGGTTTTGCAGAATTTTGTTAATTTTGTCTAAAGAAATTTTTAATAAATATTTTTGAATTTGAATCCTTCCAATGACTAGCCTAGCCACTAGCACATAGCGGCGGTTTCCAACCTCTCTGGCACATATGTATGTACAATACATAGCAGAGAGAGGCAGAGCTAGCTACATAAGGTGGCCTTCTTAGAGCCCCAGGCTATGTTTTACGATTACGACCATACGACATTCCCATCAAAAATCATTAAAACTTACTTTTGCGGAAGCTATCCAGCTTTGGTTTCACACCTAGCCTTCTAAAATTTGTTGCTAGTTATCTGGGTGACCGTGTACAGTATGTCCAGCTTCAGCAATACCGTTCTTGTGACTATTACACTAGATCAGGCGTAATCCAAGGCAGCACCCTTGGCCCAACTCTATTTGCTCTTATGGTCAATGATCTTCCTGGCGTGCTGAAGAATTGCAGAAGCCTCATGTTTGCTGACGACCTTAAAGTGTTTGCACCAGTCAAGGATGATGTGGACAGCGAAAAAATACAGTCTGACATAGATGCTGTCGCTCAATGGAGTAAAGCAAACAAACTCGATTTAAATGTTTCTAAATGCAAAATAATTACATTTTCAAGGCGACATGCCCCGGCAATAAATACATACAAATTAGACGGTCAAGTCATCGATAGAGTGAATGAAATACGCGATTTAGGATAACTTTTGGACCAGGAACTATCCTTCAGAGGTCATATCGGAGTGCTGTAACAGCACTCCGATATGACAGGACTCTAACAGTTAGAGTGCTGCGAAAACCCTAGGGTTTATAATGCGCACTGCTTATCGTTTTACAGACACGAGATTCCTGTTATATTGTTACAATGCATTCGTCCGCAGTAAACTCGAGTTCGATGCAATTGTCTGGGATCCTCGTGAGAAAAAAATTATTCTCGTGATAGAGCGGATTCAGCGGAAGTTTGCCAGATACCTCTACAAGAGAACGTATGGTTAATACCCCTTTCTTTTCCCTTCCTTATTTGTTACAGGCATGGTTGGCCTATATACTCTTGAGCTTAGGCGAAAATTAGCATTATTTATGCATTACATAGGCCTATTAAGGCATCAAATAAACAACTCTGATGCTTTGTCCGGTGTCGCACTGTTTGTACCGAAGCTTCGCGCGCGCGTGCTGCGCCGCCGGCCGCCGCCGCTGGCCGCGGTGCAGCAGTACCGCACGCTGCACGGCCAGAACGCGCCCACGCCGCGAGCAGTCGCACTCATTAATAAATTAAGTATAGTTGCGTTTTACGAAAATGTCGATGTATTTTTTGATTCGCTGCCAGAGTTAGAAAGGCAATTTATTTTACTAGTAAGTAATATTTGTTACTAGTAAGTGATTTTAATATTTTTTATTTTTAACATATTTGTATTAGCAATAAGTGCGTTTTGGAAATTACTGTAAGCCTTATTGTAAAACTTAATAAATAAAAAAATCAAAATTATATTAACAAAATTCTGCAACCCACTTTTGGGTTTGTCTGCGGAAAATAAAAGCCTATCTATTACAACCTCAGATTACAACATTTTTATCAGCTTTAAATATTCTAACCATAGACATATTATTTCGCTAGGGCTAGAGGGCTAGGGCATCTCGTTAAATCAAAGAGGTTGGAAACCGCCGCGTTATAATAGTAATAATTTCTGCCGCTGACAGTAAAGTTTTAAATTTCCCAGATAATTTTAAAGATCCCAGTGCCGCTCTATAGATGGCGACTCTGAAAATGTATGGATGTACAGTGGCGGACTAGGAGGCCGTAACAGATTTGTCTATGGTTTCTTCAGCCCTAGACTGTATTACCAGAGAACAAGAGCTATTTTGCAATACAGAAAAACCGGAAGTGTTACGCCGACCGTGTCCGCCACTGTACATACGATCTGTGTTGTGTAAATTTGTTTGTATTTGTATCTGATTGTGATTTGGAATAATTCATTTTAGTTAATTTTTTTGTTTGGGTTTGCTGTGTAGGTACTGTACGTTAAACAGAAAAACTAGGGACTAATTTAAATGTGCTATAGATATAGATCATTAGCAAATTTCATCAAAATCTGTTCAGCAGTTTTAAAGTTCTTTTCCCAAAGACATAGTAAAACACTATGGTTCGACATAAATTGAATGCTCTTTATTGTCGAACCGTAGGCGACATAAGGCTTATATGGTATTGTACAGTGGCGGTCTAGGACGTCGTAACACTTCCGGTTTTTCTGTATTGCAAAATAGCTCTTGTTCTTTGGTATTAGTCTGCGGCGCACGAGACCATAGACTAATCTGTTACGCCGTTCTAGACCGCCACTGTACATACGAAGTTCCCCAGGTTCTCTGGTGTTTTAAAATGATACAACAAAATATATCACATTTTCTTTATTAAATTACTTAGGTATACATAACATTTAATATTTTATATTTACAGGTCATTTAAAAACTTACCGTGATCTGATCTTTTACTCTATGCTACAAACTACTAAATAAACTATTCATTCCTGTGATTCATTCGTTTGTAAATCCCAGAGGAGGATGTTTGTTTAGAATGTCGACCATCGACGAAGGGTAAAACGCCATGAATTTAAATCTTTCGCCCATTTTTTTGGGATCGACTAGCATCTCGTATGCGCTCTTTATTATTTCTTTGTCTCCATCTGATTTTGCTGCTTCGAGTAACATCTGAAATTTTTTTTTATTAATAGTTTGCTTTCCTACGTAATTGCTACACAACTATTTATATTAAAAGCCGATTAAATAAAAAATTTAGTTCTTACTAATTTACAAATTAACTCAAATTAATATATATTATAAATGTATAAAAGAGATTTTAAAAACTACTTAAAGTAGGTCAAGTAAGATTTAAATACTAATGAAAATTGCTTTGTAGAGTTCTAGCAACTCTATAAAAGTTTGGATATTGTGAAACCTTATGATTACAATTCAGATTTGTTGTTTGATTATCAAACTCTTTAAAAGAGAAAATAAATTATAATGCTATTTTGCAAAGGGTTTCTGCTACAACTTACTTTTAATCTGGTTTCGCCCTGCATCCGCTCAAGAAAGGCCTTCTGCATTACAGGCCCTGCCACTAGTGCAAAGTTTTCATCTCCAGGTGCTTTTGATGCTGCAATTCGGAGCTGGGCAAAGTCTACATCTGCTGTGAGGTCTCTGGAGCCCGGCTCTTCTAGGGGGTCCACTACTTGGTGCTTGTGAAAAGCCTGAAAATAGGAAGAAGGTATGTCCTAGTTCACAAATCTTATAATAAGAACAAAAAAAAATCCAAAAATTTTAATATTGAGCAAATTTTTTGTTTCTACTGAATATATCATTTTTGTTATTTTAATATAGATCTCTGTTATACCCGAAACGTATCGCCTTTCTCCCCCTCATGTCCATAATCAGCAATCAATGCCAGACCACCATACTCATCAACCCTATGAGCCAGCTGTCTCGCTATTCCCAGCCCTCGAGCACTGACTTCCAGGTCTGTCCTGTCACCAGAGTCTAAAGGTGGTCGAACAAGGACTTTAACAGATTGTGTTTCATCAGCTGATATTCTGTAGCGCAACTTCCCAGTGTCATCTATATCAATGAGGATCTCTCGCCAACCTTTGTCTGTTTTCTGTAATATAGTAAAGAAAATTGTCAATATAGTTTATCTACAGTGCTCTAAAATCAGGCTATTAGGTTCTACAACCAACATCTTACCTCAAATTTGTGAATAGGCAGGACATCAAAGAACTCATGTGCTATAAACCAAGAGAACCCTCCAGGGACTTTCTTGAGATCATTGTACCAGAAGACTTTGATTCCACTTAGTGTTTCGCCCTAAAATATAAACAAATATTCTTAGATTGAAAGTGGTTTGTAACAATAATTGATAGTATAAGTTGGAATTAATTAAATACAACCATTTCGATTTTATGATGCCTACAATATCGGTAGTACTTAGTATATGCAGGCCTGGCTCACTCCGCACTTTAGGTATAAACCTGCAAGTACGTGCGGCGGCACCGACGGCGATACCCACCAGCCGCGGGTTGTCTCATAATTTTCGCGCCAAGTTCTCGCAACCCTAAAAATTGCTCGATGCCGATAATGTTCCTAAAGCAGACGGTCTCGAGAAGTAGCATGGGTCATTATCGCATGAATATGCATTGCGGCTTTGGAGATAAGAGTGAGAGAGTGATATTAACTCACCGTTATATGTAACAGGAGCAAGCTAGATTGTGCTTTAAGTGTATGCAGCTAGATTTAATACCTGGTACTATTGGGTATTCTGTGGTATATGGCCTACTACTATGAAACTAGTCAAATTTATTTTCTTTACATACAAATCATGGTCTATAAGAGTTTGAAGGCTACATGCACAAAAAGTTTTACAAAACAAAATATCAACCTCATGGTAGTATGGCAGGTCAGGACTAGTGGGCTGGTGTTTAACACACATCCGGGATGCTTGTATGTGCTTCATGGTTTCAGAGATCTCTACCAGGTGAATGCTCAGGTCATTAGCTTGATATCCTAAGCGGTTTATAACCTGGAATAAGAAATTAACAATGCTCAAACACAATTTATATATTCTTACTGTAGAGATACCTAATAAAATTTGATATAGGTACTTTGGAAAAGTTTAATTAAATTTTACCCTCAATATATCCAGCAAAAGCGTGCCTTTTCCAGGCCCAAGTTCAACAAGTTGGAGCGGCTTTCCTGGCCCCATTTTTTGTGTTTCCGCGAAGAACCAAATCGCCAATATTTCACCAAATAACTGGCTGATTTCTGGAGAGGTTATAAAGTCTCCTCCTTCTCCAATAACCTCGCTCTTCAAGTAGTAGCCTTCAGTGGGGTTGGTGATTACAATGTGCATGTACTCAGCCACTGTTATTGGCCCGTTTAGACGGATTTTCTCCTTTATGATATCCATTAAACTTGGTGCAGAAGTGAGATTCGGCTTCTTCATGTTTTTTACGTCGGGTCGATTCATAACTTTGTATCCATAGTGTCTAGCAATAGGACGCGGCACTATTATTTTACTACAAAAACGTAAGAACTTAGTAATATTCATTTAAAATAGGGAAGCCTTTTCACTTTTACAGCAAGCAATGTTTTGTTTTTGTTTTACTCACACTATGCTAGCACAGACTGCACAGCACAGACCAACTAGAGATACTATGCACAGCTGATCAATGTTTATTGTTGTTTTCTAGGTTTGGTTATTGTCACAGACCAACTAGAGATACTACGTTATTGTTAGGCATTGTTAGGCCGGAACTATATTAGGTACTTGTGTTGTGTGGTCCCCTCCCCTACATACCTAGTCTGAGCCAAAGAACATACCGTCTGTGCTCATAGTCTGTGTTCAGTTTTTTTTTGTTGTGAGAGGGAGCGTGGGTACGCCCCTGAGGTACGCCCTGCAGTACCGGGCCGAAGAATAGGACTGAGGTATCCCCTGCCTGTCGTAAGAGGCGACTAAGATGGGACCCCGGGGTCATTGGTTGCACGAGGCAGGGGCGTCGTGTAGTCATATAACGGCCCCGAGAAGGACGGCGGAACGCGGGTGTCCCGTTTCCGCCGTTGAGCGTTGGGAAAGCCACCACGCTCCGGGGGGACAACCATCATGTCCCCCCGAGGAGAGGCTATACAGCCAATGCTGGGGGGGGGGGTCGCGGAGAATTCCACAGGCTCACCCGCGACCCTCCTGCTATCAGCCGAGAAGAACACCGGCGGGGTTTTAGTGGGTGCGATCACCACATAACCCTGCGGCTCCCCCCGGGGCTGCAGGGTACTCGTTAGGAGTTTCCCCCGCCTAAAAAAAAAAAAAGGACTAGGCCTAAAAGGGATTAATCCCAGAGCCGTTAAACCGTTAAACCAATAAAAAAAAATGGTTGCACAGACTTATTAGTAGAAAGGATCCTACTAATATGTCTGTGTTACGTTGGTTGTTGGTTGGCTGGCTGGTTTTTTTTTTTAGTTTTTCTATTTGAACTTAATTGATATTATTTTACAAACAATATTGTGTGCTATAAAACCAGGATCTAGCAATGAATATCTTTAAGTACAATAAAAACGATTTAATATTACGATGGGGGAGTCAACATAACCTCTCAACGTTTGCCGACTATTTAAAATCAAATTGGGATAAACTCCATGAAGAACCCAATATATTCAGATACCAAATTAGAGACTTGCTAGATAGATATTTAGATAACCAATACTTTCTCCAGGTATGAATGTTTATGAATGTGGTAAGATATTGAGTTGACATGCAATAAGTGTAACTATAGGTCTTGGTTGTGGATCTTTATTGTTATTTCTTATATCGAAATTCATACTTTTTCTTTTTTCTTGCTGGTTTTTGTGGTTTGATCTTATTGGGCTCTACCACAAAAATAGTTAAACCTGGTCTAAATCTCTAGACTAGGTTTAAATCACAATTTCGTCATACAAATTTGCGATTTAGACCAGTCTAACTTTTTTGTGGTAACAGGGATTATGATTCAGTCCACTTATTGCGAACTGAACTGAGCCATTTCTGGGCTGCTATATTATATACATGAATATGACATATAATACTGGTGTTGAGCCTTAGGAGCTGGCTCGGAAGAAAGGGTGGTGTGGTGGTGCAGGGTCATCCAGATCCCAGAAGAAAAGAGCAGAGTCGGGGACGAACGTGTTTATTGCCGAGCCAGCTCCTAAGGCTCAACAACTGGACTGGATTATTTATATTTTAATGGACTTGACCCCACTTTACTAGACTATTTTGCCAATGTCAAGTTCACTAATTAGGTAAAAAGGGTGGGCATAAAGCCTGGCAATATTTTACGGTTATTATAAATTTATTGGATTATTATTGGTTTAAAGCCTGCTAACAAAACAAGAAGTTGTGCAACCAACATTAAAATATATTGGATATTTTCAGTGACTGGCTTACACATGTAGAAAAACCAAAATACCTTACTTTCAACTTATATCGGTCAGACAACCAGCAAACTTTACAAGTTTTTTTTTTGTCAAAAACCTTCTTTTTACAATATGAAGTCAAAGAGCAGTTTACAAACAATTTACAAAAAATGATTACGCATCACACTCAGATCACCTAACTAGCTAACTAGGAAGAACCTGTATCTAGGGTGGCCAAAACATATCAGAGACAAACATTACACCCAGACTTCAAAATCCTGATCTAATTATTGTCTAGTGTTTTTTGTGTGATGCTTTTATGTTCTTTTAGCTCAATCCGGACAGAGGAGTCAAAAGAAGATTTCCAGAGGAAATAGAAAACATTTGTCAACCTGTAGATCCGAAAAAGTTTAACTTCACAAAAGTATCCCCAAAAGAAATTATGTTCACGTTAGTAAAAGATGACAAAAGTAAGTTTTTAGATTTGGAAATCAACCTGCTTGATCAATTTAATTAAACAGTTTTTTTTTTCTAGATGAAGATCATCAGTTTATAGTAAATGTGAGTCCTATATCACGGTACCATACACTCTTCTGTCCAGCAGTTACCAAGTGCCTCCCACAGGTTGCAACCAGGGAGAGCTTACAGATGTCTCTAGAGATTATGTTTTTAGCACAAGATCGGTAAGATAAAAGATGTTACTTTTAAATTATTGTTAGAGGAGGGCATATTTTGTTCTACTGCCACAAAAAATAAATAATGAATACAGAAAACATTAACTATTATATTTTTTTGACAATGAGTTTTGTGTATGTGTCGTAGTAAGATTTGATTTGTTTTTTTGCAAAAAACTAGAGATTTTGCGAAAACCTGGATAATTTGATATAAGCATTACTTTTTTTTCAATCAAGCTGACATAAAGCAGTTTTTTTTTGCAAAAAACCTAGTATAATTGAAAAATTTTAAGCCTGCCTTAACTCTGATTGGCTAGATTATTGCTTGCTGGTCTCTGTAGCGTCAAAGGATATTTTAACGAACCAATCGGAATAAGAGTTTACCAGCAAGCAATAATCTAGCCAATCAGAGTTAAGGAAGGTTTTAAAGTTTTCAAATTATACTAGGTTTTTTTGCAAAAAAAATGGTTTATGTCAGGATGATTGAAAAAAAGTAATGCTTATCAAATTATCCAGGTTTTCGCAAAATCCCTTGTTTTTTTTTGCAAAAAACCTAATTACCTATCAAACTTTTCTACGACATGTAATCGATCTCTAGAACTCTCATGATTACATTTATTGCATCTGTTAATATTTTTTTAGGGATCTCAGAATAGGATTTAACAGCCTTTGCGCTCTCGCTTCTGTTAACCACTTGCACTACCATTTGTTATGGCTGAAACCTACATTACCTGTAGAAAAGATCGTAAGTTAAAATTACTTATTATTTCATATATTTTCTCATCACATTGAGATCCAGAATTTACAAAAAGCTTTTGTTTCAGAAATGCCATCATTTGAAATCTACAATTCACTACTTCGACAAGGATTACCCGGCACCCGCGTTCTGCTTTCAAATTGCCACCTCGAGTTGTATCGTGTCAACGGCAGAAGACATTTACAAACTCATATCAATTTTGCTGGATAAAAATATAGCACACAATGTTTTGATAACCAGAGGGGAAGCTTTCGATTGTGCAGATGAGGTAGTGAGGGTGTGCGTGTGGCCGAGGAAGAGTAGTCACGGCGTGAAACAGTTGGACGCTTTTAATGTTGCTGTTTATGAGCTGGCTGGATATTTCGCATGCTTCGGTAAGTTAACATGGTTAGGGGATATAAGATAAGAGTAGATAGTAGATAGTACCTTATTGTAATCAAAATAAAACTGTAAGAAGTTTCGAACATCTAACAATGCTGGCCTTATAAATTAATGCAATTTCTTCCAAGCAACCTACGATATGTCCTAGGCTGGCTAGTACAGTCACGGACTAGGAGGCCGTAACAGATTTGTCTATAGTTTCGTCAGGCCTAGACTGTATTACCAAAGAACAAGAGCTATTTTGCAATACAGAAAAACCGGAAGTGTTACGCCGATCGTGTCCGCCACTGTACATCACTTATTCAGTGCTCTGAAAGTCTGAAAGAATACGTATTTGTTACAGTGCCTGATGATTTCCATAAACTTCAAACGGCTGATATTGAAAAGGAGCTAAATAAGTGGAAGTTTGAAACATTTGAAGAATTATGTAATGAAATTCGAGTATTATTTTAATATTTTAAAAATAGTTAGCTGTGTTAATTAAACAATATTTTTTGCACTTTGTAAAATGTGGAGTTATGGATTTGCGACACAAGTAGTATATGAATCACGTATAATTATTATAACAACCAGACAAGGTTGTGACCTTTATATCTTAATAAAACGTACACAGAAAACAACATATTTTTTTAATCATTTATTTTATTATGACTTACAAATCTTACAAAACAATATACTTACAAAAATAAGAAAATGTTATTGCCGAAAAATATATATACTGATTCTAAAACCACGAAATAAGCACTAAATACATACAATAATCAAAGATTCGAGAAAAGTACAAAATGTAGAAACGTATAAGCTACATACCTACCCACTGTTAAAAGTGCAACTAAGCAATATCACAAATTGTTTATCTTTAGTGGCAATGATTCACTAGCTGACATTGCTACTTTAACTAACTAAACTTGTTTTGTATGTTTGGTTTATTAGTGTAAGTACGTGGAGCAACATTAGTCACGCACGTCCCTCTTTGACCCCTCGCGTCGGCGGGATAACTCACGTATCAGCCAGCTGATTATTTCAGTTGACACTCGACGCTCGCGGAGCACCGATCCCGCAATATGAAGCTTCCGTTTATCTTGTTGTTTACTGTTGTTCTCATAAGCTATGCAGAGTGTCGGGAAATATCATGGATTCCGCACAATTTGGTAGAAACGTTCACGAATAAAACATCGCAATTAACAGAATATGTAAAAGAGAAGGGAAGAACTGTTAGGAACTTCTACGTTACCAATGTTAAGAACAGAATCACCTCATATTTGGGGATGGGCAATAATGGAACCAATGAAAGTAAAGAAGAAACTATCGAACGAAAGTTTACAAATTATCTTAATGAAGCAGAGTCGAAAGATAAAGAAGTTTTCGACGTTATAGCACCGAAGGAAATGGAAGTCAAATGCTTACAAGACGATCCAACAGTCTACATGTCAACACCACAGCTGATCGCCGTGCACGGATACTACTCAGAGTCCCACACGGTGATGACGGATGATGGATACATTTTAACCCTGCACCGGATACCATTTTCCAAACACGGGCCGAAAAAATCCACACCAAAGACCGTGTTAATTCATCACGGTCTTCTAGGAAGTTCTGCCGACTGGGTTATACCAGGCCCGGAAAAAGGTCTTCCTTATATCCTTTCAGATGCCGGATATGATGTTTGGATGGCAAACGTCAGAGGAAATACCTACTCTCGAGCTCATGTTTCAAGGAACATCGATACTTACGCATTCTGGAACTTCACCTGGCATGACGTTAGCCAACATGATTTACCAGCTGTGATCGACTACATAATGGAACTTAAAGGATGGGACGCAAAGATCAACTACGTCGGGCATTCGATGGGGACAACAGTGTTGTTTTCCCTCCTTTCAACTAAAACGCAGTACAACAAAGTGCTGCGCGCAGGCTTCGCACTAGCCCCAGTCGCTTACATGTCTGATATCCAGAGCCCGATTCGATTGTTGGCAAAGTTCTCTAACGACTTGGAGTATCTAATGAAGCTGCTCGGTGCTAACGAGTTCCTGCCACAGAACGCGGTACTCCGTTGGTTGTCTAAGCACGCGTGCGAGATCAACCACTATGAAGAGGTGATTTGCGAGAATTCTCTATTCGTTTTATGTGGGCATGATGAGAGTCAGTTTAATCGCACATTGCTTCCGCTGATTCTGGGGCATGTACCTGCCGGCGCCTCTACGAAGAGCCTGATACACTACGCTCAAGAAATAAAGGCCCATGGAAGGTTCCAGCAATTCGACTTTGGGAAGGAAGGTAACCTAAAGGAGTATGGGACGGAGACGCCGCCGGAATATAATGTAGAGAAGATAACGCTGCCGATAGCTTTTCTGAGTGCACAAAACGACTGGCTGGCAAGCGAGAAGGATGTAAAAAAACTATTTTCGAAACTAGCAAATCCTATTCAGCATTACGTGGTTCCCCTTAAACAGTTTAATCATGTAGATTTCTTATGGGCCGTTGATGCTCGTAAACTGGTGTACGAAAAGCTTCTTGAGATAATGTCTGAGGATGACCGTGTTTATGATAACACTATCAGTTAGTTTATTATTACTAATATCCACTCGTAAATTCTTAGTTAAAGTTTTATTGAATGTTTAAGCACATTTTATTAAATAATTACCCTAGAAGGCAAGAACTTATAATGCATAAAATATTATTATGTAGTTTTCTAGTTTTATTTCAACTGTATTGAATGACACATTGTCTTACTCAAGTCAAGTGTTAGGTTTGACCTGTGTTTACACACAAGGTTGCAGTCTAATTAAATTACCTAAGTACTCAGTTCAGACCACGTTCAGACTGTAACAATGTGAACTCAGTTTCGACTAAAACAATAGCAGCTCTCAAAGTCCAATTTTGAACAACTAGGTAGGTAACTACGTATACCAAGACGATGTGATTCTGACTCTATACATTAAATTTAATATCGTGCGTACTTATGCCCACTTGTCCAAACTACAGTAGGTAGGTACAGTGGCGGACACGACCGGCGTAACACTTCCGGGTTTTCTGTATTGCAAAATAGCTCTTGTTCTTTGGTAATACTGTCTGGGGCTGACGAAACTATAGACAAATCTGTTACGACCTCCTAGTCCGTGACTGTACCTAAAGATAACGAGCCAAGCATCTACCTTGGTCATGTTTTCGGGAACTTATTACCTAACTATTGGCTACAATTTATCGGTATCATGGGTAGATAAGTAATGGAAAAAGTTATTAAGATGTAAGTTTAAGCAAGTGCAAGATATGTAAACATAAGAATGCACATAAAATATTTAAACGTGTTAATACAAGTGCGTATAAAATAACATGGAAACAATCCATACTTAATATTATAAATGCGAAAGTAACTCTGTCTGTCTGTCTATCTGTCTGTGTGTTTGTCTGTCTGTCTGTCTGTCCTGCTTTCCTGAGAGATCTATTGAACCGATTTGGATGAAATTTGGTATATGGATAGTCTAGAGCCTCCACGGGAAGTTTTCAAGAGAAAGTGCGCTAGCGAAGCCGCGGGGGCACACTATCTATACAATGTATAGTTAGAGCCTCAGAAAGGAGATAGACTTCTTTTTATCCCGGAATTCCCACGGGAATATTGGGAATGGGGCACACTATAATCAATATATATGAAAGAGTGTTCATAACACTATTTATAAGTCAAGAACGGCTAAAATTATTATAAATAATATTGAATAAGAATAAACGTGATTAAAGTATTCGGGCGTCGGACCTTCACATTCCCTAGCTTGCAAGTACAGATACTGCGCTTAAAATGCCCTCGAATCTGTGATTGTGGCTTACAAACCTTCCCGGGCTGCCATGTTCTATGATAGCGCTCAGACGTTTGCGAGTTAGTTACTTAAGAACATTCCCCAGCTTTCAAGCACATATATACCTAATAGCGCTTAGACTGCCCGCGAGTTAGTGATTGTGGCTTACAAACATTCTCGAGCAGGCAAGTACTATGTCTGACGTTTGCGAGTTAGCATTCCCCAGCTGTCAAGTACAGATATAGCACAGACTGCCCGCGAGTTAGTGATTGTGGCTTACAAACATTCTCTAGCTATACTATACTATGATAGCGTTCGGACTACTCTTGAGTTAGTGCGCGAGTGAGTGCGCCTTACAAAAATTTGCCAGCTTACAAGTACCTACTATGATAGTGCTCAGACTACTAGCGTGTTATTGCGCGCCCCTTACGAACATTACCTAGCTTCGAAGTATGTATGTACTATGATATCATCATCATCAGCCTGTAAGAGCCCACTGCTGGACATAGGCCTCTTCTCTAGCACGCCATGCACCACGGTCCTGCGCCAGTCTGATCCACTGTCTAACGGCGACCTGTATTATGATAGCGCTCAGAGCATTGGCATTGGGATTATACATATATACCTTACTAGAGGCTGCCCCGCGGTCTCACCCGCGCAGATTTCTCATAAACACAAAAATCCCGTTTATTCCCGTTCCCATGGGAATTTCGGGAAATCCCTTCTTAGTGCTCACCACAGACCAACTAGAGATACTACGTATCAGACGGCCATCTCAGTAATAAAAAAAATTGCCATAGTGAAAGCCGTGACTAGTGATGTATGACAGTTGTTTTATTCTTAATTGTAAGCTTATATTGGGCAAAGGTCCCCAGCGTATTCAGCCTTCTGTTTTTTTTTCGCATGCTCACCTAAATTTTTTATTTTTCAAATTCTTTAAATAATAATATTAATTTATTCTTGATTCTTGTAAAGAAACTATATGCTGGCTATGCGACTTTTAACTATCTTCATAAAAGTGGCATCGCATACTTACCAGACAACCAACAGTTTCTCTACGAGAATTATTACAGTCCTGAAAATAAATGAAACTAAAGCATCATTTGTGAATTTGTATATTTTTGCCCAGTTGTATTCAAATCTTTAATTATTTTACTAGTCGCTTCTTGAATGCACTTGTCTTTTTTGATTTTCTTAATTGGGGAGGCACATCTGAAAAAAATCAAAACATAATTTGAAGAGCAAACAATGTATTTTATTAATACTTCCTAAAAAATACAGAAATCTAGTGTTAGAGACTTTTTGATGAGTGCCAGAGTGACAGACAGACAGACATACAGACATTACGGTGACGGATTTGTTAATAGTGTAGTGTAGTGTAGTACAAAAGGACGTGCAATGTAGCTACTATATAGCTTCATGAGGTCGTGAGACAAGTTCACATTAAAAATTATAATAAAAATATATTGTTAGAGGAGATTTCAGGAGATATTATGTATGTATGTTTGTCCGCGATTATCTCGCGTTTGGCTGAACCGATTTTGATTCGGTTTTCAGTAATGTATTTGTTACATTCATTAGAAGGTTTTAGTACCTATTTTTTTCTCTAACAAACTAGTCCTTCAACGCCTACAACTCGGCACCATATTAAAACCGCAAATGACGCCGCCTCCAACACAGGCGGAAGACGACACCCCTAACCGCCTCATTGGTCAGCAGCACTTGCCTATTGAGGAAGTTTACTTGCCGGCAAATACAGTAAGTCAACAAGACTAGGAGTAGGTTAGAGTGTAGCCTTAGGGGCGCTATCCATAAAAAAAAACTAAAAATGTTGTATGAATAAATGTATACCCGATAGTGGTACTTTTTTTATGATCGAGGCGTATACAGGGCTGAGGGGCTTAATACAAGCACTTTTTGTCCCTGCCTATCGTGTTTTCCTAAAGTGGCTAGTTTCTGCAAAAAGAGTTCTTTGGACTTTATTGATGAGAATCAGACACACTATCGAACCCCGTTAAAGGATTTTCAACTTAATTTTTATCGGACTTAGAAAATTATCGATCCATATGAAAAAAAAAATGTCCCCATAAGAGTACTTTTTTATGATGGGATCTTGCAGAGGAGTTTAATACAAGCACTTTTTGTCCCTATCGGGTATTTCCTAAAGTGACCAGTTTCCGGGGAAAACGTCCGGATATATTTTGACGACCTCTAACTCCGAAATAAGGCCACGGAGTGGCCGGGTTCTCTGGGCGATATTGATGAAAATCAGACACGCTATCGAACCCCGTTAAAGGATTTTCAACTTAATTTTTATCGGACTTAGAAAATTATCGATCCATATGAAAAAAAAAATGTCCCCATAAGAGTACTTTTTTATGATGGGATCTTGCAGAGGAGTTTAATACAAGCACTTTTTGTCCCTATCGGGTATTCCCTAAAGTGACCAGTTTCCGGGGAAAACGTCCGGATATATTTTGACGACCTCTAACTCCGAAATGGGGCGACGGGGTAGCAGAGTTCTTTGTACGTTATTGATGAGAATCAGACACACTATCGAACCCCGTTAAAGGATTTTCAACTTAATTTTTATCGGACATCGATCCATATGAAAAAAAAATTGTCCCCATAAGAGTACTTTTTTATGATGGGATCTTGTAGAGGAGTTTAATACAAGCACTTTTTGTCCCTATCGGGTATTCCCTAAAGTGACCAGTTTCCGGGGAAAACGTCCGGATATATTTTGACGACCTCTAACTCCGAAATGGGGCGACGGGGTAGCAGAGTTCTTTGGACTTTATTGATGAGAATCAGACACACTATCGAACCTCGTTAAAGGATTTTCAACTTAATTTTTATCGGACTTAGAAAATTATCGATCCATATGAAAAAAAAATTGTCCCCATAAGAGTACTTTTTTATGATGGGAACTTGTAGAGGAGTTTAATACAAGCACTTTTTGTCCCTATCGGGTATTCCCTAAAGTGACCAGTTTCCGGGGAAAACGTCCGGATATATTTTGACGACCTCTAACTCCGAAATGGGGCGACGGGGTAGCAGAGTTCTTTGGACGTTATTGATGAGAATCAGACACACTATCGAACCCCGTTAAAGGACTTTCAACTTAATTTTTATCGGACTTAGAAAATTATCGATCCATATGAAAAAAAAATTGTCCCCATAAGAGTACTTTTTTATGATGGGATCTTGTAGAGGAGTTTAATACAAGCACTTTTTGTCCCTATCGGTTATTCCCTAAAGTGACCAGTTTCCGGGGAAAACGTAGTAAGTAATCATAAAGCTATTCCTTAAGATGTCCGAGTTATAAGCAAAAAGGGGACCCCATACCCTTAGCCGATACCCCCATACAACATACTGAACATAGGCAAAACTGCAAAATAGCTGTCATGTCACAAATTATATATAAATAATAAATACCTATTACGGATAATCTATTATTATTAGACCAGTATTATGACATTTAATATTATAGTTAAAGGTTTTAAAAAAAGTATACCAAAATTGTTAGCGGAAGCTTCTAAAAACCTTTTTTTATTTTCAAAGTAAAGTTGTACAAATAGTACTTAAACTATTAATGATCTTAATAAAACATGTTAAAATGCTTCGTTTATAATAAAAACTAGCTGTCCTGGTGAACTTCAATCGCTTTTCAATTTTATTAAAAAAATGTAATTGTTTTTATCTTCATTGCATTTTACAATCTTTTCTCAGGTTTTAAACCTTCCCTGGACTACGACAAACCTTTTAAAAATAAATTCAACATACAAGTAAGTATATAAAAGAACCGTGTTAGTTACACTATTCATAACTCAAGAACGGGTGAACAGATATTATGGCTTTGGGAGGTAGATTGAAACCTGGAGCAGGGATATTTTTCTACTCTGGTACCTATTACAACATGTATTATCTACCAAACAGTAAATTATTCCCGAGATATCTTACCTTATGGGTAACAGCGTAGGAAAGACGGAACGACGACCCACGAGGTAGTATTTCGAAGTGAAAAACCCTTTTGAAGTGTCTTTCACTATCAACAAGCTTGGAAAGCGGTCAGTGGGTCGTTTTAGGTGGAAAACTGTTCAGTTGATACTTTAGTTCATCACGATTTAGCCACAGTAACTAGGTACACTTTTTGTCTTTTATCACCGCACGTTAAATGGTACAAAATAGCGTCCTGACGCTTTTTTTGCAATCACAGCACTACGTAGTCATATTCAGAAGCATTTTTCAGAAGTTAATACAGTTAAAAGTCGAGATTACAAGCAGAAAAAGCTTTTCAAATCAAACAAAACTTCTGCAAAGCAAAACAAAGATGAAATGAAACAAAGACAAAGAAGAAGGATAAAGGGCCTATTACATTTCTCCTGAATAAGTCTCTGAATTAGCAACCTAATTAGGTAGGTTTCTTTTTAGGAAACTTAGCCAGCGTAGTTAAAATCACGTGTACTTCAAGCTGTAATCCTCATCTTTTAAATCTTCGCTAAAACAAATTTTGAGAATGCAAATAATTAGTCATGAATTGATCCAAATTGGTCCACAAAGTAAAATAATTAGTCCACTTATACTTTAGAAGTTATAGCCAAATTTTTGTGAGGATTATGGCTTGACGTTCAAGCTGTAATCCTCATCTCTGGTCCAAGAAAACGGTAGGGTCTATCGACTTGGTTTAGGTCTAAATAATTAGTCCTCAATTGATCCACACGACATGCCACATCTCAGAATTGGTCCTCAAGAGTTTCCGGAGTTATAAGGGCATCTTAGTGAGGATTATGGCTTGAACATTTGGCACCTTCAATTATCTCCGGAACGCCTATAGCTATTGGTTTGAAATTTTGCCAAAAATTAATCCTCAATTAGTCCACCAGAAATATAATCACTTCGAACTAGGTTTTCTTTGAAGAAGTACGTTAAAATCATCGGTTTTACTTTTCCATACATTGCGATCCATGTACAGTTGTGCACAAAATAATTGATAAACATTGATATTAACCGGTTACCTAAACGATTCTTTAGAAAAGTGAAAGTGGGTTTGGTTTTCGCTATGTACTTATGTTTAAGACAGCCTGATTGATTGATTGCTATCACTAGTTGCAGGTGAATCTTTAATGTACCAAAAAAAACTTCTATGTATAATTTAAATTTTTGTAAGTATATATTCAATTAAAAGTTTACAATAGTGTATTTTCTTACTTAACTTAATTAAATCACCGTTTATATCACAATACTTATACTTACTTACTTATTTTTAATAACTAACAATAATCTCAGTTAGTTCAGTTATAATTATAACAAAAAAAAATTGTTTTAATAATCACAGTTGCTTCATTGCAATAATCACAGTTTTTTATGGTGAGGTGGTAACTTTCGGTATGGCGCGAAACTATACTTTTAATAAATAAACAAAATAATTTCATCAAGTATTTACATTGTTTTTTTTCATCTCCCGATTTTGGCTACAAATATACCCGTTTTAGCTACATTCTAGTCCTGTTCTAGTTTAGCTAATACTAGCTCTTCGACATTCGAGAACCTGGCTCTATTTTCAAGTGCGCAGTTGCGTGCGCACACGCTGCCTTTGAGTGGAGACAAGGATAGCGCTATTTGGCCAATAACGGGTTGATAAGAGACAACAGTCCCGCGACGCGCGTCAGGCGCTATACTCGTGTATATATTATTTATGTAACTCTACAGGAGTATCGCGCATGATGTCTCTTATCAACCCAGGATTGGCCAAATAGCGCTATCCTTATAGAGATAGTAGACGTAAGCTTCCCTTACACTGTGTTGTTTGTTACTGTTGTCATCAATATCAATATCAATACATAGTATAAAACAAAGTAGCTTTCCGCGTCTGTCCCTATGTATGCTTATATCTTTTAAACTATGCAACGGATTTTGATGCGGTTTTTTTTAAAAGATAGAGTGATTCAAGAAGAAGGTTTAAAGTATAATACATGCACAATGTAGTTAGAGGTAAGGCGGTTCAAAGTTCGCCGGGTCGACTAGTGTTTTATACAATAGTAGTAGGTACCTAATAATACTAATAAAAATAGAACTTACTTACTCCCCGCAGCTCCGTCTCCCCTCCGCGTTTAAAACACATTTTGCGTAATGGACAGAAAGATCCAATGTCGCCCTTACAAAATCGCTTATTATTGCTTACATCCAAAATAATAAAAATATGTATACATACACATAGATAGCAGTTTACGTTGACACAGACACATAATGTCAAACATAGTAACACTGGTTACTTTAAATAATTAATTAATGAGGGGTGCAAGCGCTAGTACATAACAAATTTTTGTTGTTGTTTTATTTACACTTGAACCAACTGTGATTTTGTTAAAACTAAATAATTTTAGCAATATAAACGGTGCTGTAATTAAGTTAAGTAAGAAAAGAAACCATTGTAAACTTTTAATTGAAGAACATGCAAAAATATAAATCATAGATAAAGGTTTTTTTTGGTTAAATATCTTGGTAAGTACATTTACGTAATTGGGAACTCGTCAAAATAATAAGTACATACTTTACCCACTTTACTCTTCTAAAGAATCGTTTAGGTAACCGGTTAATATCAATGTTTATCAATTATTTTGTGCACAACTGTACATGGATCGCAATGTATGGGAAAGTAAAACCGATGATTTTAACGTACTTCTTCAAAGAAAACCTAGTTAAAAATGATTATGATTCTGGTGGACCAATTGAGGATTAATTTTTGGCCAAATTTCAAACCAATAGCTATAGGCGTTCCGGAGATAATTGAAGGTGCCAAATGTTCAAGCCATAATCCTCACTAAGATGCCCTTATAACTTCGGAACCTCTGGAGGACCAATTCTGAGATTTGGCATGTCGTGTGGATCAATTGAGGACTAATTATTTAGACCTGAACCAAGTCGATAGTCCCTACCATTTTCTTGGACCAGAGATGAGGATTACAGCTTGAACGTCAAGCCATAATCCTCACAAACATTTGGCTATAACTTCTAAAGTATAAGTGGACTAATTATTTTACTTTGTGGACCAATTTGGATCAATTCATGACTAATTATTTGCATTCTTAAAATTTGTTTTAGCGAAGATTTAAATGATGAGGATTACAGCTTGAAGTACACAAAATCACACCTTTCCTTAGTCAGTCGCGATCTAAGCTTAGTGTTGCCACTTTAGTGGATTTTCCACAAAATCTGGTGGTTTGGTTGGATTGGAACCCCCATTTAGTGGCATTTTTTTTTGTATTTAGTGGCTATTGGTTTTTTAAGCGGATTATGAGAATTATCTTAAAATAGAAAAAAAAAAACGACTATTTAACCATATTTTTTACTTTCAAAATACAAATCTATATATTTTTTTCGACGGGGTTAATTTCTATTTTATTTTTAATAAAGCTTAAATTAATTCTCGTATGAAAAAAACCATCACCTACTTAGATCAGTAGATCGCTATACCTCCCTCACCTCACCTAGTCCTCATTTACTAGGGTTCATTTCGTTTACTCGCGCGTGAGGAATGAGGTAGGCGTGGGACCTGAGGCCTACGTTGCGTTGTTTATTTTCTCGAGGGAGTGAGGGCGTGAGGCGTCGTTAAAACACAATCCTAATGCCTCACGACGCCTCACACCTCACGCCTCCTCACTCCTCACGACGCCTTACTCCTCACGACGCCTCACTCCTCACGAGCCCGCTAACGAGTTTTATACGAGGTACACAGGTGTACTCACTCACCTTTCTGTAACGAGCCCCCTCAAATGAGGGAGTAAGTCTTCACTTGAGGAACCTTATCTGGCGGATTGCTATTTCATCCAGTTGGCAACACTGGAGCTAGGACGTCTTTGTTCTAAATCGGTAGCTAAATCGGATGTTAGCTCTCTAAATGCAATTACACTGTCCTGAATCAGGTCAGGACTGACTGAAATCAGAGACTGATTTAGGAAAGGTGTAATAGACCCTTATAACAAGCCAAAATGGCCGATGGCCGGCTTTTCAAACCAGCCAATCACAAGCAACGTGCCTGTCATACATGACCAGTTTCAAGATGGCGCCTATGGCTAGCGTTTCGATAGTAGGGTTAAACGGCCGTGGTGCTCACCAACACTCCCCAAGGAACCCACGTGCCAATTTTCAGCTTTCTACGCCAAGTAGTTTCGGCTCTGCGTTGTCTGTCAGTCTGTCAGTCAGTCAGTCAATAACGGAAGAGTTTTATATTGATAGGTGCGTTCAGACTAAAGATATAGAAAAAAAATAGTTATTTAATTTAATTGATTCGTGTCCAAAGTGTGCGTTAATGTGGTAAGTAATAATTGAGCAGACTTAACATTTTATTAAGTTAATAATCTATATTCCATACAAATATATTATATGCGCAGACAAGGTCGCGGACACCAGCTAGTCCTATGATGTAATGGTATGTACAGTGGCGGACTAGGTCGCCGTAACACTTCCGGTTTTTCTGTATGGCAAAATAGCTCTTCTTCTTTGGCAATACAGTCTAGGGCTGACGAAACCATAGACAAATCTGTTACGGCCTCCTAGTCCGCCACTGTACATAGGTATTTGTTTGAAACTTGTGTTTGCAGCTGGCGCGTCTAGTTAAATTTCAGAACGAAACGCGCGATGCCAAAGTGACAGCAATAAACTGACAGATCACAGCTGATTGATTTCATTGGTCTTGCTCTCAAACAAATCTCGATCGGATTTTTTGTGAAAAACAAGCACAGCGAGGTACATACATATTTTGGAACCTACCTATTTAAAAAAATTAAATCAGGTGTAAGATACACAATGGTTGTCTACAACAAAGGTTGGCGTTACGTTGCGTTTATAACAGGCTTCGTGGGTTTCATAGGTGCAGCGCTGTACCCCATAGCTTTCGCACCTATGATTGATCCTTCCAAGTACAGTAAGTTTCACAGTAAATTTAATTTTTGTTATTTGTTTAGCAACAACTTATTTTCACAAAATTGGAACAACTTTAGTATCAGTTGAATAAAATTATTACAATTGTGTTTTAAGGTTATGTTTGTTTTTTTGGTGTTTCCTCCCCAAGGATTTCAAAGTAGTATGGGGTAACGGTACATAGGTTCCTACATACCAAATCAATGGTACTAGAAAAAACAAATTAATAAATTTATATTTTTTTCCTCACAAAAATTATGTTGGGTGTTTAAATTTAATTAACTCAAATGAATGAAATTGTATTACAGAAGAAATCCAGAAAATTACAAGAAAAGATATTCGGCAAGATGAGATTCAGCCAGGAAGTACGTTTTTTTAATCATTCCCTTCAGACCCACAATACCCCTGGTGGTATTGTGGGTCTTTTGAAAGTTAAACGATACCCCTGAGTGAGTGACCCTAGTAAAAAAATTATTTACTTTTTCTTGATTTAGGTATTTTTTGTTCTTATTTTATCTTTGAAGGAGATGGCGATGGCGGGATGATATTGATTCCTATCTATAAGTCTAAACTCAGGTGGCACATAAATGAGAAACATGGATACGTCAGGACGAGGTCTTTGCCCAGCAGTGGGACAGTCAAGAATACTAAAAAAATTAAATTGATGTCTGGTTATTGTTTTTTTTTACAAAAATTGTTTTATTTTCAGATATGAAAGTGTGGTCAGATCCCTTTGACCGCAAGAAGCCTGAGACGTAATAAATGAACAATAATTATACTGTATTAATAATTTGCTCTGTATGTAAATAAGTTACTATGTAGTTATATTTGTAAATAGTAGTTGATCTTTTTAGAATAAAAGACATGAATTGTCACAAATGTAGTTTAATTTAGAATTTTCAAGGTTTACATCTTAACATTTTTATACAAAAATGACCCTTTTTAATCATTTCCACCATAATTTTTGTATAAAAATAAATTGCCTTCTGATACATCATATTTACATCTGCATTGTGATTTTAATGTTACTTATGTAATTCTAGTAGAAATCACATGATATTTAAGTAAAACATAAAAAAAAAAAACAAATAATTACTAACTTAATTATTCACATAAACCAAATATTTAATTTTGAACACTGGCTTTAACACTTCTGTATTTATCGTATTAATTTAAAATGGAGTCTTACTTAATAATATAATAGAATATTAAATAAAGTGCTTTAGAGGCTATAAGCAACTCAATGGTTTACATGCTTATTAGATATAAAAAAGGTTTAAACTATCACAATATTATTTACACTGTAAATCACATACATACATTATACATTTGGGTATAGTTTGGCAGTCATATTTAAGAAACTGTCAAGTCAAAACTATAGGTACATTGGAATAATGAATAGGTACTAAACTGTGGCAATATTTATGGCATAAACTAAACATTCACTAAAATATTTTTATACATAACACAATGATCCCAGTAAATTATATATAGCAGCACACAGTAAATAAAAATATCAATATATTCCTGTGTAATATAAGAAGTACCTTAAAAATATGGCTAAAATATTAACTGCTATTGGTATTTGGTACATATACACAAACACAAAATTTTTACTTACCAACTTAGAAAGATAAATATAAATTTCTAATCCAAATTATTTCATAACTAAAAATATGAGCAAATGCAAAGGTACAACTAATATTGAGCGTCCGCGCAAAAATAAAATAATAAAGAAAAGAAAACTTTAAAATATCAAAAACCGTCTATTTTTTTAAAATAATGATTTACATCCGATTCTATTTATACTACCCTTACAATCCAGTAAAACACAAAAGTCTAGACGAAGGTTTTCATTAAACTACGTAGTCGGAAGACACACCAACAAAATCGCGAGTTTTATTTGTTTTGGGCGTTTCACCTCTTTATTTATTTTAACTCGTAACTTGTTGTTTGTGAGAACACAACTTAATTTCCCCTTTTCTGAAGAATTCAACATTCGGATTATATTTTTTTTACAAGTAACAGTTTGAATACAGCAGTGAACATTTAAATTATTATTTTCAGATAGTTATGTATTAACAAAGGTAAGATACCAAATTCAAAATTAATTAAGTTGGCGACTGTTGACACCCGTAAGAAATGTGTTCGTCATATCCGGAAATGGAAAATTATTCACATCCACAGTAATTGCTTGGTTTTCGGTTCTTTAATCAGATCAAGGCGTTTTTATTAAAATTATGTAAAACAGCACCAAATTTCCCAAAAGCCTTAAACCGATTTGCAAAAGTTTTTATTTAAGTAAATAAATTGCAATTTTGTAATAGCTAACACAATATTAAATTATGAAAACAAGTGGTTGAAAATGCCAAAACTATATCTTTATATATTCAATTGTATGGTTATTTCATTCTTCTTTATTTCTTTGTAGACAATTTTGCCTGTCAAAAGAAGAACCAAGCTTTACTTTTATTGTATGGTTGTTGACTTCAAACGAGCAGCTCCCTAGCACAGGGCGCTTCAAAGCTCGTTACAAGCATTTGTGGCAAATTCTATAACGCTCATACTCTGGCGTCAAAGAAGTAGAAGTAGTTGTCAATACGTGATAGTTGGCACCTGTAACGAGATTGACCCGCTGGTCCAAAATTAAAACCATTCTCCATTAAAACTTTTTTAGGTACTAAAATATATATTTTGAATCTACTCATTTAATAATATATGCCACTAAATTAAGCTCTTAATAATATCGAATAGAGAAGTATTTTAACTGTTTCATAAATTGTGCATTTGACTGAACAACCAATTATACATTGAAAGTTACAAGTTTTTTTTTTTGCCGTAAATTATTGATTTGTTTCAAAAGGGTCTCACTTATTTTTATCTAATGTTATATCACTGATTTGTTTAACACATTTTAGGCGGCTGTCACGTCCCGGACTTAATTTTATAAAATCATATTTTTCTTCAATTAATGAAATCATCATCATCACCCACCTGTAAGAAAAAAAAACATTAAATAGTTACAATTAATTCGAGATGAGTCATGTATGCAGTAGGTACCTACGTAAGATTTAAAAAACATAGACGATCAATTTTAATTTACTTACTAATAAATAAAAATAAAAAAATATCACAAGGAAAAAATATTAACAAAAAGTTTTTTAATTAGGTTCACATGTTACCAGATAAAAACTTCAGATATCTCACATATATAAAAACATACTACTTTCCCTTCAGGTTCATTCTAAATGTAAATATGATACAAATGCAATAAATGTAATGATAGAACCATAGACTTGCCTGTAAAAAATATTCAAAGTCGCTCCTCTGACAGCTGCCCTCCATTGAGTACGTGAACTTGTGGAAGGTGCCGTCTTCGCATATCACTGGAAACAAGAATAATTGTGAACGTGACAAAAAGGTTTAGGTACGGACCACTGCGGACGCAAGTCTTAGAAGTAGGCTACGTAGGTGTTTTTCTCAGTATCTATAAAGCTCTTAGGTGTTAATAGGCGCATCCAGTCGATTAACTAATCAACTGGTGCAAGCCAATAAAGGGTCAACGGCTTCAAATTAATTTACCGGTGCACAATCGCATCAAGTAAATCGTCGTACCGGTTCGCTCAGCCTTTTGTCAAAATGCATGACAAATTAGTTACTCGGTTGAGTGAAAATTCAACTGTTTACAAACGTGAGGCGTTCACAGTCGAGTCTGAGTTTGAACTCGGACTCCAAACTGTAAGAATTTATTTAAAAATCGTTCTATGCTCCAAATTGTGCGTAATGACAGGCGAGTAAATTCGTCGGAGTAAGGACGGCTCGAGCCAGTTTAATCTGTACTTAGAACGGCTTGATCGAGTTCAAAATTTAACAAGACGTAAACTACAAAAAAAAACTCAATGTCTTGCCCAGAACACACGAGGCCAGTTTTCGAGCCAGGATAGCAAGCCAGTGTAAAGCAAGCTAGTCTTCTGGCTTCGTGGAGTTCAAAACTATCTTCATTTCTAAGTTTGTACACTACGACGGCTTGCTATCCTGGCCTCGTGCGTTCCGTTCCGGGCATAAATTGTCTGTCAGGCTGACTCACCGACAGTAGTGTGGTCGTCGAGGAAGGCGCAGAGCGCGCGCGTGCCGGGCGGCGCGGGCGCGGTGGCGGCGGCGGCGCGGTGCGCGGCGCCCGCCCACACGTGCAGCGTGCCCTTGTCCGACACGCACGCCACTTGCGACCCGCTCGCGTTCAGGCTCAGGCTGCAACACACACGATACCTGTCCTTACTATGTTATACAGTGTGGAATTTTGTAATGCCACCCGGAGAGAATGTAGGTACTCCCTACATACAGGAGATATACCTACAACATTTAACAAAAAGAAAACATTCCTTTGTTTTTGAAAAGAATAAATAAAACTAAGTATTTAAACCTTTTTTCAAATTACATTACATTACCACATCTGGGCATCGAACCAGTTAAAAATAAAAAATAAATCGTTTTAATTTTTGGGTAAGGCCGCCAATTTTGCCACTTAGTGACATAAAGTTACATACACACTTTTACGTTACGGTAACGCAGAAGTAACGCAAAAGTTACATATTTTTTTGTAAAGCTAAGAACACAACTTAGGTAATATTTTGAGTTTATATTTTTTTAAATGTAATGAGTACGAATCTATTTCTATTATTTTTCATATTTAATGGTTAAATAGGGTTTTCTTTATTCACATAATAACAGTTGTTTTAGGAATAAAATAAATCAAAGCGACCCACAAACCCAAATTGATTTTAATAGTTGAGCTTGTTCTCTCAACTAAATAAATAGAGTTACTAAAAATATAGCTAAATCGTTAAAGAAAAATAGTTATTTAAATAATTCTAATATAAACATTTACGCACACAAAATTCGATGAGCACATGGCTTTATATCATTTTATGTAAACGTTACATAAAAAAAATGTTAACGGTTACATAAAAGTAACATAAAAGCAACGAAAAAGTCACATAAAAGCGAAAAATTCAACATGTTTTTGGTCAGCATTTCGAAAGTAAACAGAATAGCAGGCTTAAACCTAGATTTTCGGATAATATAAGCATTGTCGAAACTATGAATACAACATTCATCAAAAACAAGCGTATGCAGACGTTAAAATAAAAAAAAAAAAGTTTTGCGATTTCGCTGACGAAGCACGTGTGCACCACTTTGACATCAATTCATTCTCAAAATCATAGAGTTTTAATAGGTTTATGAAAAAAAAATATCGTTAGTGTTGCCAAAGTAATCATTACAATTAACCAAATTATATTCAAATGCTACGTAACTCGAGATAATTCGTGAAAAACTCGGGACATGGGTTCAAACATTGATAAAAACTAAATAAACAGAGTTATGATAGAATTCTTCCTTTTATTTGATAATAAAAATATCGTACTTGGGCTAGGCATAGAAAGATTTTTACTAACTCCAAAAAAAATTTCATAATTTTGTAAATTTCGTCAGCAAGTGTTTTTGGGACAAAGATAATTTGTATGAAAAAAAAAACTCACAAAAAATTTTATTAAAATAAAACTACGCTAGCTACAGCCATTTTCTAATCGGCCATTTTTTCCCTAAAGATTACTTTGCAAGAAATCATAGCCGAAGTAAATAAAATTTGAAAATTTTAAAAGTTATTTAGGAAAACTTAAAAGTGTAGCAAAAAGTGGCAAAATTGGCGGCCTCACCCTTTTATGTCATAGATGGGTCAATGATAAAGATTAATCTCTTTTACCAAGTTGATTAAATTGAGTTACATAAAGACATCTTATTGAAACACAATTGAAACCTATACCTAGGACGAGGTTATTTACCAGTAGACGGCGGCCTGGTCGGCGCCGCGGCGCAGCTCGTGCAGCAGCGCGCGCGCCGCGGCGTCCCACACGCGCACCAGCGTGCCGCGCGCCGAGGCCGTGGCCACGCGCGCGCCCGACGCGCTCACGCTCACGCACGCGAGCGGCCCGCGGTGGCACGCCAGCACGCCCGCCGGCATCGACTCTGTGCCTTTTGATAGTCGGGACAGCTCCTGAGTAGAGCAAACGTAACCTTCAGAAATCAGTCACACCTTGGACCGTGGAAAAAAGAGAAGATACTTAGGTAAAACATGGTTTATGCCCAAAGCTGTAACATTGTGTTGGGGTTTTGTTTATTCTGCGTCTTCAGCACGTGAGCGTCATCATCATCTCAAGCCCAGACATATAATGTTGCGTTGTTAACTGTAACGTTTGAGAAGTGGGGCGTGGCTATAATCACCACGTTTTGCATAAGAGTAAGTGGGCGATCGCAGTTTTCTCAGCTCTTCCGTATTTCAACGACGGACTAACTTTCGGCCACATTTACTGTTATTAATCAGGCTAATATGCTCGCTTGCCGTTTGACACAAGTCTAACGAATCTCTAAGCTATGGACAAAACAGTCTTACCAGTAACTGCAGCGATCCCCGCCTGTGCGCGGGCGCGGCGAGCGTCTGGAGCGCGGCGTTGGGCGCGGTGGCGAGCGCGCACAGCGGGCGCACGCACTGCGGCGTCCGCAGCAGGGTCACTCGCTGCAGCGCCGGCAGCGTCAGCACTTGTATACTTGTTGATAGGACTACCGCCACTCTGGTTATATTCAATAGAACGTTTTAATTTATTTAATAACCCACATATTATCTTAGCTATGACATATTGTTATGTATGTTCCTATTATGTTTTTGTATAAGAAGGTATAACTTCTTGGATAGCTGCGCGACAATTTTTTGTCTCTTATTTTGATACTTAAAGACTATTTTACGTGATTGGTTAGTTTTGTATAGAAAAAATGTGCAATGTGCAAATAGTCCTAAATAACAGTCAAAATAAAAAACAACAATAGGTTTCAACTGTGTGCGACGCTGAAGGTCCAGGTACGGCGACTATTGGGTTATTGTAACCGCGGTTCAATCATAACCTACTGTAGTAGATGCGTATTATAATATGTTGCTGAGAGCATTAATAATGAAACGTTCTGAAGTTTTTTTTTTCAGTTTTCAGGCATTTAAACAAAAATTATCAAGCTATTCATAAGCGGTTGACGTAGGTTAGGAGTCTAATAAATAACGGTATCGTTTCGACACGGTAAATTTTGTTACTGACTGTTAAATTTTATGCAGCGGTTTGTATTTGTAATATGCGTCTCAAATGTAAATTCGAAGCGATGCAACAATGCAGTGTTTGTTTCTAAACGAATAAGTCATATCATCACACGTTGCACTACCTAATTAGGTTATTAAGTGAAGGTCACGTTTATCTTATCAAGCCGCTCAACTCGAGCGTCACGGTCAAAATAACTAACTAAATCATTGCAGTACAAAAAAAAATTAATTCGATTTTCGATTAATAGTTTTATAGATGCTATAAAAATAATTTATAATGCTGCTTCACGCTCACGGCCTCACGTCTCGGTCTAGGTTGGTTCTTATAGCATTTCGTGTTTTAACAACTATTCCTTATCGCCACTGCTTTTAAATTTTACGTTGAGGTGGATAAATACAAGTACAAAGGGCGGCGGCATTTTATTTTAACGTCTTTCATGCAATTTTAATAATTTCTTTTCGATTATTTAATACTAGTAGGCTCCCCACGGCTTCGCCGGCGTATTTTGCCTTGTAACATCAAATTCCCAATTTTGCCGTAGGAATTTCGGGATAAAAAGTAGCCTACGTTCTTTGTCTGCCTGTAGACTATCAATATACCTAATTTCATTAAAATCGGTCCAGTAGTTTTCTCAGGAAAGCGAGACAGACAGACAGAGTTCCTTTCGCATTTATAATATTAAGTATGGATGACTAAAGTCCAAAAAGCCCATAATTTTGGGCCAAACGCCTCAAGAGAAGTCATAAAACTCACTTATCGCGCCTCGCCCTTAGCGCTCTAATGGGCGACTTGAAGGTGACTTCAGCTCTGAACTTGCGCCGCTTGTCGTCGAGCACCATGAGCGCGCAGGGCCGGTGCGCGCGCACCACCAGCAGCCAGTTGCTGCGGTGCACCATCTCGCAGAGCGACACCTCGCCCACTTCTTCAAGGCCTGGTTGGAGAAACCAAAGGGATATTCTAAGTTTTGTTTGCTACGTTCCTTTATATGACTGAGTAATAGTTACCTAATTTTTAACCCTATTATATTATATCTGTGGTCTAGTGGTATTATAAACTAGCTGACCAGCAAATTGCTAGCTTGAGGCCACTTTTAAAAAACTGGAGCTTTTTTTCTAGTATTTTTTTAACAGAGTGCCTGTCCTTTGGATGTAGCCTTAAGGGTCTAAACTCCTCTTATGGGTGTCATTAGAGGAGATGGGTGGTAGTATTTTATTCCAGCATCATACAGCATCATTTTCAGATTTAAAAATACATAGTGGAACGTACTGTAATGTGTCTTTTCGACGAGCGGGTCGACATTGTAGACGCGGAGGCCGGTGGTGAGGCAGCATGTGAAACAACCTGAAAACAATTTTTTGATACTTAATAAATAGTTATTCATTATTTTAAATTGAGATTGCATGATCTAGGTATACAAGTTCTAGGTATATAGTCCATACCTAGAACTTGTCTCCAGAGCATCTGCTTTAATTGTTAAAAAAAAAGTGATATATTAATTATTTTCTATGATAACTTGTGCTGGTTGTTCAGAAGAGTAATTCATCATGCTACATGAAGAATTATAGCGAAATATACGAGTGATGAATTTTATTTATATTATTATAAGATTTGATACCAAAGAGGCATTGAATAATCAATGAATGTTGAATACTTTGACATAGTTACATTAGTTTAAAAACAATGTGAATTAAATAATTAGCCCACTAATTTAAATATTGCCTGAGCAACATAATTAGATATTATAAAACAAAATGTTTATTTTTCGATTTAAAATTAATAAAAATAATTGGTCCCTTGTCACGTTGGTAATAAAGCATGAACTCGGCCAAACATGGGTCCGGCTCTTGAGCTGGTGCCTCTGCCTAACCCTTCGGGAATAAAAGATGTGAGATTATGTTATGTAAAAATTATTATCATCATCTTCCATTTGACAAAAGGCCTCCCCTACAGATCTTTACAATAACAGGTTTTTTGGTGCCCTCCTACAATTTTTACCTTTTTTTTTTTTTTAAGGCGGGGAAACTCCTAACGAGTACTGCAGCCCCGGGAGGAGCCGCAGGGTTATGTGCATAATTTAAATGTGTTTGAGGGTAGGTAATTGTTCTACGGGTTAAAAACAAATAACAAACAAATGACAATCATAACAAAAAATGTGCATTAAGTCACCTGCTTTTAATTATGAATATTTTAACTACAAGAGACATATAATTGGTCTAAACATGATGAGTTTGGTAATTTATTTAAGTCAAGTGGTACAGTGGCAGTCTAGGACGGCATAACAGATTTGTCTTTAGTCACATGCGCTTGAGACTTTAATACCAAAGACCAATAGCTATTTTGTAATACAGAAAGCTGGAAGTGTAACATCCTAGACCGATTACTGTAATGTGTAAGTAACGTCCTAGACTGGCACTGTACGTATTATTCTAAAAGTTGTAGCTTGATTTAAGATCAATAGGAAGTTATCAACAGAAGGTCATTGCATGAATAACTTAAACTTACATAGACACTACATACATATTTTAAATGAAAAATAAGACAATGATCTTTGTTCCAAATGTGTTTTAAATCATTTTTAGTGAAAGCATAGAAACCTAGGTCTGGCTAGGCAGGGTGATTCCATATTCAAGCTAACATTTTGGTATACTTAACAATGTGGAATTCCAAAAGATGAAATACCATGCCAACAATCTTCTATTTAAAATATTTAAAATTGATTCTTTTGTTTGATTTATGTTCATGATTCTTTGAGGTAAAACAATGGTGTGGCGCGACACGACAATGGTGTGGTGTCCACGACATGTAAACTGCGCGTGGGCACATTCTAAAAATACAACGAACACGTGGAGTGAACACGATGTATGCTACAGCGAAACTAGGGCTACGCATTTAACAACCACGCCACTGATAGCAAACAATCAAGATAAATAATGTATTTCCAGTATTTTACATGGCTCTAGCTGGCTACGCACCATAAATTGTTGTTTAAATCCGCTCAACACGCAGTTCGAGAGAACAAAGAACGCAGGTTGTCGAACTAGGAAGTAAAATAAAAATCACAAACCTTGATCCTGGTTAAACCTTAAGCTGGTTACAACGCTCCGCCGACGCGCCATGTTTCTTTGTCGAGTTTATCATAAACATGGATCAGTTTGATTTACCGTAGCCCATTTGGTCATTTTCACACGATTAATTTAAATACGCACATTTGTTTTTACAAATCCCTGTGTGCAGGACACAGCTGATTTTTGATGACTGACTGACACTGACTGACGAAAAGAGAACATCGACGCAACGATTGACGCGACGCACAGTCGCTCGCTAGGACTGACGTTTAATGAGGGGTTTACAAAGAGACATATAAAAATTGTTTCGTAAAACGCCTGTAGATGGCGTTGTCTCTTGAAAAGTTTAAGGCTTCGAACGCACAGGCGGATTTTTATCCGCGCGGCAACAAACCGCGCGGATAAAAATCCGCTGTTGCTGTTTTATTTCCGCGCGGTTTTAAAGGTTGTTATTTCATTTTCAACCTTATTCATAGGCCACGAAGGTACAGGCGAATTTTTAGCCGCGCGGAAATAAAACCGTGACAGCAGATTTTTAACCGCGCGGTTTTTTATCCGCTGGTGCGCACACTTCCATAGGATTCAGTATGTTACATAAAATCCGCGCGGCAAAAAACCGCCTGTGCGTTCGTAGCCTAAAACAAAACAAAACTATAACTACCTTTTTAACTTACGCGTGACGAGTTTAATTTTTTTTGAGGTTTTATTGATTCATGAACTAGCGTTTCGCCACCTCACTGATTTGAACTTAAACTTGCTTTTGCAGGCGCCATCTGATGGCGGCGTGATAAGACTTTCATTTCAACAACAAAAATAGTGCTGCCAAGTCTGGCCTGGCCATGGAGCCGGGCCGGACCCAAGTCGCTAAAAACGGCACCAAATTAGCCTTAATTTGTTTTTTTTTTTAAAGCATAGCATGAAAAGAGTAGGAACTCCTTGGTGCAAGCAGTGAGTTGAAATTACTACGTACGCTAGTAGTAATAGTTCAATGGGTGCAATGTGCAATGCAAGAGGTGCAAGTCAAACTGACCGTTTCTGTCCATAGAAAATTTCCCTAGTCGAGTATTCTGTCTGTCTTGTACTGGCAGGCACATCATAATCAAATAAAACCATAGAACCATAGCGATTTAAAAAACAAACAACAAAAAGTCAAAATGTTTTCATCTTCCCTGTTCGAAGAAATAATTTTGCAATTAAAATTTTTGGCCTCCAAAGCCATTCTAAATTATGTAGGGTGCCATCTAGCAAAAATAATTATAATAAATCTAAAAAACAGAAACTTTATCAGTTAACGTAAGTACCTACCTAGTAGTGCCAACATTATAAAACGACCCACCGACCTTAATTTGTAACAGGTGGATCTTATCTACCTACCGGTATTGTTGTTTCGGTGTACCCCCCTAAAACGACCCACCGACCCACCCTTTTACCAACTTTAATTACCTATTTAGAATCAGAATCAGAAACATTTATTTCAAACATGTGGAAGATACAGGTGGTAGTGTATGGTAAAGTACAGCACATGAACCCTGTAAGGGCACCGAAACCCGTAGGGAAGTTGGAGTTTTGCGGGCGCTTCAAAAGGTTCCTAAACGCATTCCAATAATAAAAACAAATAATTTGTAGTATATCCCCTTAGTAAGTAGGTAATTAAGTTCCTTATTTTCAGGCAGGCATAAAAACACAAAAAAATGGACTTCAGTACAACTACATCCACAGAATATAACTGGCCCTTCGCAAAGCCAGTGGTTGGCAAGTAAGTTTGATGTTTGATGATTTTTTTTTGCTATAAGTAAACTTATAGGAACTTTCACCGGTTCGTGGTGGTCGTATCGGTGTGTATCGTATTATCTAAGCGTATTATATACGCGTTTACGTATTACGTTACATTTTACCCCAAACACAGCTACAGATTAGTGCAGCATAATACTAAGGATGAGGACATTCACTGTCAGTTTTTTTTGAGTCTACACACTCGTATTCTGGCTCTAACCGTCTCCGTCCAGCGATACGCTCGACGGAGTATGAGACGGTTATGAATGTTTGGAGATTACTCGGTCGAGTATGATACTCGGACAAGTAGTTCCCAAGTACTGATTATCCTAGTTCGAGCTGTTTTATACTATTTCCAGCATATGTTTCACTGTTATGAAGTAGGAACTCGACTATGTGTAACAATTTAGAGCGAAGAACAGATTGAAAGTTAAATTTTGAGAATTTGAAGTGCGATTTCGAGCTGCTGTGAATGTCAGTCTATGTCTATGTCGTAGCCAGATCGTTGAATTGGCCATTTCATGATGTGGCCGGCCATTTCATGAAAAGTGTTTTTTTCATGAAATGGCCAATTTTCGTTGGCCGGATCGTTGAAATGTATTCGAAATGACAACGTTCAACGATTTGGCCTACCACGTTTGGCCAAATCATGAATGTAGAGTGATATATAAAGGTGAAATAAAAAAAGATTATACTTTATAATTTTTTTATTTATTATAACGTTACTTACATCAAATAATCAGTTAACAATAATTATGTTTGTACTATGTAGGTACTTTAATAATAATTATTTAAATTGGAAAATATAAGTAAGTATGTTACTTATACAATAAATGCTAATATTGCTAAATTAGTGAATGTCTAAAGAATGAGGCTCTCTCTCATCCTCAATTTTGAAATCACTAATCAAAACACACAACACAAATGCAACAACAGCGCCACTAGCGGATAAATTTTTAACTATTCAACGATATGATCGCTAACATTTGGCCATTTCATGAAATAGTCATGCTATTATTTAGCCAAATCGTTAAACGTTGACATTTCAATGATCTGGCCTACGAAAATCAGCCATTTCATGAAAAAATCACTTTTCATGAAATGGCCGGCCATATCATGAAGTGGCCAATTTAACGATCTGGCCACGACATCTATATCTCGTGGTGCAGACCATGCGAGCCGCCGTCTCCGTCGGCAGCCCCGACGATAGCCCCACCCCCCGTCGCCCCCTACTGCCACTGCGACGCCCACTCGTACTCCCCGCGAGTCGAGCAGTACAAGCAGCTGCTCGAGAAGGAACAGAAGCTCTGCCACGACTATGAGCAGCTGAGGAGACAGGTAGAGTAGGGAATTACCTTGTCACCTAATAGTTTGTTTAGTATATACACTCATCGATAAGGAAGAGGAAGTTTATGTAGGAGATATTTAGATTACAGAACTCTAATTTTGTTATTTTAACACCAAAACTACAAACATTTATTCTTACTTAAAAAAATATTTAAACATATCGAGAACTGTTTGCTACGTAGGCTCACAATAATTTTTCATTCAGATGGTGGACGTGACCAACGACATCCTGGACCACCCTTGCGATGACAACGATACTAAAATGATGACCATGTACCAAGCCACATATGCTAAGAGAGGTGAGTTCTTAGGTACTTGAGCTGGCTGGCTGTTGTTAGTTTGAGGTCTCTGCGATTTCCATTCCTCTCTCATATTTTGCCGTGTTTGGTTTGGTTCTCTGTTCTCCTTGGCGGTGCAGGCAATAACAAACAACGAGTGATATTGTTTAATCATTACCATGTGTAGGGTAGGTAGTGTTACTGTATCGGTAACCATATTTTCTGTTGACTGCTCCGTGACTCAGTTGGCAGTGATGTGGACTGAGTAAGCGTGTGCACCTGGGTTCGATTCCCGGGCGGGGCGAATATTGATATGATGAATATCGATGTTTGTTTCCTGTCTGGGTGTGATTTTCGTCTCTATGTGTATTTCGGGTACCCTAGATACAGGTTCTTCCTAGTTAGGGGCTCGGAGTGTGATGTGCTATTATTATTATATTTAATTTTTATGTCGATCTGTAATGTGCCAGATCAATGCCCATTTTAAAACACTGACATTATTACATTTCAAATACTTAATTAATTCACAGCATTCCCCGTACCGGAGTACCGCACCATCGCAGCGGCCGCTCAGTCCTCAGCTCCGATCCCGATGGAATCCCATCGCCTGGGCCTGCTCCGGTGCTACAGGGACCCGACCCACTTCTCTGAACCTCCGCCAGTGAACCGCCCCACCATACAGCCACCCTCGCCGGTCCACACTGGCGTCTCCCCCAAGGCAATCCAGACTTGGTTCACGGAGTATCCAGGGAGGACGGAGTACATGGACACGTATAGCGCCTCTGCGAAGGCGTGCTGGCGATCCATGCAAAGGTTCAAGGAGCCCATGCCGTCGACTAGGAGACGCGCGGACGATACGTGCGTGTGATTATAAGAGGTATTATTTTTACATAGTGTGTGGTTTAAAATGTTCAGTTTCAATATATTTTAGGGAAGATGAATGGCCTTTGTTTATTGTTTGGGTGACTGGGGTAAGACATGCTGTTAAAATTTAAATTAGTATTAATAACCAGTAAGTGTACAATTATTTTACCAGCCATTTACCATTTTAATTACGATCATTCAGGAAGAGGGCAAAGCAAAGTCCGACTGATCACTTATACTTATTACCATAGCAAGACGTGAAGTGCTTGGATGTCGCACGTATGAACTTGCTAATTATGTACAGGTATACCACAACAACCTACAAAAGTATTTTAAACACCACTATCGTCTTTATATTGAAGTAGGTACATTTGAAACGGTAATTCGGTATAAGTATAGGTAAGTTCTTTTAGGTTCTCGCACCCTGCGATAACACGAATTGAATAAATGATGATGATTGATGGACCTGCAAAGAAATAGAATCAGAATCAGAATCAGAAACATTTATTTCGAACATGTGGTAAGATACAGGTGGTAGTGTATGGTAAAGTACAGCACATGAACCCTGTAAGGGCACCGAAACATAAAAGTAGGTACTTAAAAAGACTAAAACTTAAAAACTAGGTAGAAACTTCTTATATTATTTTTAGGTAGACAGGTACTCTTAAGGTATTTACCTTATAAATATATAAATAGAAAAAAATAATAAAAATCTGTATTGCAGCTAGGTACTGCAATAACAAAATACTTAAGTGTTAAAACATTTTTAACGAATTATATTAGAATTTAAAAACCTTAACACTTAGCAATAATATAATAGTTAAGTATTTATTTTTTATATTTGAATGGCACATTGAATCCAGTTAATATGTACATACTTGTATTTAATATTATATCATTTATTTATCTTTCATGTGTTTCAAGAAATTCTTTAAGGGTATAGAAGCATTTTTCTAAAAGAAATATTTTTAATTTGCTTATAAATTTATTATATATTTCCTCCTGTATTATGTTTTTTGGTAATTTATTATAAATTTTTACTGCCATGGCATATGGTCCTGAACTGTGAATTTTTAAACAAGAGGTTGGTATTGCAAGATTGTTTCTATTTCTAGTATTAATATCTGTTGTATAGTGGTCTTTTGCATGAGAGAATATATATTTATTTTTCCTAACGAATTTACTTAGTTCTAATATGTAAAGTGATGTCAGAGTGAGAATTTTTAATTTGATAAAATGTTGTCTACAGCTTTCCATATGATCTACGTTATTTATTATTCTTATGCATCTTTTTTGTAAAATAAAAATTGATTCTGCATTGGTGCTATTTCCCCATAGGATTATTCCATAGCTAATTCTGGAATGTGCATATGCATAATATGCATTAATTGCAGTTTTAGTATCTGTATTTCTTTTTAGTATGTTAAGGGCATAAGTGAATTTTGAAATTTTGTTTGCTGTATTCTGAACATGGGATTTCCAATTTATTCCTGTATCAACTGTTATTCCTAGTAGGGTAAATTCATCAACACTTTCTAAATTATTTCCGTCAAATTTAATGTTAATATCTATTTTATTTTTTTGTGAAGGTTTATATTGCATCAATTTAGTTTTTTTGAAGTTTAATATAAGATTATGATCATTTAACCAGGTGTTTATTTTGTTAAGGTTCTTATTTATATTATTTTGAAGATCGGATACATCATTACTGGGGAATATCACTGAGATGTCATCTGCAAAAAGAATACAGTGATCATCTAATACCTTTGGAAGGTCATTTATGTATAATAAAAATAGTATGCACCCTAACACACTGCCCTGTGGTATAGACATTGTTGTATTTGCTTTTATTGATTTTATTTTTGTTATTAATCCTGTATTTTCATCTACGTGTTCTATTTCAACATATTGGGATCTGTTTTTTAAAAATGAATCGAACCATGCGTATACCGTACCTCTTACACCTATTCCGTAGAGTTTTTGAAGTAAAATTTTGTAGGAAACTCTGTCATAAGCCTTGCTCATATCGAGTAGTAATCCGATTGCGTATTTCTTATTATTTATTATATTTAAAGCTTCATTTATAAAAGAAAAAACAGCCAATGTTGTAGAACGGTTCTTTCGAAAACCATTCTGATGATCGTCTAATATTTTAAACTTTTCACAATAAGAGTAAAGTCGTTGAGACATAGCGGTTTCAAATATTTTTGAGAATGTCGATAAGAGTGCTATTGGTCTATAATTTTTACTGTTTGTTTTATCATCCGATTTATGAACGGGTTTTATTATAGAAATCTTTAAAAGATCCGGGAATATTCCTTCCGTAAAAGATTGATTTATAAGGTAAGTAAGAGGAAGTGTCAATTGGGTAGCGCATTCTTTTATTAGAGATGGTGGTATTTCATCATGTCCAAAACTATTTTTGTTTTTTAGGCTGCGTATGATTTTGAATACTTCTTGTTCATTCACAGGGCCAATAAATATTGATTTGTTAGCAGGTTTTATAACAGGGTGTCCTTGCGGCGGTAGGCCAGTATTTTGTTCGTAACCTACTGATGAGAAGTAAGAGTTAAATAAATTTGCAACAATGTAAGGGTCATCTACAAGTAAGTTGTCTTTTTTTAATTTTATATTTTTCCTAATTTTTTTTGGAACTTTGTTAGTTTGTTCTTTAACAACTTGCCACATTGTTTTTATTATATCATCTGAAGTTTTTATTTTATGTATATAGTGTAATTTTTTAGATTTTTGTACAGCTTTTTTTAGAATTTTTTCATAATTTTTATAATGGTTGTGGAGTATTGGGTTATCTGTCTGTGCTATTAATAATTTAAGAAAACGTTTATGTTTACAAGATATTTTTATCCCTGGTGTTAACCAATGTCGTTTAGGTTTGTTTTTAATTTTAACAATAGTTTTAGGAAAATGTTTATCAATAAGATTTTGTAGAAGGCTATGAAAAGCTGTGTAATTATCATTAACATTTTTTTTTTGTTTAAATATTTTATTCCAGTCTATTGAGTCTAATTTAGATCTAAAGTAATGTATTTTTCGTTTATTAAATTGACGTTTAGCATGACAATATACTTGTTTGTTATGTTGAATAATATTGTGCATAGTAACTATAATACCTTTATGGTCAGAGATTCCATAGTCATAAGAAAAGGTTTTTATAAGTGGATTATAAAAATTTGAAAAAACTACATCTAAACAGGTGGCTGAGTCTTTAGTAATTCTTGTGGGATCTATAGAGTTTGCAAGATGAAAATTAAAACAAGACAATAAATTAAGTAGTTGATTAGATAAAGTATCTTTTTGTATTAAGTTTATATTTAAATCACCACCTAAAATTATATTTTTGTTTTTATCTTTAATTAATAATTTTTGTAATAGCTTTTCTAGTGTGTTTAAAAATATGTGTGTGTCTCTATTTCTTTCAGGCCAGTATACTACTATTAAAAGCAAATTAACTTCAATAATTTCTGTTGCGCAGAGTTCAATAATAAATTCTACTGACATATCAACTATGTCTTGTCTTTCTATAAAATCTATATTATCTCTTAGCATAATGCTAACACCTCCTGCTTTTTTGTCTTTTCTACAATATTTAGATGTACAGGTAAAGCCTTCTATTTGTAAAATGTCTGTTTTTGATTCTGTTATCCATGTTTCAGTCATACAAAAAACTTTTAAATTTTGATCATCATCAGCTATTTCCTCTAATAAATGTCGTTTATTGCCGAAGCTACGCATGTTTTGAAATAAAATTTTGAAGTCAGAAGCGACGAAAATTATAACTTTTCTTGGGTCGTAGCTTCATATTTGTTTGCCATTTTGTTGAAGTTGGGGTTTGTTCAATATTTTGTTCTAGTGTTTGTGTCTGCTCTTTTTGTATCTTATCAATTTGGTTTCCTGAGGTACTTTGATCATCTATTTGTTTTTCTATTGTAGGCTCGGTTATTTCATTTTGTTCTGTATGTCTTTCACCATCTATGAAAAGGTCATTATTAATAATTTTTGCATGTCTGCCATTTCGGCGAGCTTCTATTAGTTTTTCTTTCAGTTTATATCTTATTTTTAGTGATTCTTCGTCCAAGTGTTCATGTATAGCTAATCCAGTGTTGTTGAAAAGGTATTTGTACTGTAGTAGGTCTTTTGTTATTTTTTTACTAAGTAATTCCAGTTTCAGGGGTCTTCGGTATCCTCTCTTCCCAATTCTTGTCATGTCTTCAATATATCCAGTAAGATCAATGCCCGTTATATCATAAATGATGTTAATAACACGATCATATATATCGTATTCACCTTCCCATTGGTGCTCCTCGAGGCCATAGAGAACAAGTTTCTTTTGATTTGATGTCTCATAATCAATTTGCTTTGTTGGTTGTTCTTTTTGTTTTAAGTCATTTATTGTTTTGGTATTTGTTATCTTGTTTTCTAGTTCCTTTATTTCGGTATGTAGTTTGTTGGTTTCTATAATTAAATTTTCCATGTGCGAGCTCACAATTTTGAGTTCTTTTTTTGTTGTAGTATCTTCTGATGTATTGGTTTGTATTGTATTGGGTTTCAGTTTCTTAATAGCATTTGCAAATTCGGAGGAGATTGTTGTATTTAGTTCTTGTATCAGGGTTTGCGCTATAGTATCCAGTTTCTTGTCTAGAATTTGTTCAAACATTTCTACTGTGAGGATAGGGTTCATAGTATTTCCTAAAATGCTAAGATCTTCTTCAGAAACATATATTGAATGTTTTCTCTGTTTCTTGCTTTGCAAGTCATTTGTGTTTGGTTGTTCATTTTGCATTTGTCTGATAGGTGTATTTGTGTTATCTGTTTTTGGTTGGTTACATATGCAAAGTTGGCATTTCCAGGTAGCCTTTCTTTCCTTATTCATAGTATTGTTGAATCTTACACTTGGAACATTTGCACAGTCCAAATCATATTGGTTTCCACACTTAGAACAGGTAAGGAATTCCCTTTTCGGTAGTATTTGAAGGCACCCTGCGCATTTTAAGTTACCTCCCGTGTTTTTATCCATTTTCGTAACAACAAGAGTAGAATTTATCAGCACTGTAGGGAATTTGAGGTTATGTTATGGTTTTTTTTTTTGACCAGAACTAAAGTAGTTGTTTTCTTTCTAACTCTTCGTAAATTTAACACAGCGGCAGTATTACATGTAGAAAAAGACAGTTGTTACAGTGTAAAGTTAGTAAAATACAGTTTTGATTGAGTTTGTTCACTTCTTTTCAGTTTTTGGCGGCACTTTGTAGTGATGCGTTACTCCCTCGTAAATAAAACAAAATAAAACATAATAAATAAAACACAATCTCTATGATATTACTATAATATTATTACTTCATCATAAGTACGTTGTTATTATATAATTATACTTCTTATAGTCTTCAGACATGTTGTTCCATCTTGCTGAATAAAGTTTTCCAGGAGCGTCTTCAGCAATAGATAATTTTTCATTTTTAACTATTTTACTGGTATTTAAATTTGTTGAATCTCTATTGTTTGTATTTGGAATTATGAATCCATTGGACTTAGTCACTAGTGCAAATATTGCTAATGCCATGAAAATCTGTAATAGGAAAATATTTTATTAAATAGATTTCACAAAAGACTGCGTGTCAGCTGCCAGCTAAGTGTGCGCGCGGTCAAAATATGAACCAAATAGAATAGCAATCCGATTAGGTAACAATTTCTTTTGTGATTTGATAGGCGGGTAAAAAACGTCAAGTACAGAGGCGGACACGGTCGGTGTAACACTTCCGGGTTTTTCTGTATTGCAAAATAGCTCTTGTTCTTTGGTAATACAGTCTAGGGCTGACGAAACCATAGACAAATCTGTTACGGCCTCGTCGTCCGCCACGTGGGGCATGTGCGTGTGCGTGTCTAGTCTAGGGTATAGTAAAATTTCTCTCAGTCAATTGTAAATTGAGCATAAGTGACTCAGCTGGCGCGTACTCTAGTATGAAATGAACATAGGTAGGTACTTAGTAGTACGAAAAATTATTAAAGATCGAGAGCATATCGAGCCATAGTACATGCAGGTTTCAGTAGCCAGGTGACATTTTTTTTTGTAATGTTTAGGATTTCATCAAGTTTTCAATGACACAGAAGACAGGCGGACAGACGACAAGCAAGACTACACTAACTATATTAATAATGAATATGAACCCTTTAAACGTTTAAACGACTATGTATCTTAGTTTTATATTAGTTACTAGTCGACCCGGCGAAATTCGTACCGCCTCACCTTTTACTATGCTGTGCATGTATTATGCTTATATACTTTTCTCTTGAATCACTCTATCTTTTACGAAAAACCGCATCAAAATCCGTTACATAGTTTTAAAGATATGAGCGAGCATACATAGGGACAGTCGCGGGAACCGACTTTGTTTTATACTATGTATTGATATAAGTAGTATAGATAAGAGTACTTTTACATCCATTAATGAACAAATAAAATATTTCGCTATTTGCGGTGGCGATCAGCGAGCAAATTATCAATTTTAGTTGATGCCACCTAAGTTAATTATCACAACAGCACTGAGTGACAGTATTATAGTACTCACGTTGTCTTCGCTTTAGGTACAAACAACGTTCTTATAGTGGGTCAAAGTGCAAAGTTCAAAGACATTAATATACATTAACTAAACAATTTTAATGAATTGCTGAACTATAGGAAGTGCTATTTCGTTCTCTTTTTCAATTTCATGAATATTTTTTTTTATAAACAATCATAAACCTAGGTACTTAGATTTTAATAATAAATTTGTATTTCTTGTTAGCTCAGAAGTAGGCAGTGGGGACATATTTTGTCTTATTTGTGTCAAGACAACTTTTTATCAAGCTCTGTAATTGAAATCTTCACACGCTATGAAAATATAACAAACTCTATTGTTAAAGAAACAGTACATTACGTATTCTGTGATAGTAAAATACTACCTATTGATATAAGTAAGTACCTAGGTAAATTATTATTATACCACAATACACACTAACGTCAACTAATTGAAGTCGCATTTAGTGGACCGCAATGCCAAACAAATGGTGAAATTTGCTAATTGGTCGAGTCATTAACATCAACTGTCACCTCAGTAGGAGTATGAGCAATGAAAATAGAGACATAATCGACATCATTAATGATTTTAAACTTACCACAGTTGATTTCATTATGATTCCTATGATTATCTAAAACGTGCGTTATCCGATCACTGGGCTGACGACTCGCAAGGTTCTTGGCACGCACTGTGAAGAATCACGTGTGATTATTTGTTTACTTTTATTATTATCACGTACACTACAAGATGAGTTAAGTACTTGAGTTAGCGTTTAGCACTCACACGCGTCCGTGCGACGCATGACACCATACAGGAATGAAAATATTAATTCTAAACATACCACACTCGTACGAGAGACTTTAGCTCCCAATTCCGCTGATTTGTGTCGTTTTATCTTATTCATTAGTCACGGGATATTATTAAACGGAGACGCAAGGAAGCGTCTGCGGCTGCCCCAATTTAAATTATTGAATGGGATGTGTTTTGTTTAAATTGTAGTGGCTCACTGGAATTAGGCACTTACTATTTACTAAATGAAAAAAGCACCTTTCAGTCTCCTCCACATTAGAATGTTTTTCCTGACTAACCGCCTAGACACAATTCGGCATATCTGCCGAAGAGAATCCGAAGCAATGGCTCCACAGCGGGAGTCTACGATGGAGCAGGTATTGTCCAGCACCCAGCATCAGGGAGTCTAACCTAAAGTTGACCTAGGTCATCACGGCACTGGTAGAGAAGTTCTTCATTCATGCTAGACTAATGAGCTTCTCTTCCCGTGTTTATATGTTATTTTTAATGGTAAGATAGGTAAGATATTATATATGTCGGATATAGTCGCCAACTTGACTAGATCCGCCCCAGTTACGTCAGAACGCCAGCGCCATCTAGTAGGCGCTGAACGGAGTCTAGGAGAGACCTGGCTATGGGAGCCCGAGCCTGGCAGCAGGACTTCACTACCAGCCGTCGAGCAGACCGGTCGCCTGCCTAGAAACTGTTCCGCGTTCTGTACCGTACTTTAGTGCTAAGATATTGTTACCCGTACGTTTATTAGAAAGTGCCTTATTCAAAGTGTTAACCGTTTTTCTGTAACCGACATACCCACGATACGCCCACGAAGCATCGTAATGGACAAGGGTTATGAAAAAGCCCAGCCTGCCTCCGTCATATAATTACATTGTTTGCTGGTTCACTCAACTTAGTTCTTAGTAAGAACTCGACATTAAACATAATTTCTTTTTACAAAAAAGGAACCCGCCTTCAAACTAACACATACATCAACTGAGCACTTACTATTTTCGAAGTCGGTTAAAAAAGGTACTAAAACCTTCTTCTGAATGTAACAAATACTTAGGTACCTATCTGAAAACCGCATTAAAATTGGTTCAGCCAAACGCGAGATAATCGCAGACAAACATACATAATACATACAAACATACATACAGTTCAAACTGATAACCTCCATTTTTGAAGTCTGTTAAGGCTTGGTGGTTCAAAAATTTGTGTTTTTGAGATTTTTTTAAACAATCTGAGACATACAAAATTGATGTCTTCATTCTGAAAAAAATATATGTGTTAGTTAAGGATCTAATCTAGTCATCATACTAAAGGGAAATAGGATCTAATTAATTTTAGTTGATAGAAAAAAATCTCAAAGTTACCCCTTTTTGTTCCGTTTTTTCCATTTTATTTTTAAACCGCTGATTGTTTTTATTTGATTTTTGGAATGAAAATTGCTGACCTTAAATTTTAGACATACTACTATAGTAAGAATTTTTAAGTTTAACGAAAAGACAAAAAACCAGCAAAAACTAAAAAAAAACATCGTTTTCGCGCGGTCCGATGCCATGCCGCGCCGCTCCCTACCCCGTCAGTACCCTTGTGGCCACGGCCGAGGCCGGTTCTGTGTCAAATTTTTGTTTTCGCGCTCTCGTATTTCGTTTTATTTTTATTCAAATGTAAACAAAATTTGACAACAGATGTCAAAACAATGAACCATAACATCTGATTAGGATCTGTATGGAGCTGAAAGAAACCAATTTTGATACCGATATTACATTTATAAAACCGTCGCATTACAAACTTACCTTTTTTATTCCCACAAATAAAACTTAAATCATAGGTTACTTATTATATAGTTATATCATATCTTTGTTAGTTCTGTGGCGCCGATAACACAATATTAATATTACATTAGCACAATATTACGTGGTATACTTACTCAAATTACTTTAAGAAGGCAGTAATTTATGTCTTAATAGAAAATGTTTCCTTTTTATTTAACGCTTTTCGGTTTTTTCGGCTGTTTAATTTTTTGATGAAAAGATTTTATTTTTTGCTTTTCAGTTTAATTTTAAGGAATTCCCCCCCCCCTCACTTCAAGGTTCACCTTCACCTCAAATCACCCTCCAAACGCTGGTCTCACACCCCTGAAGGTGGTCAGACGACCTGGTAAAGGTTGCGGCCTATGTCCAGCAGTGGACGCTATCGTGTGAGATCGGCTGCTTAAAATCAAAACCTAGTAACTCGTTTTAACAAAAATATTCAGGAGAGCCAAAAAACGGGTCGACCACTTTAATTCGTTGCCCCGAAGAAACCAGACGCAATAGCGATTTCGGTGTTTGACCAAAAGTTTGACTATATTGTTGACTATAGTCACACTTAAATCGATCCCACTATTTTTTTTTTTTAATTTACCCAAATATGACAATGAAAACAATTTCAAAACATAGTATTTCACACTTAGTTAATTAACTAAGTGTGAAATACTATGTTTTGAAATACAATCTCTGAGTTAATTCTCTACTTTTTAAAGCAATTTATATTTTTAGTTGTACGTTTCGAATGAAAAATGTTATTTTTTGAAGTGCATTCATTTAAAAGTTATACAAATGATTTATTTGTGGCAGAATTAAGTTTTGTTTACTATTTGGTTACGACTCGTGGTTAATTCAGCCAAAGGAGATTGACCATTTTTGTATGGACGCTGGACCAAGGCTGCCCAGCATTGAATCATAGTGCATAATGTTCATTAGACTAACAGTAGTCTGTAACCTAAAGCGCTTAAGAATCTATCCAAGGAATATTGAAAAATAATCTATTTTACATTGACGAAAAATCCTAACCAACAGCTTATTTTAAAAATAAAAGACGGTGTATCATTTAAAATATCAACATTTATTTAAGGATAAACATTTTAAAATACCATATCAATCGTCATCATCATCGTCGTCTATAATTATGGAATCTAAAAATAAAGCAGGGCGCCTCACAACGTCTTGGTGCCTAGCCCTATACATCGCGTAGTCCAAATGAATAGCCGTGTCCTCTATATATTACTTTACTCTTTGAGCCGGGTCAACAGGTGATGCAGATACGATAGTCCAAAAGTAATGACAGGTTTTAAAAATAAGATAGATAAGCGCACAGTACACAACACAACGGTTCCAAGAGCGAAGTTAGACTGCAATACAAACAAAAGGGCACGTGCGCAAGCACGCAGGTATAGCGAAACCCAGCGTGCGCGAAAGAGATAGGCACATACCAAATCTGAATATGAGCAAGAGAGACTTTCGATTTCTCTAAATTCTGGCAAATCACTCTTTATTTATCATTTTCATATAGAACTTGCTACAAAAAAAAGTTGCTTCGAACGAGACTAGTGAGGTCGGAACCGGACTCGGGAGGTAGAATAGGTAAGATAATAATAATATTATTTAACATAAACGATAAAAAACTATATATCAAATGTAAGATCACCAAAAAAATAAGTTTTAAGGTACTACGTATATATTATAAATCCGTGGTTTTAATTTTTATTTTTTATTTTTCATATATATATCTCTTCATGTGAAGAAGAAAAAAAATATTCACATGCGTGGGCAGCATTTGGTCCAGAATGGTCAATCTCCTTTGTATACTGTTTTTGTAACTTACTAAATTCCATCAAAATTTGATTGATTTTATAATCGGCGCCAAATTCAAAACATAGTAAGTCAGCTTTCAAATTCATAACCTAGTAAGTCGGTTGAGTTGCTAGGTTTTTTTATTTGTAATCCGACATGCGCTATGTTAAGAATATGTACTTCATGGAAATTTCAATAACTTTTCCAAATTGGGTAGACTTAAATTAAATTTTATTTTTAAAATTACGTTAGAAACTGGGTGTTTTAAGGTTCATATCAAATCTATACCGCCTAGTAAGTCGAAAAATGACAAAAATGGTTTTTTTGCAAAAACACCAGTTACTAGGTTTTGAATTTGGGCAGCCGAGATGATGATGATGATTATTATTATATTAGTCGGCGAGGCGCTTCTCCAGAAGTCCCCCAGAGTCCTCCAGAAGAAGGCAGGTAGTCGCCACTTACAATGGAACTGGTGGGGCGAGTGTTGAAAATTTTGCGGTTTTTGTAATCCAATCGTCGTAGGTCGCCAATTTAGAGAACTCCTATGTCCGCCCGCCTGCAGTAGAAATAACTCCAGAGGTTGAAGAAGGGATGATATATTTACACATGGTTAGGTACACTATTTACAAGAAAATGAATGCATGTTAATGTGTACAGCGGCTGAGATGTACTGCCTAGCGCACGCAGGGCGTTGCGCGAGGCGTCGTGCGGGGCGTGCTGCGCCCAAATCAAATGTATAGCAATAGTATGAGACCGTTTACGGAGACGCGCATAGGCCTATGTTCGATATCGTATAAGGAAACGCGTCGGCTCCCGCGGCGGCGCCCGCGGCGGCGGCGACCGTGGTGGCGCCTGCGTCGGAACCCACACGACATCCCGCACAACACGCCGCGTCTTCGTAAAGGAGGCCTTAGGGTGTGATTTTAGTTCCAAATAAAAAAAGTTATCAACTCAAACTATATCGTTATTTGTTTTAAATTAAAACAACCAGTAATGTTTTATTTATATTGAGAAAACACTACAAAAAGGGTTTACTTTGATATTTATTTCTACAGAGTGAAATTCATTACATCTTGTTACTTTTTAATAACTTGTCTAAACTAAATCCTACATCTATATTTTTCAGAATTAAGAAATCTGTTTTATATTTCTCAGATGGTTTAAAAAAAACTCGTTATTACAAATACCTTACCTAAACGCAAATTCTTGTGCGCTGAAACGAAAATCGGAAAGAAAAATTGTGCGGTAGGTATAAACATCTCGATTTAACTTCGGCTTGTATGAAAAGTAATAAAATTTAAAACTGCCGCGACATTTCGCATTTCGACGCGCGCATGTCACAGCTGCGAGGGTGGGGGACCCTCATACCTAATTAGGTAAGAAGCTTCAAAGTACAGGCCGTTAAAAATCAGAACTATGTTCCGTATGAAGTTCCATACCACTCTCCAAAAAAGTTGAGCGAGAGGATTAATAACGGGTTCCCTACGAAGAACCTAAAATCAGTGCTAAATTTATCGTCAGTGGCGTGGGGCTAACTCTCAAAAGTTTATAAATAACCTGAACCTGACCGCAACAGAAAAGTTGAAGAAGCGGCTTTTGCATACACATTCCCAACTTTTTGTTTTGCTATTTTTAATATGAACAGTTGTGTTGTGGTTTTAAGTGTGAGTTAATGTGAACGAAGTCTTAAATTTTCCTGCTTTCAGTTAGTTCAAATGAACATGTAATAATAAAGTTATCAAGATTTTTAAGAAGAGAAGAGATAGTAAGAATAAGTTTAATTAAGAGATTCTTCTGTCACTGTGTCTAGTAAAGTAAAAAAAGTAAAGTAAAAGTAAAAAATGATTTATTCAATACAGGATACAAGATATCTCTTATTGAAAGTCAATTAGACTACATCTAATCTAATTGCTATTGATACCTTATTTGGTAAAGTATCCTATACTGTGAGAGGCGAGGTAGTTCAGGGTGCCCACTAATTGGCTCAGGCAAACAAATGTTTGCCTTGCCTTACGACAATGGTCACCTGGAGACGCCCCCAAACGAGCCCTCCTCTGTCAAATGATTCTACTCCCTTTCGCAATGATTTTAAGGCGTAGAGAAGAAAGGGGTAACAAACTCTACTTTACAATTTATCTCTCTTTTTTTTTTTTTTTTGTTCATAAGTGACATTACAATTTAATTAACAATACAAAGAACATAAATTAATAAGATTTAAAGTACATACATGAAATAATGAAAATATCATGCAGAGCTAGACTACTTCCATGCGTCTTTGTCGTTTTCATAATCATCAACATTGTAATAAGCTTTCTTAATCAAACCTTTTTTGATACGAGTTTTAAACTCATTATCATTCAGGATCAAAATCTCTTCTGGGATCTTGTTATAATATCTTACTTCGTTTCCTATAAAGCATTTGTTTGTCCGTTTTAGTTTGTTCTGTGGAATACTTAGTTTGTTTTTGTTAAACTTATAAACATATAGCCAGAGAGGTTGGAAACCAACGGTAATAGCATTTTAGCAGCACCTTGGCTTCTCAACGAGATTATATTGTTTAAAATATATGACCAAACCAATAAGTAAATTATTGTTTCTGATGAACTACCGAAGTTGGTTTCACTTATGTAATACCTACATAATAACTCAAATTTAAAAATTAAAAAACCCCCGACCCAGTCAGACCCCTCATCAACTTAAGTAGAACTAGAGCCAATCATCTTAAAAATATCATGGTTATCTTAACATATACTTTCAATATCATTGAAGTAACACTGTACCAAAATTTTTATTGATAGGACAAATGGAAGGTGGTTAGATCCTCTCATCCATTATTCAAGAGCTGATCATCTTCAAACGGCTGATCAGGTCATGGTTACCTTACCAAATACTTTCTATATCATAGATGTAACATGGTACCAAATTTCAATTCGATCGGACATAAGGAAGCTAGTTAGATCCTCTCATCCATTATTCAAGAGCTGATCATCTTCAAACGGCAGATCAGGTCATGGTTACCTTACCAAATACTTTCTATAACATAGATGTAACATGGTACCAAATTTCAAATCGATCGGACATAAGGAAGCTAGTTAGATCCTCTCATCCATTATTCAAGAGCTGATCATCTTCAAACCGCTGATCAGATCTTCATCAGACATGGCTAAGAACACTCGGCCTGAAATTATCTATGATACAAAAAAAAACTAAACGAAAATCGGTTCAGACGTTTGGGCTCTACGATGCCACAGACAGATACACAGACAGACAGACAGACAGACAGACAGATACACACGTTAAAATTATAACACCCCTCTCTGAATTTTTCGTTCGTTTCGGGGCTCATATCAATATAGGCTGGCACTTTTTGGTCTTGTCTTGTCATAGACTAGGCAATTAGGTAGAATATGATTATGATTATGTTCAAAAATATTTTGGGGAAATCCCCGAGACGAGAGCTAAAAAGCGCTCAATAACAAAATTTAACAATATTAATGTCAGTGTCAGAGTCAGAGACAGACATAACCTCTGTTAAAATCAGAGAGGTTAGAAACCGGTTAAAATCATGTTAGCTAGTGGTAATATAAAATTTCAGTGTTAATCTAATTTATTTTCGTATAGATACTACTTCATTCAAACCCACATAACAATGATTCAAAAATCAATAATGATGATTCTCTGCGCCCTGAACCTACACAACGGACAGCGATGCAGTTTGAACTCCAGATATAATTTCGGGCAACCACTTCCCGTCATCCTTCGAAATGGGAGACTCTTAGAGCCAGATGACGCTTCAGGCACAGTCTCCTTGGCACACGGTGAGACTTTGACCATTTCCTGTGAAAGAGGCGGCTACATAGACCATCCCCAAGCTCAAAGACAAGAAGTTACAGCGTCTATAACCTGCGAAGCCGGAGATAACTTCAGAAACAATGACTGGCTTAGTGGACCAGCGACCTTTTCTCGTTTCCTATGTTCTTACTCTCCGAGTTACACTGTTCAACGTACTAACCAAACCTGCTATGCTAGTAATCAAGTATACGAAGCTGGTTACAATATTCAAGGCGAGTTTCACCCACTCTACGAAACATGCTTCGATGAGGAAAACTTAACTCCTATATTCTCAAAGTACACCCAAAAGTCGTTTAACGCAAACTATCAAACAAGAGTCGAAAGGCCGTTCTTCATTGCAGAGGACGTCTATGGAACCATTCCTGTAAATGATCTGTTCAGACCAGGAGGCCTGAGGAACGCGGTCGCGTCGCATGTAGGATCTGCGGTAGAGCAATATGTCACAAATAACCAAATGCTCTCAAGAGGTCACTTGGCAGCAAAGACTGACTTCGTTTTTGCTTTCGGTCAAAGAGCTACGTTTCACTACATAAACTGTGCCCCTCAGTGGACCGGCTTCAATGGAGGCAACTGGAATACTCTTGAAGTAGACTTACGGAATCATGTTAACAACGCTGGTTATGATACAGTTGTTTATACAGGAACGTTTGGCGTTAGTCAACTGAGAGATGATTCTGGTCGTAAAGTGAACCTGTACCTTTACACAGATTACAACAATAACCCGGTAATACCTGTGCCTCTGTATTTTTACAAGGTGGTATACAGTCCGAGCACGAAACGTGGAACTGCCTTCGTGGGAATCAATAATCCGCACTTAGGGTCGGACGAAGCAAGGAGCCTCTTCTTTTGTGAGGACCTATGTCGAGGTAGCCAAGACTTCAGGTGGTTGACCTGGCATCCCGACAACCCTCAGGAGGGTTACACTTTTTGCTGCACTGTACCTGACTTCAGAAATGCCGTACCTCATTTACCTTTCTTTGAGGTAAGAGGTCTTCTTACTTAAGTAAGAAATAAGTAATGAACTTTGTATGTAAGTTCTCGTTTTGTATGTGAGTAAAAAAAAATAAACCAGCTTGTCCAGTTTTAGCAAAGTGTTTTATTCAACTGGACCAGGGGTCGTTGTCCGGTGTAAGTGATATGTAATTTTATCGGTAAATTTATGAGAGCTGTGACTTGAACTGACCTCATAGTGTTTTCAAACCTAAAGAGACTTAGTAACTAACTAGAGGCTGCCCCGCGGTTTATCCCGCGCAGATTTCTCATAAACACAAAAATCCCGTTTTTTCCCGTTCCCGTGGGAATTTCGGGAAATCCCTTCTTAGTGCTCACCTACACTCCCTAAGGAACCTACATGCAAAATTTCAGCCCGCTACGCCCAGTAGTTTCGACTCTGCGTTGTCTGTCAGTCAATCAGTCAGTCAGTCAGTCAGTCAGTCAGTAACGGAAGAGTTTTATATATATTGATTACTTGTTTGTACCTATTTTAAAAACCTGTATGACCTAAATCATAATTTTATTTTATGTCAGCCAAAAACCGTTCAATGTTGGACATGCCTATGTCCAACATTAGACGGCTCTCCACAGATCGACATACAGAGATCGGTCTTGCACGACCCTCACTCGTCCAGTGTTCTCCTGCAGGTCGTCTGACCACCTTGTGGAGTCCGCCTAATCTGCGACTTCCGGTGCACGGTCGCCACCCGATACCTTTTCAGTCCCAAACGACCTTCTATTCTTTTTCTCTTAGGTGTGCTTAGGTTTAACAACTATATTTAGATGTTGTTTGAGAGGGAAACCCATTTTAACGTGTCTTACACCAATAATAAACATAATGAGCTTTTAACGCACCTCCGGTTTCTATTTGTTTTCTTCTGCTAAACGTTCGCCTGACCAAAAAACGAAATAATTTAAAAGATTGACATAAACATTGCAACAGGTTAATTAGTCACCGTGTGTTAAGTTCTCATTAGGTAATGCAATTTTTAATTCCTATTAATAATAGTCATTAATCATTTGGGGCTCGTCAATAAATTAGATAATTGTGGTAAATATTGTTCATTTGGTTCTCGTGGTGTGTGACTAGCGCGTGTTGTGCCAAAGTATTATTATTAATTGTGGAATATGAAATCGCAAATTGTAAGTCAATAAATAATATAGTAAAAAGTAAAAAAAAAGTAAAAAATGATTTATTCAATACAGGATACAAGATATCGCTTATTGAAAGTCAATTAGACTAATCTAATTAATATTGATACCTTATTTCGTAAAGTATCCTATACTGATAGAGGCGAGGTAGTTCAGGGTGCCCACTAATTGGCTCTGGCAAACAATGTTTGCCTTGCCTTACGACAATGGTCGCCTGGAGACGCCCCCAAACGAGCCCTCCTCTGTCAAATGATTCTACTCCCTTTCGCAATGATTTTACAGCGTAGAGAAGAAAGGGGTAACAAACTCTACTTTACAATTTCTCTCTCTTTTTTTTTTTGTTCTTATATATGTGACATTACAATTCAATTTACAGTACAAAGAACATAAATTAATAAGATTTAAAGTACATACATGAAATAATGAAAATATCGTGCAGAGCTAGACTACTTCCATGCGTCTTTGTCGTTTTCATAGTCATCAACATTGTAATAAGCTTTCTTAATCAAACCTTTTTTGATACGAGTTTTAAACTCATTATCATTCAGGATCAAAATCTCTTCTGGGATCTTGTTATAAAATCTTACTTCGTTTCCTATAAAGCATTTGTTTGTCCGTTTTAGTCTGTTCTGTGGAATACTTAGTTTGTTTTTGCTACGCGTTCTAAGGTCTTTAATTTTATCACATTTTTTATCAAACATATGTAAGTTTTTACGAGTATACATAATAATTTCAAAGACGTACTGGGACGGAAGCGTCAAAATATCAATTTCTTTGAATTTTTGTCTGAGGGACTCGCGAGCTTTAAGCTGATAAATGTTTCTAATTGCACGTTTTTGTAGTATAAAAATGACGTTAATATCTGCAGCTCTTCCCCATAGAAGCAAGCCATAGGTCATTAAGCTATGAAAGTAACTGAAATACACAAGTCTCGCGGTAGAAACATCAGTTAATTTTCTGATTTTCCAGATTGCGTACGCAGCCGAACTGAGCCTTGCCGCAAGATTTGAGATATGGGGGCCCCACTGAAGTTTCGAATCTAGAGTGATACCAAGGAATACAGTTTGATTTACCAGATTAAGCTTGTTATTGTCCAAATGTATGTCTGTATCATAAGCAGTCACATTTGGCAAGGAAAACTTAATGCAATTAGTTTTCTTTGCGTTTAAAAGTAAATTATTAGAAGTAAACCATTGAGAAATCTCCACTAATGTTTTGTTTATATCTAAGTTGAGGGAGTCACCTCGTTTAACTTTAAATGTTAAAGAGGTGTCGTCCGCAAAGAGGACAACATCAGTAAGTTTATCTAACATGTAAGGGAGATCATTTATGTAGACTAGGAATAGGAAAGGCCCCAATATCGATCCCTGAGGTACACCAATCTTGATAGGACAACCTGCAGACACCGCACCACCCACGTCCACTCGTTGGTCGCGATCAGTAAGATAAGAGGCAAGTAGATCAAGTGATTTATCAATTAAGCCATAGTGCTGTAATTTAAGTAGCAAAGTCTCATGATCAACGCAGTCAAAAGCCTTCGAGAGGTCACAGAAAACCCCAATAGCATCGTGAGAATCCTCCCAGGCTCCATAGACATCGCTGATGAGTTTGTGACCTGCGTCTAAGGTAGACCGCCCTTTCCTAAAACCAAATTGATTTTTGTGTAGGAAGTTATTGACTGAGAAGTGAGACGCTAATTGTGCAAGAATAAGTTTTTCAAATATTTTACTTAAGGCTGGAAGAACCGCGATTGGTCTATAATCAGTGGGGTTTTCGGTATTTCCAGATTTAAAAATTGGAATGATTTTGCTGTACTTCAATAAATTTGGAAAAATGCCTTTTTCGATACAAGAGTTAAAAATTAATGCTAGATGAGGCGCTATTAGTGTTATAACAGGTTGAAGTACTTTAATTGATATCCCCCATAAGTCTTCTGTCTTTTTTAAATTGAGTTCCTTAAATATCTTAATAATGCATTGCGGTCCAACATGGCGAAACGTGAGTGGAGGCGGGGCGATGTCAACATGTTCCTTAAGTATAGATTCCGCGGCGCTGGCAGATGCGTTAAGGTCTTTAGTGGTTTGAAATGGGATGTTAGCAAAGAATGATTCGAATTCATTCGCAATTTCCGACTTATCTGTTACGACTTTACCATTTAAGTTTAAAGCTTGAATGCTTTCCTTACCGTTAGCTTTACCAGTTTCTTTATTAATAATACGCCAGACAGTTTTACTTTTATTTTTCGAATTTCTAATTTTATTATTTAAATTAATAGATTTAGCTTTGGTGCAAACTATCTTAAACAATTTAGAATAACTCCTAACATGTTCAAGAAATGAAGGGTCTTGATCAAAAGTTTTCCTATCATATAACTCATATAGGGCATCTCTGCTTTTCCTAATTCCCGGCGTCGCCCAAGTACTAAAATTTGAATTTTTATTACTGCAAACTTTTTTGAATTTAAATATAAGATCGAATTCAATCCGTATCGCGGAAAATAACTCTTGATATAGTGTATTGGGATCATCTGCCTCAAAGCTCAGCAAGGCAAGGCGCATCTGAAGACTATGATAAAATCTTTCCATACGACTTTGGTTCATTGGCCTATAAACTAACGAGTTTTCTTTTTCTTGTTCAACTGTGTACAATAAAACATTTAGACCCTTATGATCTGACCTTAAAGAAGTTAACAATGATTTTTTGAAGTAATTACCGTTCATTGCTATGTTATCTAAACAAGTTGCAGACGTACCCGCTATTCTAGTGGGTTCGTTGAACAAAAACTTAAAATTAAAAGACTGGAATAGGCCTAATAGAGTGGTCCTTTGGGTCGTGTCTGTAAGTAAGTCAACATTGAAATCTCCACAAATGACTACTGTTTTATTTGAACAGCTTACTTTACCCAGTACGTCTTCCATTGCAGTTACAAAATTATCGAAGTTGGAAGAAATGGGAGGACGGTACACACATAGAATTATATAGCGGTCTAGCTCTGCACACGCAACCTCACAGGTGCTTTCAACTGAAAGTTTGACAAAGTCCTTTCGCTCTTTAACTTTATTAATATTCCTAGTTAATATAAGGCAACCACCTCCATTTGAGAGATTCCTGTTAAATACACTTGTTACTTTAAAATCTAGGAGACTAAAGTTCATTTTGTGTGGTTGTAACCATGTTTCTGTCAGACAAAGAATATCACATTTAAAATCTTCTAGGAAAATTTCAATTTCTAAAATTTTGCCAGAGAAGCGATTTATGTTCTGGTGAATTAGACTAAGTGTACAAGGCTGCTTCTCTGTTGTCTGGCTATGGAGTTTAAAGAACTCCTTGTTTGTAAATGTTTGTTAGAATTACTACTAACCGTCGGGTCCTTAACTAAATCTATCGACTTACCCACAATAGTGGTTGGGTCACTTATATTGTACGCTAAAAGACTAGCAAGATGTCTCCTACAACTAGATTTTAGATATATTTTATCTACGTGTATATAAAAGTTCCTAATGAATTTATTTATGTCAAATAATAATATTTTGTCTCTATGACGAAAAGTCAAATTATACATTAAAATATTTAGGCTATGGATTTTATTATTAAGTTCTACGGAGTTATAATTTGAGAACGGAAAGTAACAAATAATAATTTTCCCTGTTCCCATGTCGCAATTTTCTATTTTTAATAATAATGAACTAAAGAAATTTATAATGTCCTTCTTACACGTGTTGGAACTTTCGCCTAGTAAAAGAATCTTAGTAACATTTTTTTCCCAATCATTGACTAAAAGTTTATTTGTAATATAATTAAAATTACGACCAGGAAAGCAATTATTACATACTGCTTGCTTTAAATTGTAGTTAAGTAATTTACCTACACCTAATCCTAATCTATCTGAGTAAACTACGGAACGGGGGGGCGGTGCGGGACCCGCGCGGGCGGCCGGCGGGCGTTCCGCTCGCCACCGTCGCTGCCGCCGCGGGGGTGCTGGGCGCTTCATCCGGCGCCGTCGTCGATTCCGCCGCGGCGGAGCCCGGCGCTCCGCCCGCCACTGTCGCTGCCGCCGCGGGGGAGCCCGGCGGCGCTCTGCCAGTCAACGTCGCTGCCGCGGGGGATTCCGGCGCTACGCCCGTAGTTGCCGTCGCCGCGCGGGGCGCCCGAGAGCGCTCCGGCGAGCCTCGCTGCACCCTCGCGGGAGCAGGGGGTTCCCGCCGCCTGGCCGCTGCCGCCGCCCTCCTGCGCGCCCTTCTTGATCGTCGTGTTCCCTCTGCCGCGTCTGATGGTTGATCTGAAGCGGCGCGCACACTCGCCGCCACCGGCGCATGGCTCTGGTCCGGTGCGGTAGCTGCTTGCGCGGCCGCCGATGGCGCGGGCGGTGTGGAAGACGGCGCGGGTGACGTGGGAGGGCACGCAGGCGGTGTGGGAGACGGCGCGGGTGACGTGGGAGGGCACGCAGGCGGTGTGAGAGACGGTGTGGGAGACGGCGCGGCAGGACGGGCGCGCGCCGCCAGCGCGGAGGCCGCGAGCCGCTTGGCCGCGGCGCGGGAGAGCGGCGTGAGCGCGGGCACGGCGCGGCGCGCCCCCGCAGCCCCCGCAGCCCCCGCAGCCCGCCCAGGAGGAGCTCCAGGCGTGGAGAGGCCCGGCTGTGTGTTCGTGTGCTGTTGTCTGTCACGAATCAGTTCGTCCATAGCCAGCATGTACTCTCTCATCTGGTTCACGCTGTGATTGTACTTCTCGGTGAGCTCAAGTACAATTTGCTGAAGTCTGTTAATCTCTGATTGCAGTAGTCCACTGTCGAGCTGGTAGTTTTCAACCACGGTTTGAAGGGCATTGAGTTCCTTGTGGAGTTCAAGCTTTTCCCTTCTAAGTTGAACTGAAGTTACGGCTGATCTGCTCTTTTTGATCATTTTTTGTAATTTTCTAAGTCTCCTTTTAGTGTTAATATATTTCTTCAGTTTTCTCCCATGAAGAAATACATGGGAAGACTCAGAAGAAGACTCTTCGTTGATCACTTCAGTGTCATGACTGTGGTTCATAAGCTCAGCATACAGGGACATTGTGCTTGCAGTTTCTAGCTTTAAACGTTCAGCCTTCATGCTCTCTACCTGTTCCCGAGCTGCAGCTAGTTGAATAATTAACTCTTTGTTGTGATTTAAAGTCTGCTCATAGGTTTCGCTACATTGATTGTAAGAATTCAGAGTTAATACTAGTTGGTCACGTTCCCCTCGGATGTCTTCCAGCTCTATGTCTCCTAGTGCTAGTTGACTCTTAAGAGATGTATTTTTATCAACCAACTCTTTGACTTCCAGTTCAAACTCCATGCGTTCATCAAGAAGTTTATCTCGGTCCTCGCGAGTAGCTCTTAGTAGTAACAAGGTTTCTTTGAGCTTGTTTTCAAGTTGAGTTTGAGTAGTCCTTCTGGTCATCATTGTGAGAGTGGTTGTTCTGAAACAGAAACCGGGGGAAACGGCAGTATCTTCTATTTATTTCCAAAAACGGCAACCTGCCTACTAACATTAAATAGTTCCTGACTAAATTTTGAGTGTCTACACTATTTAAACTGTCCTGCCTATGGTGAGATAGGTACTCCCTCACTTTAAATGGAAAGTGCTCTTTCAAAATTAAAAATTCAAATCTAAGTATTACTATGACTATGTATATATGAGTTTTCTACCTTCACTAAACTTGACTGTTCTGCCTGTGTAATACTAACATTAAAAGAAGAAAAGCTAAGGTAAATGGGCTAATTATACTGGTTTTTAGATTACTTTTAAATAAATATGTTTGTGCCTAATTTTCAAAAGTATGATTTAAATTACTTATAAGTAAGATTAATAGCTGTTTAAGCATTTGGTCAGATTTCCCTACCTTAGATAGTATCTATTTGTCAAGTTATAATCATTAAAATAGCACTAAATACTATTTACTTCATAAAATTATATTATATATATTATATATATTATATTCATTAAACCCGAACATCATTAAATATGCATGATAGTGGTGTTATGGTGTGGGTCAACTCTCAATTGTGCGCAACGGCACCTTAGGTCGACGGGCGCAGTTTTTAATTGAAACTTTCATTTGAAACTTCTTTACGGGAGTTTAAGGCACTATTTTTATTATATACCTAACCAAATCATAACCGTCGTATTTTGTGTGATCTTTTTATTTAATTTTATTACGTACTAGTCGACCCGGCGAACTTCGTACCGCCTAACCTATAATTATTTTATGCATGTTTTATACTTATAAACCTTTCTCTTGAATCACTCTATCTATTAAAAAAAAACGCATCAAAATCCGTTGTATAGTTTTAAAGATATAAGCATACATAGGGACAGACGCGAGAAGCGACTTTGTTTTATACTATGTATATATTGATAATCGATAATTATGTCTCGATGTGATGCGGATTAATTCTTTAGCCCTGAAAATCTGAGCATAATAAAACAACGTACGTTGAAAACGCTCAAGGTCAGAAAATAAAAATCATAATTATTTTTTAATTTCCAGATTATTGCTGCGATAGCCATAATTATCACTGTACACGAAACCAACGCTGCTTTAGACACCAGTAAATTAAGGGTAAATTTGGAAAACAACAGGCCCGCGTATGAACCGACGAAAATAAAGCCTGAAGACAGAAGAAAACTTTTGTCACTGTTCCCAAAACATACAGCTAAGTTCATAATAACAACTGAACAACCAATCAGAACAACAAACAAGGGACATAGTCAAACATTTATCAAGAAACCTTCACTTCGGAAGAATGATTTTAAAACAACAACAGAATCTAACCAGTACAATCAAAAAGTAACTTCAATGAAAGCAAAGAAATTCAGCATTCAAGAAGATCAAAAGATTAAGCGTGTTCCCACATTAAATAATAATTTAAATCCTATGTGGCCAAAAACACAAATAATCAAGAATGAGCAAAATTATGCAAAACGACAAGAACCTAATTTAAGAAACGGCGAGGTATTTTCGGAGTCTTTAGAAGAAGACACAACTGGTGAAACAATAATCGAAGACGTGGAAATAGAGATGACATCAAAAGGTTTGCCGCCTACATCTACAAAAAAGATTGCTCGAAAATATCCTGGATTTAAAAGACCGAAACGTGATTCATTCTTGATTGGTAATGAAATATTTATTTCTAACGAAAATCAGTTGGACGAAAATTTTGTTGAAGACCTTGATCAGATAGAATTTATTTTTATAGACAATGCCGAGCAGAATGAACTAAATAAGGGAAATCTGTCAAGTGGTGAAGAAAGTACCGACGCTCCAATATATTTTCAAGGAAAACCTAAAAGGTACGATTACCAAGTATTATATATAACCAAATTTATATTTTGATGGCCATAGATTGCAGAAATTTTCCCATAAACATAAGTATCTGCCATCGACATTTAGTGTTTGTTAAGATCATTAAATTTTGTGTATCACACCGACTTATTTTGTATTTATAGGAGTATTATTGAAGAAGAAAACCTGGCCTCAACGATACCAAGTTTTACATACACTGGCAGAGATGTGGTATTGAGGGATGAGTTATCCTACAGGAACATCAACGAATGAAATTAATATGGTAACAATCAATTATCTTCTTAGGGTTTGATAATTTTAAAATGTAAAGTTTTGTTATATATTTTGTTTAGTTTAAGATTAAAAGTATTATATATTTTTTTTGTAAAAACATGTTTAGGATACATATTGTTTATTAATTAAACTAGAAATATTACAGGTACAATTATTTTATTAAGATCTCTACAAAAAAACTTGGCTACTTTAAGAGACACCTAATATTAAATCTTATCCTAGGTACAACGTAATGGCAAATAAAATTCAATCCCGCGCACTCCTTCGTCGATCACAACATCGTGAGAGAACATAAATAAATGTAATCCTAAGGCAAGAAGAGTATTACAGAAAATTAGAAGAGATTCAGAAATTAGATTGGTAACTATCATCACTAACACCGAATTTTATTTGATGCTCTCCCGAGGCTCTCATTTTATTAATTTTCGATCTTCTGTATGTGTTGAGGACGGCTAGCTCGACTGTGATAAAACCGTATGACGCAAAAATATTGGGGATGGCTTTTTTTACATCGAGATCTCTATTAAAATTTGTCACAAAGTTTTATCACAGATACGCACTAGACCTGCCGCACTTGCACTGATGAACTAGCTTGTACTTGTAGATCCTGTAGCTGACTGGAAGTGTTTTATTTCTGGTTCAATCCGAAGACGTCGTTGAGTGGCGTGTAGGGAGTCCGGGTGGGGATCGCGTTGTAGGCGAAGGCTGGCTGCGCGTCTGCTCGTAGGATCACCACGCCTGTTGAGTAAAAAGTCTGTTTTACTGCAATCAAGATGGTCAATAAAAACTAAGCATAAGCAAGGACCTTCTACTCCATCAGCAATAAGCAATAAAATTACCGCCACTGAAGCCAAAGCATTTAATTACCCACTTACAACAAAATTATGTTAAATTTTTTAAAGTTCGACGTAAAAGTCGAAAATAAGGTGACAGCACAAAACGCTTAAGACGCTATATGAGTTTTGAAGGTTTTCTAAATCAAGTAATTCTCTTAATCTATAGGAGGTAAAGATCTGGAATTTCAATATAAGCTTTTTGAGGATATAACAAAGTTTTTTATAATTGAGAAACACTAGTGGAATCAAAAAACCTCGATACATTATTTCGTCAAAGAGAACCTTTCCAAAAAACGGGAATAGCTAGTTCTTCGAAATGACTTACTAGTTTTTGTTAAAACTACCTAGGAATAATGATAATAAACAAAATTAAATTCTGGTAATTCAGATTTGATTTAAAAGTAATAATTAAAAAGATACTACTTTTTCCAATAAAATGTTGTAACCGATGTGGGCGACTGATATATGACTGTACCTTGCCCTCAGTATGCTATATCAAAGAGATAGACTCTGTTCATTTGCTCGTTCCATTTATTTGTCGTATATCGTCTTAAGATAAAGACTCGCAAATCGGAAGTAGGTTATTGAGAGGTTCTTTAATTCGTAAGGGAACAGAAAAGAACAGAATTTTAAGAAGAAGTTAAAAATAAAGCATAATGAAGTGAAGTGTAAACAAATACACATTTAGAGAGCTATACCAGGCCAGGCGCCCATGCTTATGTGACACTTTCTACCTGAGGGGTTCACTTTCACTTTGATCTTGGTCTGCGGGGAGAGCACGCCGTAGTCCACGTCCTCGTACAGGTCCTTAATTAACACGAAAACAATATAATTAGGGTAACTTACTAACAAAGCAAAATGAGTTGAAATAGATAATTCGTGTAATCCATACTATAAATGCGAAAGTAACTCTTTCTGTCTGTCTGTCTGTCCCGCTTTCCTGAGAAAACTACTGACCCGATTTGAATTAATTTTTTTATATATAAATATTCTAGAGCCTGAGAAAGGAGCTACTTTTTATCCCGAAATTCCCACAGGAAATTTGGGAATTTGATGTTTCAAGGGAAAATGCGCTGGCAAAGCCACGGGGCGCCTACTAGTAATTTTTATTGAGAAGTCAGGCACTTAGTAAAGTGTTATAAAATTCTTAAAAAATAATTTTATTTTAAATTTTAAATTAATTTTATTTTAAGTTTATTGACAAATTATAAGAGACTATAAGGCATTTTTAAGATAATAATATAATAATAATAACACATCACACTCAGAGCCCCTAACTAGGAAGAACCTGTATCTAGGGTGCCCGAAACACACACAGAGACGAACATCACACCCAGACCGGAAACGAACATAGATATTCATCATATCATTATTCGCCCCGCCCGGGAATCGAACCCGGGTGCACACGTTTACTAAGACCACATCACTGCCAACTGAGCCACGGAGCAGTCTAAAGTATAATTAATTTAAAAGTTGAACCTATCCAAATAATGTCGATGAGATTTGATTAATTTTAATCTATCATTCTTGAAATTATCGTCCGACAAGGTGTTAATAACACCGTGTTATCAGCTACATATAAATTGTTCTGCCACTGAAACACCCGATTTAAAAATGAATGGGAACGTAGTCATAGATAAATAAATGTGAATGATTAAGTTTACCTCAACTCTGTATCCAGCAGGGTTGTTGAGCCCCAGTTCGCGCAGCGTGACAGCAACGTCCGAGGGCGTCCCGTCGGTCCGTCTGTTGACGAAGGCGACCGCGTACGAGTAGTACTGGCCCTGGATGGGCAGGATCGGACGGGACCAGATCTCGATGCCACGGTGCTGGAATTTGTAGAAAATAGTTATAAAAGTTAAGTAGGTCTCTACCTACTTAACTTTTCCAATGTTTATCGAAGTATCAACAAAATAAAACAGCATAAATGAATGGAGGGAGGAATAAGCACCACCACATCTCCACCAAAGGGTATAAGGGTTTAAGACGATGAAAAGAATACCCGAAATAACGGCGTAGTAATTTTTTAATCTGTTGTATAGGGTAGCAGCGTCCTTTGTTGAAAAACTTGAGGATCTATCTGCAAATGCCAAATCGCCTGCCAAGCGTGGCGATTATGGCAAAATCCCCCCATAACGATTGTCCTTGTCTCGATCTGTAGGCTATCCCTACAAGTCAATAAAATATTTGGTAAGAAAAGCATCAGTATCAGTCCAATATAGGACGTCATTCGGGTAAGGTTGTGATGAAACTATACTGAATATGAGTTTTAAGAACTTGGAAAAGACATTGTTTTGTTTTTTTTTTTCAATAATTAACCAAATAAACTCAATAGTTCTAAATAGGTTTGTAAAGCCAACCTTGTATATCCTCCTGCCCTGAATGCCAAGTGGGTCCTGGTCAACCTCGATGATCTTCCTGTTCTGCAGGATAGCCTTGTACTCGGGCCTGATGGTCCGGAGGTCCACACTCATCAGCAGTGGGGCAGCCAAGATAGCCCAGATGGCAAACTGGGTTTTACTTTGCTCGTAGGAGAGTCCAAAGTTGCCGATGATGAGCTGGAAATAATTTACTACTAATATACACTACTCTTACTTAGCAATTTTTGAGCGTGGACACCCTAATAAGTATAATTAATTAAAAAGTTGACATTAGGCTACGTTACTATAAGTTTGATCTTAAAGAAGTACTAGGATCATCATAGTAAGTCAGTTTCTTAGATTTTATTGGAATTTACGTGTTTTAAAGTATATTCTTTCCTTTCATCAGACATGTATACCTACACCTACAAACCTACATACTACTATGTAGTTAGAGTAGGACGCTTTCAGTTAGGTATTGTGTAGAGTTCAAGTTTAGTTACCATGTCCGGGTCATTCCAGTGGCCAGGCCCGGCGTTGGGCACTATCACGTCCTGGTGGTTTCCGTAGTAGTCTATGATAGACTCGACGGAGGCCCACGAGTCCTGGATGTCGTCGAAGTTGCGCCACAGGTTGCAGTGCTCGATGATCGACGAGAAGTTTGGCTGGAACATGTGTTTAATTAAGTTTTATTGTGCAAGCCATCATAATTTATCAAACTTTTTCGTTATGACTGACATAAAACGTACAGCCTACACTACACCGATTAAGAGGTAAAGACGTGAAATTTGAAGGTTCTTTCGGATGTGAGGGTTTGTACTAGAAAGGAATTCTGAACGCGAAAAACAGGATTTTACGGTTAATAGTCATAAAACACATTATTTGCAATCTATTGACTTGAATCCTCGACAGTTCGTGTATAATTAACCAACCTGTATTCCAGCATAGATCTGGTAGACCGGCCAGGAACAAGAGTATACCATCTGCCGACCAGTTAGGTTGAGCTGCCTTCCGAACTCTGGGTAACCGTGGTCCATGTCCCCTGGGAGAGCATAGCAGCCGTCCAGCTTGACGTAGTCTACACCCCATTGTGCGAATGTTGCTGCGTCTGGAAAATTTTAGTAAATTGTAACTCATGAACGGAAAAATAAAAATACCTTAAGTAAATTCTTATTCTGCTACCGCTGTCATTATTTACTTTTTCTTAGGTACAGTTTAAAATGCAATATAATGCCACCAGTGCCCGCATTAATTGGTACTCTATACACTAGCCGAATTATTCATAAAGATACAATAGGTTTCAAGTAGTATTACTGGAGGTCTACTTCTCTGGTTACTTGTATGGTAAATACGAGACATCCAGTCTAAATTGACATACGTCAAATAACTAAAATGCTCTTTAATTTTTTATGAATAACAGGGTAGATGTTTATAGTTGTTTTATAAAACAAAAAACATTATTAGCATAACTAACCATAAGTTTTTTGAATATTGATAATGCGGGAGTAAAACAGCTCAGACTCAGCATGTGCCGAAAAAATTCAACGCTGATTTTTCTCTGGCGGAATGGGAAGCAAATGGACCGTGCTTCATGTGTTATTAAATTCATATTAGATCACCTTCGTTATATATCTGATTGCGTTACCGTTACAGGTAACAGCATAATCAACATAATAGCAAAATGTATAAATGAATAATATATGTAACAAGAGCGGAAGTGACCTCTTAAATAAAATCAGTGTTCCCAAGATAGCGACATAGCAGACTAGCTTCATTCATTGCTTTAATTACAAAGCGCCAGCAACATCCGCGGTTACACCCAGTAACACGGAGGAATTTGCATGAATAGGAGTAAAATACTCCCATTCTTGTAAAATATGTAACAGTTTTAAGCTAATATTAAATGTAAAGGAGCAGGAAATCACGTGAATTGGGTCTGTATCACGCGAATTACTTACATTTACGAGAATTCCGGTAACCTACTACATAGGACTATGTGAATGTGACCTTAGCTTACTTCATTTTAAAATTAAAATAATTGACCACTGACTTTCGTCTGAGATTATGATGACGAATTGTAATTATATTGAATTTTTTATGCAACAAAAAGAGTATTTTGTTTCTGGGATTACAATTACAAATAATATAAAGAAAAAAAAAGCAAGGGGATTAGAGCTTGTGATTTTACTGAGCACCCGTGATTACTAATCAGGTTGACTTTTGTTTGACTGATTAGTATTGTCTAACTAAGCTTGCAACGCGCGTGATACCGGCTTTGCATTTCTTTCTTACGTAATTTAGCTAAGTGCGCATTGTTCAAGTTCCGTGACTACCTACAGTACTGACCGGGGTATTAAACGGTCTCGGTATATTGCCTTTTCGTGTTTTGTTTGCTTATCTGTCTATAGAACTAAAAGGCTTTTTAGGTACTTAACAATATTTTTTTTGGCAATGATTTATCAAGCTAAGTAATCATGATCTTAACACGATTAAATTTCTCAAAAACGCAATGAACTATACTATCTAGTTCTCCTCGTCAATACGAATATTATAGTTAGGTATGCTAAAGTTTGTGACGAAGTTTGAATGTTTGTTCCTCTTTAATCGTAAAGCTACTAAACGGAATTTGATAAAATTTTACAGTACCTACCTTTAGTAAAATATACCTACCGAAAACAGCACATAGATTGGATTTGTGTTCATCGTCGTTCTATTTATATTATTTCCCTAAATTATAACGGCTCTACCACAAACCTGGTCTAATCACTAAATTAGTTTTCAATAACAAATTCGTCATAAAAAATTGGCGATTTAGACTGGAACCACTTTTTTGTGGTAAGGGGGTAAGCTCCTTACTTCCTCCCTTTAGAATCTAACTAAAGAGAGGAAGTAAGATGTTCGCATATCAATAGGTTATAATAAATATCAATGTACCAACCTCCAGCCAGATGTCCAACGACTCCCGGGTATCCGGCGCATGTGAAGTTACCGTAGTCCTCATAGATGCCGAACTTTAAACCCTTGCTGTGGACCTGAAATGAAGAGATATGGATTTAGCTCAAGAACCTAAAAACTCTTAAAAAGTTCAGCATAGCGCGGACTCCATCGTTATTAAGACAAAACTAAACCTTACAGATTATCTTTTAAAATAAAGAATTAAGTACACTTTTACTTACTGAAGCCTAAAATAACTGGCATTGTTTGTCGTAAGTATATTCTAGTGTTCAAATATAACATACTAAATTAGTCTAGGTATCTACCTAGACTAATTAAAAGCTACCATACAAGCAAAGTAGGTAATTAGAAGACATGGTGAAGTGATTAAGATTTTCATTTGTTTTCCTTTAACAGTAAGAAACCATTGGCTCAATACGGCTATGCCTATTTGTAGACTTTTCTTTCATTCATTTATGTAAAAGCACCTTCACACTTGGTGGCCTTTTTAAACGGAGAAAATGACTACTTAGGTACTGCTGGTATCGACCAGCAAGTGTTTTGTTAAGAATCCTTGCATGTTTTCGCCACTGGCATAATAGTCCCCATCAATATTAATGATGGCATGCGTTACCTAACCCACATGTAGCAGGCTGTCCCATAAACGTTTGCCGCATGCTTGTCTAATGTTTTGATACAAGTCCCTTGTGAGTCGTCGCGTCGTGAGTTACATCAGTCGCGGACCGCGTGGGAATAATGTTGCTTTCGAAATAGTGCGGCGTCGCGGCGGGAGAAGGGTTGAATTAAAGCGGAGCCTACCTGGTAGGGCTATTTGTGTATCTAGTACTTTGTTTGTATGCTCTAGATTCTTTAGTATAGAGTCCAGACTAAAGTAAAGCCTTTTTGTTAGCTTCGGCATCAGTTTCTGTGAATGCGTGCGCTTGGTATTTGAAAAGATTAATAGTTATTCGAGACGCGAGGCAGTGGATTAGATGCTCGATTTAGTATAAGTTAAAAATCCACCATGTATATTATAAAATATTACCGGGTAAGTATTTTAAAAAATAAAAATCGAAATATACAGGTAACACTAAATTTATCAGTATTTAAAGCAGAGATTATGTCATCTTGTATGAATGTGTATGTTGTGTGCGCAGGTAATATTAGTTGGTGCTGGTTTTTAACACGGTTTCATCATACAAATGTTTTTAATTTTTTGTTATTTACATACGTATATTGTAGTTATCAAGGCAAACTAAATCAAAAGTTGATCGTGCTCCGCCTACAAAGCATCACTCCATACTAAAGGTGATAAAAAAGTAAGTATACACACAATAAGATGACAAAAACTAAAAAGCAATATTTCAAGTCCCTAAAACGGACTCGAAGACGTCTTTAGAGACACGATTTAAGACAAAAAAAAGGCGAAACAAACATTGTGAATGTTTTAGAATCTTGATATATAAGAGCTCCTTTGTTCTTCAGGTCGTGTCGAAGGCGTGAGACCTGCCGGGCCAAGGTTACGCAGATTTATATAGACGATAGTGATGTGAAGCAGGCTGTGGGTGGTAGTGGTAGTGAATATAGTGTAGGTAGTGTAAATATAGTTATTAGCCTACGCTTAATATGCAATGATTGCAATATAATACTTAATATAAAACTGCTTTATTGAAAAATGTTATGCCTAAAAGATTAAATTTTAGAGGACATTAAACGATTTATTTTTGTTACTGTAATAGCTTAGCTAGGAAACTATTATAAACTTATTACAAAGTAGACTATGAAAGCTATTGAAGTCAAAAGTTTAATCACTAGGACATCAGTAAGCGGAGAAAGCAGATAATTGAAGAGTACAACTCTTGCTAACCTAAAGGTTAGTTTAACGAATAAGTTTGTTCTCTCGCTTAAGTACCTAGTCTTTAGTAAAATTCTGATTTGAGTGCTTGAATTTAATTTTCACACAGTTGGATGCCACCAGACCTCGTGGTCGTGTCCTGTTTTTCAACAAACGTGTTGGTGGTCATAAGCAGCGAAAATGGTGACCGAGCACATTTGGGCTATGAGATTGTTTCTAAATTTATTTTTTAATTTTGGGGTAAACTCATTGTATTCTTAGTTCAATACCTAAAACATAGTAAGTAAAACCCGTTGATTTTATTGGCAAGACTCTGGAAACTACACTAACGCCTATTTGTTCCATTATTGTTTTAATATCATTGTTAACACGTTCACAGCGCAAGGGCTGCTCGTTGCGAGTTGCGACACGCCGATTGTTATCTCACCGACATATTTCTACATAGGTTTTGGCTGAGAAAAATCCTAGCACCACTCAGAATAGTTTATATTGTTATCGGGTTCAATGCAAAACGGACAATAGCGGGAAAAAACTACCTAGTCGCTTTTTTCGAGATCGATACAAATCGAAAACATAATTACATGCTTTATACACTTGTTGCATTAAGAAATCTTGTAATTTCGCTAATTGGTGCTAAAATGTTGCAAAAAAGTTACCAAATTACATCTTACGATTATTTCAGCGCAGCGAGATGCTCCGCCACCTATCCGCCACAATTTAACAAGAAATAGTAAATATAATGAATTAACACTTTATTGTATAAGATACATAACATAGAATCTAGATAGAATACACATTATAAGCAGACTGCATTTGGAAATGTGGTCAAAAGACGACCTGATCGCTGTCCTCTTTTCTTTAAAACAAAACTAATATCTAACTAGCTGACCCCGCAAACGTGTCTTACCTTAAATTGACTAAAACGACTGACTGTTATTTTAAACGCCTGTTAACATTATATGGATTTTTTTTAATTTTTACCGTAATTTTCTAACAATTTCTCATCTTTTAAACATTTTCTGGACTACTAAAACATTTTAATACAAAAATCAGCTAAATCACGTTTAATTTTTTTAGATACATTGTAGATAAAACCTCAAAAATAATTCTGAAAACTTTTCCTTAAATTTATGATATTAATATCGTCATTGTGTTTTCAAATGTTAATTTTAATAATAAACGGTCCCACTCAGGATCTTGACATGAAAATTTGCGATGACCTTATAATAATTGTTCCTCCACCCGCCGATGTCGCAAGGCAAGTGTAGCACGAGACTCGCTCACTTCTAAAGGTAATTGTTACAAAACTGAACTACTTAACTAATGAGAAGAGTACGAAATCTTTATTTAATTAACACATGTTTTAATGCTCTTGTTTTGAAATTGTTACTATTTAGTGCGTATTTTGTTTTTAAAAAGTAAGTCTATGAGAATGCTGTTGAGCTGAACTACTTGATATGTATGATATCTTTAAATAGGAGTCTGTAGCAAATGAATGAAATATCGAAAGTATGGTTATTGTCATTGTTCTATGTTGCGACAAAGCTAAGAATTTTGTACAAAGTGAATTTCACTATATTGTGGATGCGAAGCGCAACCGCAAACCGCACACTTTCCTTCCCATTACGTTATTACCATACCGATCGCACTCATCTCATAGCGGATGTATTGTCAAGGTCGGAGCGGCCGGACCTCAGGCCTCAGCTGTCATGGCGTGTCAGATGAGACGTGACAGTTCACGCGAGACCTTGCACCTTGCCCCACAAATGAGCAACAACGGTAGAATGGTATATTTAAGGCTTTATTGTTGAGCCTGGTGTTAATTATTCAATTGATAAAAATTTAAACAAGTAAAAGTATTATTTCCAAATAATATAAAGTAAAAGCAAATGCTTGACAAAATAGAAAATGCCACGAGAATTTGTACCTACGCAGTAACAATCGCGAAATTGGTCTATTAACTTAATTTAACGTTTTACGTAACGATTCCACGGAAACGAAACGAACAAAATTACAAATTCCCTACTTTCACTGCAGCTTGAGAATTTCAAAGTATATTATGAAATTTTACGAAAACAGTGGCTACGCAAAGGGCCCATCTGATAGTTGTACTGTACATTGTTGTTACTTACCATTGACACGAACGCAAGGTAAATATATTTTCTTGAATTATGTTCTGAAAATGCGCTTTATGCTTTGTACAACAACAGCGATATTGTCATTTATTCATACCTAAATGTAAAAATTAAAACTTTTTTTAAATTTTAATTTGATAAGTTATACTATATAATTTCATCGCACTGACGGAGATCGAATATAATCCTCGCACGCCACACTTGACCTAGTTGTTTAACGGATTGCGTTTTTTGCACTTTTACTGCAACCTTCAGTCAGATCAATCGCTGACTTTGTTCTCACGGTGAACTGCCCAATCTCTTCGGTAACATTGAACCAAATTTGTTTACGATAACAGACTTTGAGTTGTAAACGTGAAAAACAAGAAAGAGATATGATAATATAAAATTTAAAACGCGATGTGGGTATAATAATACTTTGGTCCCATTGTCTTTTGAAAATTACGTATAGTAAGTATAATAACGATGTATTACCTATACAATGTACGTGCATATATATATTATTTACTTACGTTATAATTTTCTTTTATAAGTAAGTATAATAACATATACCTTCTCAAGATTCACACAAATTAACCTATTATTTTTCTTAATAATACTTCGATCTCAATGCCAAAACCATTTATTACTTATCAGTAATTAGGTATTTCTTCCTATAAAAATAATATAATATAAGTTAGGTAATCAAAAGTATCTAAGTAGCCAGTAAAGTTTCTGTTTTCGTGTACCTAACTTCTAACTAATAAATAATGCAAGCAGATCAGGATCAGGTCCGCGAGCCACCGGAGCCAAACATGGTCATATGGGCCTGGGAATCCAGCTGTTCGCACTAAACTAGCACATGCTTTGAATGCCTAAATCTACATTGTGCTTCGAATTTTAATCACGTACCTTTCTTAGTACACGGTACGTGTTCAAGTAGAATGCTTTAATTTTGTTTATCTTTTGAATGTGGAATAAGGTAGAGTTGTACAGATTTGAGAGAGATGTACAGATCTTCCTTGTTCTGTGTTTCTGAGTATGGACTTAGCTTTTAACCTGGTACATTTAAGACTGTGTTCGAAAGGACAGGCTGTGTATAACCATATTCTTAAAATAAATGTTGTGAACAATTGAAACTCATTATTGTTCAATTCTCAAAAGTTCTCTTTATATTATTTTGCTTTCAGTGAAAACAGCTCTTCGAATAATTGAGGTTTGCGGTTTCCGTTTATCATTTATGAATGGTGCAGGCAGTTGCAGTGTAACGAGTCGTGAAGAATCCGCTTTTCTATGAAATTTACTATGTTCAGTTGTTTGAGCTTCGTAGGCAGCTGATACGCTGTAGGCAATTAACTGCGGAACAATTTTCAATTTTTAATTCCGTATAAAGTATAAAACAAATTCGCTTACCGCGTGAGTTAAAAAGTACTTGGCGAAATGAGCCCTTGGCGAATCTACACTAACCCCTATATTATATGCTTAAAACTATGCAACACATTTTGATGCTGGTTTTTTAATAGATAGAGTGATTCAAGAGAAAGGTTATGTATAATACATGTACAACATAGTAATAGGCAATTCGGTTCGCCGGGTAGACTACATAATTGTGAATAAAGTAAAGTTTGTAAGGATTGCTCCAAGTCATGGTGAAACTGTACTAATAGTTTTTGCATTAACTGCATTAGCAGTACGAAGTTCGCTGGTTCAGCTATTTATTAGAATTTGGCAGTATTTATCTACGACCGCAACTGATTTAAACCTTAAACTTTTTGTACAACAAAATATACGAAATGTTACTGCTGTATGTTATGGGATAGTTAACCTGGTTTGATCGGCTTTTAGATTTAATACTACATAGAACAATAGGCCCAGATCCGCATCCGTAAGTTATGCGGTCAAGTGTTATGGTTATAACTATTTACGATTTAAAAGGGTACACCATAGGCCCTAGGCCCTACTCGACAAGATCTTAGTACTTCGCGGACTAAACGTACTTAGAGGTAGATAATGTAACAAGTAGACTACGGTAGACGCCTGTGTGAACCTCTTTTTAGGACACCAATGAGAGGCGATGGGGTTAAATTAAAGTTAAAAAAACATTTTTTATTGGTAGTGCCACCACACTTCAAACATATTCAGTATCGAGGTACTTTTTAAAAATTTATTCACCTTTTCTCTCTGCAAATTTGATTTAGCGATAACCTACAGGTATAACGTTCAGTAAAACACTGTAACGAGCAATAACCACTGCTTATTATCCGGTGGTAAATCACAAAGTCACGGTCGACGACCCGTCGTCGGTAGGTAAATATGGAAATGTAGCTTAACACTCGAGATGTCGATAACTTGCTTGAAGTGTTTTCCATGCCAACAAGTTTATTTTATAGATTTCGTTAATTCTAATGAGTAGGGTGTGCCAGATTTATAAGGTATTAAAAACGTTAGAACCCTGTTTTATTTGATTTATATTACCTAGGTTAAGTATCTACGCAGCACTAGAGCCAAAAACACTAAAAATAAATGTTATTAAATAAAACACAATTTCAAAATAGGCTTCCATACAAGGTTTGCACAATATAATAAATCCGTGAATAAGCTAGGTATACTTTAAACCAAATTTCATCACACGATCCCTATCTTAGCCCAGGTTTAGCCAATCTTCAATTGAAAATAATAGCATTTGGAATGTCTATTTGTTTGTGTTCACGCGGTCAGTCCGCGGCGTGATGGCATTTAATACTCGTTGCACCATCGTAGCCTTAACAAGACGGCGCCCTTTCGATATAAATTGGCACCGCAGGTTTTGGTATAGGTCGAATCTGTAACCAAGTTTTTGTATGCACTTTGAGGGATTAAAATTGGAAATCCAGAATGTATTTTGGTCCTGTGTTTTATGCTTTATAATTTTCCACAAACCTACTCTTATATTTTTTATTTTACAGTGTTCTGCTCTTCATATACAAAAACGTTTATTTATGCACATGTATCAATCAGCTTTTTATAACTCTTACTTCTGTAACTTCTATAATACGTCTTGAGCGCATGTTACTTGAAGAAAGTTGTAAGGTATGGGCAGCAAAACCATGAAACAGTGCTTCAAAATTGAATACTTGGTGACATTAGAACATTTTTACGTAGATTTTTATTCACAACATAACAATAAAGCGCATTAACTGAACTGTTTTGTTGCTAACAGACAATCACAAACCTTATAGGGCAATGTAATTTAACGGTATGCTGTAAAGCTAGTAACTAATGATTGAATCTAGATTGAGGTCAGATTGATCTCGATTGTAATGTTATGAACCATACCTGAACTTAATAAGAAGCTCATTTTGTAGTCTTTGTATAAGTATTTCATTAGCTGAATAATCTATTTAAAGCTTTTATGCTACTTGTATTTTATTTACTACAAGTACTTAAAAGAAAAACTTTTTATATTTAACTAGTAGACCCGGCGAACTTCGTACCGCATAACCGTATTACTATGTTGTGCATGTGATGTAGTAAACTTATAAACCTTCCTCATCAATTATTCTATCTATTAAAAAAAAAACGCATCAAAATCCGAGTTATTTTTTTATAATTACAAATCTACATTTATAAATAATCTGCAAGCGCGAATATCTGTCGTCGCGTTCTCCGAGCTGCGCGAGAAATGGCCGTTTATCAGCAGACTCGACAAGAGATTAAAAATTAATTTAAGTAATAAAATGAAAGTTTAGCACTTTTGTTTACGGGTATTTATCACTAATTATACCCTATCTGCAGTAAATTTTACTTTTTGAACGAACCATTCTCTAGATTTGTAAATTGAATTAAGGAAAAGATAAGAACTCTATATATATGTATAAAAAAATATTGCTGTTGTATTGCTTAAACCCAAGAACGGCTGGGCCTATTTAGCTGATTTTGGGGGTTAAAACGGTGAGATTATGGAAAAGTCATTTATCTACACAGTCAAAGTCGCGAAGGCACACCAAGTAATATATAAAAATTAACTATAGAAAAACAATGCTAGAAACAAATAACACGACAAAAAATGTCGTTTTCTAGCTTTCCCTAAATTTGATTTAACGGTCTCGATTCGATTACTCAGAGTTGTTACCGTGTATTTTCAATCAGAAATATTAACTTTCTTTTTACTTTAAGTACTTTTTAAATCTCTTTGAATTCGCAGGATTAAATTAATAATATTATTACCTACTAGTCGACCCGGCGAACGTCGTACCGCCTAACCTATTAAGTAGTATTTTGTGCATACATAAAGACCTTACTCTTGAATCACTATCTATTAATAAAAAATGCATCAAAATCCGTTGCATTGATTTCAAAGGTAAGCAGAAACCAAAAGCACGATTGCGGCAAGCATAATTTTAGTTATTTTATATTAAAAAAATTAAAATAATACTAAGTATAATGTAATACTACAAATGCAAAAGTATAATTATAACAACAAGTTTTAATTTTCATTATCTCATCACTTTCTCGGGGCCGGTTACGCGCTGTGCGGTTAGGCACCGCTTGATCAGCGGTTAACAAACATGGCGGAAGCTTCACTCCTATTTATTTTGCGGTTAAGTAATGCAGCTTGTGTAAATTAGTTTTACAGCAGTTCAGATTTGATTAATGTGCCTCAATTATGTCTGTCGTAAATCGCACTTTGTAAAAGTCCGCAAATATTAATAAGAGATACACTTAAACCATTTGCATATACTACCAACAACCTGTGCATTAGAAGTTGTGTAATTAATTAACTTCTTCGTGTAAGTAGGATCCTACCTAGTCATTTCGTAGTTTTCCAAACGTTTAAAAATTTAGTTCTTCTAATAGTGCACCCCTAAACCACTTTCTCTTGGATCCAATAGAACTATCATTTCAAATTACAAATTCCTATAGCTTTGGACTCTACAGTGTCCGTTTGTCAGTCAGTGTCTGTCTGTAAGACTGAAGTTTTATTTTAATTAAGCTAGGTTTTCTTTTTTTCAACTGAGACCGTTTGTAGAAGCAATACGTAATGTTCCTCTCAAGAAAGAACTAGGCATAAAGCTCAATCCTATGAGGGTGTATAAACAGAACAGACGCGCAAGTAAACTTTTTGTCAGTATAAGCTTTTGTTATCTCATAGTTGGCTGGGACTGATAAAATACAACACAGTATTAATGAGTGTGAATCTTAAAACTAATAGGGCTTATCACGAAGCCATTTTACTAAAACAAAGCAAAATTATGAATGTATTATCATATTGTACAATACCATCAAACAATGCACGACCTCATTCGTCCCACCTTGCGATCATTTACGGATCAAATAATTTTATATCTCAACATTGTTTGTTAAAGTATATTTGTATTTTGTATTGAATCATCTGTTATGCGCCTTATATTGTCTGGTTTGAATTGAGTTAAATTAATAATTACTTTGCTTGAATAAAGCAATTTGTATGTAGGTAGTTTTTATTACATATATGTACATTGTTCATTTATTTAACAACAGGTTATTGTAAAAGTCTTTATTTACTAAAATAAATAATAAATATATCTATTTTAAGTCATACCTCTATTACTATTATTGAGATAAGTCGCTTACTGATTTTATCACCTCGTCGTTTCCTCGTATAGACATAGAAATATTTCAATTTCAATTGAAAAGCATCTGTATTGTTATGAAAATGTGAATGCATAATTGATTCAGATAATAACAGATCGCATGCAGATTTTATCTGCGAAATAGGCTTCTGTCAAGGTCAATATCAACTACTTCCCCATTAATTACTGATGAGCCTATTACTGTAAAAGTGTTCATATTGTTGTCAGGTTATCCATTATTTTTGTTTAGCACAAACTAGCTAACCGGCGAACTTAGCACCGCACTAATATCTTCAGTGTTCCTCTGCTATATGTATTATACATATAAAACTTCCTCTTTAATCCCACTATCTAATAAAAAAAACTTCGTCCAAATCCTTGGCGTGGTTTAAAAGATCTAAGCATAGGTACATAAAGACAGACAACTGGAACAAAGTATTTAAAACAGAGAAGATTTCAATTGCTTAACATGTGTAAACCTCACTAAAACCCAGATCCAGCGTTCTCCAAACATGTATATACAATGTCTGACCACATTATGTAGAGTCTTCATACTCAGCATTTTACGGTGCGCGGTCGCCATTCTAAAATATTATTTAATTTCTCGATTTGACTATTTCGGTCTATTTGAATACCGGATTTAGGTATAGGAGGTTAGTGACATTTAAATGCAAAATTAAATTTTACTGATGTTGCTGTACCTATGTAGTAATAGGTAGTTAACATTTTATTTAAAAGTTGTTAAAGTTGTTTTATATGATAATCTAATGGAATCAGATTGGTATAACATCTCAGCGAAAGGTCATGTGATTGGAGGAATCTGAATGAGAATCTTTTTGACCTGTGTGGATGGAAAATTCTTTGTTTAAAAGTAAGTTTGTACAGTTTGTTTAATAGGCAGAGACAAGCGTTTTATACAGAAATCAAGTTAACGTAGTTATTAGAAAAAAAAACCTTTATCTATTAAAAAGCTCTGCATTAGCTAATTTATTCGTAATAGGTAAAACGTAGTGATTTACCTTCTCTCTGGTAATAGGCAAGTAAAATGCAGCGATTACGAAACTCTTTGTTACATTGTTTGTTGTAGTTCAAAATAAAATGTTGTTTTTCAGAGGGTTTCATTAACTACTTCCCAAATTTTAATTTTTAACTACCTACCTATTTAATAAGAAAATAACGTATCATATACTCAGTGCCCCTAACTAGGTAGAGCATGTTTATAGGGTGAAACACAAACAATATGAACAAATAAAACTATAAATAATGTCGCCCTCCGAGAATTAAAACGAGCTCCGGCGTCTTAGTCGCCATCACTGCCAACTGAATAACGGAGGCAGTAGAGTAAATAAATGTAAATGGGCCAATTTTGTAGTAAGTAGGTACATTAAAAACAAACAGCTCTATCACAAAAAAGAGCTTGTCTCGAATATGTCATAAAAATCAAGACTTAAGAGGAGGTAGACCCTCTCCTTCTTTTTGTAATTTGTATGTAAATATGCAACTCACATAGTCAGATAAGCTCTTCATCCCGTAGGGGAACCTCTCGCGGTCGGGCACGAGCCGGCCGCGCGGGTCCCGCTCCCGCTCGGGCCAGCAGTCGTCCACGTTGATGTACTCGTAGCCGGCCGCCGCGTACCCCTCCGTCACCAGGATGTCCGTCATCGTCCGGAACAGGCGGTCACTGTCAGAAATAGTGTTTTTTTTTTTAGTTTTGATGAAAATCATCAGCTTAGCATTTAGCAATGGCAATTCAATGTTCAATGATTTTTTTTATTCTTTCATAGTGTCACCTTACTTTTGTTTTGGGGGCATTCCAAGTGTGACGGTCGGGACATTTTACTCCTTTTTCTATGTACTTCTGTATTTATTTCAGTTATTTAAGAGCACCAAATAAAAACTGCGATTTCAACATAAACTTAAATCATTAAACTTTAACATCCCTAAATTTCAAGCATGTACTTAATAATTTACTATGAAAAAAAAGGTCTTGAAAATTGTGACGGTCGGGACCCTTACTTTCTTGTCTACTCCAGATTTACACATACATTTTAAAGTTTGTAAGAAACTATTAATGATATGAATACGAATCATTCTATGCAAATTTATGAATAGTGAAGCTTTCAGTATGTACAGATTTGAAGTAACAAAAATGATTTTTTTTTAACAAAGTTCCGATTTGATGAGTGTGACGGTCGGGACAAGTCATTGTGACGGTCGGGACGAGTAACAAATCAACAAAAAATTATGTTTTTTTATTCTTTTATTTAGTTTAATTAAAGTTTTTATTACATTAACTTTTACAATTATTTTTCAAAATCAGCTATATATTGCTAAAACGTCAAAAAATGCGATCCCTTAATATTTTTACTCTTACAATTTCTTTGATATCTTTGCTTTCTGAGGTTTTCTATGCATAGTTACTTTGTATTGGTTTTCCTTAGCTTTCAGTTTTCTTATTCTACTTTTTTCTTACTCATTACTTCATACTTTGAAGTATGTAGTATGTAGAATGAGTAAGAAAAAAGTAGTCATACTTTTCGACTACTCCGTGGCTCAGTTGGCAGTGATGTAGACTGAGTAAGCGTGAGCACCCGGGTTCGATTCCCGGGCGGGGCGAATATTGATATGATGAATATCGATGTTTGTTTCAGGTCTGGGTGTGATGTTCGTCTCTGTGTGTGTTTCGGGCGCCCTAGATACAGGTTCTTCCTAGTTAGGGGCTCTGAGTGTGATGTGTTATTATTATTATACTCTCATACTCATAGTCTTCTGCTGGACAATAGGCCTTTTTTGGTAATGGTCGCTCGTCCACTCGAGTACGTTACGTCTCATAATATATCAAAAAACCAATAAACTCGGGGAATTAAAATTTATTATAATATGTTTAGTCTTATTTAAGCCTTAAGCAAGCGAAATTTAAAAAATACGAGTATTTTGCTACGAAATATATACTAAAAAATCAATAAAACCAAGCAAATAAATTAAATAATTTTGGATAGACTTGTTTAAGCCCAATGCAAGCGATATTTGTAAAAATACAAGAAAATTGCTACTTGGAATTATGATGGTTGGATGGGACTGTGACGGTCGGGACAGAACTTTAAATTAATGTGTAAAAAAAACAACAGCCCATAGCCACTTTAAGAAATGGCAAACCCCTCAGATTCTATTTATTTGTTACTTGCAATACACGCATTTTATCATAAACACGCATTTTAAAGCTAAAAATCAACAAAAGTTAATTTAAATGTGACGGTCGGGACATAGTTCTGGTTGCCAATGATTGCTTAATATTATAGAAACTAACTAACCGTTTTAATTTATATTTTACGTAGTAAATCTTAAGTAATGTACTAATTGGTTATGTTCCCAACACGCTGATTCACATTCATAATATCTGGGTTTTTATTTTTTGAAATCATACACAATAACCTGTATGTGGTGAGCTTGACTAACACCTGTGTTGATATTGACCAAAAAAGTAGAAAAAACTGTTTTTTTCGATTTTTTTTATTAATTTCATAAACTTAAGACTGCATACTGTTATTCTAAATGCATAAATAAACTATTCTTTAACTTTAATGTTTGACTTGTCTGGTGTCACGTTGCATGGAATGCCCCTTTGGTGATTTTTAATATTTTTCTTTGCATTTATAATGCAAACTAAGATCTAATATTCAAATATTTTTAACAACTTAAAAGACAGATATTGAAAATTAAATCATCACTATTTTTCATATAGACCGAAGTATTTTCGGATCCTTTAGGATTTCAAAGGATGCTCAAAATGGGCACCTTTAGATTTCTATGGAATTCCTCTTTTCTCACTGCGTGAAAAGAAATTACGATCGAGTTTTAGATCCACTTGTAGCAAATTAATATGCAATTACACGTGATTATCAAAACTATAGTAAGTGTGCCTACCTAATTTACTGGAATAGCTTAATGAAATTTAAATATGCATGTCGAATTAATATTTATTTAAATTAAATTTCGTTATTGAAATACTTCAAGATTAAGTTAAATTATTATTATTAAGCTAATTATTTTAGCTTCTTAAAGAAATTATAGTAACTTATTTATTCTTTACAAACATCTAAGCGTCCTGTTTCACCCAAAACTCTACCATAATTATCTTAACATATTAGATTTTTGAAAAAACTTACCTTATACAATTATCAGGGTCATTCTTGCAATCCGTGTTGCACCTGAACCTCTCCCACGCCAGCCAGCCCATGGGCGGCGTCAGCGCCAGCCCGTTGTCCAGCCCAGAGACCCAGCCCACACACAACGCACTCAGAGTCACTCCAAAAAACATTGCCCTCAAAGCCATATCACAGATTATTTTATTAAAATTAAAAGCCTATCCTCATTTCTATCTTAGATTTTATTCTAATCACTATTGGTGCGGAAGATGGCACGACCGGTCACCACGGCATTTGCGTTGATAATGACATTTCGAGAGGTTATCGCACCGTTTGGAGTGCGCACGAGCAGGATTTCTTGATCGGTGATGGGGATGGGTGCTTGTAATCTGTAACAATAATAGAAATTGGGATTTGGTAAATTTTTATGTGAAACAATTAAATTGAGTCTTTAACCTATGAGCCTAATCCTCGTAACCTCCTCATCCGACATAAAGAAGAATTTTGCTTTGTGCACCAAAATCTCTACGCAACGAAAAGCTGCAACCCCAAAAAGTTTACCATAAAAAAAAACCTATTTATAACGCTGTAAATTAATAATGCGATTAATTATTTTTATCCATACTTTTAAATATGTTTTATTCCATGGTGATATCAAAAAAATGAACGTCCCTAGCAAACCGTTCCTATGTTCTTATTTTGGAGAAAAGTAATTTATAGAATGAATTATGTACACTCTGCGCCCTAAAGAAAATAAGTGCTCCCCTTTTTGGTGCGCAAAGTGGAATCCCTCCAAATAAATACCTGCTCATCATTCTTTGATTTTATACTTATTGCTTTTTAAATATTTTATGATGTCTAGGAATGGATAATCTACATAAATCAAGGAAAATACGGATAATAACTTGTTATTGCTAAAGATCGTGGGGTCATTGTATTGATTATTAGATAACATATAGAGGACGAACTGAGAACGATTCATAAGAAAAAGAAAAGAATTTTATTAACTAGCTTTAATTTAATAATTCTAAAAAGAGCACAGTAAAGTAGTCTTAACTAAAAAGACTAAAATTTTCTACAGATTGTTGAAGTTGAAGACCAAAGAAAGATACATAATGTTGCTCTTTAAATATCTTTCTTTGGTCTTTAACTTAAAAGCTATACAACAGTGGCCTAAATAACTAGACTAGTGCCACATTTTCGATATTGCCCTAATTTAGAGTTTTTTTTTCGCGAATGGCGTCAGCATCGCTGTAAACTGGCTCATAAGTTTTATTTTATTTGATGATAGCTGAGCTCCTTTAGCTTAAATTTATCCGATGCACAATGCTTTAAACATAGTAGTATAGAGTGCATCCTATTGTGCACTAGTGACCCAATTCCATGATGAGTCTGACCTCTACGGATCCTGTTATTAGCGTCGTGTCTAGGTCGCGCCGGGTCTCGATACACCTAATTACAGCATTATTACGACTTGATGCGAGTGTTTGATTGTTTTGCGGTAAATAACAATTCGTATACCTTTTTAGGATTCCGCAGCCTGCTAGTCCTACAGAGAACCTTTTGAAAAAAAAAACTGTACATCTTTACGTTTCTAGAAAACTTCTCATGTCTTCTTTTTATAATGTTTGAAATAAACAGGTAGAATTATTTTTAAAATATATGTGTTTGAGTCGGGTGTCCGAGCTTTTGCGATGTATAGAGGTAAAAAAACAATGGGTAAGAAGAAGCATTTTTTTAAGTTAAAGTTATCCCAGAAATTAGAATCAGACAGAAATGATACCGCATTACAAATAAACTCAAAGCTGATTTTTTTTATTACCAACTTAATAAAATAAAAATACATTGTTGTTATTGAATTATGCAACAGGACAGAGCATTATTAAAATGATGACAATCTCGATGCTGTAAAATGACATAAAACATGTCATTATGATGCTGGTAAATAGCGTCTAATCAGCTTATAACGGGTTTTTAGTAAACAATACGCCGCACTGCATTCCTGTATGAAGATGGTTGCTTTTTACATTAATTAAAGTAGGCTGCAAAAGATCGCTTCTAGTTCCAGATGATAACTTATTTTAATTTACATGAAATTAAAATGAAAACAAGCTGTGTCGGTACTCAGAACACTTAATATTTTTAAATGTGAGCATACTTTTTAACATCAATTTAAATATGTTGATTACAGACAAGAATAATAGTGTGCTTACAAAAAATGTTACAAAATAAAACATTGACCTTTAAATTTTATTGAAACAAATCGGAATCAAGACGTCGAAAAGCCAAAGTAAAGTTAGATAAATGTTCATTCAATTTAACATAGTGCAACTTCGATGCCGTTTTTGATATGAAAAGATCAAGGTTTTGAAAAAGTTCAAGTAGGTATAATTATTTATTAAATATTTTTTATAATTGGAAAACTATTTCAAGTTATTTTATCCCCTTCAGGATATCTGATTGTAATTATACGAAGACTGTATTGGTTATAATTAAAATGATTTAGCTTAGTACCGGGTTAGTATTTGTAAGATCAATCTCGTCATCGCATCATCACTTCATAAAAAAAACAATAGGTTTTATACTTTGCTTTAGTACGAACTCTGTTTCCTCTGAGCACATCCTGTAATGGGCAATTAAATTGCAATTAAGATTCTAATGAAACAATCTACTGAGAAATAGTATTGAAGGGTCATCAGATAGATGAAGTTATGGAGGAAAGAAGAAGAAAAATACTATTTAGTAGATCCTTATCTATTATATATCGTAACCCGTTTAAGACTCCGTACTTTGAAGCTTCTTACCTAATTAGGTATGAGGGTCCCCCACCCTCGCAGCTGTGACATGCGCGCGTCGAAATGCGAAATGTCGCGGCAGTTTTAAATTTTATTACTTTTCATACAAGCCGAAGTTAAATCGAGATGTTTATACCTACCGCACAATTTTTCTTTCCGATTTTCGTTTCAGCTAACAAGAATTTGCGTTTAGGTAAGGTATTTGTAATAACGAGTTTTTTTTAAACCATCTGAGAAATATAAAACAGATTTCTTAATTCTGAAAAATATAGATGTAGGATTTAGTTTAGACAAGTTATTAAAAAGTAACAAGATGTAATGAATTTCACTCTGTAGAAATAAATATCAAAGTAAACCCTTTTTGTAGTGTTTTCTCAATATAAATAAAACACCACTGGTTGTTTTAATTTTAAACAAATAACGATATAGTTTGAGTTGATAACTTTTTTTATTTGGAACTAAAATCACACCCTAAGGCCTCCTTTACGAAGACGCGGCGTGTTGTGTGTTGTGCGGGATGTCGTGTGGGCTCCGACGCGGGCGCCCCACCACGGGCGCCGCCGCGGGAGCCGACGCGTTTCCTTATACGATATCGAACATAGGCCTATGCGCGTCTCTTTAAACAGTCTCATACTATTGCTATACATTTGATTTGGGCGCAGCACGCCCCGCACGACGCCTCGCGCAACGCCCTGCGTGCGGCCTGCAAATGCGGCCTAAGGGTGGATAAAATATGGATGCCTTTTTTATTCACTCACAGATTGTATTGCCATATTGTAATTTACATGAGAACTGCTCGCATAAGTATATATATTTTTTATATAAAAGTAAATTGTGCCTTTCCTCCAACCTTTTTGTAACCAAACTAATTTTTGATACTGTTACTTTAGAAGAAGATTTTAAAATTGACATTGTTACCTTTCAAAAAGACTTTTGTTAACTAGGCAGTACATCTCAGCCGCTGTACACATTAACATGCATTCATTTTCTTGTAAATAGTGTACCTAATCATGTGTAAATATATCATCCCTTCTTCAACCTCTGGAGTTATTTCTACTGCAGGCGGGCGGACATAGGAGTTCTCTAAATTGGCGACCTACGACGATTGGATTACAAAAACCGCAAAATTTTCAACACTCGCCCCACCAGTTCCATTGTAAGTGGCGACTACCTGCCTTCATCTGGAGGACTCTGGGGGACTTATGGAGAAGCGCCTCGCCGACTAATATAATAATAATCATCATCATCATCTCGGCTGCCCAAATTCAAAACCTAGTAACGGTGTTTTTGCAAAAAAACCGTTTTTGTCATTTTTCGACTTACTAGGCGGTATAGATTTGATATGAACCTTAAAACACCCAGTTTCTTACGTAATTTTAAAAATAAAATTTAGCAAGTCTACCCAATTTGGAAAAGTTAATGAAATTTCCATGAAGTACATATTCTTAACATAGCGCATGTCGGATTACAAATAAAAAAACCTAGCAACTCAACCGACTTACTAGGTTATGAATTTGAAAGCTGACTTACTATGTTTTGAATTTGGCGCCGATTATAAAATCAATCAAATTTTGATGGAATTTAGTAAGTTACAAAAACAGTATACAAATTTGGCTGAATTAACCACGAGTCGTAACCAAATCGTAAACAAAACTTAATTCTGCCACAAATAAATCATTTGTATAACTTTTAAATGAATGCACTTCAAAAAATAACATTTTTCATTCGAAACGTACAACTAAAAATATAAAATGCTTTAAAAAGTAGAGAATTAACTCAGAGATTGTATTTCAAAATTTTTTTCATTGTCATATTTGGGTAAATTAAAAAAAAAAAAATAGTGGGATCGATTTAAGTGTGACTATAGTCAACAATATAGTCAAACTTTTGGTCAAACACCGAAATCGCTATTGCGTCTGGTTTCTTCGGGGCAACGAATTAAAGTGGTCGACCCGTTTTTTGGCTCTCCTGAACATTTTTGTTAAAACGAGTTACTAGGTTTTGATTTTAAGCAGCCGATCTCACACGATAGCGTCCACTGCTGGACATAGGCCGCAACCTTTACCAGGTCGTCTGACCACCTTCAGGGGTGTGAGACCAGCGTTTGGAGGGTGATTTGAGGTGAAGGTGAACCTTGAAGTGAGGGGGGGGGATTCCATAAAAATTAAACTGAAAAGCAAAAAATAAAATCTTTTCATCAAAAAATTAAACAGCCGAAAAAACCGAAAAGCGTTAAATAAAAAGGAAACATTTTCTATTAAGACATAAATTACTGCCTTCTTAAAGTAATTTGAGTAAGTATACCACGTAATATTGTGCTAATGTAATATTAATATTGTGTTATCGGCGCCACAGAACTAACAAAGATATGATATAACTATATAAGTACCCTATGTTTTATTTGTGGGAATAAAAAAGGTAAGTTTGTAATGCGACGGTTTTATAAATGTAATATCGGTATCAAAATTGGTTTCTTTCAGCTCCATACAGATCCTAATCAGATGTTATGGTTCATTGTTTTGACATCTGTTGTCAAAATTTGTTTACATTTGAATAAAAATAAAACGAAATACGAGAGCGCGAAAACAAAAATTTGACACAGAACCGGCCTCGGCCGTGGCCACAAGGGTACTGACGGGGTAGGGAGCGGCGCGGCATGGCATCGGACCGCGCGAAAACGATGTTTTTTTTTAGTTTTTGCTGGTTTTTTGTCTTTTCGTTAAACTTAAAAATTCTTACTATAGTAGTATGTCTAAAATTTAAGGTCAGCAATTTTCATTCCAAAAATCAAATAAAAATAATCAGCGGTTTAAAAATAAAATGGAAAAAACGGAACAAAAAGGGGTAACTTTGAGATTTTTTTCTATCAACTAAAATTAATAAGATCCTGTTTTCCTTTAGTATGATGACTAGATTAGATCCTTAACTAACACATATATTTTTTTCAGAATCAAGACATCAATTTTGTATGTCTCAGATTGTTTAAAAAAATTTCAAAAACACAAATTTTTGAAGCACCAAGCCTTAAAGCGTCCTTTGGTTGAATCAATATGAATTATAATTAGATTTCTTCAAAAACACTGTAACCTGTAGTCGTATTTATTTAGAACTTCTGAGCTGTTAAAGTAAGTCGTATCCGTATCATAATACAAAAAAGGTGTAGAGTATCCCTAATGAACTTGGGCGCTAATATTAAATAACTTACCGATCGATTACATCAATGTTAATGTTGACGGAACAGACTTTCTCGTATTAAATTATATTAACGAGTTGCAATGTTGCAACAAATTCTTTTACTTGCTTATTTGTGATGTTCACACTCAAATTACTCTCCATAGAGTCTCTTTTTGTTCAACACGTTAAGTTTTCAGGAGACATGTTTCTTGGTACATTATATTATGTGGGCGCAATATAACACTGCTGCAGCGGTGCACGTCAGCGGTCGATGGCCGTTGGTTTTCTTTTGATAACGTTTCGAGTTGTTCATAATGCGTTTTGATTGAATTTCGTAATCTCCATTTATGTTATGTTACAGATCATTATTTATTTATCGACACATTCGGCGAGAGCAATCAATTAACATAAAATGAAACTTAAACAAGAATCACATCAAACCAAATAACTAAACTAAAGATAAAACTTCAAGTCAGCAACACTGCCCACGCTCAGCTGATAAATAGCTTAGTGCCCGCGGAGGGCATAATATGCATAAAAGATAGTTTAAAGTAATGTTAATATATTTTTTTAAATCCATTGAAACATTAGAAGGTTCTTTATTTTATAAAAACTACTAGTTGACCCGGCGAACTTCATACCGCCCAACCTATTACTATTTTGTGCATTTATTATACTTACCTATAAACCTTCCTCTTGAATCACTCTATCTACCAAAAAAAAACGAATCCAAATCCGTTGTGTTTTTTTAAAGAGTAAAGCATAGGATTTAAGAAATAAGCATAGGGACAGACGCGGAAAGCGACATAATTATACTATGTATTGATGATATTGGTGATTAGAAATTATAACTTAGTAAAGGAAAAAATACTAAAGAACCTTATGTTTTATGGTATCTTCTTCTTATTTTATTTAAGAGCCGAGCTCTTGTTTTATTTAAGAGCCGAATACACATGTTTTTCTTACTATATATATTTAAAAGGCCAATAAACTAAATAAAAAAAACATAAACGATTTTTAAATCTGTTTAATCACAACATGCGATAAACACAATTAATTCAGCTCGACAATGGCCGGCATTTTATCTGTAATTATAATTGTACTGTCAGCAAATGACTATTCTCAGCACTATTACTGTCACTTTCGAGATGAAAATAAAAGCGTAACCACACATACTGATAAAATGATAAATATTATTATGTAGGTACCTATTAAAAAGACAGCAATTTATAGAAACCTAAAGTATATTCGGTATTCCGTGAAGAAACTAAACATATTATTGACATAATATCTGAAGCAGGCTTTTCGTTAAAAAAATCCAATAGAAAAATCAAATAACCTTTTATATCTTGAGATTTGATAATTATCTTAAGGTTAAAACTGTATTGTCTTTAGATCAAAGATAAATTTAACAAAGAAAATCGGTCTATTTTGAATTAGTTCCATAATAATAGCACACGCGATTAATGGTAATTTTACAGTTGCCCAATGTTTAACCAATTACTGAACAATGCAGATCGGCAGTTGTTTAATTGATGGCTTTAATGTTACGGCACTAATCACAAATTTTGTGCAATGCTTTTTGAAACTGGATTTTCTTAATATAACTACCTATTTTACGAATAAAAATAAATATCTAAAAATATCCTAATATTGATGTTGTGTACATAGAAAAAAAAAAACTATCTACCTATTATAATCCCACAGGTATTTAATCGCTTTTGTCTATTAGGTCACCCAACGATAGCAGGCAAATTATAACTACCAATTGGAGCGTTACCTATTTTTGTTTGCAATATGTCTTGCGGTTTTCTTTTAATTCATAGTTATATTTAGCTTATAAACTAAAAATAGCTAAGAAGCATAGAGGTAATCTACAAAGATTTTTAAAATGTTGAAACCAGTCATTTTGCATTATTTCAAATAATTTGTCAATTTGCATGCTTACATTAAAACAACATTTAAAGGCAGTTAAGTTGGAAAACTGCTACTTATTTTTGACACACATTGCTATTGCAAACATTGCGATTCATGGCAAGTTGTCGCGCCTCATCATCATGAGTGAGGCGATCGATCCGCGGCTCCACGACGACACAGTTATCAAAGCACCAACCGGCCTGTCCGAGTTTCACGTAACTTTTACGTAAGTGACCGGTTCACTGTTACGATACTAGAGTATGTTTACGAATTGCACCGCGCGTGAGAGCTTTATAAGTCTTAGATAGAACACGTACTACGTTAAAATTCGATTTTTCTGTAGGTCAAGAGTCAAGATTCTTAGCCCAGAACATTAGACGAACATCCCATTATTGTTATAGAATGGTAAAGAATAATTTTGTATACATACTTGACCCCCAGGCAAAATGTATTTGAAGTTGTAGGTTCTAATTCGGACAACTAAGTGAACTGAACATCTTTCCTTGATACGCTTGGTACAGCGGCGTTTCTGCAATAAGTTAATAAATATGCAAATTGAAAAACTTCAGAGTCAGTCATCTATATCGATAATAAGATAATCGATGCGCAGTAAAAATTTTGCGAAATAAAGAAGTAAATCCTTTGCTATAACGTCTGCATCTGCGCCGGCCATAAAGGGTTCATTATATGTCATATTATGTCCTCTATTCGATATTGGCTCATGTGCTCACAATATGTACTAAAAAAGTGAGCTAAGTGTTGTCACGAGCCCCAGAATCGTTAGTGTTAGTGCACGGTCAATTGGCCAGCCTCCCGTCTCAGAGATATACACATTCATATCGCATGTGGTTTTGTTTGGGACGGTGCAACAGACGTTTCGCCTGATTCAATGTTAACGCGGTGACTGTCACGGTTTGTTTGACCTGCATGAGTTAGCATGAAAGACAAAAAATCGTCTTAATATTTAAAAAATAAAATGTTAGGTACGCATGCACACTAATAAATAATTATATTTTCTTCGTTGTATAAATTTTAATTAAATATTACTTACTCACTTTGTTGAAAATATCAAGTTAAAAAAAAAACATTTCAGGTGCGCACGATGAAATTTTACAATTTATGTAATGGTTGCCTGGAACAAATTGATCTCAGCGATAAGGTTATCCATTGCATAACAATTTATTTCTGTTTTCTTTAATAACGGTTTCTTGTAACTAGTATGTGTGCGATAAGTTTTTGAATTTAACGTATATTTTACGTATGTATAATAGCTGAGTTATTGTTTTACAGTAAACACTCACACTTACAAAACACATTTAGGGTTCTAGATAAAAAAAAAACATGTTTTTGGGTTATATCCTGGTAATAAAATTCGCTAAAAGACGAGTGGTCGAATGGAACCAGTTTGTCAACAAACAAAAACTACACAATAGAAAACATTAAAGAAGGGTACATGACAAGAAGTTGTAAATATTTTAGAGTTCACCGTGACTTTTTGCCTTTATTTTCACTTTCATTCACTTTCACCAATGAAACCAATTGTATTTGAACTTCATTAAGGTTTTGTTTTATTTTATTGAAAAGTAATAATAAACTTATTAGATAACTTCCTTTGAGTAACTTGCTGTCGATAGTTTATTAAAACGAACAATGGCACCTCGTTACTATTTATTGTTTTCTCCGTTTAGGTAAGTAAAGTTGTAGGCAAATATTTGCCTATCAAAGAATATAAATACAACCCGATGATTTTCTTTAAACACTTTACTTGAAAAACACAGAGGCGATAAAAAAAACAGAGCACCATTCATAAAAATATGTAGTTTTTTTTACCGCGGACAACTGTGAAAATGTCCGGGCCAGAGAGTTTGCAGGCATGTGCAGTGCAGCAGCGGCCGTCGGAATATTATGTGTACGAATCTAGGTCGCGATATCTGGTTTATTTGCAGTATTTGCACTTTCTACGAACAACTTACCAGTTTTTAAACAATATTTTTGAACACTGCCATCTTAATAATTTAAATTCCAGTAATTGTTAAATTTCTGTCTGGCCTTATACATGTACCAATTGTTGTCGCCATTTGTCAAACCACACAACATACCTACTAGCTAGACCACTTAATAAGAAAAAAGGAACGCTTTTAGAAAAATACCAGCCAGAATCGTTTAGCGCTATGTTGTTTAATTAGATTATGTACTAGTCGAACCGGCGAACTTCGTAGCGCCATACTTATTACTATGTTGTGCATGTATTACACATATAAAACTCCCCCTTGAATCACTCTTTCTTCTAAAAAAACCGCATCAAAATCCGTTACATAGTTTTAAAGAGTAGAATCATTTGACAGAGGAGGGCTCGTTTGGGGGCGTCTCCAGGCGACCATTGTCGTAAGGCAAGGCACACATTTGTTTGCCTGAGCCAATTAGTGGGCACCCTGAACTACCTCGCCTCTATCAGTATAGGATACTTTACGAAATAAGGTATCAATATTAATTAGATTAGTCTAATTGACTTTCAATAAGCGATATCTTGTATCCTGTATTGAATAAATCATTTTTTACTTTACTTTTACTTTACTTTACTAAAGATAAGAATACATAGGGACAGACGCGGGAAGTGACTTAGTTTTATACTATGTATTAATGTATATCTTAGCCCGTTACCCGTCTCTTAAAATAATATACACTAAGTGAAACAACAGAAAGTGAGTCTAAAACTTTAAACAAACAAGGGTATAGCCATAATTAATAATTGTATCCTATTTTTAGTTAGGTATCAGCCATACGATTTTAAGTTAGTGAAACTTTTTTACTTTCGATTCCGATTTCAAAAACAATAATAATAAAATTTCCACCTTTTAAAAAAAGTAATGTACAATTTTTTTTTGTTGAGATAAATAATACTCGAAGTCTCACATGGTTGCAACTTTGCACACAACGTGACGTCTAGGCCTACTTAATAATAATACCAATTTTTATCTTCAGATAGTGAAAAGTCTGACAAAACATTGCCTTTCTGGTCGCCGGACCGTGCCGCCGGACCGTGCCGTGTCCACACCATATCATTTCTTGCCTTATAAGCGTGAAACATGACTTGGTATATACTCTGTGCCTTGGATATGTTGCGAATTTCGAAATTTTTCCATTGTTGGTTATAAATATTCAAAAAAGGCTTGATGGAATTAAACTAAACTCTGACACATAATATATTTCAAGCACACTTTGCCTATTATGTGTAATCTTTGTGTAATACTTGAATTAAATATATATAGGTACATATTTACTTTACTAATAAATATCTAATTACGATAAATAGCGTTTGTTGTCATGCTGTAAAATTGCAATGAAACAAGTTGTCTTAGCAATTTATTACAATTACAACCGATTTAAAAAACTATGATTTTTAAATGCTTATACTCTTTAAAAACAATAAATATTGTTTTTTTCGTGACAAAATAACATTTATAATATTTGGTAAAATAATACTGATATAGATACTTATCACATGAATTTGCAATGACCATGTCAAGCGACACGAGATACATTTCAGTGATCAAGATTAATATCCTACTTAGCACTAATTTAATAACTCGCTATTTGAATAACGCAACGGCATATGCACGTATCAATGTAATAAATTTAAAGCATTCTTATCTTCGCAGATATATTTCTCCGTTTTGTGCTTGTTTCAAATGTATCATTCTTGTCTGCGTGCTGAGATAGCACAGAACAAGGAAGACTGCTCTCTCAATGAGAAAGCTACAAAAAACTATAACTTTTCTATTTAATTTAACAGATTTTGTATAAAATTAATTTACTTACCCTGTTATTCATAAAAAGTTAAAGAGCATTTTAGTTATTTGACATATTTCAATTCAGACTGGATGTCACGTATTTACCATACAACAAACCAGAGAAGTAGACCTCTAGTAACGCTACTTAAAATCTACTGTGTCTTTATGAATAAGACGGTTAGTGTCTACCCACACGTACAAACAAAAGGTGTACCCTTTTGTCGACCTGCTGTTTGTCTGCAATATGTGGTGACATACCAAGACAGACATAGAGACAAGCAGTGGCTGCTTACATGAGAAAAGTTTTGCTGCAGCTTTTTGTAGTTGCGTCGTCGTAGTACCAAATAATGACAATGTTGTCTTGTTGTAATATCCAACTCGGTTTAAACTGTGTTGTTGGTTAAGCTGCAGCTGACACTTGTTTATATGAGAAAGAAAGTGACAGATGCAGTTTAAAGGGCTTATTCCGATTTTGCTCCAAAACCATTGTTCTCTACAATTTTTGAGCTTCCATACATTCATTCCGATTTTGCTCCAAAACACATTTTGGTACGGTCAGAAAGGTAACACTTGTTTCAAATTTATTATTAAGTTATCAAATAATACTACAATTATCTGTAGAGAAAAATATTTATTTACTCAGACTAAATTGAGTTGTACTATATGTATATACCTACCTATTTAAAAATGTAGGTATCGAAGTATAAAAACAATGTAAGTAAATTGTTAGTAAAAAACTTAAAAAACTAAACAATAAAAAATCACAGAACGGAATTTCATATAAATCAACAAAATAAAATAATAATTTTAGCTGTTAAAAAACCCTTATTAATCTAAACAATTAAAAATCACAGACAGAAATTTCACATAAATCAACAAAATAACAATAATAATTAAAAAAGGTTAAAATATTTATAGTTTAAAATCACAGATAATCATCACAAGATCATAATCCAAATACCTCAATAAATCAATTATAAAAAGCTTATATTTATAATATTTCTATTAGTGACGACAGGAACTGGCATGGCATGGTATGTAGGTATTTGTGTGTTGCGCTTCATGACCTGCTACTATTTCATGTTGCCCTGGTACCTAATTTCAAAATTCGTTATCAAGGCACTAACTAAGCAAACACTCCTACTGCAGTAAATAACTATTTAACTTAGCGAAATACATAGTTCAATGACGGTCTCCTAACAAGACCTTCTTCAGAGTTTTTGTCTGTTATGTCGAGCAGTATTATTTATTGCATGTAGATAATTAATAAAATGTTACCTTTTTAATATTATTTTCTACATTCTATAACATAAACAAAATCATTACTATTATGCTACCTTTTCTGACCGTACCAAAATGTGTTTTGGAGCAAAATCGGAATGAATGTATGGAAGCTCAAAAATTGTAGAGAACAATGGTTTTGGAGCAAAATCGGAATAAGCCGTTTAAAGTGGTGAAGCAGTTTAAACCGAGTTTGATATTACGGGCATAGGTTGTTGTTTAGATTTGCGATGTGTTTGTCGGCCGCAAGTTCACGGTTTCACTGGTTGTTGCATTACGGTTGCAATCAGGGAGGGAGGTATCTAGCACCCAGTCGATACTGACGTCAATACAAGAAAAAATATGCGCCTGAAGACGTGTTGTGGTTGTGTGTGGTACGTGTTGTTGGACGACCCTTAGTTTTAAATAATAATTTTCTGCATTCGCAATAGAAGTTTAATCGTAACGATTATACTTCTATTGCGATTCTATTACGATTGGGTCAGGAATTGCGATTCTAGAAATTTTGATAGTAATCTTCATTCTACTAGTCTTACGGTATTAAAGTTACGAGACTCGCAATTTTTGACCCAATCATAAAAGTAGAATAGTAATAGAATAGAAGTTTAATCCTAAGTTTAAGAGACTAAAGCCCCAGGTCTTCTAGAGAAAAACTAATAATTTTTTTGGTGTTAGAGTAAAAAACTCAAGTGTTTAATCCACTGGTATGTCGTGTCGCGAGACGTGAGACTGCACAGTTACAACACCTCATATAAACTTAGGCGCGTAATTAAACATAACTAGCGCAACCAGTTGTATCATCTTCAAACAATAACTCGCAACCGCTCCACTTATTTCCAGCAGGTTTCCTTGCGCTAACATTGTAAACCTGCGCCCGCGCCCGCGCCCCGGCGCAATCGGTCAAATCGTCGTCTAATTAGCAGCTATCAAATGGGTTTAGATAATGATTTAATTACTTTCATGAACATTACTTATAAATAGGTACTTTATGCTTGTGGCTTCTGTAGATAAAACAAAATATGAACGTAATTGTTATTTTAGCACAGTCATTTGAAACGTGAAATATTTAACCGTCCGAACCTTTTGAATTTTTTTTAACGTTCTCATGAATTCTCATATTAAAATGATTTAAGGTTCTTTAATTTAATTAGAATGAAGATACTCTACTTTGAACAAAACAGGCAAAAACAACCGCATACGTCTGTAATGGGTAACATTATCGCTCTAACTCTAAGCTATTTCTAACAAAATTAGTTAGTAGATGTAGTCTTTAATAGGAGTTCTGGTCCCTATACTAGGCTAGGTTTGTGTTAAAAATCGAAAGTGCAGAGAAAACAAAGCGGGGCACTTGTTAGCTGTGACGCAAGGTAGTTCTAATGCTATTTCAGTTCTGCGGGGCTGTTCTGCTAAATTATGATATATTTTTCTATGTAATTCTTTATTTTTGTTAGATTAAATATATTTTCTTAACATTATTATTATTATTTGGTAATTTGTAAAAGTTTTTTAAACAACAAGTTTTTTAAATTTGACAAATAAACTGTTTTATTAAATTAGAACATTCGCGACAATTTGATTGTCCCAAAGACAGTCAAACAGCAAAGGCCCAAATAAATGCTGCTTATAATAATAATAAGTCCACATTTTGTGAAAAGTGGGTTAAGGAGCGGACAATCTCCGTTTTTGAATTAAATAATTATTTAGGAAAGTAGGTAATTTTTTTTTTTAGGTTCTCTTAGTTTTATTTCCCGTACTTATTTACCAAGAACAAGATGAAAGAACAAGAATAACGCCGCATTGGATGGGCATTGTACTTTTTGTCACGCGATCATTAATTGTATACCGGTGGGAAATTGATGGAACGATTCTCTTCTTTCTCTTAGACAGGTTTCAACCTTATATTAAAGTATTAACGTTCAAAATTGATTCTTAAATAAACTCGATTCTAAGTTAATGTCAATGTCGGAACCGTTTTCTGATCGATCTTAATAGGCTTTTTATTTGCAGTAAGAAGCAACAAAATATTTATTTATTAGCGGTCTTTGCTCTCTGCTAACTCACAATGTCAACAATGATTTGTTGAGTAAGATGCAGATCCAGAAAAAAGTGCGAAGCAAGCACTATTTGTGAATTACTCCCAACAAATCAAAAAGAAAGTTTAAATTTTCTGTATAAAATTGAAAGTAGGTAGGTTTACTATAAATGTGGACGAAGCCACAGCTCCTGATGAATTGTTTAAATTGTAAGTATTTCTTAAATTTTTTGAATTGAAATTTATAAAAATGATCAGAGATGGCTACTTCCACGCGGAAGTAGCCATTTATCCCGTGTTAGTATATTTAAATGCATATAGAAAAAAAACTTTTCTTTGGGTGTACCGTCTTTTACGACAAGAAAATAGTAGAAGGAAGAAGGAGAAGATGGGTGGTATGGAGTTCTTAGCCACACAACAAAGAACAATTTAAACGCACGACGAATTTGTCGTCGTTCAATCCGTGTCGTACTATACGGCAACTTAAAGCAATATAAAGCGTGTAATTCCCAGACTTGCTATTCAGAATGTTGCAATTTTGTATGAATAATCGCTTAGCGAGGCGCCCGCATTTGTTATTGGCCCGTTTTGGTTCATTTGCGTATGCGCACCGAGATGGCCGCTCTTTTGCAACGCTGTCCTTGCGAACGTGTGATCTAGAAAGCAATTCATTGTTTGATTAAAATTTGTCTTATTGTTCGAAATCGCGGAAAAATCGCTTTTAGTAATAAGCCCTCCTTCTAAATTATTTTCATTGCAATTAAGTGCTTTCGTGTCTTATCTTATGGTTTTAGTGAGGAATGAAACGTAGAAATAAAGTAGCAAAGCTATGATAACAAACATATAAGTAGGTATATAGATATTAATTTACGCTTACTTTAATATAAATCGAAATGAATTGTATAAATTCAAACTAAAAACTAAACAAAGAGTATTAAAAAATTACTTCAAAATAATTTTAAGAAAACAAAAGTTACTTATTTAATGCATTTTTTTATTCATTTAATATGGGTATGTATGGCAATGGTAAGATGAGTATAATCTAACTAATAGTTTTTCTGTAACTTCGATCTCATAAGAACCAGAGCAATTATTTCTTATAACAAAACGCAGTCTCAGTAGTAGATTGAACACTTCTTTTTTAGAAGTTTTTTTAAATCGATAAATTCTGAGAGTAAATAATAACTTAATAATCGATTACGCTTTAGCCGAGCGTGTGTAATCGCTGCCTGTTCATTGAGAATTTACGTTATATCTCTTTCAGCAAATCTTTTTTTTTAGTTCAATCTTATAACTGGTAAGTATAATTCAGAGTTACGTAGAAGTTAGATAAGATAACCCTAGATACGTTTTATTTTTAAAGAGTTGAGAGCTCTGTATTTACAATAGTAATTATTGCAAAGAAATAATTAATTATGTTACTGCATTGCTTTGAAGTGTTGTAATTGCCATTTTTTACCGCGTTTCCCGTGGGAAATTTGGGAACCGTGGGCTCCTAAATGCTTTAAAGAGCTTTCATTCGACATTCAAACAACAACTTTTCGAAACGAAAGTTTTTACCTCAAGTGCTTTGGACTGTATGTTCTCAGTCTGCTAGTGTCGGAAGAGTTTTATAGATAGGATTGGTTATCAAACAGTATATTTTTTTCTTTTATCAGCTTCTTTAAAACCGCACCCAGTGTACTTGGGGCCTATTGAAATCCTAATAAACAATACCTGTGCGAAGTGCTTTTTTTGCGCATATAACCATAACTAAAACTACATAGGAAGAAGGAACATACTTTCAGTGCAATAGGATGTTTCTGAATTAAACTCCACTTTGTAGAGCACCGATATGTCGTGGCTCACTAAGTGTGAGGTATTTTGCATGTGTTCATGAATACTGAATGTGGATCATAAGAAATAATTTCAAATATTTTTTTTCATTCATAATCTTTATGTATGTTATCTAGTAGGAAAATTATTTATACATATTGACGCTGAAAATTTAATTAAAAAGAATTAAAGTATTCAATATAGGATGGAAGGTGTCTCTGAAATATTTCTCTATCTATTAGATTAACGCTAAGTATTAACAATTACCCCAGTAAACTTGTGAACAATTACTTGAAAATAATGAAGTAGTGAAAAACGCTTTTAAGGATGTATTGTATACTTACGTTTTTTCTTTGTTACCCTTTTATGTGTCCTACTGCCGGATTGGCCGCAGATCGCTTAAGATCGGGATATTTGGAGACGGGAAGGAAAAATTATAAATTGTAAAAAAAAATGTTTATTTTTATGTTGACGTCTGTTGTTTGTGTTCAAAAGTAAATACCTAGGTATATGAATATTGCTAATAGTTACACAAGTTTCAATATTTGAGACAGGTCTATAAGTATACTCATGTCTTCTAGGGACGAAACAAAAAGTGATAGATCACATGCATGGCCCGCGCTTTGTTTCAATTGTAATTAGTCGCTGGCATTCACGGAATGACACTACGAGGCAATCTGAATATCTGAATGCTCTCTTCACAAACAAAAGAATTGAACTGAAAGAAAATCGCGATTGTTTTTAACGAGTTTCATTTGTTTATTATGCATTCAATCGTACTCAGTACTTAGAGCTAGTGGATGAAGTAAAGCTAACATTATTCTATGTTAGCCAAGGTTTATATGACAGGGCAAGGTCGCCAAAGTTTGCTATTTGTTGCTGTTCTAAACAATTTTGAGTAGGAAATGGTTATCTCCTCTACGCTAAACTTATATTATCTCAATACATTACTCTTACGCATCAATTCCCGACGTTTCCCAGTGCGGGATCGAGCGAGTACTGCGCAATGTTATCGGACAGCGCGGTATAAACATCTCTAACCTTGGCTAGGTATTTTGGGACAGCTTCTGTTTCAAAAGTTTCCAATGTGTATAATTTTATCTAACACTAGAGGCTGCCCCGCGGTTTTTCCCGCGAAGATTTCTCATAAACACAAAAATCAGTTTTTTTCCCGTTCCTGTGGGAATATCGGGAAATCCCTTCTTAGTGCTCACCTACACTCCCCAAGGAACCCAGTAGCCCAGTAGTTTCGGCTCTGCGTTGTCTGTCAGTCAGTCAGTCAGTCAGTCAGTAACGGAAGAGTTTTATATATATAGATTTAACACAGGAAAAATAGAATCGTACTGTTATATTTTTATGCGATGTGGTGAAATTTTATCGATAGTGGCGGTTACTATCCTTTATGCATAAACCACACTGTACCAATTTTTTTAGATATATACCCGAAGTTTTTGTTTAAACGTCAGTTACATATTTACATGTTGGCGGTATAGCGTCAAGTGGAAACATAAGGCCAGAGATGTACAAGATACCTTGAATAAAGTATCTGAATACAAGATACAAATACCTTTTTAAATAAGTATTTCAGATACCAGATGCAAATACCTTTCTAAAATAGTATCTGAAATACAAGATACAAAATACGTATCTTTAAGATACTTTTTTATAGATAAAATACTTTTTACATAACTTTTTTTATGAGTTTTTTTTAAAGAGTAAATCGCGTTCATTTTGTATATTGGACGCACAACATATACAGTGTCCGGGAAAGTTATAACATAATTTTAAGGGTATATTCTATGATCAATTTTATCGACGAAAACACCCCAAATATGGGGTCGCAGCCTCACCCCCCCCCCCCCCTCCGTATGATGTTTTTTTTTTTTTTAAAGTCTTCTCTTACTTGTAAATTCACAGTCTTTAACCTTAGGATCACAGAAGCTTCATTAAGGTCTCGATCGAAGGCTAAGTAGTTAGGCTACCTAAGTTACTAACAAAATAATTAAGTATTGCCTTTACTATTTTTTTAATGTGGGTGAAACAAAAAAAAATTTTTTTTTGCATTTTGTACGGTTTTTCAAAGTTACCACAAAAAAATGCAGATACATTTTTTTAATTTTTGTGTTAGAGTTAGAGTGGCGCCACTGTTCGCGTAAAGGGACTCTTAATTTAGGTCTTGATCGAAGGTTAAGTAGGTAGGCTACCTAAATAACTAACAAATTAATTAAAAATTGACTTTATTTTTTCATAAAAATGGGTTAAACTGCAATCTTAAATTAAAAGTTGAAAGCGAAGGGTCTTTTTGGTAGTTCATAATTTCTGAAGTAATAGTAATAGACGTAAAGAAATAAATCTAGTACCATTTTGGAGAACAACTCAAAAGCTAAAAATAAAACACAAAAAAATATAAAAAAATCATCTGCATATTTTTGTGGTAACTTTGAAAAACCATAAAAAATGCACATTTTTTTTGGTTTCAGCCACTTTAAAAAAAAAGTAAAGGCAATATTTGGTTATTTTGTTAGTAACTTAGGTAGCCTAACTACTTTGCCTTCGATCATGACCTTAATGAAGCTTCTGTGAGCCTCTGCTCTTTAACTGTGAATTTAAAAGTAGGCGAGGTTGACTTTTGCCAAAAAACTTAAAAACATCATACTGAGGGGGGGGGCTGCGACCCCTCATATGGGGTGTTTTTTGTATGTGAAATTGATCATAGAATACACCCTTAAAATTATGTTATAGCTTCCCCGGACACCCTGTATAAAACAAGCTAGCACGCCGAACTTTGTACCGCCCTACAATGTAAGTTTACACAATGTTTGTATTCTTTTGCATCGAATAGGCTCATAACTACCGGACCGTTTTATTTTTTCATCTTATGAATCCTACATTATCCCTGATTAACATAATAATACTATAGAATATTCGCAAAAATTCAAAATAGCACAAGCAATAGTATCAAATATTACATAAAGAAATAAATAAATAATTACATTTACATAATTAAAGCCTTTCCGCTATCTTGAATTCTTGGAAATATTTTTTTATCTATAATCTATTGAAAAGACTATTCTAATTTTGGCTTTGTTAATTCATCTCTATCTCCTTCTACTATATATCTATAAAAAAATATCGTGGTTCGTTAGTCTCGCTAAAACTCGAGAACGGCCGGGACGATTTAGTTGATTTTGGTTTTGAAATGTTCGTTCTAGTCCAGGGAAGGTTTAAAAGATGAGAAAATATGGAAAACGGAGGGGAAGTTAGTTAAAACGACATTTAATTTTTTCCATTTAAATTTGTGTGTGAGGCTCGATACGAAGTTCGCCGGGAAAGCTAGTCAGGAATAATTCAGGATTCTAATGTTTTTTTTTTTTAATATCGGTCTAGTTAGTCATGGACAGAGTTTATTCGATACAAAGATACAATATTTTTTTTCCTCTTAACAAGAAAAAATTAAAATGCCATGCACAAACACACCCTCATAATCTAAAAGTATTTTGTAAACAAAGTATCTTCAAGATACTAAGATACCTAACAAAAGTATTTAAATACCAGATACAAAATGCATTTAAAAAAAAGTATCTAGATACAAGATTGAAGATACGTATTTTGTATCTTGTATCTGTATTTAAGATACTTTTATCTTAGATAAGTCACATCTCTGCATAAGGCTCTTTAGAAGTAATACTAAAGTAATGTAGATTTATGATTTATTGAAGTATCAATATCAATACACCGAGCTCGTAACCAGAATCCGCTCACAAGCAACAAGACAACATAATTCTTACCACAAAAGTGATCTGTATACAACATTAGGTGTGGATCCGTAATCCGTATACGTAGTAATGGTTTAACTCTAAATAGTCAAACATACAATTAGTATATTATTCATAAAGGTCAGACAAGTTTAATTTATGGCACGTCGCTTATTGTTTGAAAAAATATAAGCTTGCGAAACAAAAGTTTGAACATATTGTTCTTGTATACCTCTATGAATTATTATTTGTAAGTATATGTCCTCCTTAATTCCTCCCATATTAATAATATTTCAAATCAATATATATAAAACTCTTCCGTTACTGACTGACTGACTGACTGACTGACTGACAGACAACGCAGACCCGAAACTGCTGGGCGTAGCGGGCTGAAATTTGGCATGAAGGTTCCTTAGGGACTGTAGGTGAGCACTAAGAAAGGATTTCCCGAAATTCTCATGGGAACGGGAAAAAACGGGATTTTGGTGTTTATGAGACATCTGCGCGTGTGAAACCGCGGGGCAGCCTCTAGTCAATATATATAAAACTCATCCGTTACTGACTGACTGACTGACAGACAACGCAGAGCCGAAACTACTGGGCGTAGCGGGCTGAAATTTTGCATGTAGGTTCCTTAGGGAGTGTAGGTGAGCACTAAGAAAGGATTTCCCAAAATTCCCATGGGAACGGGAAAAAAATGGATTTTTGTGTTTATGAGAAATCTGCGCTAGTGAAACCGCGGGGCAGCCTCTAGTATTATATATATAGCCAAAGCGTGTTATTTTTATTTAATGAACCTAGTACTTAGTGGTTTTAAGTTGACCGACTTTTAATGCACCTGTATCAATATCGCTTGATAAGTTATCCTTGACTTTCCCGGCTTTACGTGCTACTTTTTGTGTTGTGATTGGAATTGAGTATGTCAAATTTATAAAAAAACACTTATACACTAAATATTTTTTAAGAAAGGAGGAAGACCTTCGCCCTGCAGTGGTAAAAAAATCAAGGTTTGTTATTCGTTGAATAAAGAACCAAGTTTAAAGATATACTGTATTTTAAGAAACAAATCAACTGAAAATAAAATCAGTATGTGTTTTACTGACTACTAAGATCAAATAATAATATGCATGTGTGCAATCTATCATCAGTTAATTCGAGTTCTGTGCCATAGCTTCTCGGTAGATAGTTGGGTACTAAACAAGCGGATTGCGAAAATTCATCATCTCAAATCTGCGTAATCTGACGAAATGAAGAAATTATTATCTATTATATTCTCATTTGGAACAGAGTCGGGTTATCATTTCAATTACCGGTGCACGGTTACTATTAGGTATTGGCAATGTCACGAAATTGCTTCTTTATTTCAAAGATTCCCTTGTTTTGCTATTTAATACTAGTTATAAACTACTAGGAATAAAGCAATAAAAATCTTCTGGTTATAATGCAAGTATATCAGTAATTAACAAAATGATTCCATAAGTCATCGCCATCGTGTTGATATATATTTCAAGTACATACCTATATCCTACAAACAACAATACCTATATCCTAATCAAACTTTTTTTCGGAATCAATTCGTTCGAAAGCCGACAGGTGACGCTTTCGTTAGGTTAAATCCAGTATTTCGTCGAAATATGATTATTTTTGCATAAAGAAGTAGAGCTAAACATAACTTTGTAATTTTACACTAAACAACGCACTAAGTAATTTACATATTGGTTTAAGTAACTTTAAGAATAAGATTTAACTTTATACTTTTACAACTTAGTTATTTATTAGTCTCTATGCAACACTTTCGTAATTGAAGTAACAATGAGAACCACACGTTATCAACAAATTAATATCTTTATAGACGCAGTAGGCGCAATAAGGAAGTCATCAATCAGATTGATGACCGGTCAATCTTCTTCATTATTAGATTCATATCTCACTTAGTTACTAAGTAGGTAGGTATGGGTATGCTACTAGCTTTGGTTACTACTATGCAAGGTATACCGACAACTGCTCGTGCAATAGTGACTTTTCCAAATTTTTCTATGTTTTTATATGCCGCTGCTATTTATTTTCTATATAATTGATGTGGTGGTTTTACATATATTAGGTTTGATTATTTTATGAGTGCCTTGACATGTCTAGCCTATGCACTTAGTATGATTAATATTATGCAGGGCGTGAAAGACCAGTCTACCTCGAACTATCTACAGTTATTATATTTATGGATCATCATTATATTGTTTTATCGGCCAATAAAACACAAAACCATTAAAATAAGAAAAAAATAAAAAAATAAAACTAATTCTGTGTAAAATGTACTGTGTAAGTTGGAACATGAAACTAAAATTAGTTTTTTCCAATATTTTAACGTGTCTCTGTTAAGGCGGTAACTCATGGTATGGCGCGAAATTCAAATTTTTTCGTGTTTTTTATTTATTTTGGCGAAATTTTTCATTTTTAATAAAGTTTAAATGAATTCGCGTACGTAAAAACCAATTTCCCACATTGTGATATATCGTATTTGAAAGACAGAGTTACTGATTTTGTGTCTAAGGGGTAAAAGGCCAAAAAACAAGTTCCTTGAATATACACAAAATCGGTAACTCTGTCTTTCAAAAACGATATATCACAATGTGGGAAATAGGTTTTTACGTACGCGAATTCATTTAAACTTTATTAAAAATGAATACTTTCGCTAAAATAATTAAAAAACGTGAAAATATTTGAATTTCGCGCCATACCATGAGTTACCGCCTTAATAAAATAATTTGGCAATGCTCTTTAAAGGTATTTTATTATTTACCTGTCTACAAATTTCATATTAATCAATACCAACAAAACAAATATTAGTATTTAAATTAAGCAAATATTTACAAGTTCAGCACTAATAGGTACTTATTAGATTCTTCCAAATAAATAATTAACCTAAAAAAACCATCTTATACCGATTTCCGCTCGAGTTCCGCAACGGCACGTTTTCGCTATGTGAAAGTAAAACATATGGGCCGGCCACTTGCATCAAGCGTATTTCTTTTTCTATCCAGAGTTGACTAATCAAATTCTCATTTTCCACTTCATCAAATATGTACGCTCCTAGAATTTCGCTTTACTTTTTAATTTTTTGTACAGTATAAAAAAAAGTACTGACTGGATTTGTTCTAACATTACTACAGTCGTCGAAAAATAATAGATACTCTTTCTCATCTGTCAAAACGGACCTATTATTTTGTGACGACTGTAGCCCTCAATTTTGCAGCATTCTAAAGTAAACTGAATGCTATTCTAAGCTATTTAAAGAAAGACAAACTTGCGATGTCTAAAGCTAACAAAGCTAGAAATTTCAGTTACAGCTAAGATAAAATTCTGCGGACTAAGTTATAGACATACTTTTTATTCATCTTAAAATATTATGAATTAATTTTTATAATATTATATTGACATTATAAAACCACGTACATATTTGCATGCTATGCATTTGATTATCCTGAACAAGTTTAGCAGCAAAAGCATATTATTAAGTAGGTAATACATGATGCATGTTATATTTTTATTACTTTATGCTAATTTATATTTTTTTAATATGTTCATATATCCGCATTTTTTCCGAAGGTTTTTTAACTATCACTTAGTTTTTTTATTTCGTAAGATGTGCTGACATATCCTATTTGCTAACATCGTTTTAATGTTCACCACCTTTAATTTTTGTAAGTTTATTTATATTGCACTAGGCAGGTCTACGTATCCTGTAAGTATTAAAAGTGTCTAGTAAGAAAAGTAGGTTCTCCGCCGGAGATTACCTAACAAGCTGCACTGGCGCGTTGATGTCTTTACTATGGTAGCTTGATTTTTGTGCACGCTTTTCGTAAATATGTACATATTATTAAGTTAAATTGATTTTTCTTTTAAATAAAAAAATATAAAATCAAGAAATTTTACTTTACTATGTTGAATCTGTTCATAATTTGAACTATTGAAAATAATGAAATTATGATAAAAACATTGATAATGTACACAGTTTTGTATATAACTAGTTTTTATATAAATTTATTTGGTAACATCAACCGGTTTTTTTTTAATAATTAGGTAAACACATAGGTAATTACAATAATTTGGTCGATAAAACATAACGTATTATTATTGCGATTTTGAGGCCATTTTTTATATGTAAATATTTCTTTGTTTAGTTTTTTTTTTTTAAGGTAGGTAATATGTTATGAGATATAATGTACATTCAAAGCTGTTAATAAATACATCTGTCTACGTATTATTAATTACATTTATTTTTATTGCGTTACTTGCTGTTGTGACAGAAATTCTATAATTATTCAAAATTTGTGAATATTAATAACTTTTAACCACACCTTTTGGCTAAACTTTCACTAAAAACAAATTCCTATACAGTGTAGGATCAAATTTCTCAACCTATTTTTTATAGCTTATTCACCAGGTTTTTATTGTTTTTTATAAATAAATTTAAATTTAAGGTAAACTTAAAAGGAAAAGTAAATATGTGATCAAAGTATACCTTTAAATTCTATTGAGTAATTAATTTATACGTTTACGTTCGCACTACACCGGGTCAGTGACTCCGCGCGGATTAAACTCCAATCATTACGAGATATTGAAAAAAAAAACAGTCAAAGAATTATTTCATACGTCCCCGGTGATATAATTAAAGCACACGCTATCTCGTGCGCGTGTTGCATAATAATCAGACATTTATTCAATCAGACCAATCGTATAATTATATCTAGTGTCGGTTTCATGAATTAGATTAACCCCTATTGACTTTTTTACTTTTATATGCGATTTTTTTTAATTTATTAAATATTAAATATTTACTTGAGTGCAAAATATAAAATTGAAAATATTTATAATTAAAATTATGTAAATATTATTCTTTATTAATAGGAACAAAAAATATTTACAATACTATGTAAATAAACTTACCGATAATAATCTCTTAGGGAAAGACGAGAAGAAAAATAAACCAATCAGTTTTCAAAAGGGAAGCACGCGCCGCGAACCGGGAAACGTAAAAAAGTTCAGGCAAACAACGATACTATTTCTTTCAGGAGCGCGGCAAGTGCGTCGGCTCCGAGCGTGCCAGCGACTGCGAGTCGACGGCGCTGGAGCCCTGGCGGCCTGGAGGTGGCGGCGGCGGCGGCAGAGGCGGCGCGGCGCGGGCTGCCTCCCCGCGCGCTTGGCTTGGCGCAGCTCCCTACTGCTTCGCCTCGACATTTACTAGTACAGGTGTACTATTAGGTATTCTTGCTACAGGGACGAAAATTTGCTAAAACTACGTAGATATGACATGATTAATAATTTCTGAAGCTACTGTTATACTAATATTTGATTTAGCAATGAGCAATAACAATATTTTATTTTTAAAAGTAAGATAGTGCTAGCTAGTTGCAAGTGCTTCCAATATATACAGACAGGGAACATTTAAAATTCTAAATTTTGTGTTTGTTGAAATATACCTACATAATACAATACTGCTGGTGAATTCATTTACTACTGAGTGAAACATTACTTGATTCTGCAGAAGTATTAAATAAAACAATAGCTTTTTTAGTTCGATTACATTGCTTTGATTGAATATTTCTACGTGAAATTAAACGCAAGGTTTTAACTTTTTGGCTATGTATAAATGTCGTAGCCAGATCGTAAAATTGGCTTTTTCATGAAGTGTGTAAATTTCATGAAACTATTTTATGAACTATATTTCATGAAATGGCCAAACCTAAGCGATCATATCGTAGAATAGTTACAATTTCTCCGCTATTAACGGTGTTGTGGCACTGACTATTGAGTCAACTTGAGCAACTTAAAAAATCCCAAATAAAGGGTGAATCTGCAATGGCACTTTAGCACTAGCATTTCTTTATATTAAGAGTCATAGCACAGCTCAAGTAGCGCCACTCGAGAAAAAAAAAAATATAAATATAACTAAAAACGGACACTTTTCGCAACAATCAGTTTCTTTCTGTGGTCTTTAACCTAAAAGCTATACAACAATGCCCTAAAAATACTAGGCTGAATTATCTAGGGGAATACCTACTGTTTCACATTTTTGATATTTGCCTTAGTTTAAAAGATATTTATTTTTTTCTCGGGTGGCGCTACTTTAGCTGTGCTATGCCTCTTAAAAAAAAATAAAACTATATATTCCTTCGAGCCGGATTTGAACCAGCGACCTATGGATTTCTTTAAGTACCCTCTACAGTCCACCGCTCTACCAACTGAGCTATCGAAGGTTGAAATTTGTTTACGAAATTTATAATACGGCTCGTTTTACTCTGCGAAAAAAAAATTTGGTTTCATTGCGTCATAAAGATCATCATCATCATTAGATTGGCGTTTTTACTAATCGCATAGGTTAGGTAAGTAGGTATATACATAAACGTGGTTCGAGTGTCTCGCTAAAACTCGAAAACGGCTGGGCCGATTTAGTTGATTATGGTTTTAAACGGTTGTCGTAGTCCAGTGACGAAAATTTTGTCGACTTTGTCGTATCTATCTGTCACTTTTGTCGATCGTCTCCATACATTTTCCCGCATTTAAATGTCAAAAGCGATTAAAAGTGACAGTTAAATTCGACAAATAGTCCGTCATGCTGCGGGGGCTGCACTGGTAGCATGGCCGACAATTTGTCGAATCTTTCTGTCAATTTTGATCGCTTTGACATCTAAATGCGGAAAAAATGTATGATTGTCAAAAGTTAAAGAAAGATCCGACAAATTCGATATGGTCGGTCATGCTACCATGGCAGGGAAGCTTTAAAAGGTGGAAAATGTTCTAGGAAGATCTTGGAAAAATAGTTAAAAAAATACGCTACGGATTTGCTACGGAATAATTATTTCTACTACCTATGTATAATTCAAAAAGTTATCGCCCCCGGGTGGGCTTGAACCACCAACCTTTCGGTTAACAGCCGAACGCGCTAGCCAATTGCGCCACGGAGGCAGATGCGCTGCAGAGTGAAATAGTTTAATATTCTCTAGTGGTATTAAGTACGTATGAATTAGTATAATAATGATATTATTATATCCATACTAGCTGTGCCCCGCAGTGATGACCTCGGTTTATCCCCGCAGTAAAAAGTAGCCTATGAGTTAATCCTGGGTGTCAGGTTAGTTACTCCATTCGTCAGGTTCAAAACTATGTAACGGATTTTGTTTTTAATAGATAAGAGTGATTCAAGAGGAAGGTTTTTAAGTAGGTATTACATGCAAAATATAGTTAATAGCTTAGGCGGTACGAAGTTCGCCGGGTCGACTAGTTTATAATATGAGTGAGATTGATCGAAGTCTAAAAAAACGTTATTGTATCATGATAATAATATCATGGTTCAATAACGGTCGGTTCTTACTCCATACATACAACACACCGTGCCCAAATGGTCTGCCTGCTCGGCGCTATCACTTTACACGTAAAAAGCGCCAATCGCATAACTAAATTATATCTTCTAAACCATGGCTTATTTTCTCTGTGTCTATGACCATGGCCAATATGAAAAATGTCAGTAAATGATGCGCAAGATAATCTTGCTTAAATTTTTAAGGTACACTGTTGTGTATGTTGGTTTCAGATTAATTAATTAAAGATCTAAGAATTATACTGTTTGTTGCCTTATGTGACCACTTTTAGCAACAAACATATTATTATTTCTTTATTTCTTATAAAAATTGTAAGCATGGTTGGTCATGGTTTTTAGTTTAGATTCTAAAAACCGTGCGGCCATAAGCGAAAAAAATTTAATAAAAAATTATATAAAATATTAAATTATATTATTATTTAATAATTTTAGACTATTTATTTAAATTGTTTTGTATAGTGCTAGTATCGTCACGTCAATAGTTATATAACTCTTTAATTTTCAGGGGGACAGCGCGTACGCAGTCCCCACTACCAAAAATAACGCGTCCGAGTTATCCACATTAGGGATAATCGCAAGGGTCAGCCCAATCGCAGTGCAATGAGAGAGCCTCGCCCTGGGGGAACCGCCTTCTTGATCACGGTGTCCCCTACGCCAGGTAAGTATGCTTAGGTAAACCGCTCTGGAGGTATTATCCGGACACCCCAAAAAGTTAATGGCGCGATATAGAGTTGGTGAGCGCCATCTAGTCGACGTTGATGTTTTTTTTTATGCTAGCTGAAGCTGAAGCAGACCCGGCCATTTCGTACCACCAAATAATTTTGTTTCTTTCACGGACTTTTCTTTGTGTTGTTGTAATGTAGTGTAGGTAGGTAGAGTATGTAGAGGTGTGTTATATTTACTATGTTACACATTTTTAATAGTTATACATATATTTGATCCTAAATGTAGAAAACAACGGAAAGTGCGGAATTCTCAATGTGTTACATCCACAACACATCGCAACCGTCGCAACCCAACGGTTTTGGTTCTTGTGATTGTTTTGTGCATAATGATAAATTTATGAGATATGACAATGACAAACACAACTTCACAAACAAAACAACGTGGTACAGATCCCAAAGTTTCATACATTTCGAAACATTCCTGAGTAAAGTATTAATAAGAAAATTAAATTTATAATAAAGCACAGAGTAATTAATGTTAACCTAGTATTCTTATTTTGTACATACTAAAAATTATTGAAAACTAAATAAAAAATATTATATCGTATTGACGGGAACAATACAATACAATACAAGACATTTTTCGAAGACAAGTTTTTGTTTTGATTGTCATTTTCTTCTAGTGTCTCTAAATACCAACTTAATTTAACTATTGAGCATACATTCCAAAAGCTGTAGGTAGGTAGATAGGTACCTAAATATTAACTTGTAGATCAACTGCGTCCATCTTACCTGGGTTTAAAGAAAATAATTAAAACTAAAAGAGACAAAGGTTCTGACGAGCAAGCTACAAGTGTTCGTCAACAAGTGTCTGAGATCCATACTGCGCATATTCTGGCCGAACATCATCAGAAACGAGAATATGTGGAAACGATGCCACCAAGTGCTGATAAAGCAGGAAATCGCTCAACGGAAGTGGAAGTGGATAGGGCACACCCTCCGAAGACCAGAGGACAACATCGTCAGGGCTGCGTTTACGTGGAGGCCGTGTGGAAGCCAGCGCCGAGGCCGGCCGGCGCACACCTGGCAGCGCACCGTCGACGCCGAGCTGCGGGCAGCCGGGCTGAGTTGGAGGGACGCGGAGCGAGACGCACTAGACAGGTGCGGATGGCGACGTCTCACGAAGGCCCTTTGTACCACTGGGGTACCATAAGATCCAACAACAACAACAATTAAAACGAAAGCGAAAATGCTAAGCTAGATAGCACGATTGGTCATTATTCCTGCCTAACCCTAACTACTGGTTAAGAATTATATTCTTTGTGCCCTAACTAAGTACCTATATCCACTGACTCACTGACCGACCGGCCCACCTTTAACATCAGGGCTGTGATTTCTGTTATCATGACGAACGCCGTACGTCTTCTTTCTCGTTAGGTTACCAAAAGGTTGCTTGCTTCAATATTCTCTCAACTTTAGATGCCTCGACAGTATAAATAAAGTTTACAAAGTATGTTAACTATTTTTTGATGCTTATTTAATTTTAATACTTACTTACTTCCTGGTTAGCCTTGTTTGGATAGGTACTTGCACATAGTTTTTGCTATCTATCACCAAGAGGCATTTGGACATTGGCGGCCTCTTTCACAGTTCTATTTATAAATTATATTAATTTCTTTGGAATCTCCAAAAAAGCAAATGATATCCATAGTTACCATGGGTTAATCCAGAATCAAGCTACATCGTATGTTTAAGCAATCATTCAAATAACTAAAGTGTGATAAACGTTAACCTAGGTGGGTACTTATTTCAATTATGTCTAAGTGGTTAAAATAAACAAAATTAAGTCGGGACGCCTGGATAACTCTTATTTGAATCGATAGGGCATATGGAAGGCAGTTAGATCCCCACATCCACTATTTAAGGGCTGTTCATCTTCAAACGGGTTATTCCATTAGTCTCCAAAAATCATTTTTTTTTATTTCCATTTAGTCTCCAAGCTGATTTATTCTTATTCTTATTTAATTATTTTCCATTTCCTATAGTCTCCAAAATATTAACAGGCAAAGATGGATATCGACGGCAAAACAAGCAAGTAAAACCAGTGTTAACAGCATTACAAAATAAAAATATAGTAACCGATACAATATCAAACTCTTAGCTACCTGATAAGGGGCGGCTATGACTACAACTAGGTACTAATAAGGTATAAGTTTTACGGAAACAATAGCCGTGCGGTTATTAAATCAATCACAGAGCGCTGCTCGGTAGTCCTTCGGCGAAAGTACCGTTATGTTAAATTAAAAAAATGAGTGCATGTGGTACTAAATTTTTTCTAATCCAGTCTAATCTTTGATTTGAGGAGAGATTAGGCAAGTGTTGCTGTGTCAGTGCATAATGGAAGAAAGTAAAAAATTCAGGCGCAGGACCTAGCACAATCACGCCGTTTAAATATGCATTTAACTCACGTAAGTTGGTTAATAATTATGATAACCTAAGTTTTTCAGTATAGAATATGTGCAAGAAGTGTTTAGAAATTTATTAGATGTTTAACAAAAGGGTAGTCAACTATTTTCCCCTATCGTTACTTATATATTTTGCATAGTAAAGTGCTTCTGATTGTTGTAAATGTAAAAATTTTACTCCCTTACCTAAGCAAATTTTAAAAGTCATATGTATAATTTTTTTGTGAAGTTCACGATAGTTCATATTATGTAAATATTTATTAAAACTGATTATACTAAAAAACGACGTTTTATTAAAATTCCTAAACTTTTGTTGTTGTCTCTACATAGTAAAACTTACCTGGAGACTATAAGGAATAGTTGTATGAAATTTTTTTTTTGTACCTACCTTTACTAAAAAAGTGTTTTGGAGACTAATAGGAAACGTTGTATGGGGCGGCAAAATTTTGGACATCAAAGGTTTTGGAGACTATCGGAATAACCCCTTCAAACGGCTCAACAGGTCAATGTTACCTGATCCTATACTTTCAATATGATTGAAGTAACTAGGTACCACATTTTGAATCCATCCGACATAAGGAAGCTAGCTCGGGATAAAATTATCTATGACACAAAAAAAAACTAAACGAAAATCGGTTCATCCGTTAAACTTATACCACGCCTCTGATTTTTCGTCGGGTGTTAAAAATATATACAGTTTGTTGCTAAAAGTGGCCACTTTAGCCAACAAACAGGTTCCTTAGATTTTAAACCAGAAAGCTACACAATAGTGCCTATCTAGTATTGTACGTCATTGACCAATATTTTTATATCAACCATGGTTTAGATTTTTTTTTTGAGATGGAGATTTGCGCTAGAGTAACCTTATGTATTAATTTCCAAGAGATGGCTCAGTATTTAAAAATATACTTGGCCATCTTTTGGAGGTTAATAGCAGCAACGGACTTTTATAAATTACTACAGATGTCGCCCTATTTTTTTCGTACTTTCTGTTTAGGTTCAATCATTCGCCGCTAGGTGGCAGTTCACATTTTAATTGAACAACCATGGAAGGGATTTATTTTATTTCGATAAATGTACTTAGGTATGCACCACGTAAGTAGGTACCTATGATGCACTATAGCAGCATACTTCAAGAGCGAATAAAACTTGCAGAAGGGTATGTACCGTATCACGTATACCGCAACTACATAGCAATTTTCTAGACATACAGTATGTATGTACAGTTTTTTGTAACTTCATAATTTTTATTTTGAAAAACTATAATTTATACACCTCTTTTTTATCGGATTCAACTCGTAGGAGGTACGTTCTCATTTTCCGTTTATAAAAAGCACGTCGAGAGTAAGAAAAGAAGTAAATATATTCCACATAACATAACAATAGTAACACTGTGACAAATAGTCTAAATAATTCTTAGAATTTCAATTTTATTTAGTATTACCAACTTACTGTTTGGTTATAAAAATAAAAGTAGCAAATAGTAATAAGTTTTCTAGGAACTGTTATCGTAAAGAAAATAAAAAGAAAATGTATAAGAAAATTCCACTAATTTCCGAGGCGCTTTTCTTGGTGACAGCCTATTGGTCGACTCTGCTATGACGTCACCGCGCCCACGCGCTCCCGGTGACGCAAGCCGATCGATATAACCCTTCATCTCATTCACTCCTCTAACTTTCAGTGATATTATTTGTGTTTCGTCTTTGTCTAGCGTGCATGAATGCTTTGATATGGCTTTGATATTCCTAATCGTAGGCGTCCCGTTATCCCGTCCCGTGCGTTGCCGGCTGCTAGTGGTACGTAGGATCCCAAAGTCCATATAAAGGACGATTTTCTAAAAACTTTGGAAAATTTCAATATGTAGGTATAACTACTTTTTTCAGACAAAGAAAAAAATCTAGAATACACTTTAGCATACAAATATGCGTTTTACGCAAGATTTTAGACATTATGTATAAAATTTTGCAAGTGATTGTACATTTATACTAAAGTGTTTTCTGACTGGGTGAATTGTTTTCGTAATTCATGTACTTCATTACTTGAAAAAATAAACTGAAACAAAGTTTTTACCATGAAAGGATGTTCCTAGGAAAGTAATTAAGTATAATGTATGCTCATACTTTCTGTCTTGATCTGGCTGGAATAAAAATGTGAAAATGCGGAGAGAAATTGTGGGTAAAAGATAGGTCATAAACATTAGCTCGTCTCTCGGCGTCGTCTGAGCCTAGTCTAGTCTCGCTGGCGCCGCGTCACATCGAAATAACTGATGCCAAAAATATGCGCAATGTCACCTCTGTGAAGCTGGTATCCGATATACTCATCTAAGTTAACTTTATTATTACTACTAGTCGACCCGGCGAACTTCGTACCGCCTAACCTATTAGTATTTTGTGCATGTATTATACTTATAAACCTTCCTCTTGAATCGCTCTATCTATTAAAAAACCGATCAAAATCGTTGCGTAATTTTAAAGATTTAAGAATACATAGGGACAGACGCGGGAAGCGACTTCATTTTATACTGTGTATTGATTGATAATATTAATGAAATTAAATAAGCACGAAAGGCGTCTCTCAGCATAAAAATATTGCAACATCATTCGACTATTATACGCGCAGCATGGTTCATCATATAATACAAATTACCGTTACAAAATTAAGTAGCCAATCAAAGCAATATGGTGACTGAGTAGTAGATACGCATGGAGGCACGGACTGCGGTCAGACTCGATCAGACGGACAGACGTTGTAGGTCAAGATGAAGGCTTACATTTCACCTTAAAAACCATACCCCAATAAAAGTTCTAGTTAGAAGTTTTTGTTGTTAAATGTTCGATGTTAGCCGTACGCATCTAATAAGCCTGAAATTAACTGACAATGACGTCGCGGCGCGGCGCGGGCACCCATCCTTGTTTATTGTACTACTAGTTGACCCGGCGAACTTTGTATGTTGTGCATGTATTATACTTACAAACCTTCGTCTTTAATTTTTATACTATGTATTGATTTCAAACGCAATCGATATTAATAGACCGTACCTAATAACTTTTACTTGCATATATTTTATTTAAAAGAAGAATAATAATATACCTAACAGCGTAACACTTCAAGATTTTTTGTATTGCAAAATAGCTTTCGTTCATTAGTATTACAGGCTAGGGCACACGTGACTATTGAAAGATGTGTTACGCCGTCCTTGTCCGCCACTGTAACCACATAGTTTTTTTTTTTTAATAAACAAAGTATATTGTAAATTTGTTTAAGAATTTATTTATTCATAGAAAACTAACGGCTACGATACAAAATAACAATTTTAAGTGACAACTGAGAGCCAATTATAATATTCAGTTTTCACAATTAATATACAAAATATTTAACAAAGAAATGCACGCTAAAATAACAAGTCGCTTGTAAAAAGTTTCCAGTACTAGTTTTGAAGTGCTAGAAAATAAGTTAACATCAAGTAAGCTATGCTCTTAAAATAAAATTTTGCATAATGGAGAACAGATATTTTTTTTTCTAACAAACTCGTATTCCTCATTCGTTCTTTTTCAATATAACCACAGATATACCTAAATTTTGTAACTTGCTCTCTGCCTTATTTTTTGTGTACTTGCTACGTAGTAGCTCGCAAATTTTTGCGTAGCAGCTACGCGTGCTACGTCTGTAGCTTATACAATACATATACATACATAACTTACTTAGCAACGACAGGCAGACAATATAGCAAATCCATGATATAAATAGGTACTTATGACTTTGGTTTTAATTACTTTCACAATTGTAAAATTTTCCTTTCTCATTTCAAAAACTAGTATGTAAAAGCATTTCTAAAGAATAGTTACAATAATAAATAAATTTTCTTGAGGTTTACTTCCTTAGTAAATTATTCTTGAGCACACAAAGATTTAAAACGTAATAACTTTGTTTAAAGTTTAAACTGTGTTGATCACGCACTTGTCCAGTCTTTAGATACATGCGCGTGGGTGCTTTTGGCGGGTCCGAGGGCGCGTGCGCGCGGCCGACCGCAGTCCCACCATTCTTCAGTTGCACACGGGCTCGCGCGATGCGGCCTCCATCGCAGGCTCGCTCCTGATCTACCCGTGAAACCTACTCAAAATCATGCTAAATTCTAAACAAAATAACACTATTCCAGTTTAAAGCCTACAAATTAAGGAAAATTAAGTTTTACGAGGATTTGGTTAATATAAGAGCTTGTCAAACGGTGGAAATGTAAGCGTAAATACGTGCTGTGCCAGAGTAATTTTGTGAATGAAATTAAGATGGAGGACGGAGCGCGCAGGGCGAGCCTCGCGCAACGCTAGCCTCCACTGGTTTCTTCTCCGAGGAGTGATCTGGTGGGTTTGGTGTAAAAAGCTGGCTAGTCGTGGTATGGCGTGGCGTAAGGTGGCGTGACGCCACGTGCCACTTGCATGTGTGCGTGAGATCGAAGCCGTGAATGACGATGACGTGGGAGCGCTAATATCATTCTTATGAACGCAGTTAACAACACAATTATTTTTAGACTTACAAAAACATTTTCAATCAGGCACTCACTACGTCCGTACTGCGGAGGTTTCGCAATATTTTGAATATGAAAGTCTGAAGGCTACGCCGTTATATTGAGCACCAATGAGCAAGCTTGGTTTATTTATAGAACAGAGCTTTTAACTTTTCTTTGAAAAATGATTCGATGGCGGCGGCGAGTTGTCATAATAGGACCTTATTTTGTGGAAAAATTACTTGACGCAGTTGTATGAGATTTTTTCCTAAAACTTTTATCATTTTAATAAATTATTTTTTTGCTACAAAATGAATGTTTAGGTGAATATTTAAAAGAGATATATGAGAAAGATACTTCGTTTCTGTAAAACTATTTAGGTACTTACATTGATTGTATAAACATTATGCATGGTTTATAGTAGTTTTTTTTTATTACAGATGAAAATCGCAGTGATTTGAAACTAAATTAAAAATATAAAATAAAACATACACTGTTAATAGTACCTTATACAATGTTGACAAATAAACAAAAGACAGTGGCGTAGAGTGTATAAAGAAGTGTAACTAAGTGTAAATGCCACATCCACACCCAGCATGGCGGGCGCGGGGCGCGTGACGCGGCTGCGGCGGCGGCGGCCTGTCTCCGCTCACACGGTATGATACAGGTGAGAAAATTACTACTTGCCACAGACCTACTCATGCTGCATAGCTACAGAATTTTGATGACAGCAAAGTTTAGTCATAACATAATTGATAATTATAAAGCGGACCTTGTGAAACAAATGAGCTATAGCAATTCCTGTAGTTGTAGGAGCTAAAAATTTTTTAAGGTTCCCTTCCCTGGACTACTACGAACATTTCAAACAAAAAACTCTCAGATCTCGAGTTATAGCGGGCCTGACGAACCACGATTAATTTTTATATATAGAAGATGTTTTTCAAAATAGGTAGTAACAAATATCAGGATCAACCTACAGTTATTTATATAGTTATTTTAGGAATATCTTTGTAAATAATCTGAACATCCCAATCAAATTGTTTATAAACATAATAACATAATTGAGTTCATAATAACAATATGTTTACCACAGTGTTTAAAAAAAATATTACAGAAAATTTGATGTAAACTAAAAAGTTATTATTAATTTTAAAATGCTATCTCTTCCAATTTCAGTAAGTAAGTGCGGTCGATTAAAATAATCCTAACATTATTTAGATGCTCGACTCAATTATTTTCTGAGTCAAGTAAAAACCGCAGAAGATCGCCAGAACTTGCAACAACGGAGCTCGCTGCCAAGAGGCAGCAGTTTCTCGGTGACTGGACTACCCATTAATCTTGATAAAATCTCTGATTTAATCTCATTCAATTTAGAGGCTCTGTGGTTTTTTGAAATTCTCTAACCCGAGTCAAGGCGTTTTCGTCTGAAATATTGGGATTTTATATTACGTATATTTTATATGTATATTTATTTCGAGTACTTTACCGTTACTCTAGCTAGGTCAACAACATTTTTTTTTTTATGAAGTAGGTACCTATTAGGGTAACATGCCCTATTACGGCGCGTTTTGACGACATTTTAAAGTAGGGTAAGAAATTAAGCATTTCTAAATATTTTAGCAGATACTTGAATTTTTCTTTGACACTCATGATAATTATATTTTCTATTTCAGTTGTCGTTTTATTTATTTTAGAGTAATTATTAATTTAAAACTAATATTTTTTCTGACAATTCGGAATTCCTATTACGGCGGCATAAAAAAGTTTGAAGCCCATTACGGCGTATTAAGCACAGCCTATTACGGAGTATGGGATGACAACACGATGAAACATTTTGCTCATGGTTCCGTGCAATCCGAAAATGGTATGCAATGGGTGTAATTGTTACGGGCACTGTACATAAATACAGGTTCTTCCTAGTAAGCCCCTATTTTGATAATATTTTGTGTATAAACTATTTAATAAACGGCCTCGCGCTAAAAAGTTTCCGGTAATATAACTAGTTTAGAAAACATGAATAATAAATATTTGGCTGTATGGGCTACTATGTTCCTTTGCCTGAAAGGGCGAATAAGAAATAATAAAACAATAATCAATCAATCAATCTACGGCATCGTAGCGTTCTCCCATCTCTCTGCACAACGGAATGGAATGAATTAAATATGGGGAAGATTTTCTTTTTATAAGCCGCGCTGATAAAGAAACGATTTGAAAATGCGGCCGAACGCATGCTATCTCGTGTATATTAGTATGAAGGAAGAGTTGTGAAGAGAGACAGTCCATACAACGGCCGCCATTTTGAGCTCGTTTCTTTATGTGCGCAGGTTATACCCATAAAAGCGTAAATTGTGCGAATCTGGCTAGCTTATTGGCATATTTTTAATATTTGTTGATAATTTACATTTAATGAAGTTACCAAATGATCAATATTTGTTGACCAGGTCAATATCTTAATAGAGGTTCGACAAAAGTTTGTTCAAAAAAGGAACACAATTTTTGCATTTTTTTCTAAATTTCCATATTTTTTTTAAGTTATTAATATTTGTTAGTATTCTTTCGACGACAAATAAAATATCGTGAAATTTTTTCACTAACATTAATCGAGCCGTTTCGGAAATTAGTGCCTTTGGCAGACAGTCAGAAGGACCGATAGAAAAGTTATATTAATAAGGTCCCGCGATGTGTACCCGAAACCGTAATCAATAAACTAATACAAACCTAAACTGAGAACTTCCTCTTTTCTGAAATCGGTTTAAAATAGGTACTAAAACCCTTCTCCTGAGTTGTGAATACTTTTCCTGAGGTGTGAATACTTTTGTGAAAATCGGTTCTGACTAAATCGAAATAATCGCGGAAAAATATACACACAAACATACATACAGGTCGAATTGATAACCTCCTTTTTTGAAGTCGGTTATAAAACAATTGCTGTTCGTTTTTCTCCAATTTTTAATTTAAAAAAGGCCCGGACGAGGGTTTTAATAATCCTGCTAATATTAGGTATAAACGACAAATTTTGTAATTAAGGATGTCTGTAACTCTTTCCCGTAAAAAGTACGAAATGGATTTTAATGAAACCTTACAAATAAAACATATTCGAAGGAAAATTTAACTGGCGAAGCAGCGGAGCGCGTTAGTGAAGGTTTAGGTTAAACGGTAAAAAAATATGGTAATTTAAAAAAAAAGAAATATAGATTTTTTACAACAACTTTGACACAAACATGCAATAAAATGGAACATAAAAAAACATCAACGAAAAAGTAAACCAAAATACAATAAAAAAATTAAACAACGAACGAATCATAATCTGTTTTGTATCGTGTGTCAAAGTTGCGGTAAAATCTAGTAGTAAATTATTACATTTATGGGTAAATACGATAAACTTAACCTTAGTAGTAGCATTTTTATGTAAGTTTTTTAATTATTTACTTAAATTATTAGCTCTGTAATTTCCATACACCGTGGTAGGATTCCTTACATCCTAATTCGGTAGGTATTTAAATATCTAATGAGTTTTTTATCCTAATTCTGAAATATTATGTACCGAAATGGTAATGTAAGTTATTACTTGCAAACAAGAGCACTCTGACTTTACCATAAAACTCTCAAATCGTTAGTAAACGTTGTATTAGACTATTTTTCTTAATTAAAACTCACACGTTAGGTTTCACAGTATTCTAAGAAACTTAAATTTTACAGTCAACTTAAAGCGTCAAAAACAAGGATTCTAGTTAAAAAACATGTACCTCCAAAATTAGTTTTATACTTGAGAACTAATGAAAATTACACATAAATAATGAAATGTTCATAAATTTAATTTATTATACCACTAAATAAAAAAAGTATTAACACTACGTTTTTCCTATTACGGATTGTACCCTCCGTAATAGGCGGTACCTTCATAAAGCCTTTCTAACACGGCGGACTTTTGTTTACTCATATTTACTTGTTTTATTTGATTTTAAACAGAAATCATCTTGATTAACTACTGAATTGAATTTACTTTGATTGAAATTAATTGAATGTAAAAAGTATTCGAATATAGTTATATAATCTTAAAGTGTTTGTTTGAACTAAAAATGAAGTCTGAAAATTCAATGTTCTACCGCGAGTCAGTCTGCGTTTGTATGAAACAGCTTCTCGCTTCGCTGACGTTACACAAAATAATTAATTTAAGTAATTTTAAACGATTTTAAACGCACAAGTGCTGGGAAAAAAGTTACGTGTTAGTTTCCCTTGGACACTATGTAGTCACCTTTGACATACACAGTCACATCGAATCATAAATTTCAAAGGTAAAATAAAGCCGTAATAGGACGTGATTTTGACTACCGCGGTAATAGGACGTTTTACCCTACATTGAAACAATTGAAACGTTCCAGCACAATGATAACTAAAGTTTTCCTGCAAACTTGTAGCATCCGATTCCCGGTAACAATACAGCTATTTACAATCCAGCAATAAACGTTACTATGCGTCGAGGGTGCCGCACACTCGGTCTTTCGGCAGCGGACAGAAATTTTGTGTGATATTAAATTTTAAATAGTGTTTAAGTCTTTTCTCATTTCCAAATAGCTCTCGTCCCAAATACATACTTATTTGTATAATTTAATCTATTTAAATAATTTAATTTATAAAACGTGCTAGACGAAGCAAACTTTATTCCTAAAGAAATAACCCGTTTTTGCAGTAGGCTAATGGAAACGGTTAACGCAAATTTATAGACACCAAACACCAACATGGGTGAATCAAAGACAAAGAAAAGTATCAAAGGCAAACGAGTTTTTAGCACAATGCAATGCACTTTTTTTTATATACTATTCTGAACAGTAATTAATGCCGAGCCTTTATGTGTGCGACTCCCCTTATATTTCAGCGGAAAAGCTACGCGTGACAAACACGGCGGTGACTAATTAATTAACACAAAACATTTCATTTCATTGCCGTTTCTGAGAAAATTCGCGAAGGTTTAAATAGGCGAATTCAACTTTAACCTTTCTAGACTTTGACCAGAAATAATAAGTGTGGCATCGTTGTTTAGTAATAACCCAAAAAAGTGAACAAAAGTTGCGCTTCTCTCTCTAAGTCTCAAATCTAAATACCAAACTCAACTCAATAAGTAAAATGCATCGAATGTTGAGCAATTGAAGTACTAGAATATCTCTGAATCATACTGAACTGAATCATAAGGTACTAGAGCCTTTATATTTATCTAGTTAATAAATTTATAGTGCTCTTTATAAAGAAAACATATTAAATGGAATGTAATTGCTCTAGTTAGTGCCAATTTTCTCTCCATTATTGCAAACTAGATCTAATCAGGCCCCACGTTGGGCGCCAATTGTGTTCATACACTTTTATGATTAAATCAATCAAACGAACTTCTACTTTATTATCCATAATACTTTGTAATTTGGGAGTAGGATTAAAAAAATATAAACATCTGAAAGAAAAACAAAACTAGGTATGTGCATTAACCATTCGTCTGAAATTTTAGTGTTTTTTAATGTTATGGCATCTGATAAACGATTTGTGTATTAGAAAAACTTAAGCTGTTTTATTATTGAATGGCGAAATGTAACACGTTGTGTGAAGGTTCTATTCCACACCCATTCCATTCCACGTGTTTGGTTTAGGGAAGGTTAGACTTGGAATACAGATCTTGTATTTTCGAACCGGACATCGATCCAATAAGACTCCTTTCATATTTAAGTAATAACAGTTTTTAGGTACCTTTTGTGCTTATTTGTAGCAGAGACGATGTGGCCGTACTTTTTTTTTCTTTTTTTTTTTTTTTATTATTATGATTGTCTTTTATTGAACAAAACACATTTTAAATAAACATACAATAAACAATATCGATCTGCACAAGCTTCGTCAATAAAAATAAAAAAAAACATAAAATACAAATACTTGTCAGGACAGCACAATAAAAACAAAATAAATAAAGACACGCTAACTAAAAAGGCCTCCACTCAAAGCTCCCTGCTCGAAAGCCCCCATCACACTAGCGGCATTGCCACGCTGAATTGCAATGGAGAGCCTCTGCAGCAGAAAAGAGCCAGATCGACGGTCCAACCCACGGTCTATTAGGCGACGGCCCAATTTGTGAACGAAGGCGGCTGCCTCCGAACCCCAAACACCCGAAGTCTCAAAGGCTACAGGAATAAAAATATAGTCTTTTTCCAGAGCAATGTACTTCGAGTGCTTGAGTTTAGCGGCATTTTCAGCTGCGGAGGCAGCTACCCGAGTCGTCGATGGCAGATGTGATGCTGCATAAGTGCTCACACACGTGGCATCCCATAGCAAACATCGGCCCTTCTCCCAGGGCACCAGGGTTAAACCATCTGGGCGTTTTCCATCCGTGCGACTCAGCCCCGGTGGCTCCAAAACGCACGGAATATTGGCCGACACCAATGCCCTGCGAATTATATCATTCAGAGCATGGTGCCGGGGAAACCTCCCAACACACCTTTGACAGTTCAACCCATGGTAGCCCCTTGGATCAACGACTGCGCCGCAGAAGCAGCGGTGCTCTTGGCAGACATTACAGCCAAGCCTCAAAGCAACCGCTATTCTGAGCGAGTCGTTGTCCAGGAGCGTTCCGAGTTGCGGAGATGGCAAGGCATGCAGCCAAGCTCCAGATTCGGGTTTAGCTGAAGCTTTTAATCTGGCCAAGTCAATGCCCGTGCTGTTGGCGGTCAGCTGACCGAGAACAAACCTAGCCTGAATATCGTCCCAATTACGTTGATGGCACCTGTCACGCCCAACTGGAGCATCTTGGCCAGGACACAAGGCAGACCATTCCGAAAAAGCCTCTGCCGCAAAAGGTAACTGTAACTGATCACCATTTATAGAAAGAATGTGAGTGACCAGCTCCAGCACCCCATGCGACGAGGCTAAAAATGCAGGAAGCTGCACGTCCTGAACACGACGAATGCCCAGTCCACCGTGACGAATAGGCAAAGACGATTGGATCCATTGACTGGCATTGAGGTCTATGTTCAATATTTCTTCCAAAATATTTTTCAATGTTTGGTCAAAAGAATTGGCTTCTGTACTAAAACGCCAGACAGGAGATGTCCTTAAAAAATAAATCAGTTTGGGCATAGAAAAACATTGGCGAAGAAGTGTCAAAGCTGCATGAGCAGAAAGATCCTTAAGACGTGTTTTTGCCAACACGAGATCCTGTCTCTTCTGTTCCAAAACCGAAGGTATGGCCTCCGGGAATATAGGCGAACCCAGAAGAGTAAAATTTGTTTTGTCCATCAATCTGATTCCCGGTATTTTGGTTTGAAATTGGATGAAAGCATCAGTTGAAACAGATTGATCGTTGCAGAAAAACAACTCACACTTGCTGGTATTAAACTCAAGACCCAATTCACTGAACCCGACCATAAGCTGTTCTACATCCTCTAACACGTCGGCCTGGGTTCCACCAATAGTGCCATCATCCAAATACCAAACATTTAATTTAGACTTCAGAGCTATTATTTTGGAATGAATGGCAAGACTGAAAATGAGTGGACCCAAAGGATCGCCCTGCTGCGCACCAGACTGCGAAAAGAGAGAGGATGTGTCATAAAAAAGTTTGCTAGGAGAAGAATAGCACTGGTGTAGAAAAGGATACAAACCTGGGATGTGCTCCCTCACTTTTCCCAAGATGGTATCCCTTTCAACGCTATTGAATGCATTCTTTATATCCAATTTTATGACTACATCATCCGAATCACAGCGCGATACGGCAAAAGCACGTGTTGCATGTATGGCAGCCTCGCAGCCAAGTGAGGAACCGAAACCCAGCTGATGCGGTTGCAAAAAAGAGGACATCTCCTGTCTGACACTCCGACATCCTAATTTTGCCACCAAACGTCTAAAAACACTGCCCACAGCAATTGGTCTAACACCACCACCCTTTTTTTCCAAAGCACAGAGGGATGCCCCATATAGTATAGGACAAACCTCTCTGTTTAGCAGACCTTTTAATAGAAAATTGCACAGTTTTGTCAATGCTTCAAGCAGGCGGTGACCGTTATCCCCAGCGGAGAAAGAAGTGAGCTCCTTCAAATGCTCGGGCCGCAAACCGTCCAATCCAGCAGCCGACCCGTTGTAAAATGAGTTGAGTGCATCTTGCACATCGGCTATAGAGAACGAAAGAAATTCCGAGCTCGAATCAGGTTCTGGAGGGAAAGTTTGCGGACGTGAAGGAGAAGGGTGCTTATCCCGTAGGGCTTGTAAAGTTTCTTCATTGTTAGGAGCCAGAGAAGAATGAGATAGCAAAATCCTGACCGCACCCCTTAGATCACCCTCATGAACCTTACCCTCAATTAGCTTATCTACAGAACGCCGACTACCAGAAGCTTCAGCACTTATAGGTGTATTAATATTAATATGACCCTGATTACCAGATGTCACATTATCTTTAACTTTGGCAGTCAGCGAGCGCAGATCGCTTTTGTCAGGGACTCTTAAAGCGGTAAAGGAAAATGTGAATAATGAAATCCAATCATCTGTACAGTTGCTCTGTAGACACTGTTCTATTGCCCTCGACAGTTCACCAGCTGCAACACTGCGAGCACCCTTTGGTATGTGCCTAAGGACTCGCGTTTTTCTCTTTAGGCTGGCAATACTATCCAAAGAAACAGTCCCAGGGTTAGTGAGGTCAGATTGCGAAGACACCACCACGCTAGGCCCTGCTAAAACAGGCTGGGAATGTGAAAGTACATGTTTGTGCATGCGACTAATGTGCACACTTAGACCGCGGGGTACAACAAAACTTTTTGTTGATTGTGGACAGTGGGGGCATGTTGACCTATTTTCACAACAGCTACTCATGCTTTCATATAAATTCCAATAAAATAATAATAGTTATTTATAATAAAATAAAATAAATCAGCAACCTGCTTAGTCAAGAATAATTATAAATAATAAAAAAAAAAAAAAAAATACATTTAAAGTTATAAGTTAAGTAAAAGTTCCAATAAAAAACTAAGTCTTACATGTAAAAATAATACTATGATTATAAAATTCCATTAATAATGTATATAAAAAAAATAAAAAAATAGACAATGTGATAACGGTACCTATGTCAATTATTAAAAATTCTAATTTTATTATTAACAATGGAAAATAATTTGTAATAATTAAAATAAAATTATAAATAAATAATCACATATCAAAAAAAAAAAAAAATTAAGCGGATTTGAACCCACATCGACGAAACCACGCATCCAAATCCAGGGCCTTAACCGCTACACTATTATAACTCAAGGTATACATTTCGAATTATTGTTTTATTATACGCTGCGCCAACGCTGCCGCCTTGCTTGACTCATCATTGATTGTTTACCAAATTGTAGAGTGTGTCTCTAATCGAAATCTACCTGTAGTTTGGTATTTTTATTCCGATTCCCACTGCATTCAAACAGAAGAACAGCATTGATTTAACCACTTATCACTGTTTTGCTTTCATTATTAGCACATCATTTTATTCATTATGTTTAATGGTAACGACGACACAAGTTTCAACAAATTTAAATACTTTGTTCTATTTTAGAATAATTAAAAAAGGTGAGACAGTATCTGAGTGAGTATTTACTGAGAGCAGCGCCCTCTATCCATCTCTCTTTTTTTTTCTTATTTCCTATTTAATATAACATATTTCATCATCTCAGTTTAATGCATAGTTTTTGTATGCAGATATTTTATTAACTAAATACTGATTTCGAATCAGCAGAAATTGTATCGATTTAATAACAACGGAGTTCTGTCTGGGGTAATAAAGAAAAATAAAATACAACCGGATCGGTTTAAAATCAATGAAGTCCAGAAACAATAACTCATTCATAAAATAAATGAGAAAATAGAATATAATTCACATCATGGGTAAAAGGAACTGCAGTTAAACTTACTTACGCAAAGTTTTGGTGAAAAGCTTGTCGTATGTGTACATATATACATACCCTATTATTATTACATGACATTACATGCCACCTCCTTGCCTCGCTGTCGGGTAAAAAACGGGCCAATTTCAAAGTTTCTAGTCAGAGCGAAATCGGTTTTCCCGTTCCGACCTTTTTGCGGCCGCGCCTGTTCTGACGAGGTCTTTGCGGAAAATGACGAGTCATCGCAACCCGCCCTTTAATAATAACGTTCCATTCAGGGACCGCAGTTGACGAAATCAAGATAAAGCACATACTTTTGTACTTTACTGCTAAATCTAGTCCCCAATTTGGACATACACACAGACTTTTTTGAATCAGTAATGACAGATCGGATCTTTTGATATTTTTCTTAGAAATATACCTATACAAAATATCTAAGTAAAAACGAAGAATTTCAATTTTAATATCGGCACAGTGCGCCGCGTGCGTTGGCCGCCGGCCCAATGGCTGGCCCAATTACCCCGGGGAGTTACAGCCTGCAAATGGTTTTCAATACGGAATACGAAACGTTTTGCTAACCACGCGTATTTCATCAATAACCTTATGAAATCAATAGCAATAGATAAATAAATGAGCCAATAACTGTCACAAATCTTTTCTCGTAATTTTTATATAACTTTTATATCAACATAGTATAAAACAAAGTCGCTTCCTGCGTCTGCCTCTATGTATGCTTAGATATGACTTGACTGCTCCGTGGCTCAGTTGGCAGTGATGTGGACTGAGTAAGCGTGTGCACCCGGGTTCGATTCCCGGGCGGGGCGAATATTGATATGATGAATATCGATGTTTGTTTCCGGTCTGGGTGTGATGTTCGTCTCTGTGTGTTTCGGGCACCCTAGATACAGGTTCTTCCTAGTTAGGGGCTCTGAGTGTGATGTGTTATTATTATTATTATGTAAAAGTATGCAACGGATTTTGATATGGTTTTTTCTTTATTAGATAGAGTGATTCAAGAGGAAGGTTTTTAAGTATAATAAATGAGCAAAATAGTAATAGATTAGGCGGTAAGAAGATCGCCGGGTCGACTAGTTCTCAATACAGAAGAATAACAAACAGAGAAAAAAACTTTCTAGTAAGTAGGTACTTAGGTAGGTAGGTACCTATGTTGAAAAAATAACTTACTAGAAACAGACAACTTTACCGTTAAGTAATCGGTAGCGTTGTGAAACCGCGCCCACCCTGCAGCTGCCAGGGAGGATTTACTGCACTTGCCCGACTTAGCAGTTTCCTAGTTAGTGCTCTGGTTAATTGGTACGATAGTTACCGACACTGTTCCCTGCTGTTAAGGCTTAGCGTAGCGTTTAAATGTAGTTGTTCGTACGGGTGCTGAGTTTAAAATAAATAGAGTATAAGTACGGGGTCGAAAAGAATGCACGTCGGCGTTTGCCGAACCCGAACCCACAGGCGACATTGGTCGCCATCCATCAATAATCGTTTTTAAAATAGATAAAACCTTGCTATTGACTTTATTAGTTACCATGTAACAAATGACATTAGTTTTGTGCGACATTGCTCTACGATCAATGTCGCACAAAAATAATCGAAAAGTCAATGTCACTTTCTAAAGGCTTGTGTTCATTATTTTTGGCCCCGCACTTTGTAGTTATAACTAGGAATATTAAAAAAAAAGTAAATAAATAAATAACGCATCACTCTCAGAGTCCCTTGGTAGAACCTTTATCTGAGGCGTCCGATACACATACACATTCGAACAAATACACCTAGACCGTGGAAACAAACATCATAACAATGTTCGTCCCCGCCCGAAATTGAACTCAATGCTGCCGCTTCTCAGTCCACATCACTGCCAACTAAGCTCTTGGTGCTTCCGTACCAATAAACGATAAAGAGTAATGAAGTAGTAAAATTGTAAATATAATAAAAATGTTAAAGTAGTGAATAAAGTGAGATAAATAACGTTAAAATAAAGCAAAATCGGCACTGGAAACAGGATAGCAATTCGCTTAGAGATGAGGTCACCTTTTGACTACTTATTATGTTTTAAGTTTTTTGTTTTTGTGTTTAGATTTTTTTAAATGGGGCCCATTAGTTTATTAATTCGTTTCTTGGTCCAATTGAAATGTTATGTACAACTTCAAAAACTTTACTAATTATAATATTTTTATTTAGTTCTAATTTTGAGCAAAACGTATATACAAAAATAATAAATAAAATATATGATGTTTCGTTTAAGTTCAGAATTAGGATGATAAAAATGTAAACTCGCGATTGGTAGCTCAACGGATTCATAACAAACCTTATCCTTATGGATGATGGCTAAAGAGACTCGCTAGACACGTAAGCAATCTTTTCAACGATCCATATCAAATACTCCTACATGATCACGTCGCAGACAGGGTGCAGCTTTTATATTTGAGCGTTATACTGTAACTGACTGACTATTTGCTTTTTTGAAAAAAAAATTACTACTCTTAAAAAGTCCAATATACCTTATGATTCATATTTGTACTTAGACTACTAAAAAAATTTTATTTACAAATAAAAGAGATAAATATTAACTTTTGGTGCTGAAATAATGTAAAATAAATGAAATGAAGCATGCTTGAGCATTTGTAGCATTCACGAGCTACAGACGTAGCACGCGTAGCTGCTACGCAAAACTTTAAAACTGCTACGCTGTTGTAAAGCTAATCTTATAATCAACCTTAAAAGTAAGTGTGTAAAGTCTATTTATAAGATATGTTTTTTTTTTTTTTCAAATTATTATGTTACTTCCTCTAAATAAATAATAAATTAGATATCAATAAAAACCCTACTAGTTGAAACTTACGCATAATAAATATAGTTTGTGCATAAGATTTTACCTTTGTTTAATCTAAGCTAACTAACTAAGAAAAGATAAGTTTATTCAATAAATTGTTTGAAGGTGTTTTTTAATCCCAGCCAGTCCACGACGACAAGTACACCTGTTTTTGACCTAGCACAGCACCGTACGGAGACAGCTCTGTCATACTACTTGAGCGGATCTTTTTGCGAAAAGAAGCTGCCGATCAGAAGGCCCATCGTCGAAGTAAACCAATCCCAAAACGAGCTAACCTTTTTTTCGATGATCTACTTCTTGCTCCGGAAATATTACTTACAAAAATATGCCTTATTGACAACTACGCCACTCTATGTTGTAAACTTTGTAATAAAAAGGTTTTTAGAACAGTGTTTTGTTATCAGTAATAAGCTACATACAATGCAAACTGTATCCATCCGGTAGCAACAAATATTACGATTGTAATAAAACAAAACTTGAAAGAGGAAGCGCCACATCTGCTACCGACTTCCGAACTAGTGCGGTGCGGACCGCAGAACAAGAAGCCAACTAAAGCAATCGACCCAAATCATAAGAATCGACCAAACCCTAAGGGTAGCAACAGACTGGTGGAGTGGGTAAGGTGGCCGAAATACTAAATTCTTGTCATTTGCCTACCTCAGCATGAATCTTTGTTCTCAATGTATTTAAAGTATACCATTGATTGAATTTACTAATCGCTTTAATTAACAAATAACTAAAGCAACCAAGGAATATTTTCTTTTCTCCGTATCAAAGTTCTACTTTGGCTGTGGTCCGCTGCGCCGCCACCACCGCACTAAATCCGGCTGTTTGTTAAGTATCGTATAATATTCCTGGGTTTCGGCCAACAACTGCGCGCTAAGTAATTTACATGCTGTATAAAACAACTTTAACATTTGAATATGATATTGCACTAGTGCGCCAATACAGAATAAATTATTAAATAGCATAGATTTTAGGCTAATGAGTCTATCGCAGAGGTGGATGGTGATATGTCCTGTTATGATGTACCGTTACAAAATTATAAAGTAAAAAAATGTATTGTGAGTTTTATTTAGGAGCGGCTAAAATTTAATAGCATACTGGCGAAATAAGGAAAAAGATTTATCTCCATATTATGTAATTTCAACTTTAAAACAAAATAAAAAAATACATCTATTGTTGCTTCACCGTTAACCGCGGACACAGGTTCCAATGCAAATCCGCCGCCTGTCTTAGAAAAAGTTTCATTTTTATTTTATTAAACTTTAGTAAATTTTAATAGAAAGGGCTTATGTCAGAATCTAGTCAATGTTAGGTAAGTAACAAAATGTAAAAAGGCCCGTCAGAATTTATGGCTGATATGCATACTTCCTTCCTGTAGCGGGGTAGCCAATGGGGTCGTCGCATTGCGCGTAACCCGCATCCCGATTGGTCAAAAAGCGGGTTCATTCAACTTTCCTAAAGTGGAAATTTTTACTGCAAGATTCTTGCATTTCGGTGCTATTTTTATGCTTATACTTTTCTGAAATGCAACTTTTGGTAAAATTTGTGCTAGTTTCTTGCTAGGATCTCATTACGGTATGAATTAATTAAGTATCTTATAATTAGCTATTTATTGCTGTAGGCACAGATAATAGGTATAATAAAACACATCACACTCAGAGCCCCTAACTAGGAACCTGCTGTATCTAGGATGCCCGAAACATATACGGAGACGAACAATACACCCACACCGGAAAACAAACATAGATATTCATCATAACAATGTTTGCCCCGCCGGGAATCGAACCTGATGCACCCGCGTCTCTGTCCACGTAACTGCCAACTGAGCCACGGAGCAGTCAATACTTTAATGGGGCACACTTACGTACCCAAGCACAGTATTTTACATACAGGCTTAAAATCGACGTAAAATAGATAACCTAAAGAACAAAAATAAACGTGCGAAAATAAATCTATTCCAGAAGATCAAACGATTACCTAATTCATAAATTTATGAACCAGCTACACTAATAACATAATTTAGGAGGAGATTAATTAATATTCTAGGTAAGATTATTATGTATCTAAACAGCTCAGTTCGTAGTACAAGTGCAGGCTAGACAGTGCAAATCTGTGGGGGCTTCCCCTAAGTATGATAGACGTTAGAGTGGATCTGGGAATTTACTGCTGTCTTGTTGTACTTGATAAGTTGAAGGATATAGCATTGTCTGGAATACATGATTTGTGAAATTGTATGTACCGCTAGCTATAATAGATACTAAACGTATACTTTTTACTGACTGAGATGTAGAGGTGGTTAGATTTTTTTTTAAGCGGTAATAAAATGACAGGTAAATGTTGACTATATATTTTTATAATGAACATGTTTGTTTTTTACTTTTTGCAAATAAAAATATTATGATGAGTGCTTAAAAACAAATAAAAGTAATATTTATGGAGGCGTTGTTATACTTTAAACATCCCTTTTTAACAAATAGCGGAAGCAAGTTATTTACAAAGTTTACATATGACAATGAACTTTAAAGGTGCTCCGCAATTTACTCGATAAAATCAGCAATTTGTATGTTAGTAATTTAAAGTCAAAATAAAATTGGCACGAAATTTCAGACAATTTTAGCTTAATGCACTTTTAATTTAGTTAACTTTTTTAGTTTTTACCTTATTAAATAGGTACCAACTACCTTACTAGTAAGTTTTCAGGATTAAATCAAAAAAAGTAACGAAGATTTAAGGTTTAGTGACTGTGAACTGCCAACTAAATTACCATTAAAATTAAATTACTAGAGTTCTAACTAGATGCAAAAATGAAATAAGTAATGACATGCATTGCGACATTTTTACAGCAATATCACAATTTTCCATGGTATGGCTGCAAGCCTGGCGGATGCTACCAGGACAACAGAAATCCGCAGCAGGCCCAGCTAACTGGGTCGCCTGGCCGTTGACCCCGCCGCATTGCCCGGCCACTTTACTGCGACACCTGCCGCTTTAATGTTGCTAAGAAAGGACACGATTATGTGTGTGGATTTTGAGGCGCATGTAAACCTAAAGAAGCTTGCTACATTCTATTAAAAATCATACAACGTTCATCAAACGACTAAACCAATTTTTACTACGAAGTACCTACCCACAACAATTTGTAACGGAACGTAAAAATATATTTAAAAAAAAGATTCTTACTAGAAATTATTTTCTATAAAACCTAGCAATTCTGAAAACTATATTATTTAAGTAATAATAACAAATACTAAAACCGAGGTTAAGTATACATACGGTTTACTTTTCCTACACTATGTATATAAATACCTATCTGATGATGATTAGTTCGTGTCCATAGCGTATCTTTTTAGTGACTTCGAACTTCGAAACAACTATTTATTTTTATAGGAATTTAATTAAGATTACAAGAATATACTTATTAAATCGTATGGGCATTATTGGACCTTTAGTATTTCCTTAAATAAGTTGAACCAAGTATCACTTAGCTATCGAATAAAGGTGTCGAAACGATTTGAAATGTTTTTCTTTCTTTAACTTATTTATATTTTTATATCGAGGTTATATTTTCTTATGAAAAATAAATTTCTTAGGCAATATTGGAAAAAAGCAATATACTTAGCTTGAGTCAATGCCCTGGTGTCCTAGATATTTTCTAGAATCATTAACTATCTTTCATTAGTATAACTTCTTTGTAGTAGTAAAAAAGTAGTCAATAGGTACTTACTTTATAATCACCTACTTACTTAACTTAGTATAAGCAATATAAGCATTGCAAATGGCAAGGAAAAACAACGACATACTTCAAAAGAGCAAAAATGAGCAGCCCACTAATATAGAGAGTGGGCACATTTAAAAATATAAAGGTGAACGTTCAATACAATACAATATTGACTTCGTCTCGAATGGCCCAAAAATAGAACGCAAATTTTGTACCATTGCATTGTAAAAACGAAAACGGCAAAATAAATACACAAATAAAAACAATCAAATATCAGCCATATTACGTAGTGGCATGGTTGACTGGCGAATCAATTTCGCACTACATTACGTAACAGCGAGGGCGCGCGGATGCACCGACGTCAGCCCTGAAGCATTTTCAATAAGGATCGGCAACAAAGGGGTGTATCAAACAGCAGGATATATGATATGCTAAAATATGGATCATCCATCACTCAAGTAGTTTGATGTTTCTAGAGTGCACTAAACCCTGGAAGACAGGTTGACACTAAACGGACCGCACGGCATCAACCGCGCGCAGTCGACACTCTCAACCGAATGCAGTTAAGACTCAACCGTACACCCAAACAGGATCAAATAACCCCTTAGGAATTATTAGTAATTTTGATATGATTCCTTTGCATGCTTAGTTAGTCAAGGAGCAAATAGAAATTTAAACAGTAAAAAATTTACCTGCCCGATATTACTTCTCTGACTTTTTATCCAATGTCAGATTTCAATCGGATTCAATTTCCGTTCGGCCGTCTGATGTCACGGTTATGTTTAGTGTAGGCCTCAATATACATACATACAATGCAAACCTAGTCCTAGATTTTCCTTAGATATGTTAGATGTATATAATTGAGCACTTCCCACAAGTTTCAAGTATGTAGTATGACAAAGGAAAACTTTTTTTGATAAGGACTTCTATCATCACAGCCGAGGGACGTCCACTGGTGGACGACACCGATATGGTAGGAGATGTGGTGTTTGTTGACTCATTGTACTTCTATGTACATATATTTTTTTATTTTCCAATAAGCATCACTCTCTAAAATCCTGAATGGTGTATAGCTTTCTGTATGAAGCCGGGACGGTGACAGCTGGTGCCGGCGCCAGCGCGCTACACTAACGAGAGTGTCGCTCACAAAATAATGTGCTGATGTAACTTATTCTAGGGACCAAATATGTATCTTTTTATATTGCAGCCTGCAGCATATATTAATGACATCATAGTTAAATAAATTTAATTTATCTTTTTATGTACGAGCTAGTAAGCAGTAACAGCAACCTCTAAGTAAGAGTCATGATGTTAGTGAGAGATCCCAGCAGTGGAAGATAAAATCTCTTATTTCCTGCTAAATAAAACGGGTCACAATCCAATTATAGATTGTTTTAATAAGTACAAAAAGTTGTATCTGTGCGAATTCTTACCAAATAATAATAATGTGACGAATTGTGATACCAGCTTCATCCTTCAGTATTTTAAGAAGTTTAGTATTTTTAGCCTACAACAGCAACAGCTCTAAAATCAATTATTCAACAAAAAAAAAAATATTTTTATAAACATATATAGAATCCCTGTGCCTGTTTGTAACTGGAGCGCGGCGGGCTTATTGAACAAGCGGCTGCAAGGTTGCGTCACTCCTTCAAGGGATATTAATAACGCAACCAGTGTCGCCAACTCAGAGTTTTTAGGGCTAGATTTAGCTCTTAATCATCTTGGTTAGCTCAAAAATAATGGGTTCAGCTCTTTAGATCTTTTTTTTTTTTAATTTTAGCTTTTATCATTTACACTTATTATAATATTTTAAGTTCAAAATACTTGTTTCTAAGTAAGTTATAAACATACCTAAGTTACGTATGAAGGTGTTAGTGTTTGGTTCGCTGTATCGTGTTCATTGATATAGACGTTATTACTTATAACTATGATCATGTAATTGTAGAGTATGTTACTCAGCGAGGACAGTCACTCTGCATTGATAAGTGTATGTAATAATAGTAGTAACTAGAAGAATGTTTCTAGAAATTGTAAGTACACCGTTTTGTCAGTAATATTTTTTATTTCACTTCGATTCTATCTTAAACTATGCTAAAACATTTTTTTAAACAAATACTTAATTTATAACACTTTTCATGTTCTTTAAATTCTACATAATACAAAAACTCCTAAACTGCATTTTCTTATGGATCAAAAGGGCTGTCTATGCGAAATTTGGTAAAAACATGCTCTAAATTTTATTTCTTAGGCTGAACTAGCATGAAACTTGAAAACAAGAAGAAGGTTGCCTTATATCATGAACCATGTAATCGATGCTTTGCAGCTTGCAGCATTTTGGTGACCTAATTTGGTTTTGCATCGTGTACACAATATCATTTTCCTTTGTTTACGATGTATGCAGTATTCCAGTACTTCTTAAGGTTGACTTCCACCCTATTTGCGACAAAATGTAGAGAGACAAAACTTATATAAAGATAGTCAATAATAAAATGTAAAATAATGCATTATTTTAAAATAATAAATTTATAAGTATTAATTTATTGTTTAAATTGTATAAACTCAATTGATTTGTTATTCAATATTATTTTTTTATTTTAGCTGTAAATTTGTAAATAAACTTTAATTTATATTGACATAAATGTACAAGAGCGATGCGTTTAAATTGCTTTGTAACGCGCTCTCAAACTCGATTACGGTTCATTACCCTCGCGTCTCCGACTCGCCGCCCTCGTCAATACAGTAAGTCAATTTGTACGCTGAACGCTCCAATGTAGCCGGCCATGTAAGTGCTTGCTGACTGCCAACTTATTCTTTTACTTATACGTAATATACCTACATAACCTTTATAAAAAGTAGATCTCGAATAAAGCTTGTTTTATAATTAGGTACCTACTTAAAATTTATTATCTTGGTCTGTTTGTGTGTCTGTCTGGAACTCCTATTATGTGGTTAATTATTTAGCCCGCTTGTAGGTACTGGAAATTATTGAAGGTTTACAAAAAAAAACAATAATGTAAAATGTTAACCGCATTACAGCTTTAAAGTAGGTAATTAGATGGAAGACTCGCGTTTAATGCACTTCGGGACTCAAGTAGGTTTTAATGATAGCCGTGCTGCTAGGCTAGAGCGTAGTAATACCGTTGGTTGGCAATTTATTGATTCTATAATTTATGACTTATTGAGTTACAAGTACAAGTTATGACGTTTTCAAGGGTATTCTTATTTCGAAAATAACTTTTAAAAGTAATGTTAGTGCCAACTGAAACAAACGAAGACGAATTGTCTACTATCAGTATTATATAAAACTCTTCCGTCACTGAATGACTGACTGACTGACAGACAGACAACGCAGAGCCAAAACTACTGGGCGTAGCGGGCTGAAATTTTGCACGTGAGTTCCTTGGGGAGTTTAGAGGAGCACTAAGGAATAATTTCTCGAAATTCCCATTTAAATGGATTTTTGTGTTTATGAGAAATCTGCGCATGTGAAACCGCGGGGCACCCTCTAGTAAATAAATAAAACAATAACGGAAGCAATACTAATAGAAAAAAACTAAGTAGATCGTGGAATAACCTAAGGTTGCAATAAATAGTACTCGACCGAGACGGTGAGCACTGTCGTCGGTCGGGCGTAGCTATACAATATGTATGAACGCGTATACTGGAATGATTAGCTACGCCACAGTATAATAAAGCGAACTACGTAGCTACGCGCCGTGCTACGCTCTTACAACAACGTTTGAATAGCGTAGATACTCGTTCCGACGAGCGTACCCGTGTGTCGAGCATTCATTTCAGCCGAAAGACGTCCACTGCTGGACATAGGCCTCCTCCATGAACGACAGCATTCAAAGGTCGTCTGACCACTTTGTGGGGAGTCCGCATACAGATCAGCAGACTACAAAAGTTCATGTTCTACCTGTTTAATATAACGAAAAACACGACAAACATTTTATATGATTGTCGACAAAGCTTACACCTACGGCTGCTAATCGCAAGGAAATACAGGCACTAATATGCTAATAATGAACAACCTTTTATTCACGACGTGTCCTTGACTAAAATATGACTTCAAAAAAACAAAAAAAAAATCCGGATATCCTGTAGAAGCCGCGGCGTTCATTGACCGTTCAATGGGTCTCGGGTCTCGGTTTTGGCCCCGATCGTTGTCGGCAGGAAGTTTTGTCGATAATAGCTTCGTCGTGCTGAACGAATTTATTGGATTAGCTATGTTCTTTCCGTTTTCAATTTACCGGGTGAGAATTTAGTTACTGAGGTAGGTACTTTTTGCGAGAATTGTGCAACTTTTCTTAAATGGGAAACAGCTTAAACAAAATCAATATATATAAAACTCTTCCGTTACTGACTGACTGACTGACAGACAACGCAGAGCCGAAACTACTGGGCGTAGCGGGCTGAAATTTTGCATGTAGGTTCCTTAGGGAGTGTAGGTGAGCACTAAGAAAGGATTTCCCGAAATTCCCATGGGAACGGGAATAAAATGGATTTTTGTGTTTATGAGAAATCTACGCGAGTGAAACCGCGGGGCAGCCTCTAGTCTTTGATAACTGTGGAGTAATATACTTACTACGTTACACTAAATCTACTAAGACTAGAATAAAGAAATTTTACGAAAATCTATAAAATCATAGATTTACTGAAAAATAAAGCTCAATCGTAACTAACCGTAAATACAGCTTCGCTTTGTGTGTCCTTTTAATAATAATAAGTATGTTTGTCGTCTCGTCATTTGTCACAGAAAATACGAAGTTGCTGTAAGAGTATTAACAGTAGGTGGCCCAAAAAGCACCTTCCTAAACCTGTAACAGTGAAGGATTGAAATATTCCACACACATAGCTGTGCAACCGTACTCTCAAGACTCGACTCGACTCGATAATTAATTTCAGACTGCATTTTATTTTCAGCGTGCAACAATGCGAGCCCGGTGATGGCGGATGGCGAGGTGGCGGAGGCGGCGGGCGACGCGGGCGGGCTGCGCGCCGAGCGCGGGGCGGCGCTCGAGCGAGCCTACGTGCACGACGTGTACGAGCTCGCGGGCGAGGAGCCGGACGCGCCGCGCACGCCCGCGCCCGGCGTCAGGGACTTCCTAGCTGAACTTGACACGGGCAGCTTGGTTTGTGACGTCGGTCAGTATCATCCTCCTTCCTTGCTTTGCTTCTAGAGAATACCTAGGTACTAAAGATGCTTTTCCATCCAGTTGTGTCTGCGTCACCTAACAGCCCTTTTCCTGTCATGCGTGTTATCGCCCGCCCGTGGATCTGGTTCGCGTGAAAGCTGCCCGCACCTTATCGACCAAAAGCGCGGGCGAAAACTCGCATGATAGGAAATAGAAGAAGAAGAAGAGCCCTTAGTTATGCCAATATTTAATTAGCAAAATCAATAACCGCTAATTTTTTAAGGGATTTGATTCCATACTCTGGCTCGACCGTCGAGCCTCGACGACCTTATAAACATCCATCTTTGGATTTTTTATCAGTAAAAATGGTTTCTGTCCACGTCTTTTTCTAGATAATTTAATGTATGGGCTAAATTGGGTGGACAAACGAACAAGAAACTAGAATGCGGTCTTTACGCCTAACATTAATTTCCTACTTTAATCATAATAATCAATTTAATCTATACGAAGAAAGACAACGAGGCGTAGACGCTGATGCGTTCTGCACGCGTTTTATCAAGTGTTTACTTAGGTTCTTTCCTTTTTAACAAAAATAAGTATTTGGTAAATTCGGAAGTTAGGTAGATAGGTTAAATTAGTCACTTAATTATTACCTTAATATGTATGCTGCTGTTAATTTTATTGCTATTGGGTGAATTTCCCAACCGTGATTTTGATGCGGCGGCGATGAAAATGGTACTGTAAAAAGGTTCTACAGACTCCTAATTAATTTTAAACCAAAATATACATCGTTCGTCAACAGAGGCCAATGGTGATTTATTACAATTATTTTTCTTTATACCTAAAAAATAATAATTTATTTTCATTTTATCATTATGGTGGCATGTCCGCGACCCGTTTTGGTCAGCAAATTCCCAAATTACTCAAATATTTCTCAATATTTAGTTTATATTTGCCTGCATGTAAATATTAATAATGAGTCAATATGTCGTAAAAAAATGGTGTTCATGTTCTATGTAGTCACAATAAGTTATATCACTTGACCAAAGCAGTGTCCGGACGCACAGTCACATTTTGGTGGGTTTTTTTCAACATCAATTATCTCTTGACGAATCGTGAACTAAGGTCGGGGCTCCATGCTCTCCGCACACCTCAGCCATGCTCTTGCGCTCACCATAGATAGACGTGCGCAGCTTGCAGCGTTTTTCCTTCAGACACGCAAGTATATAATTTTGGTGGTAGGGAGACATTTTAAATCTAATTTTGGTGGGAGCCTTTTTATGAATTTATTAAAAAGAAAGGTGGTTGTTTCTCATACTCAAAAGATGCGTTTACGAAAACTTATTACTCCTGCAAAATATTATTTGTTTTGGTATTAAGATCAATATTTTATAAAAGAAAAACATTCGTGTTTCTCATTTTGGTGCTTGATTTTGGTGGGTCTGGTGGTATTTTATGAGCCACCAGAATGAGATCATACCACCAAAATGACATTTTATATTGGATAATATGCACATTTATGACAAAGATTTTATTTTTTTCTTTAAATATTGGTTTCTTAACCACGCCTGTTATTTACAGACTTCAGTCAAGTCCGTTAAATAAAAATAAAAATATGTTTAAAACAGAATAATAAAATATTATCAGTATAACTGTAAGGGTCGATTCTGCTCATCACACTTAGACTTTGTGCTGATTAGTACTAAGTATGGTAATAACAGTTTGTCGGCAGTTATTAAAACATACAGAGGAATATCAGTGACAAGCAATATTAAAAAGTGATACTTTAGTTAAATAAATGTTAAAAACCAATTTTTTTAGTTACACAAAATACAACCTCCTTTTTTAATATAGGTAACTACGCTAAAAATTTATATAACTTTATGATAAAAAATACATTTCAAGAAAAGCAGAGCACAGGGTCGATTCAGCTTCTGAAACTCCACAACTAGTAAAAAAAAAAATATTTTGTAAATTTTGAATTATATGAATCGAATGTCCAACTACCTTCTTGTTATTAAAATTAAGAAGCTGAATCGACCCCTTAATATATTAAGGCTGCTTTGTTTTTCTTTTAATCATTAGAACCTATAATATAAATATAGGTAGCATAGATTAATTACACAATTATTAAGCACTAGAGGCTGCCCCGCGGTTTTTCCCGCGCAGATTTCTCATAAACACAAAATTCCCGTTTTTTCCCGTTCCCGTGGGAATTTCGGGAAATCCCTTCTTAGTGCTCACCTACACTCCATAAGGAACCTACATGCAAAATTTCAGCCCGCTACGCCCAGTAGTTTCGGCTCTGCGTTGTCTGTCAGTCAGTCAGTCAGTCAGTCAGTCAGTAACGGAAGAGTTTTATATATATTGATTAAAGAAGCGGTACTGCCTGATAATTATATTATTATTCTTTTACCCATCTTTACATACAAAAACTCATTTTGGTGTCAAAGATTTTCATTTTGGTGTACAGCATTCACATTTTGGTGGACAGAAATATGATTTTGGTGAATCTTTCTCATTTTGGTGGAATTCAAGTAAGTTTTCTCGAAAACTATTCGTAGTAGAAAGATGGCCCAAACGTATTTTTAAAACGCGGTGAATGCAGTTCAAGAAAAATATATTACTTGTCTAAAAATGCCTAAATTCAAAAATGCCACCAAAATGATACAAAAAACGCACTTGTTGAAATCCACCCTATTGCTACTCTAACCTAAAATTAAACTCTCTTAAATGGGAAGATGAAGCTATCTCTATTCTAATACGAATCCTTGACATTTACATAGCCAAAGGACCCTCAGGCGTGCTCCGTGTTTACAAAATATTCCCGGGGACCTGTTACTGGAAACTACAGTACCTACTACTGGGTGACATTGAATTCAAAATTTATTTTTGGATATAGAGATTCTTTTTAGATACCGATTACAAATAAAATAAATTTTAGGAAATTGGTTCGAATTTTAAAAAGTTATGTTAAATAAAGAAAAAAGTGATTTTTCGTTGAATGTTACATGCTACGTCCTTCACAGCCACGTCACTATCACGAGACGCATACACTGTTGTCATCATCATTTCAGCCGTAGGACGTCCACTGCTGGACATAGGCCTCCCTCAAGGCTCTCCATCTGTACCGATCGCAGGTGGCCTGCATCCAGCGTGGACCCGCAGCCTTGCGCAGATCATCCGTCCATCTGGTCGGAAACACTGTTGTAGAAAAGTGTTTTTAATATCTATATATATTTTTTATTTTTATTTTAAAAAGTAGCAAGTGATTTCTTATTTTTTACTGATGTACAAATAGGCATTTTTAAATATTTTTTTGACATCGCCGATTTTTTTAAAGTATTTATTATCGATTCAGTATCATAGTCGGAGTGCCCTGTTAAAAAATAAACGCTGAATTAAAAGTCACCCTGTGCCCTGTAGTACCTAGGTACTAACTAACGCTGCAACACCCACGCGTGACATTTGCCGCGGCGCTAAATTAACCAACCTATATACACGCGCCCGAGGGAATTAGAAGTTACGGCGCGTCTTTACTGCATCCTTTCAGAGAACTCTGCAGTAATTTAGATGCAATACGGTTATAGGAATTCAAGAATGTTACTTCGTTCTTGTTATAAAAAGCGGTTTCTAGCGTTCCTATTGATAAGATTTTTAAGTTAGACTATAGGTACGTGGAAAGTTTGAACACTTTACTTGCTGTTAATTATAAATGGGAAATAATAATGGTTCCGACAAACAAATGAATCTCCGACGACATGCAGCAGACTATTATTCTAATTTACCAGCTTAAAAATAAATTACTGACAAAAAACAAAAAACCCTACCGAAAATAAACGATCATTATAAGATACAGAGAAGTTACATACTTACCCTGTTATTCAAAAAAAGCTTAAGAGCATTTTTAGTTATTTGACGTATGCCAATTTAGACTGGATGTCGCGTATTCACCATACAACAAACTTGAGAAGTAGACCTTCAGTAAAGCTACTTAAAACCTAATTGTATCTTTAAGAATAATACGGTTATTCTATAATAATTCTGATCTTGTGAGGCCCCAAAAAGCACCTTTGTGATCCGTATACATCAATCATTAGATATTCGAACACATTGCGTGGGTTTACAGTAACAAGGTTTTCCCTATAATTTTGATTTGTATGAAAACAAGTTCAGTTAAAGGTTAACGCGTAGGTGACGAGGTATGTGTTGATTGTAGATCAATGATTTTGCAACCAACAATGAAAATAATAATATAAAATTATTTTGTGTGTAAATACTGAACATAATTGAAGAAGATAATTTTAGAGCCAGTATCCACTGGCTCTTTGGAGTTTTCTCTGGTGCTAATACCTTTTAATCATCACCATATCTCAGCCAAAAGACGACCACTGCTAGGCATAGGCCTCCTTTTCACACAATTCATCATGACCGTTTTCAAGCGAAGCATCAAGTCACACTTTCAGTAAATTGCTTGTGAATGTGCATTTTTTTAAAGCCTTACGTTTTATGTTTGAACATAATATTATTTAATTTGTAATTTTAGAAATGTTCTTAGAAAGAAGGGTCGGTGGGTCGTAGGAAACTTTGTTTGACAATATTAATTGCCAGAGTCGAAGTCAGGGATGCTCGTGTTGAACACACCTTTTGACGATCGTCGTGGTGTAGTCGGTAGTACCATCGACGGGCACTGTTTGAAGCACTCTAGGTTCCTGTTTAGCGGCTCTAAGATTTCACAAAATTTTGGTTCCAGGTTGCGGTAACGGAAAGTACCTGAGTGTGAACCCTTCAGTGTTCACACTGGGCGGGGACCGCTGCTCGCGGCTTGCTGGCCAGGCCAGGCAACAGGGCAACGAGGTAATCAAATCAACTCCATCTTTTACCAAAGCACTTTAAATTCAATAAAACTAAAGCTATTAGGTAAGTACTAAGTTTTTCATAGATTTAACTCTTCTTCTTCCTCAGCACATATAGCCCACTGTTGGGCGAATGCCTCTCCAATTATTTACGCTCTGTCGGCTGTCAATCTCATTCAAGTCTCCCCTGCAACAGTCTTTATATCGTCGGTCCATCTGGCTGGTGGTCTGCCTACACTTCTCTTCCCCTCTCTTGGATAACTACATCTATGATGTAACTAGAGAACTGATGTAACTGTAGATTTAACTAGAGGTGTAAAATTTCCAGGTGGTAGTTTGCGACAACCTCTGCCTACCCTACCGCGATGAGTCCTTCGACGCAGTCCTCTCAATCGCCGTGGTGCACCACTTCGCGACGGTGGAGCGGCGCGCGCGGGCGCTGCGCGAGCTCGCCAGGGTCACCAGGATCGGCGGCCGCCTGCTGCTCACGGTCTGGGCTATGGAGCACGAGGGTCGAAACTTCCATTCACAGGTAAAATTTACTTCGAAATGCACAGGACCTAGCAAGATTCAATTTTTTTTATTTGTTATTTGGCTATGCAGGGCTAGAATTCCCCATACATTGTGTGAGGTTTTAAACATCTCGCAAGCAATTAACTCTCACATCACACGTATAATAAATGCCAGAGGATGTGACCACGGAATTTAAGAATGTTTGCTTAAGTATACTCACCTGATAAATCCGGTCACTGGGATATTTAGACAACAAAAAATCATAAATACTTGAATAGATACTTTGATGTTAAAATTTGTGTTTACAGGATGTCCTTATACCTTGGCACCGACCTGTTACGTTGTGTCCACCGACGCCACCTCCGAGGAGGTTTCTTTCAGTCGATAATGAACAGTAAGAAGTTATTTATTAAAATAATCAATTTTAGCAATACATGTTCTACAGACGATTTAGTTATGTGTTATTTAATTGCTTACAGCAATCACGAGCCATGGAAGAGTCGCGAAGGCTCACCAGGATCATCATCATTGTCATCGCCTAATGAAACATGTTACTCCTTCGTACGACGCGCCCTCCAACGACTGGCCGGAAGGAGGTCCTTTTTGCCCTCTTGGAGCATGGGGTCCAGGGTGCCTCAGCGTGTATGCACTAGGCCTGAACCACTAGCAGCTGACCTTCCAATTGAACTGAGACGGCTCGATGACATACTACCTCCGGCACTGATCTCGCAACCCTCAGACGCGTCAGCGACAAAATCAAGAAGTCTCACAGATATTGCTGACGTCGAGCGACACTCTCTTATAAGATCGAGATCAAGCTTACCAAGTCTAGGTGGTGAAGACTTAGAAATAACACAAAAACCTACCCCTTCTATTGATATCCCAGAACCAAGAAAAAAGCCACGGCTAGTCAAACAAAAAAAGTCGATAAACGAAGATGATGCTGATGAAGACCTCGATAAACCGACCGACATGAAGAGCTTAGTAGAGGAAATGCCTAATTTCAAAATACATCCGCATAGAGTACAGAGCAAGAAACCGGGAGTCTTCAAACAAACCTCTCTGAACGAGGAACTCATGTCTGTCGAGAGGCTACGGGAAAAGGAGCGGTTAAGAAAGAACATACAGAAGCAAGCTTCTCTCAACGAGGAGTATCTTTACCAACGTCCAGGAGCACTAGACTCGCTACGAGATTCGATATTCTCAACATCTGCTACTACTGCTAAAAAATTCCAGTCACTGAAGAATGGCCTTACTAGTAAATTTAAAACGTCTACAACGAATATAGATAAGGTGACAGTATTTGTAAGAATGCTTCAGAGTTGGAAGAACCAAGGTCCGGTACAAGAGATCCCAACACCAAATTCTGATACTAACCCTTCAGCCACTGAGAAGCCATTTCATGAAAGAAGACATTCTAGGGAAGACGGGTCCGACTCGTCTAAAGACAGTAGTCTTCAGAGCGATACTAGTGTGGACTCTGAGGACAGCTTCGCGTCAGTTATATATGTTCCGAAGGCAGATGGTACGAGCGACCCGCTGTCACCAACTCCACTGTCCCCCGGGCCAACTTCACCGCGGCTAAAAGTGTCTTCAGTGCCTACCTCTCCTAGGATGAAAAACTCCCCAGGCTTGCCATCGCCTAGGTTAAAACAAGCCTTCCCACTCATTAGGCCACCTGCTTCGCCGAGCAGCATTCAAGCCCCAGTGCAGGTCAATAAAATATTAGTGGCTCAATACAGTCTTAAAAACTTTTCAACAACAACATCCGTTTGCACTGTTCCGTTGAAGCCGCAGTCCAAAAGTCAGCCTAACTCGCCACCGAAATCGGAAAATGAAGAAAAACTGTTAAAACTTGAACCTCATGTAATCATTAACAGAAACGTTGCCGTGGAAGTCTTCGATAATATCGACCCGATACCTCCTATTAAGGAGGAGCCTGAAACTCCAACGGACACTGAATCCACCAGCGACCTTATAGCTGAAATTAATCGAGATATAGAAGAAATACACAAACTTACAGCTGAAACAGAACAATTCAAACCACGAGTTATACTACAAGACATTAAGCCATACCCAAAAATTACTTTACAGACTGTAGCCGAGCTACCTGAGATACCTAGATTCAAGTCTAAAGGACCCAATAGATCACCTACAGATACTCTCGATTCCAGGTCAGCTGAAAAGAAACGAAAAGAAAGAATAAGGCAGATTAGAGATTTATTGAATAGGGGAATACCTTCTAACAAACGGCAGCCATTTCCTTTAGTGCGGAGCACGTGTGCAGCGGAACCAGCAGCCAAGAGCCACCCAAAGTTAATGTCCTTAGAGCTGTTTAACCCTGCAACAGATGACGTTGATAGCGACTCAAGTGGAGTGTCTTCTCCTGATTCCATTGACAGCGTAATCAGCGTGGTCCCGGATGAGCTAAAGAAAATTGCTTCAGAAAAAGGTTATAGTTATATATCATATTATAATTTTCTGTTTTTCGATCTTGATTTACCTAAAGCATTTATTATTATTATGCATTCGTTTAAATTCGTTTAAATTCTTTTAATTAATTATTTTTTTATCTTCAACAGATCAATTAAATACCGAAGCTTCTGAGACAACCAATCCTGAAGACCCAAGGAAAAATTCACCAGAACCTGTTAAGAACCCAGTAGACGCACCATGTGAAGTAACGCAATCCTTAGATGAAACGCACGAAACAATTATTCAATCAAGTCCAACATGTAAGAGGAAACCATTAGATAAATTAGAAAATGCTGATGCTTTAACTATCATTCAAGGTGCCTCAAGTAGTAGCAGTAGCAGCAACTGGAGTCTTAACAAGTTGTCTCCAGGAGACTTAAGGATGTTGGAAGATCGCTCTAGATCGCACTCGAGCAACAGTGGTAGCTCGTCGAGCCTTGAGAAACTCTCACCGGGAAGGAGGTCAAAGGACCGCTCACCAAAAATCGGAAGCATTAACAATTCAACATGGAGTCTAAACCGGCTATCACCAAGCCGCCCAGAAGGCAGATCGATAGATGAGAACTTGAGCAAAACCCATCGAAGTCCAACGCGATTTCCGTACGACTCGGTTTCAGTTTCTAGTACTGAGTCCGATAAATCATTATCAAAGTCCGAAAGCTTTAATAGGATTCACGCAAATGAGCCTCTCGTAACTTGTAAATCTGATATTATGGGTAAAGACGAGGAAGTAGCCGAGGAACGCGGTCAACACCTTACAGAGTTCGCTGAGAAACTAAGCGAAAAGCTACTACACGAAATCGACCAATACTCAAAACGTATCAACGACGAAGACTTTGATCTTCCGAGCAGCAGTAGCAGTGAAAAGAGTATATCACTAAGATTAAAACGAGAAGAGGAAGACCGTCATACACAGAAAATATTAGACGAACTTTCTAATAGTCTCCAACACTTAGACGATCCCTATGCAAACAAAATTGGAGCCGAATTGCAGTATCTTGCAAAGGCAAATACTGATATCAATGAACGTAATAAAACAATAGCCAATGTACACGAAACGCACGAGACCGATATCACAAAGCTATTCCCGAAATGTGGTTCAAAAATGAAGAGCAAGAAACGTTCAAAGGATCTCGATCCTATAGTAAATAAATACAGAGAACTCAAAAAAGCGATGAAAGTTACTAGTGACGAAGACGTTTACCTCAACAACTGTGCCAATACACAATACTACGCGACTAAGCCCGTTGAAGATGACAAAACTTACGACATCGAAACTAAGAACCCTGACGACGATAGCGCGATATCTTCAAGCAACGGCAACCCTGAGATCACGATAGATTCCGGGGCTTATGACACGAGCCAATCACTAGAGACAGGTTATTCGTTAGAATCTGAAATGAGCGTCGACTCTCTTTGTTGCACGACAAGTACAGATAAGAGATCTTCTCTCAAAGTCGGACAATCGACTGACTCCAGCGATTTGGAAAAGATGGAGATCAGTCCCGAGTCTATGACCTCGAGGTCGAGCGCTAGTACAGCTCCCTTGAAATCTGGATTCTCAATCGAATCGAGCGATACGTCAGCTGGAAGTGACTGGAGTAGGCTCAAGACTGGCAGCACTGCGTCTTTAGGCTGTGCTAGTTTAGCTTCTCTGCCTTCATGCAGTGAGAGCTCTAAGGACCGCAAACTGATCGAAACGCGGTCTTCTTCGGAGGATGCCGGACCTGCGCCAGCTCCTGGGCCTGCAGCTAGCAAGCGCCCTATGCCACACGCCCCGCTACTGCCCTCGCTGAGCGACGGCTCCGACAGCCTCCCGTCAGAGGGCGGTGCGGTCACCTTCCACCGCTACTACCACGTGTTCCGGCGCGGCGAGCTTGACCAGCTGATCGACAAGTACGTCGAGAGCCTGCACGTCGTCTCCTCCTACTACGACCAGGCCAGCTGGTGCGTCATAGCTGAGAAAGTTCAAGTGTGGACCATATAGAGACTCTCAGACAGAGGATTTATGTTGCCTTACATGCGGCTACTTGCTACACAAGTTGTTTACAATTACGACGATGTCATATTAAACGATTACCTACCTAATTCTATAGTGACTTTGTTGAAGTGTAATGATGACATCTAAGTGACCTTTACAAATTTCTTAGTGTGCGATAGGAATAGGAAATGACTTAAGTACTGATTTAATTAGTTTTACATTACTGAGCATACCTAACATTCCCAAAAGCAAGGTTTTTGATTTATAAATAAACTACCTACAAAGTATGTGTCTTAAGTCTAAGTAGATATGTACTTAAAAAACTTGTTTAAGGTTAATAAAAATAAATAACCGAACCTAAAAAGGATAACATTAATTGTTAAATTATCAGTTACGTATTGCATTACATATAAAAAACGAGATTAGACTTGTTTAAGAATTTTAAGAGCTTTAAATAGAGAAAGAAAAACAATGAAAGGTATAAGTATATTAAAATATTATACTCGTATCGTAATAAATCAAAATTATTAATAGCTACCTAAATTAAAAGCTTTATGCAAATCAACAAAATAAATTCAGATAATTACTTACCTACGTTATAAAAAGATTAAAAACAAATATAGATAGTAAATAATAAAGTAGATGATTTATTATTATACTACATTCCTTAGTTTATCTACGGAATAATAATGTGATAACTCAGACCTATATCACCCTGCTTAATCAAAAACAGACTATAAGTACTTTTGTAAATATACAATACTGCAATCTAAAACAAGGTTAAGATTTTCAGAACAATAATGAAAAATAAACATTAAATTAAATTTAAGTGTTTTTGTAAAGCCACGAAATGCGAGCCGGACTCACATTTAATTAGCTTTTCAAAGAATTCTTATTTAGGTACGTTAAAAGATCAGCCAATCTAATTAGAGACTATCAATTTTTATATAGACCTGCAGTTAATCTTAGCAGAATTTATGTGTGACTTATGCCACAGAAACATTGTGCGTGCTCGGGCCTGTAGAACGTATGGGAAAGATCTAATGCGGCGCTCCACTGGCCTTTGCTGCCTGTCCCAGGTATAACTGGAGAACGATAAGATTGAAGAAGACGCGGCAGACGCCTGACTTTGGAGCAAGTCCGAATTCGAAAAGCATTGCTCAATGCTCGAGCCTTAGCCAAGTCCTACCCTTGGTGGGATAGGCTTGTTAGTTGCTTAGTTTAAATGACTGCTGAGTTTTTGTTAGTCTATATATAAATAGATGTTAATGTAAAACTCGGACCATTTAGTGAAATTTATAGGTAATTTAACATCTTATGACTACTTTCTTACTTAATAATAGGTACCATCACCTACGTACAAAAGTACAAACAATTAGTTTGCTTTTACTCATTTATTTTTTGTGAGTATATAATTATAAATTGATACCAGCTGGCTGAGTGCCATTCCATAACTAAATGTTGATAATCTCGATAACGAATTTTATAAACGATTTGATTTTATTTATAAAACAAAAACGAATTTTCAATAGTTTTTTGCCTTCTTGATTATAATGTTACCTAATTGCTTTTTAAATAATGTCTGTTGTCACTTAGACACATGATTGTAAATTTATTTATACAATTAAACTTTATAAATATGTATAGTTAAGTAAATACCTATTAATAAGTATTAGATTATGAACAATAACAGATACAATGTTGCTTTCTTTCTTGCGTATGATGTAGATAAAATTAAATTTAAATGAGATGAAGAACTATGTAAGAAACACACTGTAAATATAAACGCTATTGATTACTTAGGGAAATATATACTTTTATCAAAAAAAAACAGTGAGACTAAAATTTTAAATTAGTATTAGATAACATACACAAGCGCTTCTGAAATAAAAACGAATCTCATGCCAATAACATCAATTAAGAAGTGGAAGCGCCCCAAGTAGGGACTTCAATTATTTCATCAAAATATAGTTTAGAAAAATTCGATTTAAGCGCGATATTTAAAAAACTATCCATGCTTAGCGATAAATGCACTGTAGAAGTGACGCGATTTTTTTATTTTTATTAAAATGCCTTATGACCTAAAGCGTGCTACTTACTAGCGTGAAGAATTAGTACCAAAAAAACAAATTGCATTAATTGTTCTCTTTATGTTAAAACAAGGTTAATAATACCTACTTACAAATAACTAATAAACTAAAACATAAAATAAATAAGTATACCTATTACAAACAGTTTAGTTAAAGTATTTGTCTTGTATTATTTCGTAGGTATTTACAGCTATATAATGTTTTTAACACTTTATGTTTCATTTCCTATTGGTTTATATTTTTTATGTTCCGAAACTCCGAACGTCCTGGCCACCTAGTTTTCGCTTGCACACTATTAGGACTGGCTACTGCTGGAACTGCTTACTCGAACTTGACTGTTATATACTTATATATTTATCACAGGTATGAACGAAAATGAGTTATGATGAATGACTATCATGAAATCGAAAAAATAGTTAACTGTCGACGTCTCATAGCCTAAACTATGCTTACTATTCACTAAAATTAAAACTTTAGGAATTCATATTTTATGTTTAATTATAATTTATTGATTACATATAGTTAAAATACTTAGTGATAAACATTTATTTAGGCATCTGATGTTGTGAAGTTTTCAAAGCATATCAATTCCAATTAAAAATGTGTTTATATTTTTATTCAGTAGTAATATATTAAATATTTATTTGTTTAACCATAAAAAAACAGGCTGAAGCTTGGCTGAAGTATTATTTGAACAAAATTAAATCATTAAGTACTTACTTAATTATGATATCGAATCGAAGAATCATGATAAATTACAACCAAGTACAACAATTATTAATTATTTTCTTGTTTAATTTGTCACATAAAGTTGAAAAATACAATATTAATAAGACTCGCTTGAAGATTTACTTAAAAACAAATCTAAAATAACTATTACATACTTACAACGAAATGGCTGGCCCATTTGTTTAGAAAAAAATTTAAATTGGCGATTTTTATTTATTATTCGTGTTAACTATTAAGAACTTATTTTATCTTTTTTAACTCATTAAAGTTCATCATTTTATATTAAGTTGATTAAGAATAGGACAAAATATTTCATTTTAGAAAATAACTTTTGTTAGATACGTACCTTGTTTGATTCGTACGTTGGAAAAATTACTTAGTATAGTTTAAGTATCTCTACTTATTTTACCACCTACCTACACCCTACACTACAGTGTCAAAGTTTTTTGTTGATAAGAATTTATTCAAAAAAAATTAATGTTCTTAAAAATAGAAGGTAATTTCTGTTTGTAACATAATGATTAGCCGCCCACTAGATTAGATTAATTAAATAATAAATCAAATAAATACGATACTTAATACATTCACTCATTATTATATGCCTCATCAATTATGAATTCATTGCAAATGTTACTTGCTTTGGCACGAGATCAGAAACAAGTCTATACAACCTATGTAAAGTATATAGTTCACAAGAGATAATATTAAAATAATAATAATAGTGATATTACACATAATAAACAATACAACTATCTCGCTCCAAAGCCACAGTTGCACTGCTCAACTGACGAAATTACAATACATGAACATTTAAGTTTCTTTTTTTTTGTGTTTCTTTAGAGGTGGTTAGACCTATTTATTTCAGAAAGTTGGTAATATTTTTTATAACTTACAACATATCGTGGCTTTACTAACAACACCGCCCAAGTCGATTTTTGGCGGTTTTGACATTTTGATGCCATTGGATAGATCTTTTTTTCGCGCGTCTTTTAAACTCATCTGATTGGTTAGTTGTTTAACAAGAACTGCCTTTATTTTATATTATACTGACACCGCTCAAGTCGATTGGTCTTGAAACACCGCCCAAGTCTGTCAAATCGCTACGGAAAACAGCACGCGCCGACACTGTGCTCCATTATTTAGTGATATTGTGTGATTTTTTAGCTGAATAAACCTGAAAAGTTTGTGAATAGCTACCTGAATGGTATGTTTTTGTATTAAATAACTAGTATTGATGTTTCATTGAGTAATATTGAAGTTTTTCAGTTCTAAAATAAGGTCTTGGACTTAAGCGGTGTTTGGAGATTAAAACTACCGACTTGAGCGGTGTTTTTGTATGTGTTTGCAGACGGACGATACAGATTTCTGGCTTTTATAATGAGTTACTTAAGAGATTGAGAATAAAGTTAAAATCTATAGTTAAAAAAAAGGTGCACCTTGCATAAACTAAGGATAAAAATCATCTAAAAACAAGTACAGATGTCGAAAATATTGATTTATCTGTCTAATCTTCAGTGCTTTGAATGAATTTAGTTAGTGCTTCAAAACATAAATGAAAGGTGTCATTCCTTCTTGGTTCTTTTTAAAAATATCTGTGTGGCCTAATAACGAATCTATAGATATCATAAAATGTGACTAAGAGAACATTGGAAGATCGGACAGAAGTTCTTGAAAAACTTAACAAGCCATACTGCGATCACCAGGGACCAGAGGGTTATCATAAGGGCTGAGAAAGCTGCCAGAGGCGTTGTCACCTTTACCAGCGATCTGGCATCGCTGGTAATAGCCCTGAAACTCAATGTGGGCACGAGGGAGGGCTATGCAGAACCAATCGGGCTTCAATGCGGAGGCAGGGTTCTATGCGGGCTTGAGAGAACCTACTGGTCCGAAAGGTGCTTCTCTTAGGGTCTGCACGGGCTCTAAAGCACCCACCAGCAAAGCAATAAAGGCTTCCACGAATGAAAAACCCACATAACTACATCAATCTGGTGACTGCGCAGGAGGTCTGTGTGGGCTCTAGGGAGCTGCTAAAGGTACGTAACGGCTCAAAAAGGACTCCGCCCGCGGGTCACACCTGGCTTTAATGCATCAGCTGGAGTCTACACGGGATCTCATGCACCCTCCAGTGTAGCAATAAAGGCCACTGAAAAATACACCACATCGGTAAGCAATAATAGTGGAAAATAACACAAAAATTTATAGCAGCCAACCATAGCCCAGCTGACCACCTGCAGTTTCCTGATGAATTCGGATGGCTGCAATAAATGAGGGGAAATGCACAATGGCTCCTAGCACGCGAGCTAAGTGCAGGCATTCCTCTACCCCCACAACTGGAGAAAAAGAAGGATAATAATATGATCACCAACCCACTTACCAAGCGTGGCGATTAAGGCAAAACTTCCCCTTCGAAATGTTTGTCCTTGTGGCAATCTGAGGGGGAGGCTTATGCCCAATATTGGAAGTATCCCGGCTGAGATGATGATAAAGAAGACTGAGCTATCTTTTTATAATTTCTTTGTAAGTATTGACAAACCCACCTATTAGTGGGCGCTAGTGACAAATCGTTAACTAACTACTGCAAGTCTAAAATATATACTTACACAATTTTTGGTCCAAACTACATACATACACGAGTTTAAGTCTCTGTAGAGTTAATAATTAAAGTAAAAACGGCTTTTCTTTATATTAAATAGAGTTTTTCGTTCATAATAAAAAAACTTATTTTCCTATCAACACCGCGTAAGTCCACATTTTTTACCGATGAACACCGCCCAAGTCATTTTTAAAGCACAATATACATAAAAATCACAATTTTGGTGTAATTTTCGGATTCATTATTCTTTTATAATCACTTTAGTGAAAAAAAAACATAATTTGGACAGTTATTAGCTAAATTATGAAGTTTTTATTGCCTCCTGAAAAGTTAAGAAAAATGACTTGGGCGGTGTTGTTAGTAAAGCCACGATATGTAATTTAGCGACCACTTCAATCAGTTGAGCCGTGTAATGTGATCTGACTGTTGTAAATTGTATATCCAAAGTTTTCTACCAAAAGCAGTAGGTACCTAATAAATTTAATCCACTCTTTAAAATAAAAAAGGTACCTATATCCTAAATAATGATACAGTAATACATTGTAAGCTTTGTCGTGTTCTATACATAAACATTATTATAGGTGACTACAGTTCACAATAAATAATTAAGACTTCAAAATTGTAATGGTTTCATTTTAAAGTCCTTTAAGCTTTTAACTTGGATACATCTAGTCATAGAATCCCAAATAATTTTAAAACGTGGTTAGGAAAATTATAAATATTATATAATTATTTTACTTATTTATTATAATTTGAGTTATTTATCTCCTTGGAAATTGAAAGTTCCTAAACAGACCATTAAGTATATTTTAAGAAAAAACAGATTAGTTTTTGATGATTTATTTTATTTACTAAGTAAACACGGTTAGTTACAGGCATTAAACACCACACTTGCGCCCGAATACTTGTAAGTAATATAAGTTAAACATTTATGTTGGAGCTAAGTATATTAAAACTAACCCGTCACTTTTTTTTTTTATTATAATTTGAAGTTTCGGTACTGTACACATTACATATTTGATTTATGTAGATTAAATAGGATCGTACCCTAATACTATAGAGAAAGCTAGATCACTAATACAAATATTAATACATATTTACACACATTTTATTAGTTTGAATTGAGAGGGGTTAGTAATCTGTTATGAAATATTATTTTTATTTATTTTATTAGGTTCTCAATCTTCACAACATTTAACAATATAAGTAGAATAATTAGGTAGTTCCTATATAAGAATTACCAACAATCACATTACCCACGCACTACTTACGACCGTTTTCAATATACTATCTATCGAGATAGCTTGTCAATTTATACAAAATCAAAACAAAAGTATATCTTAAGTTAATAAATTGTACCAAAATGACAGCTAAATATCTTAATAGATAGCATTGTGAAAACCAGGGCTAGACAATAAGAGAGAAACCACGGAGGAGTACGAACCCGCGCCTGCCGAGATTACTAGAGTATATAAATAGTGGGACAGTTCACTCAGTTAAAACATTTAATTAAACACCTTATCTTCTAAAAAATAAAGTTTATTTTACGCTGCACATCGTTAAAAACCTCAACAAGGATATTGCCACGGTTTCAATCAATCATTATAACTTGTCGAGCGCGTGTTAATTGTCATTTCCTTCTCGCTCAGTCTCAGCAAGATGACGTAGCTTGTGTCAGTCACGTGGTTCACGATTCTCGGATGAGAGTACCAGGTAACAGGCTACACCTCGGAAAATCGCGCTGAAATGCACGCGCACCATACTTGCGTGAGTGAGATAAGATGTTCTATTTGTACTGAGAGGTAACCGAGAGCGGGGGCAGCACTTGCTGAGGGAGGCAGGGAGGGTCATTACTGTACGTATTGTAGTACTCTTTATTATGCCACACCTAGCACACTTCATAGAAAAAACCGCGTTGCTTCGCACCAAAACTTGTGTACGTGCACGCGTATTGTACGAGCAAGCTCTACAATTTTATAATTTGTCAAATAATCACTTTAGCGTTGCCCTACATTTTAGTGTAGCTCCATCAAAACCGCGCGTCCACCTTGCGGCCGACGCGCTCACCTACAATCAGTTGTGAATCAACCGCGCTAGCTATCATATCATAATCATATACACCCATCATAATCTTTATAAGTTATTTTGGACAATATACTCGGTTAAAGTTAATTGAGTGGTATCATTTATCCTATCAATCAGCGTAGATATCGGACACATCAGACCGCGTATCTAGGCACAGATGAACGGACACTAGCAGACCGTACACGTATTATGCATGTGTGAGTGAGACAAGAGGTGCGACGCAGCTTTATTTTACTGAGCGGTAACAGAGAGGTACCGGAGCGGGGGAGCCGCACTTGCTGAGGGAGGCAGGGAGCGCCCATACTGTATGTAGTATATTTACTATACAGCGATGAAGGTGCGACTAGACGAAGTAAGCGGCGAGCTGGGCCATCTTGTCCTTGGGCTGCTTGGCGCGGTGCTTGCCGCGCGCGCGCCCCCCGCGCCCCGCGCCGCGCGCCGGGCCCCCGGAGCGGGACGCCACCGCGCGGTGCTTCTCTACCTGTACAACATTACATTCATTTAAAGCTTTGTAAAACAAAAGGCGCTAGTGATCCAACGCGATCCACCGCGCGCTACATCTGCGAGCTACAAAGAACAGACAGTCGGCCAGGCCTTTGTCCAGCAGTGGACGTCTTTCGACTGAGATGATGAAGATTATTTATTTAAAAAACATTAAGGACATGGATAGGTTGACGTCAATGTTTCAAGAGAGGATCGTTTCCTGTAGGGAAACCAAACGAGACGACAAACTAGTCTTATTTGAAATGCCATTCAAGTACTCGCCGGTGACTGCTGCGTGACGCTAGAGACATACCAGCGCGCTGAAGGCGGGCTCGCAGAAGAGGCAGGCGGTCATCTCGGTGACGGCGCTACTCGGCGGTGACTGCTGCGTGACGCTAGAGACATACCAGCGCGCTGAAGGCGGGCTCGCAGAAGAGGCAGGCGGTCATCTCGGTGACGGCGCTACTCGCCGGTGACTGCTGCGTGACGCTAGAGACATACCAGCGCGCTGAAGGCGGGCTCGCAGAAGAGGCAGGCGGTCATCTCGGTGACGGCGCTACTCGCCGGTGACTGCTGCGTGACGCTAGAGACATACCAGCGCGCTGAAGGCGGGCTCGCAGAAGAGGCAGGCGGTCATCTCGGTGACGGCGCTACTCGCCGGTGACTGCTGCGTGACGCTAGAGACATACCAGCGCGCTGAAGGCGGGCTCGCAGAAGAGGCAGGCGGTCATCTCGGTGACGGCGCTACTCGCCGGTGACTGCTGCGTGACGCTAGAGACATACCAGCGCGCTGAAGGCGGGCTCGCAGAAGAGGCAGGCGGTCATCTCGGTGACGGCGCCGGGCAGGCGGGTGCGCTCGGCGCGGTACTCGGCCGTCACGAGCTGCGCGCCGCACGACTCGCACGCGCGCTCCGACACCGTCACGCGCGTCGCTTCCTCCAGGATGTTTATTATCACGTCGCATCTGTAAAGGTAAGTACTTCCTCTCATAAGCGTCACTTAAAAGTCTTTAAGAGCAGCTTATTGCCAGAATTAGTGCGAAAAAATTTAGATTTCTGCTATTTTGCTGTTCGAATTGAAGCAGAAAGAAAATATTGGTTTATTGTGAAATTCGTTCGCATAAATGCGTTGTTTTTAAGTCATTTTAAATGTATTAAAAAGTTTGCGCAGATAATAAAGGTTTTAGATAAGATAGACAGTAGGTAAAATATTTAAAGCATCGATCACTAAATGGCGCTGCATGTGACAGTACTTCTTAGTGTTTGTTGAAACCTTCACATTTTACATCAAATTGCCAAAAAAACATAGTTATAATTAAGTTTATAATAATAATAATAATAATAACACATCACACTCAGAGCCCCTAACTAGGAAGAACCTGTATCTAGGGCGCCCGAAACACACACAGAGACGAACATCACACCCAGACCGGAAACAAACATCGATATTCATCATATCAACATTCGCCCCGCCCAGGAATCGAACCCGGGTGCTCACGCTTACTCAGTCCACATCACTGCCAACTGAGTTTAGTAAAGATGTTAGGAAGGACTGTACCTAGTACAAAGTGTATGGTAGATGTGTGTGCGAGTGTGACAGACCTGTTGCAGCCGAGCTTCCAGCGCGGCGCGGCGGGGTCCAGCACCAGCACGCCCGCCTCGCACTCCACGCAGCCCGACACGCCCTGCGAGTTGTATAGTGTAGGTGGTAGATGTGTGTGCGAGTGTGACAGACCTGTTGCAGCCGAGCTTCCAGCGCGGCGCGGCGGGGTCCAGCACCAGCACGCCCGCCTCGCACTCCACGCAGCCCGACACGCCCTGCGAGTTGTATAGTGTAGGTGGTAGATGTGTGTGCGAGTGTGACAGACCTGTTGCAGCCGAGCTTCCAGCGCGGCGCGGCGGGGTCCAGCACCAGCACGCCCGCCTCGCACTCCACGCAGCCCGACACGCCCTGCGAGTTGTATAGTGTAGGTGGTAGATGTGTGTGCGAGTGTGACAGACCTGTTGCAGCCGAGCTTCCAGCGCGGCGCGGCGGGGTCCAGCACCAGCACGCCCGCCTCGCACTCCACGCAGCCCGACACGCCCTGCGAGTTGTATAGTGTAGGTGGTAGATGTGTGTGCGAGTGTGACAGACCTGTTGCAGCCGAGCTTCCAGCGCGGCGCGGCGGGGTCCAGCACCAGCACGCCCGCCTCGCACTCCACGCAGCCCGACACGCCCTGCGAGTTGACGCCGTACGCGCACGTGGGGTGCGTGCACGAGTTGCACCCGAAACCCTTCTTCATGTCCCTGAAACACACGTATCTTCTAACGAGGCTCGTAATCGTAACACACTCTCGCTCGCTCCTAAATCCTCGTGACAGATTATCAAGAATTTCCAGAAAAAAAATCATAAGGGACTCTACTGGGTATCTTAATACTTCTAAGCATCTTGCCAAGGTCTTTACACAGGATATTTTTGATAAGTAACTATGTTATTTTTATTGCTTCTTTTTATTTTATTTAGCTGCAGATCTTTACGTCATTTTTATACTACAAAAACGCGCAATTAGAAATATTTATCAGCTTAAAGCTCGCGAGTCCCTCAGACAAAAATTCAAAGAAATTGATATTTTGACGTTTCCTTCTTCCCAGTACATCCTCGAAATTATTATGTACTATTCGACCCGACGAACTTCGTACCGCTTAACCTATTACTATTTTGTGCTTATAAACCTTCCTCTTGAATCACTCTATCGATTAAAAAAAACCGCATCAAAATTCGTTGCGTAATTTAAAAGATTTAAGCATACATAGGGACAGACGTGGGAAGCGACTTCATTTTATACTATGTATTGATACTCGTAGAAACTTACATATGTTTGATAAAAAATGTGATAAAATTAAGGACCTTAGATCGCGTAGCAAACAGAACAGGCTACAACGGACATACAAATGCTTTATAACAAAGTAACCCTCTTATTCATAAAAAGTTAAAGAGCATTTTAGTTATTTGACGTATGTCAATTTAGACTGGATGTCACGTATTTACCATACAACAAACCAGAGAAGTAGACCTCCAGTAAGGCGACTTAAAATCTACTGTATCTTTATGAATAAGACGGTAAGTCTTAAACGAAGTAAGATTCTATAACAAGATCCCAGAAGAGATTTTGATCCTGAATGATAATGAGTTTAAAACTCGTATCAAAAAAGTTCTGATTAAGAAAGCTTATTACAATATTGATGATTATGAAAACGACAAAGACGCATGGAAGTAGTCTAGCTCTGCACTTAAGATATTTTCATTATTTGATGTACTTTAATTTTTATTAATCTTTGTTCTTTTTATTGTCGCCAAATGAGATTGTAATGTCACAAAAGAACAAAAAAAACGAGACAAATTGTAAAGTAGAGTTTGTTGACCCTTTCTTCTCTACGCTGTAAAATCATTGCGAAAGGGAGTAGAATCATTTTACAGAGGAGGGCTCGTTTGGGGGCGTCTCCAGGCGACCATTTTCGTAAGGCAAGGCAAAAATTTGTTATAGGCTATATTAGATTTTCAAAAAATAGGGATCCTTACCTAAACTCAAATAATATAACCTAACGTGTCATATTTTTTCCGTTGTTTACATATTTTGACAGGTGGTTTGTTGTTGTTGTTTGTTTTTTAATCGGCCATTCTGGGCAGTCCAAAAAAACATAGTCTATAGAGCCAAGTCTTTTGTAGTATCTTATATTCTATGGCGTAACGAAGTAAGCCGGGAAAGCTCGTATGCAATAAAGTGTTCCTATTGTATTATTCTATTTGCTATACGTGTGTTACCTACCTGAAGGGCGGGTGGTTGTAGCAGTAGGGGCAGAGCGGGAAGCTGCGGCCCTTGTTGCCGGCGCTCCACGAGAGCAGCTCGAACTCGTCGAGCGGACACTTGAGTTCCTTGTAGATGCGCACGGCGCCCGCCTGCGGCAGGCTGTACGTGTCGTCGCAGTGCGCGCAGTGCAGGCGCGCCGGCTTGGCCTGCTCAGGCCAAACGAGACATTATTATGTCGTCAATCTACTGAACAGCTTTTTAGAATACTCTTTCAGTATGCAAAGATCAAACCAGGTTATTAAACAATTGTTTACAGCTAGCAAGAGTGTCTTCTAAAGGAACCATTTTATTTTGAGTTGCCAACTCTAAAAAAAATTAACTTGTAAATAGATCATGAATTTGTTGATTTTTTATTTTGACTAACTCTGGGATTAAATGGTGTTCTATTTAGAGAGAAAGTTAATAATGCCACACACAAAGTGGCGCCCTCTTATTTTCTAGACTCTTGTGCCAAGCTGAGTACACTACTTGAGTTGAAAGGTGTCGCAGGCTTCGAGTCGTACCTCTCGGACAGGTACATCTCGTACCCTGGCCGAGAGGGTTGGGTCCGCCGGGCGTTGTCGTGCGTGGTTCCACAGGGATCCGTCCTAGGCCCCCTTCTGTGGAATCTTGGCTACGACGGGGTGCTGCGCAGAGCCAACCTCCCGGGTGTTCAGTTGACGTGTTACGCGGATGACACCCTGGTGACGACTCGAGGCGGAGATTATAGAGAGACTGCGATCATCGCAACCGCTGGTGTCGCGCACGTGGTGCGCAGAATAAGAATGGTTGGTCTGGAGGTGGCCCTCCACAAGTCTCAGGCGATGTGGTTTCACGGGGCGAAAATCCTCCCCCCGTGGCTGCACCCATCATTGTGGGCGGGGAGCCCATAGCCGTCGAATCCACCTTGAAGTACTTGGGGTTGGTCCTCGACGGCCGGTGGACGTTCCGCGCTCACTTTAAGCGCCTGGGACCGAGGTTGCTCGTGGCGGCAGCAGCGCTTAGTAAGCTTCTGCCCAACCTTGGAGGGCCAACGGCCTTCTGTCGGCAATTGTATGCGGGGATCGTGCGGTCCATTGCCATGTACGGCGCCCCCATCCGGGCGCCTGCACTGGGCGGCAACAATAAGGCGGCGCTGGGCCAAGCCTAGAGGATCATGGCCGTCCGGATCGTGCGCGGTTACCGCACTATCTCCCGCGAGGCGGCATGCCTGCTGGCGCGGAGTATGCCGTGGGACCTTGACGCGAGGACCCTTGCTGCCGTGTATAACTGGCGCGAGGAGGCGCGCGCGAGGGGCTATTGGCCGATTCCGCGCGAGACCGTAGCACGCCGACAGGAGGCCGACGCCGCTGCAGAGGAGGCTTGGGCGCTCAGGCTGGGAAGGCCGAGCGCGGGGCACAGGACGGTGGAGGCTATACTCCCCGTCCTGGAGCGGTGGTTGCATCGGCACCATGGGGCTCTAAGCTTCCGTCTGACCCAGGTGCTCTCAGGGCATGGATGCTTTGGGAGTTTCCTGGCGATGATAAAGCGCGAACAGTCCCCCCAGTGCAACCACTGCGATTGCCCCAAGGATACGGCCCAGCACACCCTAGAGGTGTGCCCAGCCTGGGTGGCTGAACGTGCGGTCCTCCACACAACAAATCACAGCTCCTCTGAAGTTCATCCCCTAACACAGGACGATCGCTTCTTTACGCAAACGAGCCTAAAGCCGCATATTATCAAATGTTAGAAAAAGAGGTCTCGCCCCTGGATTAGTTTATCACGAAGTTAGTTTTTACGGTTTAGTGTATATCGTGTGAATATACAGGGTGTTTCTGACAAGGCGGTAATAAATCAAAGGAGGGATTCTGCTCACCATACCTAACAACTTTCCCAAAGCAACATGGGTCGAAATCTCAAAACAAAAATCAGCCGTCCCGTACATTGACCCCGTCAGCTGATCGAACCAATGTATGGAACAGCTGTTATTTTTTTTGAGATTTCGACCCATGTTGCTTTGGGGAAGTTGTTAGTTATGGTGAGCAGAAGCCCTCCTTTGATTTATTACCGCCTTGTCAGAAACACCCGGTATATAATATAATATAAGTTTGTATAATAACAGACCCTCCCTTGATACATTCATTCTATCTAACACAGATTCATTCTGTCTCACACACATTCTTCAAGTCCTAACAGCTGATAATGGTTGTGGTGTTAGTTGAGTGTAATAGAATTATCACAAATCTCTAGAATACGTCATCCAACGAGTAGCAAACAACGTAAGCAGTCAAGTTTCGACGAAAGGATATTTTATATTTGGTTAGAACGATTCGGGCTTCATTTACTCAACAGGTATTTCTTATCAATCAACTATCTCGTACACCGTAGTGCATCGTCAAGTTTGATATGAGCTTTACTAAGCTGTTCATTTGATCTCCATGCCACCGATCATGGGACCTTGTCTAGAACTCTTGGTTCTTTATATTCTCATCATTCATCTATCTCTTGCATCGTAATGCATTGTCAAGTTAGATGTGAGGTTTTAGTTTGCTCGTCTGATCTTCATGCCAACAATCATGAAGTCTTGTCTAGAACACTTGGTCCTTTACTTATATCCTTTGTCTTAGCAATTCCGCATTACATATGTAAGCCACCACGCATTGATATCGGCAAACTTGAGATTATTAAGTGTGATAATAGAGGATTAGACTTTCCCACAACAAGCATCCATTTCGCACAATCTACGATTTAAAATAATTGATTAACATCGTAAAAGGCAATCAAGACACAAGAGTAGTAATCGAGCAATCCCTCGTTCGAGTTTGTCACACTAAATAGACTGCAGCGAATAGATCTCAAAGAATATGATTACTCAAACAAGTAATCTTCCAAATCAAAATAAACACCGCTATCCAATTTTGTGACCAGTGTAAAGTGTTCGGTTATGTATTTAACTAACATTCCCCATCTAACTACTTTGATGAAGCGAGTGCCGAGGCCGGCCGCAACACTCCCTCGCATCGTCCGAAGGTATGACTACATATATATAGCTGTATTCATATCAAATCAAAGGAAAACAAAACACAATCTCCTCGCACTGAGACGCGGCGGGCGGCCTTCTCTGGGAAGCCGTTGTCGAATGGATTCAAAAGTATAAAAATATATATATATTTTTTTTTTAAATTTAATAAAGCTAAAAGCTGTACGATTTAGGAAGGATCGTTACAAGACCTATATCTCGGCTGAGATAATGATAATGCAATGAAATGAAAAATTAAAGAGTCAACAAACCTGTATATATCGCATATAGCGCCTACACTTGCCGCAGCGCGAGAGGGCCTTCCCGCTAGCTTTGAGCGAGGAGAAGTTGACCTCGAACAGCTGATCCATGGCGTCAATACAGCGGACGAAGTACTGGAACTTGCGGCAGAAGATGGCGGCCGCGTGGGCCAGCACCGCGCCGTGGTCGGCCCGCCCCGCCGCTATCAGGTTCAGTTGTTCTTCTAGCGCTGAGCGCATCGTTGGTAGCACTAGCTCGGGGTCTATCTGTTGTATGGATAAGATACTTGTGTAAGGGTTATGATATATGGTAAAGCCAGCCTTACTTGCTTGTAAAGACGGCTGCTAAAAAATGACAGTTTAAATGGAAAATTGATTACAGTGATAATAGCCTAAAGTCCTAAAGCAAAGCATTCATGCAAAAAGGCCGTTAAAAGACGTCGCCGAGCACACTGATTAACCGATGCGCATCGGCCGAAAGTGCAGAGTGGGCTAGGGATGATAAAAGGGAAATCCTAGCATGTACAAGACTTTTTATCAGTATATTATCATTTATTATTCTTTTCTAAAAAATTATATCGTAACAATAGAACAAAAAGTAAAATCAAAAATTTGAAATGTCTTTTAGAATAAATTTGCCCTCTCAGAACTCTTTAAAAAATTTATGAGATTACCTTTTGATATCCATGCACGAGCACAATTCCTAAATTGGTGGGAATCAATTTCCGTCCGTTCCCCACAGTGACGTAGTTCCGCTGGCAAATGTTGTTGATGTGGACCGGGATCGACGCGTCGGTGCCGATGCCGTGCTTTTCCATCAGAGTGATAACCTTTACAAAAAGTATTTATTTATAGAAAATCAATAAAGTTTGTGAAGAAGATTAGGGTTTCAGAGTCTAACAAGGATTGATTTATCGATGAAAATATTTACTTCATATTACAAAAAATCCAAAATGCAACCAAGAATAGATAAAGGCACCCTTATAGTTTACTAGTGAGGGCCCCGCGGCTTCGCCAGCGCAATTCAAACTGCAAAATTCCAATTCAAAAATTCCATGTCCTTTCTCACCTGTCAAAATATGTAAACAATGGAAAAATTGCACCTTTGGTAACATTATTTGAGTTTAAGTAAGGTTCCCATTTTTTTTGGAAATCTTATATAGCCTTTGTCACTCGGGGATAGTGTAGTTTCCCAACAGTGAAAGAATTTTTGAAATCGGTTCAGTATTTTGGGAGCAAATTCGTTACAAACAAACAAATCTTTCCTCTTTATTTTTGGTACAGATAGAAGAATAGAAAACAAATAATATGAATAATAAGGTTGAGGTATTATTGAGGAACGCTGTTATAATAGAATGTTGTGGTTTGAAAGAGGCTGTAGTGACCAAGATTGAAAAGGGTATGCTTCGGTGGTTTGGTCACTTAGAGCGGATAGATGACAGGAGATTGACAAAAGAAATATATAGAGCGGATGCGGAAGGCACGGTTGGAAGAGGTAGGCCACGGAAAACGTTCACCGACCAAATGTGTGACGTTCTGAGGAAAGGCCGCGTAAAGAGTTCACGAAACCGACGTGCGTGTATGAAAAGGCTTATAACTGTAGAAGAAGCGAAAGAAGTGTGTCAGGATCGTAGCAAGTGGAAATCAATTGTCTCTGCCTACCCCGATGGGATACATGCGTGACGTTATGTATGAGGTATTATTTCATTGATTTAAAAATATATGTTAGGTACCTCAGACTCGGTGAGGTAGTCGGGCGGCGCGGTCTGCGCCTCCACCATGCGGTGGTCGTGCGCGCGCAGCACGGCGCCCGCGCTCAGACTCGGCACGAACTCGTCTTTTCCAAACGCCTAAATTAAAAAAAACTGCTTATGGTTGCATCAAAACGTAAGCTTACATGTCGAAATAATGAGTGTATTAAATATTTTATCTATATATCTATCTACTAGAGGCTGCCCCGCGGTTTCACTCGCGCAGATTTCTCATAAACACAAAATTCCTGTTTTTTTCCGTTCCCATGGGAATTTCGGGAAATCCCTTCTTAGTGCTCACCTACACTCCCTAAGGAACCTACATGCAAAATTTCAGCCCGCTACGCTTAGTAGTTTCGGCTCTGCATTGTCTGTCAGTCAGTCAGTCAGTCAGTAACGGAAGAGTTTTATATATATTGATTTTAACAACATTATCAGTTCAGTTGAAAAACGTACACAGCTGGACAAAAGCCTTCCACATAGATCGCCACAATAACCAGTCTCTTGTGCCCCTCCTCCAGTGCAGTCCCGCAACTTTCACCTACTTTGCGACGTCCGGTGCGCGGTCGCCACTCGAGCATTTCTTGGCCACAGCAACCATCGACTGGTTAAAATTGTAAGTGAACAGTTCAAAATGTGTAAAGATTGACAACGCGACGTTCTAACGTACAGTCAGTCAGGGCGAAGCTAGCCCAGAACGCGCTAAGTAAGCTTCCAGTTGCTCATACAATAAAAACAGTCAGTCAGTCAGTCAGTCAGTCAGTCAGTCAGTCAGTCAGTCAGTCAGTCAGTCAGTCAGTCAGTCAGTCAGTCAGTCAGTCAGTCAGTCAGTAACGGAAGAGTTTTATATATATAGATTTTACTGACATGCCAGTGCATGACGTCGGTGAAGCCAGCGTCGACGAGCTCGCGGCCCGTGTAGGTGAAGGACTCGGGCCCCAGCGCGAAGGTGACGGTGGTGGCGCGGTATTTGCAGTCGGCCGCCAGGGACCCCACGAAGTGCCGCGCCACGTAGTCGTATATGCGCCACATGTCGCCTTCTAGCTCGCTCTCAGCTGGGATTAAAATTAAAAATAACTTTTTAAAGTCGTTTTAGTTCATCAGGCATTACATCCGATATATACGGCCACTGCTGGACATGGCTTCTGCTACAGATTGTCACGAGGACAAACATTGTGGAAGAAGTTTGCCGCTTACCAAGCATGTAGTGTAGACTCTACATGCTTGGTAAACGGGTTGGTGATCGCAGTGCTTCAAGTATTTCACTAAAGAACTCTGCTGCTCATCCTTCGATTGTTCTCTAAGTCTTGTTTTAGAACGTCTTCATCGGTTGTTTAAAGCAATCTTGATAAAGATTCTACCTATTTAGTAACTCGGATTTTGATACATTATTTATTATTATTAAATAGTTTCTGAAAAAAAATTAAGGCTAAAGACATATACACTTAGCATAACTAGAGGTATCTTAGAACTACCTCAACTAGAGGTTTCTTGTTTGACTGCGGGAACCTAAAAAAGTACTAATATACAAGGTGTTTCTGACAAGGCGGTAATAAATCAAAGGAGGAAAGCAGCTCACCATACCTAATAATTTTCCCAAAGCAACATGGGTCGAAATCTCATAACAAAAATCATCCGTCCCGTACATTGACCCCGTCAGCCGATCGAACCAATGTATTGAACAGCAGATTTCGACCTATGTTGCTTTGAGAAAGTTATTAGTAATGGTGAGCAGAATCCCTCCTTTGATTTATTACCGCCTTGTCAGAAACACCCAGTATAATGGTACGAATACACTGGAGCGGAGTTAGCAAACAAGACAAACAGTATGAACAGAGTGCTGCATAATGTTTGTTTTGGTGAAGTCACTCAAGCAAACAATAACTAATACGCGATATGTATCAGCACATTAGGCTTTGCGCTGAGTACGTGCACAAAATGTATCATCAAATGTTCGTGTTCAGTATTTAGGTGTACTCGTAACAGGACTGACTGGCAAGCCTGAGCGGCGTGATGGGCGGGTGGTCGCCGGCGTCGTGTCCGCGGCGCGGCGCCGGCCCGGCCGCCAGCACGCGCTTCGCTTCCGCGCCGAACTTGTTGGAGCCTTGCAGCGCGCGCAGGGTGCCACTGGAACATAGCTCATTTACTCAATTTGCCATCTTTTGAATACCACATGAAAGCAATATATTTATATCTTTGAATCTTAAATTGTTCATTTGTTTAGGTACATTAATACTCGCCGTTTCTGACAGGGCTAATTAGCTATCAATTCCTAACAATTTTTTTTATCACACTGCCTTAACACTAACTCCTTGTATGCGGGATGGTGTTTGTAATGCTACCTGAGGGAAAAGCACTCTGAATACTGAAGATGAAACAGTTTAATAAACATAAACACTCCGTAAGTACTGAAAAAAAAAAATGCTAACTTTTTTCAATTCCCTTGTCACAAATCTTTTCTGCCGAAAATCTTATTTTTATGCCAAACATTGATAGATTACTTACATGAGATCACCATTTTCAGGATAGCTAGTAGTCTCAGTGCGCGGATATGATATGTATCCTTGAGTGTACAGGCGCTCTGCTATCTATAACATAAGTATAAAAGAGGCATAACTTTCAGAAATTCATTTAGATGTGATTTTGATGTGATGTGAAATCATACATTATATTATAGATTATGTAAGTAATATCTGAATTTTACTAGAATGTACAAGGCCTCCTTTACGAAGACGCGGGGCGTGGTGCGGGATCCGACGCGGACGCCGCCGCGGGCGATGCTGCTGGCGCCGCGGCGGAAGCCGACGCGTTTCCTTATACGATATCGAACATAGGCCTAGTTTTGAACATATATACGCCTACGTTTGGCCGTTGAACGACGCGGGGCCCGCGTCGACGCCCGTCGTAAATGGTCTCATACATTACTATTGTTTTTGTTTGAATTAATCTGAGCACGCCCCGCACGACGTCCCGCGCAACGCCCCGCGTGCTCCTAAATGCGGCCTTAAGAGTCCCTAACCCACTTGAAGGTTAATATTGTAATAGAGTAAAATTTTCTTTACTTATGAATCTGTCAATTCACAGGTAGCACTTTAGAGGAAGGTGGGACAGAAATGGGGAGGGCTTTTACCTAGCAGAGGAAAACAGTACAGGCTCTATTAAAAATAACGTTAATGGTTTTCTAGTGACACTTACTTGCATGGCGTGGTGCGGCCCCATGCCCAGGCCGGAGCTGGCCACTCTCATCAGTTCAACGGTGTTCAGGGCTGTGGGACGTTGCTTCACCTTCTCTTTAGACTGGATATTTGATACCCTGTAAAAGTTGATTGTTTCAGGTAAATATAAAATACCTCATGTTGTATTAAATATTAGTTGGTGTTAACTTTCTAAAATAAATAGTTTTAAAGTGTTGTACAAGGTTTTAGTAATTTGATTTAAATTACTTACACAATATCCTTTATCTCCTTTACTCGTGTCAAAAACATATAAGCAATCTCTTTCTCAAAACAACGAACTCTCTTCCACTCCAACGGCAGTTCTGTCCCCTCGTCAGTGGAAGCGTTTACTCTGATCACCCAGAACGGTTCAGGTTTAAAGGTTTGTATATCATCGTGGCGCTGGACACAGAAGCCGAGAGTAGGTGTTTGGCACGGACCGTATGAGATCAGCGAGGCATCAAGATCTCCATAGCGGCCTGTAGATGAAAAATTAACTGTGTTAATATACAATACATGCATTAATTGCTTTATGAACTCCTAAATGCATAGAAAACTCAAATCAAATACAAGAAACATAATGACAAAATATAATACTTAAAGACAAAAAACACACATACATACTGTTTTAATTTTTTTCAAACACTAAAACATATTTTAGTTAATTAGGTACTAGACCAGCTGATGGCTTTTGAAGTAAAAGAGAAGAGTAAGTACTAATAGTTTATAGTTTTATTTAATCAGTCTGCATTATTTCATCCCTTTTAGACTTGCCTTGAAAATACTTAGTCTGAAAGCGTGTAAAAGCACAGCCAATACGCAAATCCAGCTCCTGCCTTGCATCAACACTTTTGGATTCATTCTCATTTGGTCTACCTAGGGACAGCATTGCAGCCTTGATATCTTTATCAGTAATAGCTGAGAACTTGGCTCGGTAGGTCACTTGAGGGGAGAAGACGTCGCCTTTGATGTAGCCATTCACACAGTTCATCACCTGAAAATTACATTTGCAGCAATAGTAAAGTTGCTTTTAGTTTTTAGTAAGCAAATAGAACAAGTATTTGACTACAGAAGTGCTAACTTCACAATCAATTCATAGTAGACTTGTCATGAATGAATGAGCAAAACTTGTCAAATTATTCAAGTATATTAAAATTGTTTATACCTCAAAACATATATTTTCTCCCTCCTTGTCACAATCAAGCCACAAAATGAGTAAGTCACAGCCTCGAGCCTCCTGGGCCAAAAAAGCAGGGATTTTCAATCTTGGCATGGCTTCCTTCTTCTCTGTAGGACAGCTGAATAGCTCCACGGGGTCTACTTTGTCCCAGTTATTGTATTTTCCGGTGAAATCTAAACTCATGACATGCCCACACACAGAGGTCATTTTGAAATTAACCGGCTCATTTTTAAACGATCCGCTCCATTCGTGCACAGCGCAGGCTGAGCTAGGACCTGTAGAATAGATTCGGGTCATAAGCGGTGACGAATAAATGGGAAAACTTAATGTAATTTATAAAATATTTAGATCCTAACCTTTGTTGGTGTTACACTTTCCATTACTTAGAATGTTAGCGAGGCTCTGTGCCAACGATGGCTTCTCAGCCACCATCAATGCAGTCTTCATTTTAGTTTTTTTTTATTTTATAGAAAACTGTACATTTAATACATTTTTAGAAAATAAATTCGATCTATTCAGCTATTTATTTTCTCCTCCTTCCTTCCACGCAAATCGCAATTGATATTGATGATCGCAATTTTGAATGAATGAATGAAAGATAATTTAATTGATTGATTGATCCCCCATTCTGTGCAGACAAAGGAACAATCTCTATACAGCTTAACCATCCTGTCCCCAAACTGCCATACTATACTGCATAGAGACTTCATACCAAGGAACATACAGCCATCCAACAGCAAAGCACGGAAAACTAATTTACAAAATGATCTAACAAATTTTATCTCTGTCTGCCACTGCCGCACACATGCCACGCCATGCCACCGCGCTACAAAATCAATTTCTCCAGCTACCATTCCAGCGTGAAGCATTTTTCACAAAGCCTTTTTCATCCCTAGATGTCTAAATTGTATTTATTTATTTATTTATTTAATAGGCACACCAACAGTACAAACAAATAACATTAGTACATAGCATATTAAAAAAGTGGTTCTCTTGTCTGCACCAATTACAGGTGTACACAGCATTGACATGATAAACTATTCTAAGTATAAGCAAGCAAAATTACAATCATGGAAGTTAGACTAAAGATTACAACTAACATGCATTATGTACAAAATAGCGTTTTTTTATTTTTATATTATGAATATCATAAAATATTACAATATTTAATTTATTTTTTTATTTTTTATTATTTTAATTTTAGTGCTAGATTATAAAAAGCTAAATTAATTACTAAGAAGTTTAATTAAAATATACTATAATTCAGAACTTATTCAACATCTTTAACTTTCTTTTGAAATTTGCCAATTTATCATTGAATATATCCAATTCATTGTTCGTTCGTACTTTCTCATTGTATGACGCACACATTCTTCTAAGAGGACTGTTAAATCCTAAATTAGTTCGACACCTAGATGTAGAAAATATATTGTTTATTCTATTACGGGGGTAATTGTAAGGAACTGCTAGGGATATCGACTCCAAAATTACGGGGCTTTTGATTTGACCATTAATAATTTTATATAAGAACATAAGGTCTGAAATATCGCGACGTTCCTTGAGTGAAGCCATCCTGAAAAACGCAAGCCTGTCGCAGTATGGTGCCCGATGCGAAATACCGGACGATACATAAGCGAGGTGTCTTGTAAACGCCCTCTGTATATTTTCTATGCGCTGAGAATGAACTGCATACATCGGGTTCCATACAGAGCCCGCATATTCCAGATGGCTTCGAGCAAGAGAATTAAAAGTAAAATTTTGGTCTTAGCTGAAAATTCTTTACTGGTTCTCTTAAGAAAACCCAGCATTTTGGCAGATTTTTTTATTATATAGTCAATATGTGGCAAAAAAGTTAATTTGCTATCAACTATGACACCCAAATCACGAATCTCATGAACCTCATTCAATGGTGTTCCACAAATTGAATAAGATGATTCCAGTGGGTATTTTTTCCTTGTATATTTAATATGATGACATTTCGACACATTTAAAGACATGGCATTATCTTTACACCATTTAAAGATGCTATTTAGGTCTTCTTGTAAAAGACCGACATCAGAAATTGTGGAAACGGTCCTATAAACCTTTAAGTCATCGGCAAACAATGATACCTTACTGTGCCTTATTACACAAGTTATGTCATTTACAAAAATACTAAACAGTATAGGTCCCAAGTGTGATCCTTGAGGAACACCCGAAACGGCGAAATAACTGTCAGATTCGTAGCCATTTACTACAACTGTCTGAGGACGTTCATAGAGATAGGACTCGAACCAGTTCAAAAGGTAGCCGTGGATGCCCATTGCTGATAGTTTATTTAGCAAAATTGTATGATTAACTTTATCAAAAGCGCTACTAAAATCTGTATAGACTGCATCCACTTGAAAGCCCTTATCAACTTGCTCTGATATGTTTGAAATAAAGTTTACCAAATTAGTCTCCGTTGAACGACCTACTCTAAAGCCGTGTTGACTGTCTGTAATAACTTTATCTGCAATGCTTGTAACCACTCCACATACAAGGCTTTCAAATATTTTTGAGAAACATGAGATAATGGCAATAGGTCTATAATTACTTACATCATCTTCCACGCCCTTTTTATAAATCGGCACAATTCTGGCCTTCTTCCAAATATCTGGAAAGCATCCTGTAGTTAGAGACCAGTTGAAAATGAGACTTAAAGGGAATGACAGGCGATTACCACATCGCTTGACAAATAATGGAGGAATATTGTCCGGCCCTGAACCTTTGAAAATATCAATCAGTTTTATTGATTTTAAAACTTCGTGTTCCGTAAATTTTAATTTCCCACATTCGTTATTATTTTGGATTTTATGCTCATTATGGTCCTTATCAATATCTTGTCCATCGTAAACAGAAGAAAACTGCCTAGCAAACAAGTTTGAAATATCAGTGCCTGAATTAGCCACTACATCATTCATTCGCATTGCAGTTGGAATTCCTTTATCATTCGAACGTTAACTCTTTATAAAACTCCAAAACGCTTTTGGATTTGATTGAATTTCTTGTTCAGTATTTTTTTTATAGTCAATATAGCATTTACTAATATTCTTATGGCACATTTCTCTAAGCATTTCGAATTCATATTTGTCTCTAGGATTTTTGTAGCGCACATACTTTTTTCTGACTTTTTCCTTCTCAGATATAAGCCTAACCATGGATTTAGTAAACCAAGGAGGATACTTTTTCGAACATTTTAAAATACGTTTAGGAACAAATTTATCAATCAAGTTGTAAAATATAGTGGTCATTTCGTTAACATTTTTTGCAGCCGCGAACTCTTTCCCCCAATCTATTAGACTTAGATCTGCCTGTATACCATCGTAATCAGCTTTAAAGAAATTATATACACTACGAGTTTTTGGTTGAATATAATTAGAAGAGCTATTGTTTATATTAACTACGAGACAAGGGTGGTATTTGTCAATCTTACTCAATACCGCTAGCGACTGCTCAACCGACAATCCTTGTATATTAGAAATAACTATATCCAAAATCCTGCCATCAACATTTAGGATTTTATTATATTGATTAAGACCATTTAAACACATAAAATCAACGAGACTATAGCCTAGTGTAGTACCATAATTAGCAGGTTTGCCAAATGATTTACCACTGCTGAAGTTCCACTCAATAGTGCCAATATTGAAGTCCCCCATAATAATAACGTCATCAACACTTTGAAGAATATTCGTAATATTCTCTAAAACCCCATCAACATTTGCTTTCTTTGCTGGAGATGGTATGTAGACAACACAAATAGCTACCTTTTTAAGAGAATTGCCTATTTTAATATCTATGATTATCCATAAATCCTCATAAATACTCTCCCAGTCGGTGACTCTGACTGAATTTATGTTACTTTTCACAGCGATCAACACTCCACCCCCGTCCTCCTTCTGATTGCCTGTTGTTTCTCGATCTCTACGATGTAACTTACATAAATTTGTATCTACAATTTCAGAATCACATACGCTAGAGTTAAGCCATGTCTCTGTAAGTACAATTAAATCAAAATCAGATTGAAGAATGTTGAGATATAACGCATTGGTTTTTGTTCTTAGACCACGTGTTTTTTGATAATACAATGAAATCATTTTTATAATTGTAATCTTGATAACGTCCTTAACTCTTCCACCTCCACCACGATTTCAAAAAACACAACGCGCCACGCCACCATACAAAGATATCGTTCGCCGCGCAAGGCCGACAGTGCGGCGTCCCCTGGCGCTGCGCGAGCTGTAAAAATCATCTAAAAAACTACCGATTTTGGCAGAAAAAATGGACGTGTTTACGCAGAATTTTTTTTATTCAACAACCAAATGCTATACTTTAGTTTATTTATTGGCTGACTAAAGTAACAGTTTTTAAATGTAGCTGCCAATTTATTTCTTATTTTAAGAACTAAAAAAGGTTTGGTGTATTTTATCAGAAAAAGAGGTTTCGAATATTATATTTAATTGTTTTGCAACTTAATGATCTCACAATTTGTTAAAGGTCTAGTCAGGTAGTCAGGACCCATATCATGATTAGGATAAGTCCTTATTATTTCACAAAAATTTGTCTCTGAGGACATAAAACACGCTACCAAGTTCTGGAATAAAAATGATTATTATGTAATTATATTATTATTATAATCTTACGTTTATGTCGATATTTGTCAACGCTGAATGGTGAAAACCAGAAATTTTTCGAAGCATAATTAAGGCAGAGTCCGACTCTGTAGGCGAGAGAACGACTAACTATCAGCGATTATCTCGCTCAAGACAGGAACAATACATAAACATTCTGTGTAAAGGAAAGTAATGCATGTATTAATAGTTGCTCTCTGACTGTTCACACTGCCGCCGGCTACGACTAGCTTTTAAAAAAAAGAGCTCGTTCAGCGATGCTCGCTCGCACTGACCGCAGCGACAACGGGCGAGTGGCGCGAGAAATCGCTCGTTGCCCGGCGTAAAAACTATCCAAACTAAACAGTCGCCTTCCACTGATCGTCAACTCGTTTATAGTTTCTAGTTCTACTCGTTTCTCGTTAATCATCATCGGTCGCATCACTGCCTTAAGAAATAATGAAGATTGGATGGTGGGTAAACGATACAAGGATAATGGCGCGGACATTGAGATCTAGACTTATGGACGGTTTGGAGAATTTAGGCTATTGCCTTTCACAACGAAAATAAGAATGAGTCTTTTTTTGACATGTGATAAGTATACATTGCGGGTTTATAGCTGAATCTCTTTTGTAGGTAGACAAAATGATTCACCTATATACCAGCAATTTATACATATCTTATGTCAAAATGATTCACATTCTAATTTTCATTTTGAACGGAAATAGATCCTATGGCTTTTAGGTCAAAGCAAAGTGCAATTTGTCGAAATTTGTGGAAGTAAGAAACAGGTTCGAAGCATTAATGTTTTTTTTTGTAAAAACAATAATAACAGTTAACAAAGTGAAGAAAAAATCTAGTATCTAGTATCAAGTCCAACACGCTCAGTGAAAATGTTTACATTTGACCTGATATGTGGATGCTCATGACTCCACTCTGGCGTTTCGAGGTCAACATCTTTATAATTCTTCAGCATTTTCATTAAAAATATTATTTTGCTGTTCGCTATTTAATGATTCTTCTATAAAATTTCATCTTCATTCAATGATTCATCAAATCAATGAATCATTCCAGATTCAGGTTCCGATAAATGACGAGTTGCAACCACTAAGCCCGTTAATTCATTTTCAGTAAACTCATCGTCCATATCTGTTTATAGCAAAATCCAATTTACATACCAAATTTAAGAAGTATGTAAAAGGATTTATAGGATTCTCTGAATTAAGATCTAGTGATTTAATTAGCAAATATGGATTGAACACATAGTCTAGATTTAATATGGCAAACAGTTGTAAACAGGAAACTTTATTCTGATAAATAAATAAAAATTGAATTCTGTAGTTTACACACTTAAAATGATGTCCATTTAAGTACTAGGTACTAGTTTCTTATGTACTAGAAAGTACTTACAGTTTATTTCGATAACATCTCTGTTGATTACATGTTTTGAAAAGGGATACAAAGAACTTAATTTATCTGTTTTTATAGCCAGATCAATCATCAAATGAGGGTTCAGAGTACCAGTTTCATTTCCCATATCAATCGTAGTGCCAGTGTTCATTGTCAGATCAGTCTTAGGAGGGTTCGTAGTTCGTAGTGCTAGTATCCTTATCTAGGTCATTTGATTCAAATCGGAGTATCGGGATTTAGAACCAGGTCACAAATTTCAAACAAGAGATGAGATACGCCGCAGTACCTAACGATTAGACCAAGGCTAACCTGCCGTTGCATTTACTACCTAAAACTAATAACGAGTACCCTGCAGCCCCGGGGGCCTAAAACTAACCTAAACCAACATTTTTTTTTATAAGTAGGTATGCTCTCGGAAGCAATATTTACGTGTACACTTTTTCTAAGAAGGATTAATCTGCTAAAACCAAAAAAAATGTCGACACATTTCTTTATTTTTGAAAACAATAGGCAATGAACCGACGCTGTGCATTTTTATGATCGAAAGACAAAAGAATAGCAAGCGGCGACCACTCAAAAATATCCTAATCTTATGTTAAAAACAATGAAACGCACAGCTGCAAAGATTATGTATTGTGTGATTTTCGGAATATTTTTGAAATGTTTCTTTATAATTAACCGACACATTAAATAAAATAAAACAAAAAAATGTTTCGTTTGAACTTAAAAGCACCGATAAATTACCGCCTTATCTTTATTTCATTGAATACAAAATTGGTGATATGACGCTTGTTCAAATCTACGGTCACCTTTATAATTACAAAAAGTCGAAACCGTTTACCACTTCAATCCTAAAGCGGCGTTAACTGCTTGGTTACAAGTCACATTTTCCCTTGCACTTGGACAAAGTAGCACGCGCGAACCGAAAAATACACTTCCTCGAGCGCCATCGGGCGCAACGTATGTGCCCTGTTCCAAAATATACTAAATCACGACATAAAAATTTCAAAAAATTACAACGTATAGTTCTATTAAAATTATTAAATTCTGCATTTAAATACAAAAAATTGAGTAAATAGAATCAACTTTATCTCAAGTTGAACTTCAATGGCTATTTTTATATAATAAATGTATGAAAAAAGTATAAAGCATGAATAAGATCCTTTTAATCAAATCCTTGAGTGTCTTTTTTCAGTACAAATAATATTGTAATATCCTACTTAGTATGGTTTTTATTGAAAATAGTGCGAGCGCCAGCCGGCGTCCTCGGCGCCTGGGGATATGTTTTTAACGGACGCATACGTTGCGCCCGTGGCGCTGAATGGGTTAAGAGGCATAGCAGAGTAAGAAACTGATTGTTGCCAAAAGCGGCCGTTTTTAGCAACAATCAGTTTCTTTCTGTGGTCTTTAACCTAAAAGCTATACAACAATGCCCTGAAAATACTAGGCTGAATTATCTAGGGGAATGCTGTTTCACATTTTTGATATACATATTTGCCTTAGTTTAGAAGATATTTATTTTTTTCTCGAGTGGCGCTACTTTAGCTGTGCTATGGCTCATAACTAGAAAAAAAATGTAATGCTGTAGGTAGGTTAAGTAGCTATTATATTATAATCTGTGCAAAAGTCGTCGCGAAGTCCGTGTTGTGTTTGTTTGTGAATTTTGTGATTGTGACTGTAAATTAGAAAATCCCCTGGGTTCTGGATTAAACTTGAGTGTCTAGTAAAATACAAACAGTGCATGTCTTCGAATCAATATATCCGGCAGATACTTGATACCGTGATAATGGTTTGTATTTGAGCTGAGCATGGGTTGTTTATTTATGTAACTTTTCATGGGTGTGGATTAGGTGTTATCTGATTGTGGCTTTGCTTATTGTTGTCTACAGAGTCATCTTAGAGGGGAGGACATGTGCACAACTCCACAACTACGGGTAATTCTTCCCCCACAGGACGGCCGCAACATGGTCCCAACATACATCGAAATAAGTACGTACTATAGCCCTATTTATTTGTAGGTACACTCCGTTGTATTCTTATCAATAGGACCTCATTAGTCACACAGTGCATCACCCCAACTCTGTTTTGCCAAGATAGCAAGTGCAATAAGCACTTCAGGCAATAAAGCTCAAGACTATCTAAGATCTTTATGAATCAATAGCCCAACTTTCTCTAAAACACTAGCAATATTGTTTACATAAGTATTGACATTCTTACATAGATTGTTGTTTTAAGATAAGAATTACTTTATATTAAAAATCATCAATGACAAATCAAATGTATTTCTAGGGCCTGACCATACACAGGACATACCACCTCCAACAGCTGACTTCTCAGCTCCGCCACCATATGATGTTGCTGCCAACACCAAGCTGCCTACCTACGAGGAAGTCCAGCGTGAGAAACAGATGGAGGGCGAGATGCCACCGCAGGTAAATTTCTTAGCAAGCTATTTATTTAAATAATGTGTATGTACTTAATATGTTTATAATTTTTTTTTGTACCAGACAGCTGCAAACAAAATTGGTCAGATTGACTTTAGAACAAAGTAATTTAATTTAAATTTTAGTAAAAAAAACCTTATTTTTATTATAGGTTCACATTTTGTTTTTGAATTATATCTTCATATGCATTAATGTCTCCACTCCTCTAAAATATTTGTTAAGTTTTGTTACACAAGTAGGTACTTATAATGTAACATGAAGTTTCCTTATATTCTATACTTAAGACTTTGGAGAATAAATTTAAATTGTTTATGAGAGAATATGTCTGGCTGTTATGTCATGAAGTGATAACAGCATTTAATTATAATAAATGGTTGTTTCAGCTTGGCCTGCCCCCTCAAGGGACATTTGCAGCATTTGTCACAGTGGAGCCCACTGAAGGCTCCGCTGACCAGCTAGACCCAGAGAACAGTCTCCTTGGCACTGATATTATGTTCTTCACTTCTTTTTTCGGTAAAAATAGTGGATTAGATATAGACTTAGACATAGACAAATATTTATTCACACACATAGCACTTACAAAAAAATAAAAAATAAAATATATTAACAACATAGTAAAATACAATAGTCGGTATTCCCTATAAGTGTAAGTGGTGTGTGTGTGAAATGGCTCAGACTCAGCAAATGTTGCAACGGCAAGCAATGCAACGCTGATGATTCTGCCAGAACCATGTATAAGCTAAAATTAAATAATAATATAAAATAAATAAACACTATTATTATTAGTGTGCTTATTAAATTAATATAGGTATTAAATATAGATAGAATGTAGAGTTACATTATATTATAAATATAGGTAGTAAAACAAAATAAGTGTCATATAATATGTATATATGTGTAATAAATAAGTGTGCATCGTGTTGTAAGTGTAAGTGTCTAGAGAGAGTAGTACTTTTAGGCCTAAGAAATTGTAGATTTAAGCTGTATCAGGGTTGATATCATGAGCCAGACAAAATTAAGCTTTTTCGCCAAATTTGCCTGTCCCTTACTTAAAATTTGATTTTGGTTTTGATTGGGTTCTTCCCTACAGATAATATGGGTAATTTTAACCTGGCAACCATAAAGCAGCTGCAAGCCTACCCTAAATAATATGTAATTTATAATTAACTGTTAATTTCCCCGCACAGTGGCGTTCCTATTCAACTGGATAGGTTTCCTGCTGCTGATGTGCTTCTGCCACACGGTGGCGAGCCGCTACGGCGCGCTGGCCGGCTTCGGCCTCTCGCTCGCCAAGTGGACGCTCATCGTGAAGCACTCCACCGAGCTCGCCTCGCACGAGAACTCGTGGCTATGGTGGCTGATTATGGCCTTTGGTAAGATTTCTTCTCTTCTTCTTCTAAAAGATATCCACTGCAGGACATGAGGCTCTCAAACAGATTACCACAAGCATTAACATTGTTGGGGTTTGCCATAATCGCCACGCTTGGCCGGCTGGCAATCGCAGTATGCAGTATGGCTGTCTAAATTTTCACTTGACGCTGCTACCCGACTTTCGATTCCTATTGTAATTTCAACTTAACAATAGTTAGCTGCTTACTAAGGTTGTGACCCCAGTAAACAATTATCAGTGGTCGACTGAGTTAGCGACGTATTGGTTTACTACGCCATTTCATATAATTTGAAATTGAGAGTCCACACTTTGCTAGCTTTGCGTTAACTCTATGAGGCTCACTACATACTACATATACTCACATGACCCTCACTGAGTCGGCCGCTAACAGTTTGCCTGGTTTAGTATCGCGCTTTCTGAGCTGGTTGAGCGCTCATCCTACGCAGATTATTTTAACGCAAACGTTATTTTTTGTCGCCCGCCAGGGTAACTCTTAAAGTTCAATTCGAAATTCCAGTCGAAATTGACATACGTCAAATAACTAAAACGCTCTTTAACTTTTTATGAATAAGAGGGAAAATGTTTAACAGTTGCATATTAATCCTTTTGTAGTACTTATTAATTCTTTTTATTTTTAGGTATCCTGATCTGTGTGCGCGCTATAATACAGTACCTGAACATCAAGCGCGGCTGGCGACTGCTCTCGGGCACGGCTCAGGAGCGACTGCTGTTTTTCTATTAATTCAACGCAACACACCCTATTTCTGTCTCATTCTCACGCGTTTTTTTGCACCCCTTTGGTGGACGCACAAAATTAAATATTTCTGTCGAATAGAAAAGTATGGAAATATTGAATATTATTAAAGTGTTGTAGGAATGTATTGGATTATGATGAACTACGAAGCAACAAGACTTTAGACAAGTTTATTGCCCCAATTCTTGATAGAAACTGACACTTAATTTTCTGTTGTATAATCTTAAATAAGTGGTAGTGGTATTTCCATGTATTTGGGGCAAACATTATTTTCGAATTAAGTACCTACATATTTCTTTGCTATAATATACCACATAGCTATAGCTCAAAAAATAATTCACTTTAAGGCTTGGACTAAAAATAATTTCTAATTAAATGTAGTGAAATGTAAGTGTGGTTGAATAGATGTTACCGTTTTTAAATATAAAAACTTTAATTGAAAATAATTAATACCTTTTAATCCTTGTCTATAAGCGAATGTAGAGATAAAATGTCGGCAGTAAATTGTCTAATTAAGGCTATATTGTGATACATGAGCTGTATCTTATTCATTCCCTTAAAGTTCCTTAGATATTACTGTTATTAAAACTTTATAAAAATTACTATTTTTGTGCGACTAATATGATGCGCTTTTTTTTGTATTTTAATGTATTGAATTAGTCTCCCTCTAGAATTCCTACTTTCTTTAAGGCCGCCGCACACCAAAAAAAAAATTCCTGATGAATATATTGACCCTTTAAACATTTAACACGTTAGTTAGATTCAAGGTAAACTACTGCTATAAAATTCAGTACAAAAAAATCCTAAAATCCTTTTTCACTATAATTTTAAAGGACAACACTAGTCAATCTAACAAACATGCTATTTTTAAAGGCTTATTTCGGTGTTGGTTGGAATTATTGAACTTTTCAAACGCAAAATCTTCAGCTGAATAATAATGTTTGTATTTTTAAATTGAAGAATGACCTTGCTGTCAATATTTAAGCCTATTTTAGCTAGAACATAAGGTAAATGGTATTGTATAGATGGTTAAAATAAGGTGTCCTGGAACCAAAATGAGCTAATTGCTTTCTTTTTGTCTTCTTGTAAATATTATTTTGATTTGTGCAATATAATCTTTAATTTGTTTATGTTATAAGTAGAGTTTTTATTTGTTTAAGTATATTTAGTTTATATATTAAGCCGCTTACGGACAGCTGTAACGTTACATTCAATGTATCATTTTAGCAGCATTTTGTAAGCGTGCGCGCGCACCGAGCACGAGCATGTAGATCCTAGCTTCTGTTTCCAGTGATTTGTGTTCAACGAAAAGATCCGTTTTAAATGCTCTATTCGTGTACGTAGTGCGTATGTTTCCTGTTACGTTGGCACTACGTGGACGGCTTTTTATTCATAGCGGGTAACGTTACAGTACAGCAATCAGTATCAGGCTTTAAAGTACCTAAAGTTTATATACTTAATGCAATTGTTTGTCAATTTCAATTGACTTTCAATGTAAATGCAAAGCTTTTGTATATATTTTTGGCATATTTTGTAGAAAATGTTACCTATATGTCGTTTGTCAGGAATAAAGTATAATTTGTCACCAATGTGTACTTTACATGCTCTTTTGTTAACCCCTAGGTAACAATAAAAATATCAGAAAAGTGAGTAATTCTGCATTGAGGTTAATTTGTTTAATCAGATTAGAAACTGAGTGATATAATAAATTTATTGTGCATTTATTTCAGACCCAGAAGTCTTCGTAGGAGTTGTCATCAAAAGTAACAAGTTGGCTTTGCAATCTTACTGAGAGATCTTGTGGCTTCGAGGGTAAGTCTCTTGTTTTTTTTTTATCACTCTCAGAGAAATACTTGGTTTATTTCTCTTAGCTGGTAACTAAATAGACATGTACCTATTTTGTTTTCTCTTTGTACTTTCTCCGACCCAACATAGCAATAAAATCGTTTAGTCTACATCGACAAAACATCGAGAAAAGGGTACATTTTGCGTTAAATTGCTGTCCTGTAAAATTGCTATGAATAAAATGCATGGTTGCACGCGATTACTAGGTAGATACTTCAGGCGGTGGCGCACCCTTCGCCCGTGCCAAAAACCAGCCACGCCAGCCAGTCCTGTGCCAAACTCCGTGCTCACCGCACCCCGCCATTTTAATTTCCCTTTACTTTCTCATCCCGAAATGTCACGGACTTTAAGCGGGAAAAAGTTTTTCAGTTCTTAAAAAAAGGTTTTTTTTTATTTTAATTGATTTCCGATAAAAATAAGGTAAGTTTTTTAGTTAGTTAATACTTCTGCATTTATAACACTATACTTTTCTGGTTGTTGTCTAACCTGACTCAAAACAACGTTAGATGCTTAAAAGATATAGGTTTTTTCATGTGAATAACTGCTATATTGCAATCTCAAAAAAGTTAGGAAATTGTATCTAAATGTTTCAGTCCTGAATATATGTAGTTAAGAAATTGTTCTTTCTATTCATCAAAATCAACACAAATAACAAGCTGCATAGCTGTTATTATTGTGTTAATTTTGTTCCCGTAATACATAAGAGTTCGGCAGAGAAAACATTGTTTATTAAACAAGGTATTGTATTTACATTAAGATTTAAAAAAATATTTAAATATTTATAAATATATTTTATGTATATATTAACTTAATTAGGTCTTTTCTTCAATTTGGTAAGTGTTAGATCTTTATATACAAGTATTTACAAAAAATTATAATAAATAATAAAACACATACTTAATTATAAATAGAACACTGCTAAAAAATATATATAAACTCATTATTGTCCTCAAGTGGTTGTTACGAAATCAAATATTATTTTTAGATGCGTTCAACCCTTTGGCCTTTAGCTTACGCGGGTTTTTACCTTGAAGATGTAACTTTTGTTTTAATAATGATTAATATCCTTAACAGAGACATTTGCGTCACAGTCACAGGGGGAGGGTTAAGGGGTTCTATTTGGCAGCCATCCAATTTTATAAGCGTGAAGAGAAATTGTCTAGAGTAGAGTCGGTTCTAAGGCTGGTTCTTTTCGTGGCTTACTTACCGCCACTTGAATCTTTTTTTTTTTTTGATAAAAATAAAAAATAAGAACAACTGAAATATGCTAGTGTTTTACTTTAAGTTGTTTTTTAATTAATTAGTAACAGACACAAGGCGCATTAAAATTGTGAAAATAGGAAATGAAAACAATAAAGGCATCAAGGCAGTTTAAAATAACATAATCATGTTTTGTACAATGTTATGTTGTGTTATGTTTTGTTATGTTTTCACAATAATATCTGGAAATTATATGAATTCCTAAATTCCAATTCATTCTGAGATAAAGTACCTACCTGCTATGCTACTTCGACATAAGAGAAGCGAACCGGCAGGCTTAGCGAAAACGGGTGCTCTGTTTACCAACAGTACCCTAAATTGCAATTTGTATTAAAAGAAGAAAACATGTTTCCAAGTGAAACTTGAAACTTCTCAAGCTCTGACGCACGTATAGAACCCTTCCGAAGTTTTTTTGTTCTAACTTTGAAATAAACTTACAGAACAGAAAGAACATTTTTTTTGTCGTCCGTAAATAGAACGAATATATATATAGAATATAGCCTTCTTTTTTATTTTCAGTGTTAAGTGGATAATTAAACGAATTCAATCCATTCTATTAATGTTTATGCGTTTTTATATTTTCTACTTATTTTTAAATAAGTATGGGGATCCCAAAAAAATAAACAATTTATTTTGTTTTCATTAATTAGTGAAGAAAATGCACGATAACAAAAAATACATGAAAATTTCGGCCAAAAGGTCGGTGACATACTATTAACATGGGAAACGCTACGCTACAATACAGACTGCAGGCATCGTCTGTTAACCATGTAATATAACAAGTATTTAGTTCGTTAATGTTGAAAATAGGAAATAATTCAACATGCTTTAAGTAAGGTAGTCATGTAGTATAAATCAGGGTTCAACGGACGTGATATAATATGGAAACACGCGGCAGGCGTCTGGGCGCCGCGGGGCGGTCGCGACAACTCGGCGGGGTTGCGGGTGCGGGGTTTATTGAGTAACTTACTGGAACTTCAATTAAATTAAATCTGAATACATGATTAAGTATATTTATATTTTTGATCTATATTTAATGGGCTAATTCTTGTGCGCGAGACGATGGCAATAATGCATGTTTAAGTACATTTCTAGTCATAACATAATAGTAACTATGATAACAAAAGATGTCTGTAAAATAAAAAGTAAGCTTTTCAATGTGTTATTATTTGTATATTGTGACCGTGACACAGAACGGTTGTTTGATCAAAGCTGAACAATAAATCGCACCCCGGTTCAATATAAGTACATATTTCGATCAGCGTAGCGTATGAAGATATTTAAAATTATAAACACGGGGTTGATTTAAAGCGTTGAACTGATGGTTGCTGTAAATGCGAGAAACTGTAAGATGAGTAAGTAATACATATCTTTATAAAAACATTGTTAACTTTTAGAAACGAAATTACCACTCATGAAATAAACCATAACCCTTGGGGGAATAAAAGGCGTGAGATTATGTTTTATGTTTGAAATAAACCAAAATTTCTTATTTATTATATTGTATGTAAATTAAAACTTCGTAGCTTATCCCTAAAGAAACTTGTGTTAGTATTCAATGATAGAGAACATTTTTATAAATAAGTAATGTTACACTATGTAATATGTAATACCAAATGCATGACGCGGGTTGTGTGTGAATGAATATGACAGCCTCCCCCTCACCTGTTTATCTATACTCTACCTTTCCACCTTACAATAGAGTTGATTACCCTTTGTTCAATAAGGCGTGGACTTGGCTGGCACTCAGTGGCTATCCCCTTTTAACTACTGATAATCAGATTAGTCCGGCGAGCCCTTGGACTAGTTGCGTAGCGAAAATAAAGCAAGTCTAGACTAGTGATCTTGCCATTCAAATTGCTACGACTATACGGCTACGGGGCGTTAAAGTATAGATATATGTTCATGTTCCCATCAAAACAGAATCGTAGAAGCACTTAATACTGCTGACCGTAGCAAAGCTAGAAATAACTTATTCTAAGTAAAAACTATGTAAAATTTGTGTTTAAAAAAGTTTTACAACTGAGGCTACACTTTAAAAGCAAAGCAACTGAGTCACGCAAATGGTAAAAGCTCGTGTAGTGTAGAATGGTTATCGATACTAAAAAGCGTACTTCTAAACAAATGTCCTATTCCTTTTTATTGTTATTGACTATTCTACAAGCATCCTATAATGGGTCTTAATCTTAATGAGGCAGCACCTACCAGGACTACAGGATTAGACCGTGTAGTGGGTATCGATATTATTTTATACTGCGCCTATGAAAATGTAATTCAGTTTGTTCCAGTTGGCACTGCAATGCACCCACGCGCTTCACATGCCACAATAGCACTTTTGTAGCGTTCCTACTTATGTTCTATTTGTAGTTATTTTAGCTATGAATTATCTGCATCTGCTGCTATTAAAAGGTTTAAGTATTTAATTAGAGAGAATATTATGCTTTAATGAAATGTAAACTTAAAATTAATTTGGATTCTATTTGCTTGCTTTCTTGTAAGAAAGAATTAAATTAAAGTCAATATTGCAAATCGCATTGCAATTTTGGGCAATAATAAGTATAAGACATTATAGTAATTATGTACAGTACTCCCAAATTAATAATGCGCATGCAGATCTTCGCTAATGGTCGTTACGGAAACAGCCGAATCAAAAAACATAAATGCAAATATAATAACGCATGCGGAGATACATTCGTCTTCCGACGCTAGGGAATAAGACCATGTCGAACAGTGACGAAGATTTCTTTGCGCATTATCCACTTTTGGAGTACTGTACTTTGGTCTAAATATTTAGGTATTCCCCTGAAATATAATGCAATCGCTCCTACTCAACTTAGTGAATGAATCAGCATTCATCTATACCAATATTATAAAGAGGAAAGATTTGTTTGTTTGTTCGTAACGAATAGCGATTTCAAATAATTGTTGTTGTTGTTTGTTTTTTGATTCGCCCATTCTGGGCAGTCAAAAGAACATTGTCTATAAAGCAAAGTATTTTAGTAGTATCTTATATTCTATGGCGTAACGAAGTAAGCCGGGACAGCTCGTTAAGTATATAATGTTATTGATTTAATGTCTTAGTTGTGCAATATTAAAGATATCGTTTGACTGATTATAATGTTATTCTGAGCCGATTCTGCAAATATTTGCTTACTGCGGTCGTTCAGTAGGATGCCCCGACTATTATTTGCCTAACTATAAGTGTAGTGTATGTAAAGAATGACTCCTAATGATAAAAACTATAAATACCTTGTCCGAAATGTAACAAAAATCTAGGCTATTATTAAAAACCACATCGTCATTAGTGGACCCCCTACGGTCCACTTGTTTCAGTTCGTTGTATAATTCACAACGTGTTACTTCAGGCAATCAGATTGCTCGGTTAGTATGATAGTTGTTTCATTGCTGTCGTGCCAACTGCATTGAAACTGAATCTGCAGCCCATCTGTTTAGAGCTGGTTCTTTTACAGCTCACAGTAACCACCATGACCTTTTACATATTCTAGCTGACCGGCAGAACTTCGTACCGCTTCGCAAAGTCGTTTCTGATCGATCCTTAACTTTTCTGAAACTAAAATAAACTACATAAGGCCTTATCAGGAATAATGTGCAGTCGTTTCTTATCCTATGCGAATCAAAAAACAAACGATCAAATCTTCCTCTTTTTATTAATAGACTAGTCGACCCGGCGAACTTCGTACCGCCTAACCTATTACTGTTTGGTGCATGTATTATACTTATAAATCTTCTTGAATCACTCTATTTAATAAAAAACCGCATCAAAATCCGTTGCCTAGTTTTAAAGATTTAAGCATACATAGGGACAGACGCGGAAAGCGACTTCATTTTATACTATGTATTGATATGTATATAGATAGATAGAGTGATTGACAAATACCACAATTTTTGGTCCACAACCACAAATAATTTTCTGTTGTCCGGGGAAGTAGCAGTGAGGTGGGGAGTAGCGTAGCGTACGTAGCGAGCGTAACGCTACGGGGCCAAGTTTCTTAACTAAAAACGAGTGACTCGTAATTGTCTTGTTAGCGATTTCGTTAACCATTGCCGCTTTAACAAAGGTAATTTCTGTTGCACGCTCAAAGAAAACAGCATTGGTTAACTAAGTCGCTAACAAGACAATTACGAGTCACTCGTTTTTAGTTAAGAAACTTTGCCCCGGTAGTGATTTACCTTCTCTCTGGCTACAGGGAAGTAGCGTTCTCCATGCGTTCTCCTATGTCAATGCCCGGGGAAGATCTGTTTCGGTCGGATTGTCATGTTGACTGACATTTAGTTTTCAGTTTTCTTTTCAGCAACTTGTTTGTGTTTTGAAATTAGCATCGATTGAATTTTAGTAACATTTTCCTACTACGCTTAACTCTAATGCAACGTAGTAGCGATTTAAATACTCTATTATTGCAATGTGAACTGTTGGCTGCAGACGTTCTATATAAAAATAACAAAATATGTAGACTTTGTAGATTCCTATCTTAGACTATATTCCTATATGGTAGAAAATAGCAGACAAAAGGCAGAGCTAAAGTTACTATACTGCACTAAACCCGGTCAGTGGGTTGTTTTATCTAAAACTAATCCACTGGTGTAGATATTATCGACTGTAAATTTGAGGTATGTAACGTTAATGATGCCCTTTTCCGGTCGGTGGGTCGTTTTTTGGTCATATAAAATGTTTTTTCTGGATGAAACGCCGCCTGCCGCCTTAACTCTTCCACCTCCACCGCGATTTCAAAAAACACAACGCGCCACGCCACCATACAAAGATATCGTTCGCCGCGCAAGGCCGACAGTGCGGCGTCCCCTGGCGCTGCGAGAGCTGTAAAAATCATCTAAAAAACTACCGATTTTGGCAGAAAAAATGGACGTGTTTACGCAGATTTTTTTTTATTCAACAACCAAATGCTATACTTTAGTTTATTTATTGGCTGACTAAAGTAACAGTTTTTAAATGTAGCTGCCAATTTATTTCTTATTTTAAGAACTAAAAAAGGTTTGGTGTATTTTATCAGAAAAAGAGGTTTCGAATATTATATTTAATTGTTTTGCAACTTAATGATCTCACAATTTGTTAAAGGTCTAGTCAGGTAGTCAGGACCCATATCATGATTAGGATAAGTCCATAATATTTCACAAAATTTTGTCTCTGAGGACATAAAAATAAAATAGATATTGCCGTTTCGAACACGCTACCAAGTTCTGGAATAAAAATGATTATTATGTAATTATATTATTATTATAATCTTACGTTTATGTCGATATTTGTCAACGCTGAATGGTGAAAACCAGAAATTTTTCGAAGCATAATTAAGGCAGAGTCCGACTCTGTAGGCGAGAGAACGACTAACTATCAGCGATTATCTCGCTCAAGACAGGAACAATACATAAACATTCTGTGTAAAGGAAAGTAATGCATGTATTAATAGTTGCTCTCTGACTGTTCACACTGCCGCCGGCTACGACTAGCGTTTAAAAAAAAAGAGCTCGTTCAGCGATGCTCGCTCGCACTGACCGCAGCGACAACGGGCGAGTGGCGCGAGAAATCGCTCGTTGCCCGGCGTAAAAACTATCCAAACTAAACAGTCGCCTTCCACTGATCGTCAACTCGTTTATAGTTTCTAGTTCTACTCGTTTCTCGTTAATCATCTTTGGTCGCATCACTGCCTTAAGAAATAATGAAGATTGGATGGTGGGTAAACGATACAAGGATAATGGCGCGGACATTGAGATCTAGACTTATGGACGGTTTGGAGAATTTAGGCTATTGCCTTTCACAACGAAAATAAGAATGAGTCTTTTTTTGACATGTGATAAGTATAGATTGCGGGTTTATAGCTGAATCTCTTTTGTAGGTAGACAAAATGATTCACCTATATACCAGCAATTTATACATATCTTATGTCAAAATGATTCACATTCTAATTTTCATTTTGAACGGCAATAGATCCTATGGCTTTTAGGTCAAAGCAAAGTGCAATTTGTCGAAATTTGTGGAAGTAAGAAACAGGTTCGAAGCATTAATGTTTTTTTTTGTAAAAACAATAATAACAGTTAACAAAGTGAAGAAAAAATCTAGTATCTAGTATCAAGTCCAACACGCTCAGTGAAAATGTTTACATTTGACCTGATATGTGGATGCTCATGACTCCACTCTGGCGTTTCGAGGTCAACATCTTTATAATTCTTCAGCATTTTCATTAAAAATATTATTTTTCTGTTCGCTATTTAATGATTCTTCTATAAAATTTTATCTTCATTCAATGATTCATCAAATCAATGAATCATTCCAGATTCAGGTTCCGATAAATGACGAGTTGCAACCACTAAGCCCGTTAATTCATTTTCAGTAAACTCATCGTCCATATCTGTTTATAGCAAAATCCAATTTACATACCAAATTTAAGAAGTATGTAAAAGGATTTATAGGATTCTCTGAATTAAGATCTAGTGATTCAATTAGCAAATATGGATTGAACACATAGTCTAGATTTAATATGGCAAACAGTTGTAAACAGGAAACTTTATTCTGATAAATAAATAAAAATTGAATTCTGTAGTTTACACACTTAAAATGATGTCCATTTAAGTACTAGGTACTAGTTTCTTATGTACTAGAAAGTACTTACAGTTTATTTCGATAACATCTCTGTTGATTACATGTTTTGAAAAGGGATACAAAGAACTTAATTTATCTGTTTTTATAGCCAGATCAATCATCAAATGAGGGTTCAGAGTACCAGTTTCATTTCCCATATCAATCGTAGTGCCAGTGTTCATTGTCAGATCAGTCTTAGGAGGGTTCGTAGTTCGTAGTGCTAGTATCCTTATCTAGGTCATTTGATTCAAATCGGAGTATCGGGATTTAGAACCAGGTCACAAATTTCAAACAAGAGATGAGATACGCCGCAGTACCTAACGATTAGACCAAGGCTAACCTGCCGTTGCATTTACTACCTAAAACTAATAACGAGTACCCTGCAGCCCCGGGGGCCTAAAACTAACCTAAACCAACATTTTTTTTTATAAGTAGGTATGCTCTCGGAGGCAATATTTACGTGTACACTTTTTCTAAGAAGGATTAATCTGCTAAAACCACAAAAAATGTTGACACATTTATTTATTTTTGAAAACAATAGGCAATGAACCGACGCTGTGCATTTTTATGATCGAAAGACAAAAGAATAGCGAGCGGCGACCACTCAAAAATATCCTAATCTTATGTTAAAAACAATGAAACGCACAGCTGCAAAGATTATGTATTGTGTGATTTTCGGAATATTTTTGAAATGTTTCTTTATAATTAACCGACACATTAAATAAAATAAAACAAAAAAATGTTTCGTTTGAACTTAAAAGCACCGATAAATTACCGCCTTATCTTTATTTCATTCAATACAAAATTGGTGATATGACGCTTGTTCAAATCTACGGTCACCTTTATAATTACAAAAAGTCGAAACCGTTTACCACTTCAATCCTAAAGCGGCGTTAACTGCTTGGTTACAAGTCACATTTTCCCTTGCACTTGGACAAAGTAGCACGCGCGAACCGAAAAATACACTTCCTCGAGCGCCATCGGGCGCAACGTATGTGCCCTGTTCCAAAATATACTAAATCACGACATAAAAATTTCAAAAAATTACAACGTATAGTTCTATTAAAATTATTAAATTCTGCATTTAAATAAAAAAATTTGAGTAAATAGAATCAACTTTATCTCAAGTTGAACTTCAATGGCTATTTTTATATAAGAAATGTATGAAAAAAGTATAAAGCATGAATAAGATCCTTTTAATCAAATCCTTGAGTGTCTTTTTTCAGTACAAATAATATTGTAATATCCTACTTAGTATGGTTTTTATTGAAAATAGTGCGAGCGCCAGCCGGCGTCCTCGGCGCCTGGGGATATGTTTTTAACGGACGCATACGTTGCGCCCGTGGCGCTGAATGGGTTAAAGGATCCACAGACCAGAAATTGCTCTTAGCGATAAGGTCGCTTATTGCATGCAAATTAAAATATTTGGTCAGTGAGTCGTTTTGTACCTTAAATTGTTTACCACATGTAGTAATTGTATTATAATTTCGTTTTCTGGACTTGCGATTAAGAAAATCTAGCCAGTATGAGCCAGCATGTATGCAGATTAAATTGCCATTTTTGACTGCACCGTAGCTCAGTTGGCAGTGATGTAGATTTCGATGCTTGTGTACCTGGGTTCGATTCCCGGCGGGGCGAACGTTGTTACGATGAATATCGATGTTTGTATCCGGTCTGGGTGTAATGTTCGTTTTTGTATATGTTTCGGGCACCCTAGATACAGGTTCTTCCTAGTTAGGGGCTCTGAGCGTGATGCGGTTTTTTTTTCTAGTTCGGTTGACCCAAGAATGAGACGCGATGAGTCATCAAAGAGCATATCAAAGTACCCGGTGACTCGCCGTCTCAGCGAGCAAAGGCCAGCTCTGTCAGTAGGCTGGCGATCGAACTCGCTGACTATCACCACACTCGCTCAGCAGTCGGCCTACTTCACTGAGAAAGCCCTCCAACAAGACTCGTGAGTTTATAAAACTTTTACTTTTAGTTTCAGCCCAGACTATTAGGGCACGGTGTAGGTCCTACAACTCCTATATATCTTTAGCTCCTCGTCAGTCGTATGTTGCAAGTCTATTGACACCACGATCTGCATAGTCGTGGTTGGTGAAATAAGTTGATTTAGTGCATCGTATCTTGTGTAATTATTTGTTTCTGATGAATTAGTTTTAGGTTATAATTTATAACTCCTAAACATCTAGTCTAGATCTAATAAATGAATCTCTTATTTATTGCATTCGCAACGAATAGCAGAAAAATATTGTCACTATCACAATATTATACCTACTACATCTATAACACGCTGCTTTCGGTATCGTTTTTTTTTTAGTTACCTACCTATCTATTTGTTTGTTTTTAGTTATGTAGTTTCAGCTAAGTTTCAGTGATTTTTACAAACATGGGTTCGCCGGTTTGCCATTGTAATAAACTTAAAACGAATAAATTCACAACACGCTACTTTGGTTGTATCTATGTAACTTTTTTAATGACTAAGCATATGTGATTGTTTGTTTGTGTTGGTTTAGTCAAGTCATTTCCAATGCCGACGGACATGTTTATTTACTACTTAGTTGCAACATTTTAATGTATTTTACTCTAGTCTAACTCTTTCAATTTTTTTTTTAATATTATTTAAAATTAGTAAAGCCGCTATGCTATGAAAGAGCTTGTTTTAAGCATCGTTTTTTACTAAAAAGGGCTTTACGGTTTTCGGTCTTTTTCTACGGAAATCTCAATCTGCTAGTTTATCTTGTCTTGGCCGGTAATAACCCCATACGATATTGCTACCGTTATTTTATATAAACAGTTTTTAAATTAGATTTCTCTTTTACAGTGACGACGATCAATCTTTAGCAGTCTCGTGGTTTAAATTAGTAAGTTTATTTATTACCTAATTATAATTCAAGTATGGATTTATTTTTTCGCACTTATGCATTTAGTACTTAGTCCACCCGGGTAACTTCATACCGTCTTACCTATTAATAATTTGTGCATGTATTATACTTATAAACCTTCCTTTTGAATCACACTATGAATTAACAAAAAATGCATCATAATCCGTTGCGCAGTTTTAAATATCAAGCATACATGGGGACAGACGCGAAAGCAACTTTGTTTTATACTTTGTATATTGAAGTAGGATAATAAAGTACATCAATAACTCCACAGTACAGGTTCGCGACACCATGCGAGCTGTTCCTACTGTTCCTGGGGCTGATATTCGCCTCCCTGAACGGTCTACTGGTGCCGGTGGGAGTCATCATATACGGAGAGTTCACCTCGCTGCTGATCGACCGCACGGTCATGATCGGCACCTCCACGGACACCATTTGCATCTCTTGGTTTGGAGGCGGGGCACGCCTGTGAGAATACACTCAATTTATTCTAATTTTTACCCCTTCGTGAAAGGCCCCTACAAATAAACTCGACTATTTTCAAGTTAGGGTACATTGCCTTTAGCTAGGCAAACTGTAAAACTGTTAACTGAGTAAGCGGAGCGTATATGTTTAGTACGCACATCCATATTATTACGGACTTTCCACAGTTTGCTTTCATTCTGCGCAGTTTCAGTCAGCGGTTTAGAGTGCGCGCGCGCCAGATAAGTCTGCGCGTGACTGATGGTGCCAGTGCCACTGTATATGTAGGTACTTCACGCGCCATTCAAAATAAGTGGCTGATTGCCACCAATATTTTGACCACGCGCAGAGTTATCTGGTCTGGCGCTCTGGCGCGCACTCTATGTATGTACTGTACTCCAAGACGTTACGTAATTCTGTACTTCTCCTATCTAATCTGCAATTTTAATAAGCTACATATCGGTATTTTTTTGTGATTTCGAAATAGGTATAAATAGCGTATGTAATGGTTCCCTTTTTTTCTACAAACTTAAAATGGTTTAGGAAAAATAATGTAAATATTCTATGCAGAACCAACGCAACACAAGAAGAGAACCGCTTGGCGTTGATAAAAGACGCCGAGGCGTTCGGCATCGGCTGCGCCACCTTCTCGCTCATGCAGTTCATAGTGGGAGCCATCAGCGTGGACTTGTTCAACTATACTGCTCTTAAACAGGTCTATACCATTACCTCTTATCTTTGGGAGCCCAGTTCTTGTTGGTGTGGCCTCCTTCACCGCAATCATCTCTCCTTCATAAGTTTCATGACTCTTACGTCCTCGAAGCTTCCACTTTTTCCTTTAACTATATGATTTTTTGCGATCTGCCTTACAGCAAGTTTAAATAAAAATAATAACTTCGTTCAGAGTTTATTGCAACTGATTCAAACCTACTGAGCAATCTAAGATGTATAAAAAAAATAATACATCTAGCGTTTTTAATCAGGCTCTAGCTTTTCCATGCTTTGCCCTCTCGACATTACATTACGTAAAATTCCTAAACAGAATGATTAAAAGGATTCAAAATAAATTTAACAGGTGTTTTTAAATAGAACGCAATTCTTGTATTTTTTTACAGATTGATAGGGTGAAAGAGAAATTTTTGCGCTCAGTACTTCGGCAAGACATTGCGTGGTACGACCTCAACACGACTATGAATTTTGCCACTAAAGTATCTGAGTAAGTTTTTCTGTCTAAAGTCAATGCAAACATTACAGTTAACTTATAACTTCGAGATTTTCTTTCGGCATAGTTATAATCTTATAACGATGCAAGCCATCAAAAATGTGTTTATGTAGCTACATATTCTTAAATAAGTTTTTTCATTAGATATAAGCGAAAAAACAGCTTAAACATTCCCATATGCGTATGTATACTTACGAAAAATAAGTTTGTGCTTTTGCGAATAAGTAAAACTGTCAAGCACTTTTACTTTTTCTTTGAAGTTTACCATAAATATAATTTAAACTTACTAATTAACATATAAAATTTAAAGTGACGTGGAAAAGTACCGGGAAGGCATAGGCGAGAAGGTGCCAATGCTGTGCTACCTCGTGATGTCCTTCGTGTCGGCCGTCGTGATCTCGCTCACGTACGGCTGGCTGCTCACGCTCGTCATACTGTCCTGCGCGCCCATCATCATTGGGACTACTGCTATGGTCGCTAGGGTGAGTAACGAAGCTGGGAGGGCATTTTGAGCCATCAAGGTAAATGCCGTTCACACAGTGTGCTGAATGTGCATCACTCATGAAGACACATGTCGTAATGGAGGTTGCAGCTCGTCCTTCTGCGCGCATTCTGTGATATGATAACGGACTTTGCTGTGAAAATCTCGAAATTGAGATAAATCCTCCTGGCATAGTTTTATCTCTCTCTAGGATAGTCAAACTCTTATTAAGACCCTGTAGCTGCACAATTGCACATGATACTTTAATCGTTTTAAAAAAAACAGTTGGCGCTTTGTCATCGTTCCATCGAAGAACTTTAGTAAAAGGTGTCCTTAGAAACTTTATGTGAACGTTTCTCTTAAGGTGTCCCTAGGAACTTATAAGTTAAACAATTTTTCCCTTCGTCCATAGATCCAATCATCCCTCACTGGGCAAGAGCTGAAGGCATACAGCGTGGCGGGCGTCGTCGCCGAGGAGGTGCTCTCTTCTATCAGAACTGTTGTAGCATTCGGCGGAGAAGAGAAGGAGATTGACAGGTACAGCTTGGACTACACAGATAACTAGAAAATAATGGGGGCGCCACTTTGTATGTAGACTTAGTAATTTTTAATTATTTTCTTCCTAATTAAACACGATTTAAGTCCAAAGTTAGTAAAAATCAAAAATCAACAAATTCGTAATCTGTTTCTATTCTAGAACTAAATATTTTTTATGGGTTTTCAACTCATAATAAAAATGGTTCCGTGTTGTACTGTAACTAGATGTTGTTACAGTTCTTGGTATAGGATGCCAGCTTATCAAGCTACTTACCTAACCTACCTTAATGCACACTAAAACAGTCTTTTTTTTGTGCGACAGTGGCAGTGGTAATAATCTAGTTCTCAACGAATCTAGCACATAATGAACATTCAATACTGGATACAGAAAAAAAATAAGAAAACAAGGATGACCTAATTGTTTAAAACGATTTTATATACAAACAAGTTGATATGGACAGACACGTAAGAAAACTTAGATTTCAATTAAAAAAAACGCTTTATCGCACAATAAACAGTAGGTGTCGAGGAGAATTACTAAATTGAATTATTTGTACCTTGAATGAAATAATGTACTTTTACATCATCTATCTATCTAACATTTTAAACACAAAGTACTGAAAAGCAAAGGCTGCCTGTACATATACGTGTATTGCTCGAAGCAGGGTTGTAGTGACACTAGACTTCCCCTGGCAGGTACAGCGCACGACTAGCCCCAGCCAAGCGCACGGGCTCGCGCAAGGGCCTGTTCTCGGGCATCGGCTCCGGCGTGATGTGGTTCATCATCTACGCCACCTACTCGCTCGCCTTCTGGTTCGGCGTGCGGCTCATCCTGCAGGACCGCGACCAGCCCGCGCCCGTCTACACGCCTGCTGTTCTTATGATAGTGAGTTCATTTTTCCAAGCTTTTATTACCTTCACCTTTATGTGCGGCTCATCGTATAGGACTGCAACAAGCCCGTGCCTCTAAACACGCCTGCTGTTTTTATGATTGCGAGTTTCTTTTTGTACCTAGCTACTGCTGTAGCTTTAAAATATTTAATAGTGCTTACAGTCAGCTCACTGCCTGGAGTCGTTTAAATAAAAAATTCTAGCTGCGTACTTAGTTGTGCGCGAGAGCACTTCTCAATCGTGGCCGTTGACCGGCCTTTGTCAATCTTAGTGTAAATCCCCCACGTCTGTCCCTCTGCCTTTACTTCTCAAAAAGTATTAAAGGTAGTTGGTTATATATCAAATGAAAGTTCCCCATACTTTATCTACGATTATCTTCTCCCAGGTATTCTTCAGCATACTCCAAGGAGCGCAGAACGTGGGTCTGACCGCGCCGCACATGGAAGCAATATCGAACGCCCGCGCTTCCGCCGGCGCCATTTTTGCTGTCCTTGACCGGAAACCGGCCATAGACTGTTTGTCTACTGACGGCACTCGGCCGGTGCTCGATGGAGACATTGAGTTCCGGGACGTTCATTTTCGTTACCCGGCTAGATCTGATGTTGAGGTAAGGAGGGATAGATTATTATTTTGAAACTCCCACATAATATAGGAAAACTTATCGTACTTTACCACGGCGCGTTGCTACATAGAAGACATAAAAGTCAAAATATCTTAGGATCATAAAATTTCAGAACTACCCTCATATCGCTAAACTAAATGTTTTTCTTTCCCATGTTCTCTTATTGGCAGATTATATAAACTGACAACGTAAAATTTTCGGTGATCCATCATAGCATGCCAATTCTTTTGTTTAAAAGTAAAATTTCAAGGGTCAGAATATATAATAAAAAATTACCCACCAGGTACTAAACGGTATAAGTCTAGTGATACCAAAGAACGAAACGATCGCCCTAGTAGGCCCAAGCGGTTGCGGCAAGTCAACCTTGCTACAGTTGATACAGCGTCTATACGACCCGGAGCAGGGCAAGGTGCTCGCCGCGGGGCATGACTTAAGGGAAATGAACCTGAAACATCTGAGAGGGCACATCGCCGTCGTCGGCCAGGAGCCTGTGCTCTTTGCTGGCACTATTAAAGATAACATACGGTGAGTTTCATAAAAAAATAACAATTTAAATGTTGGTTTCACTTTTTGTACATTCACGGACTCGTCAGAGTAACACTTTTGTATATATTCTCGTGCGCACTAGACTCTAATACCTGAGAACAAGGTATTTTACACAATACAGTAAAATCGGAAGTTTTAAGTGTGCTGATCGAGTCCGTGAATGTGCCAAACTAATAATTAATCTGGAGATAATTTCTTTATGGTTTCTTTTCCAGTTTTATATGAATGTTAATAATATTTTCTTTTTGTTTGTTTAGTATGAGTAATCCTAAATGCACAGATGAAGAAGTCATTGTGGCCGCTAAGCAGGCTTACTGTCACAGTTTTATCAAAAATCTTCCAGATGTAAGTACGAAGTAAATTTCAATCTGTAATACCTTCATGTTGTTTCTGACGAGGCGGTATTAGGTTGATCAAAGTAGGGATGCAGCTATCTATACCAATATTATAAAGAGGAAAGATTTGTTTGTTTGTTTGTTTGTAACGAATAGGCTCCGGAAATACTGAACCGATTTGAAAAATTATTTCACTGGTAGGAAGCAACACTATTCCCGAGTGTCATAGGCTATATTAGATTTTCAAAAAAATTAGGGATCCTTACTTAAACTCAAATAATATAACCCAAGGTGCAATATTTTTTCCGTTGTTTACATATTTTGACAGGTGGTTTGTTGTTGTTGTTTGTTTTTTATTCGCCCATTCTGGGCAGTCAAAAGAACATAGTCTATAGAGCCAAGTCTTTAGTAGTACCTATCTTATATTCTATGGCGTAACGAAGTTAGCCGGGACAGCTCGTACCTAATAAATTTCCCAAAGTAATATGGGACGAAATCTCATGACGAAAATCAGCTGTCCCGTACATTAACGCCGTCGGCTGGTCGTACAAAACATCGATATTTTTTCAGTTTAGGAATGGTGAGCTGAATCTCTCCTTTCATTTATTACTGCCTTATCAGAAACACTCAGTATAATTAACTACATAATAGCCCTGTTTGTTAACTTTTATTTTAAGAATAGAATACATAGTTACCGTATTATTCATAAAGATACAGTCCATTTTAGGTCACTTTACTGGAGGTCTACTTCTCTGGTTTTTGTATGGTAAATACGTGACATCCAGTCTAAATTGAAATATGTCAAATAACTTAAATGCTCTAACTTTTTATAAATAACAGGGTTAGTTTATTTTCCTCCATGTGGTTTGGTTACTGGTTATAGGTTACTAGCAAACCCGGCGAACTCCGTTTCGCCACTGGCTTCATTTTATGTAACATTTCGTATGGTGATTAAAGATGAAGTTTTTTTATTTTTCAAAAAATAAAAACTTTTTATAAAAAAATTAAACCGCCGAAAAAACTGAAAAGCATTAAATAATAGGGAAACAATTTCTATTAGGCCTTAATTTACTCACTTCTTAAAAAAAAATTAAACCGCCGAAAAAACTGAAAAGCATTAAATAATAGGGAAACAATTTCTATTAGGCCTTAATTTACTCACTTCTTAAAGTAATTTTGGATTACCAAGAAATTTTGAGTCGGTGCCACAGAATCAACGAATAAAGATTACTAAATTACCTGAAATTCAAATAAATAACCGAAAAACGTATGCCGCTGCGCATCGCGCTTTACATAGATAATGAATTTGCTTGTGTGGTGTGGCGCCGACTTAAAATTTCTTGGTAATCCAAAATTACTTTAAGAAGTGAGTAAATTAAGGCCTAATAGAAAATGTTTCCCTATTATTTAATGCTTTTCAGTTTTTTCGGCGGTTTAATTTTTTTATAAAAAGTTTTTATCTCTTATTATATTTTGTCTTTCCTCGCTTAAGTTCTGTGAATACACTTGTTGCTGGCTTGCATGTCTTGTGCGGCGGCCGATGTTCGCACGTCGTCCTCTAGGCATTTTGGCCTATGGACAGAGTGGTGAATTTAACGCCAAATGCACGATCCACATAATTTACACAGTTTTTTTTTCACAATTTCACAGTGAATACAATACCCGCTTTTAACATGAAATAAACTGAGCAAGAACAATCAGTAGTACCTAGCTGACAAAAAATGTATCACGCACCGGTGCCATCTACGTAAAATGTTGGTTTGTAGTACATGACAGAGATGGCGCTGTATGTAAAAAAATATTTTCCCGGTTTTCTGTTGAAATTTTCCCGAATTTTCTTTGCTATAAACCTCACGGAGCCCGAGACCTTTTCAACGAATGCAAAACCGTGGAAATCGGTTCGTGCGTTCTGGAGTTATAGCGTCAGGAAGGAAAAGCCTACTTATTTTTATTCTGTTGAAATTTTCCTGAATTTTCTTTGCTATAAACCTCACGGAGCCCGAGACCTTTTCAACGAATGCAAAACCGTGGAAATCGGTTCGTGCGTTCTGGAGTTAAAGCGTCAAGAAGGAAAAGCCGACATATTTTTATATAGTAGATAAACTAATCAAACCCTTGAGGACACTGGAATTCCCTTAAAAAACTAACGTAAGTGATCTTTATTATGTTTTAAGGGCTACGACACAATGATAGGCGAACGCGGGGCCCAACTCTCGGGCGGTCAGAAGCAACGTATTGCCATCGCAAGAGCTCTAGTAAGGAAACCAAAGATTCTCCTACTGGACGAAGCCACTTCAGCTTTAGACTCCCACAGTGAAGCTAAGGTCCAGAGAGCGTTGGACGCGGCTTCCCATGGACGGACTACTGTTATGGTTAGCCATAGGTAAGATTAACATTTTAATCCTCCTAAAAGTATGTATTTCGCTGGAATTGAAAAATCATACGCTTTGTTCAGGATCGGTCTACTTAATGCACCCAGACTTATTACCAATGAGCATTAATTCCACTAAACAGTCGACTGGGTGCGTTATGTAAACTAACCCTTTCGTTCACCTTCTTTTTTTTATAAATAAAGGAGATGTTAAACAAAAATACAGTATAACTAACGCAGTTTTTTGAAAAAACATGTCAGCCTCATACTTTCTCGTTTAAAATTTATATATCTAAGCGAGACAGAATTAAGTTTGTATTGGTTTTTAAAAACTGCGCAAATTATACTAAAAAACTTTAAAAAATCGTCTAATGCCTGTGTGAAAAGCTATAAATATGTGTTTTATTGCAGCCCTATATCCAGGGATCTATGATTAATTGGACTTTCAAATTGTTTCCAGGTTATCAACAGTTCTGAACGCGAACCGTATCTACTTCATCGACAAGGGCGAGGTGATCGAGCAAGGCACGCACGAGGAGCTCATCTCGCAGAAGGGGCGGTACTACCAGCTGGTGCTAGAGAATGAGCCGAGTATCGCACCGCAAGGAGCTACGGGTGTTGATGTTCAGAAACGTTAGTTTTTTTTTTATTATAGCCTAATTTGTGTCCCACTACTAGGCAAAGACCTCCTGCCTCTGTATCCACGTGTCTAGACCCAAACCGGTGTGCGAAAATCGCAACTGAATGGGTGCCAACCGATGGAAAACGTAAGCGTGGCCGGCCGAAAAGGAGATGGCGGGATGATATCGATTCCTATCTATCCGAATACTGGTTTCAGGCGGCACATGAAAGGGACAACGTTAGTGTAGTCAGTTCAAATACTTACGAATTTGTAGCAATGTACGGGATTGAATTTGGTAACGTTACCTGGCGGGCAAATACCTATACTCTAAATAATAATGATATTTATAAAATGTTATCCTTTTTAAAGGTTGTTTGGGGCTTTGCGTTGATCGAACCTTAGTGCTGTAATAAATTATACTAGTATCTTAGCATTGATTGACTAGTTTTGGCCAAGAGCGTCCAAAAAATCCACGTGAGGTGCGATTGGATTTATAAAAAAAAATTATCTCTTCATCCCATCTATTTAATTTCCCATTAGAAGCAAACCCTAACCTTTTACAATGCTTGTAAAAAATGTTCTTACTTACAGATGCCAAATTCCGTCGTCCTAGGCTCCAGAAGCTCGCTTCCATCGAATCAGTTCAATCTGAAGAGGAAGACGACGAAGATTCCGGCTCCGAATATAGTGAAGGGAAAAGCCGTAACGCACAAGTGAAGGATCCATCCACGTGGAAGATCATGAAGCTTTGCGAGCCGGAGAAGTGGCTGATGGTCGGTGGCGTGGCTGCGGCCACACTCGTCGGCTCTTCCTTCCCAATGTTCGCTATACTGTTCGGCGAGACCTACGGTGTGCGTATTAACAGATAATTCTGCCACAACTGAACTAGTTAAACGAGTTTTTAAGAAACTCTATATACTAGGACTAGGACCTTATATCGGTACTTTGTAATTGCAAATAAACTAGACGAGAGAGCGATATGAACTTTCAAAATTACATAGTTACATTGTTAATCTGCGTATGTTTATATATTGATGATGTTATATTTGCATCTATGAGCAGGAATTAAAGGAACCTTGAAATCAGTCTAGTAAATTATTTTTATATTTCAGTTGCTAGAAAGCAGGAACATCCCCTGGGTGATGTACGAGACAAACAAGATTGCTATTCTGTTCCTGGTGGTTGGAGTGATGACGGGAGTTGGCATTTTTCTTCAGATTTACATATTTAATTTGACTGGGGTGCGGTTGACTGCTCGACTACGGTAAGTTGACTCGTATTTAGGGTTCATGATTTCTCGAGCTTTTCAGTTTCTCGGGTTTCGAGAATTCTCGAGGCTCATTTCTCGGGTCTTCTCGGGTTGTCGAGAAATTTTGATTTACCTATGTTTTTGCATATATTTTCGACCCAAATCATAAAAAAAGTTGAAACAAAATTCGCAATGTGAATCATTAAAAAAAACTCATTTTAAACCAATAAATCAATTGGTTTTTCTGCAAAATATAAGTTCAAAAAAAATATAAAACTTGAAAAAATAAATATGCTTCTCTCAATATACCTAACCTACCTAACTAACAAAAATACACCACTTTTGGATGGTTTATTAGAAAAAAATCAACGTTAAACTAAAAGAATAGTTAGTTAGGTATTTTAAGCGTTTACATTTCAAGAAAAAATTTAGAAAAGGGGCCTGAGGCGCTTAACTAAATAAATAATGAAAATTCGATGACAATATTTCTGCTTTTCTTAGGACATCTACTGTTGTCCTCCTTAAAAAGCCGCAATTATTTTCGAATGTTATCACTGACATCGATTTTTTTTTTGTTAATTAATTTAAGCTTAAGCAACTTGATACCCAGATGTAGGTAGAGGAATTCATAAGATTATAAATTTAATTTGATTAAATAAAACACAAAATATTAACAAACAGTAAGTACACCGTCAAGCAAAGTTATTGAACTCTATCGAATCATAGTTGTCTTGTTATCGAATTCGTTAACCATTGCCGCTTTAACAAAGTCGATTTTTGTTATAATACTTATGAAACTAGCAATGGCTAAGACAATCGCTTGTAACACGATTGCGAGTCGATCGATTTTGGTTACGAGACTTGACTCCACCACGTACAGTGGCGGTCTAGGACGGCGTAACAGATTTGTCTATGGTCTTGTGCGGCCTAGACTGTATTACCAAAGAACAAGAGATATTTTGCAATACAGAAAAACCGGAAGTGCTACGCCGTCCTAGACCGCCACTGTATCATCATAAAGATTATAAAAGTAAAAGTTATTTCCATCACTAGCGAAATTCACGAACTTTTTTGCACTTCATAAACTCAAATATGATTTCTCGAGTTCTCGACTTTTCTCGAGCATAATTTCCCGGGAACAAAACCCAACGATTTCCCGGGAATTCTCGACCCGAGAATTCCCGGGAATGAACCCTACTCGTATTTCAAAATTAATAAATTAAATTGATAAAAATTATATTATGAAAATGACTCTTAAAATAACTCAGTTTTACTTTTCAATTACCCTTTTGCCCATGTATAAAAACGTAGCTACTTTTGACTTGCCATAAAATATGAATTTTGACATGAACCGGCGTTTCACGCCTTCCATAGTGATCCATACAACACTGACAAGTTAGCCACCGCAAGCCGCATAAACCATTGATTTACACGGTATCGTGGACAAGAGGTCTTATTGTTTTAACTTTTCAATGACAGAGTAGCAGTATTCCGTGCTATGCTAAAGCAAGAGATCGGCTGGTTCGACGACGCGAAGAACGGCGTCGGGGCGCTGTGCGCGAGACTCGCTGCGGACGCCGCGGCCGTGCAGGGCGTGAGTTTCATATACCATGGTATACTTGCACTATTTATGTATTTATTTGAAGGAAAAAATTGTAATATGTCACTTTTAACCAGCTTATACATATTGCATTTTTCTACTGCTTTTACTTAAATTGGCTGATGTTTAAACCCTAAATTAAAAAAAAAAACAAGCAAAATCACTGACGCTGACGAGGTCAATTGATCTCAGGCTCTGTATTTTTTTTTTCAATTTCGACTAATTTTCTTTAGGTAAAGTTGTTAAATCATAGTGTAGGTTTGTTTCAATTTATTTAATATAACTATTGTACTTACTTAGATTACTTACAATGGGTTTGATTTGAGATAAGTAGGAACAGTGGCGTTCTAGGACGCGTAACTCTTCCGGTTTGTCTTGTAATGCAAAAAGCTCTTGTTCTTTGGTAATACAAGTCTGGGCCGCATAAGACAAATCAGTTACGCCATCCTAGACCGCCTCTGTACTGTATCCTAAATTGAATAAATGCATTTTTGAATTTCGATTGTATTTCAGGCGACAGGCACCCGAATAGGCGCTCTCATGCAGGCCACAGCAACGATCGTGATCGGCATAGCGCTGTCGCTGTACTTCACGTGGCAGATGACGCTGGTGTCCCTCGTGTCGGTGCCGATGGTGATCGGCGCCGTGGTGCTGGAGGGCCGCGTGCTGGCCGAGGGGCTGGTGGCCGTGCGCGACGCCGGCGACCGCGCCACCACCATCGCTACCGAGGCTATTACCAATATTAGGACTGTTAATGCTTTCTGTGAGTATACCTAGTATTTTAGGGACTCTTACTAGGTAGAACTTGTATTAAAGTGCTTCGAAACACATACAAAGACGAACATTATACACCCAGACCGCATTTAAACAGCATCGCTCGCGCAAAGTGTAATGGAGTTTAGACTGGTGTTAAGTGGTAGGTAGCACTTTAGTTGTCTAGATACCACCGTGGTTTATTTGGCAGTGATTTTTTTTGACTTAATTGAAGCCCTTAAAGGCTAAGGGCGCAGCCAATTGGCTAAGCCCTTAGCTTCCTTCTTTCGGCTACTCGGGAACGTTTGTTTTAAAAGTTGAAATGTCGTCTCTATAAGTAACTATGTGTTCGTTCGCTTATGCAGGTGGCGAGGAAGGCGTAGTATCGCGCTACCAGCAAGCGGGCGTGGCGGCGAAGGCGACGGCTTTAAAGAGCCTGCGCTGGCGCGGCTCCGTGTTCGCGTTCGGCCAGACGGCGCCGGTCGCCGGCTACGCGCTCTCTCTGTGGTACGGCGGCGTGCTGGTCGCCAACCACGAGATTCCTTACAAGTCTGTTATCAAGTGAGTTTTATTCAATGTAAAAGAAGACGAGAGTACTTAGCCACTGAGACGATATTAAATATGTAAACTAACAGGGAAACAGGTTAGAAACAAAGGAATTATAATTTTCAAAACGCGCCAAATATTGATAGCTTCCGAATTTCCTGAGGTTTACAGTGGCGATCTAGGACGGCGTAACACTTCCGGTTTTTATGTATTGCAAAACAGCTCTTGTTCTTTGGTAATACAGTCTAGGGCGCACGAGACCATAGACAAATCTGTTACTTCCTAGACTGCCACTGTACCACTGTCTGAAAGAAACGAAACGAACTCGAAGTAAAATAATCTTTACTCAACATTTTTAACCTTGATACGCGCCAGGGTATCAGAGGCGCTGATATTCGGCGCGTGGATGATGGGGCAGGCGCTGGCGTTCGCGCCCAACTTCGGCGCGGCCATCACGGCGGCCGGCCGCGTGTTCGCGCTGCTGGACCGCGCGCCGCTCGTGCAGAGCACCGCCGCGCCCGCCGTGCCCGAGAACTATGTACGTGACACTTTTGTTATTTGATAACGGGGAAAGGCCACGACCCCGATGACCCTGTCTAGACAGATAACTACCGTTGACCGGCTTGCCTGCCCCTGAACATTTGCTATTCAACTACCTAATGGCCGGCCAGGTAAATGTAGTCTCTTTTGTTTTTGCTGTAATTTTGAGGGATAGAATCAGAAGCTCTCAAGTTTTATTCCAGTTAAGTATTTGTACTTTGATCATCAATCAAAAAACTCAGTCACTCAAAATATTCTTAAAATTTATTTGCAATTTATCACGTCGCGTTTTTAATTATTATTATTATTTGTAGAGGGATACTAGCGTAACAATGCACGAACGAATTCACGTCGGGGTCACCGCTTTAAGCAATGCAAAGAAAAATCTGTGAATTCTATTTATGCTATAGCAGCGGTAGAAACTTTGCTAGCTCAATGTAGGAATTGTTCGTTTGAACTCCTTTGTAGTGCTAGTATGCCGCTTCACTTTGAAGAGACATTGTGTTAGGCATAAGTACGACAATATTTTGTCTTATCACAAAATGTTCTCTATTTTTCTATACGGCTGCAGATAGCAAAAGGCAAGCTCCAGTACAAAGGCGTCAAGTTCCGGTACCCGACACGTCGCGAAGTGGAGGTTCTCCGCGGGCTGTCGCTGGAGGTGCCGAGCGGGCGGCGCGTGGCGCTCGTGGGCCCGAGCGGCTGCGGCAAGTCCACGCTCATACAGCTGCTGCAGCGCCTCTACGACCCTGATGAGGGAGATGTGGTCTGTACTTGTTTCTATGATCATTTATTTTTACCATTTTCCAATTGTCAAAAGGGATAAAGTCAAAATTTGTACCTAAGTCTAGATGTAGAGTCCGCGCCAGAAAAGGTCCGCGTCAATGGGGGCGCTACTGTATATTTCAAGTACCATTCAAAAATAAATTGGTTATTTGACTAACTAATTGCTAATTGGTTCTTTTTTGACCGTGCGCAGACTTAGCTGGCGCACACTCTAGGGTGAATTTTAGGAACTACTGATTATATTTTTTAATTGTGTTCTTTACCATGCAAGGTATGGGTAAATAGTTATAGTAAACATTCAGAACGGACACTTTATATATTTACCTACAAAACCGGCTTTATACGATTTTTAATGCTCAAAGCAACAATTCTGTAAGGTTGCAGTTGCAATTCTGTAAGTGTTGTTGTTTAATGTTGAATGGATCTTATTCCACGTTCTTATTCCAGTACCTAGACGACCACTGCATATCAGCCGACATGCGACTGTCGACGCTCCGGCGCAACCTCGGCATAGTCTCGCAAGAGCCGGTCCTGTTTGACCGCAGCATCGCTGAGAACATCGCCTACGGGGACAACACGAGGGTCGTGCCCATTGAGGAAATCGTCAAGGCGGCCAAGGAGGCCAATGTGCACAGCTTTATTGCTGCTCTGCCTAGGGTAAGAATTTTGATATCATTGTTGCTTTTTTCATTAAGTACATAATACTTCAATAAGTAGTCTTTAAAACAAAGTCGCTTACCGCTGTCTATCTGTATGCATGTTTACATATTTAATACTACGTTACAGATTTTGATGCGTTTTTAATAGGTACAACTTAATTCAAGAGGAAGGTATTGGTCAAGTGCGAGTTGGATGTGAAAACGGGATTGTTACGGAAACTTATCTCCACGCGGGCGGTATTTGTCTGTGTCGCACGCACATATTTCCTTTTGCCGTCACGCTCGTACAAGATCGGTCGCAAGCCTGTGCGAGCGTGATGGCAATGTCAAATAGAACCGGGTCAATGAACGAATTTCTTGCTGCATCGTGACCGCACTTTAGATCACTTTTTGTGCCCAGTGCGTATTTCAGGATTACTTTTACAAAATATCTAAGTTCGAGTTGTATGGTGTATGCGCAGGGCTACGAGACGCGCATCGGCGCGCGCGCGTCGCAGCTGTCGGGCGGGCAGAAGCAGCGCGTGGCCATCGCGCGCGCGCTCGTGCGCAACCCGCGCGTGCTGCTGCTGGACGAGGCCACCTCCGCGCTCGACACGCACAGCGAGAAGGTGAGACTACAGGCATGGTATGGACACGCCCTGCCTCCCGCTGTAAGCGCCACCCACCTAGGGTTACAATATCTCCGGATTTGTCCAGAGTTTACTGGATTTTTCGACTTTTCTCAGGATTCCGGCCGGACTATGCAAATCTACGGATTTTTAATAAAACACAGGATAACACTTCTTCTTTTGATATTTATTAAATTACCACGCACCTGCGCTCGGTTACCTCTCAGTTATCGCAACAAGCATGACGCGCATTCATGTGTGCCAATTTAAGCAACGCGATTGTTTCACACATTTGATCGCTAGCGTCTGAGAGTGTGTTGTCTCTGTCACGTGTGCTGCGGCTGGACGAGGCCACGTCGCGCTCGACACGCGCAGCGAGAAGGTAGAGGAGGAGGGCTAGATAGCCTGTCATTTGTTATTTGTTACGTTCTAGAGTAGAGATAAGCTACGAAAACATGGCGCGCCCCTCCACATTTTTAGACGCTTGAATGTATATTTGTTTAAGTTGCTACAAGCATCACAACATTCACAACGCATTCTTGTGTGTCTATGCTTGGACGAACATATTTAAATTAATTACTATAAGTATACTTTTTAAAGAGAGATACTTACGCCTACAATCATACATGCAAAAGCATTCGCAAGGATAAGACCACTTCTTGATGCAGAAATTTGGAGGGGCGCGCCATGTTATCATAGTTTATTACTATGTACCTATATCACAAAGAAATACTTAGTTAAAATTCTAAAATTGTTAATATTATACCCAGGTGGTTCAAGAAGCTCTGGACCGTGCTAGCGAGGGTCGCACCTGCCTTATCATAGCTCATCGACTAGCGACCATACAGAACGCAGATATGATCTGCGTTATCGACCAAGGTGTGGTCACGGAGACTGGCACGCACAAAGAATTAATAGCTCTCAAAGGAACATACGCCAAGCTGTACGAGCTGCAGTGCGGCTTCATAGAGGAGACAGACGAGGCGAATGCTGCAGCTTAGTTTGTGCTAGCTAACATAAGTAAAATAATGTTGTTTTTATATTTCAAAACGAAAAAAAGGCGCAAAATACATGGACAGCTTGTAAAATTTAGATCTAAATACTGTATTAAACTATCGCATTTGCCTTTTGTCCAAAATCGGTAATATCATATTTTTCTAGTTTGAAGATTCTTTATTTTATATGAATAAAACGTTATTCCCAACACACGTAAGACATCGCACATTCCCTAGTAGGTATATTAAATACATTAACATAGGTATACCTAAATATTTTTATATTCTTATCTTACCCAAAGCATCGTGTTCATGATTCTTAATTTCCTTAGTTCCTAAGAAGTTCCCAGACCAAAGAAAGTTAATCCTGCCTGACGTTTGTGCTTTTATAGTAGTGCTCTTATTTTTAAGTGCTATGGTTGTGGAGTCACTTTTGCTTAGCTAATACTATTTAGCCTTTGTTCAATGTGTTTATGTCACCGGAAAATAATAATCCTACGAAAGTTTATAAATTTCCTAGGAAATTTATAAACTTTCGTAGGATTCTAAACGAGAGATAAATTGAATTATTTTACGCCCACTTTTTCGCAAATTTATAAATTTTCGACGCGTCGTAGTAAATTTATAAACTAACGGATATTAATCCGTAAGATTCTAAACGGATCGACCAATCACAGAAGAGCTTTTAATTTTACGCTTTTTGAAATACGGAAAATAACACACTGCTTTCTGATTGGTCGATGTTGACAGTGAAAATGCTTGCGTCCATAGACTTACGTACAATCAGACTTGCCAAACAATTCGATCACACTAAAAGTATTTTTACTGGTACCAGTAAGGTAGTACTGGTAAAAACTAAGTAGGTTTATAGGTTAATATGTGACCGCTTATGAGCGAAATTCAGTAAAAGTGCACTAACTGGCTGAGTTCGAAATAAAATGTTGTTCTCAACATTAACTAGGTAATCTGCAAAATCCCTAGTTAGTTAGTTAACGACTAAGTTAAGTTCGAAAAATTGTTGCCTTACATTTCAGGTTAACACAGGTAACCCAAGCTCCGCTCGCTTCGCTCGCTACGCTGGTTAAAGATCACAAGCCAAACCTAACCTAACCTACAATTTTGCCCTAGATTTGAATTTTCGGTCGGAGCTTTCTGTTTTCCGCACTTTAACGGCGAGACATCCGGTAATACGCACATTAACTAGGTAAAGTGCGGATACCCCATATTTCACATAAAATTTCGCACATTAACTGACCTAAACAGTTAATGTGCACATTGCCCGGTAAAGAGCACATTAACGTATTTCGCACTATAACGGTGACAGATATAATATGCTATTATGGGATAATAGCATATTTTATCAAAAAGTAACCTTGTATTTTAGGTACCTACCGACCTAGTAGGGGGTTAAAATTCCCTATTTCACTCTACCAAAATAAAACATTTTGGTCATGGCTAAAACTTTCGTAGCTCTGTGTTAAATTTCAATTCATTATACATGGCGTTTGGTTATTGGTTACTTATAATTTTACGAGTGAGTTTAGTAAGTTTATCAATTTACGAAAATGTAGGCGTAAAATTATACAATTTATCACTCGTTTAGAATCCTACGAAAGTTTATAAATTTCCTAGTAAATTTATAAATTTACGGTTCTTGTTATTTTCCGGTGACATTTATAAATCATTGAGTTACGTGTGCTAAGCTCAAGTGATATATCACCATACTATTATATCAATATGTACTTACTGAGAGGAACTGTTTATATTTATTGAATGCTTAAAGGACGGAATGTAAATTAGCATTTTTCCAGATTTTAGGTTAGTGTTTTTGTGCTCAATACCATGGTCACCATATAGGGTGACCACACCATACTTATTTTTGTATGTGTTGTGTAATTAATTGTGTAAATGTTTACTTGCTACAGTTATGTTATCATGAATATGCTATGTACTTACCAAATATTATTTAAGTTGACTAATAAAAAGTAATAAACACCTAGGTATTTCTTTATCATTTTGGGTTCATCAACAAGAAAATAATAGAAATAAAGTAAAAATTTTGATAGTATATTTCCACTTAAAAATAGATAATGCAACAAAATAAATTTTAAATAAATGTATAAATGTCGACGAAGTCGTCGCTTGAATTATTTAACAGATTACTTGGCTATCACTTGCTCTTATATTCTAAACTACATTTAATGTTCTTCGCGCTTACAATGTTCTCAAAATAAATGGAGATTTAACATAATTCTTAGAAAATTATTCCGTGATCAAAAAAAGAGTTACTAGGAATAAATAATAGAAGTAAGAGTTAAAGACAATTACCTAGTATTCATTTCATAGCATTCTAAAACCCGAAATAGTAAAAGTTACCAACCATCATGCTACGTACAGTAAGGCTTTAAAACAACGAAAGTTTACTTTATAACAATATAAATAAATCTCAACAATTTCAATATCAAAAAATACTATTACCAGATCAATAACACGGTAACAAAGTACCTATTATATAGTTTTACACTGGTATCACCCTTACAAATTACAATGTATACCAGTGCGTGGCCTCCTCTTGATAAAACCAAATGTATGATGAAAGGTGCAAAGATAGTAGGTAACAAGATGTTTCTGACAAGACGACAAACGAAAATATTTATCTCGCCATGCCTAAATTTCCCAAAAAAAACGGGTCAAAATCTAAAATTAAATAATAGTTGTCTGCCGCGCAATCAATGCAAATTTAATCGTTCCTCTGTACTATTGTTAGTAATACATCGTTAGTTCTGAACAACGCACATGACGGCAGCGCGGCGGCGGTGCGGTGACGGCGTGTGGGAACAGCGTTGCGGTGCGGCGGCCGCGGTTTTTAGGCGAAATCACTAATCATAAAATTGAGCCAGAAACTCCGAGTAAACATATATGTCCCAGCAACATGTTTACGGTCACGGGTCAGACTTTTATTACATAAAAAGTCGATAGCGGCCGGTATTAGAATACAAATTACTAATAAAACATAATATTACGGGCTCACTTTTACTCTTTGCCTACGTGACTTATAGTTACGAGTTAGAAATCTTCTACACTGTACGGAAAATGTATGAACAGAAAAAATATCAAAATTGTGCATTCAAAATCTTTGTTGCTTTAGAATATTTAACGACGTTTTCCCTCAAAGGGCTCGCAGTGACAACGCTAACTGTCACGCACTAAAATACGCTGTACAATAAATGGTACTTAAACCATCCGGGGGCTTGGCAAATAGAAGAAGGCATAGCACAGCTGTCCGATCGGCTCAAACAAAAGCAGATGCAATAATAGTAATTCAGCGCGTCTATTAACGCAGATATGACGCTTTCGGCGTATTTGTGCCGTGTCTTCTACTGTACGTATAGGTCGGATTGTTTTCATTTTTTTTCTCGTCTCAGTGGCCTTCTTTTAGTAGTATAGTCTAGTACAGTTTAAGCGCGTTGTGCGACCTCGATATGCTGCAGAGGCTCGTCGGGCAGGACGCCGCGCAGCGCCGCCGCCGGCTCCAGGCACGACACGTACACGTCCGCCGACAACTCCTCCGGACCCACCTCCGGCTCAGACTTGGACAGTTTCGTTGCTTCGTCCACCTCCTGACGAACTTTGGTGTCTATCTCCTGTTAGAGAACACAAATAATGTAATAACTTAGCACACGCATATATTATTATGTAGAGAAGAGCGCCCGAAACACAAAAACACCCATAGCAGGCAACAAAAATCAATATTCATAATGCCACTCTGTACGCCAGCAAGGCTACATGATTCACAATACTCTTAGCGAAACGTCAAACTCTTGACTGTACTTGCCATATATGTAAAGCTTACTTTGTCATGGTCATTTAAAATAGGAGGTGAAGACTAAGGGCCGGTATAATATATTGAACCTATTTCCTGGGTCCCGAGTCTGCCGGACCTCCTGCAGCCGGCACGTACCTTGATCTGATCGGCCGTGGCCAGGCCGCGCTGCAGCATCTTCTCGCGGAAGGAGGTGATGGGGTCCCGAGTCTGCCGGACCTCCTGCAGCCGGCACGTACCTTGATCTGATCGGCCGTGGCCAGGCCGCGCTGCAGCATCTTCTCGCGGAAGGAGGTGATGGGGTCCCGAGTCTTCCGGACCTCCTGCAGCCGGCACGTACCTTGATCTGATCGGCCGTGGCCAGGCCGCGCTGCAGCATCTTCTCGCGGAAGGAGGTGATGGGGTCCCGAGTCTTCCGGACCTCCTGCAGCCGGCACGTACCTTGATCTGATCGGCCGTGGCCAGGCCGCGCTGCAGCATCTTCTCGCGGAAGGAGGTGATGGGGTCCCGAGTCTGCCGGACCTCCTGCAGCCGGCACGTACCTTGATCTGATCGGCCGTGGCCAGGCCGCGCTGCAGCATCTTCTCGCGGAAGGAGGTGATGGGGTCCCGAGTCTGCCGGACCTCCTGCAGCCGGCACGTACCTTGATCTGATCGGCCGTGGCCAGGCCGCGCTGCAGCATCTTCTCGCGGAAGGAGGTGATGGGGTCCCGAGTCTGCCGGACCTCCTGCAGCCGGCACGTACCTTGATCTGATCGGCCGTGGCCAGGCCGCGCTGCAGCATCTTCTCGCGGAAGGAGGTGATGGGGTCCCGAGTCTGCCGGACCTCCTGCAGCCGGCACGTACCTTGATCTGATCGGCCGTGGCCAGGCCGCGCTGCAGCATCTTCTCGCGGAAGGAGGTGATGGGGTCCCGAGTCTGCCAGACCTCCTGCAGCCGGCACGTACCTTGATCTGATCGGCCGTGGCCAGGCCGCGCTGCAGCATCTTCTCGCGGAAGGAGGTGATGGGGTCCCGAGTCTGCCGGACCTCCTGCAGCCGGCACGTACCTTGATCTGATCGGCCGTGGCCAGGCCGCGCTGCAGCATCTTCTCGCGGAAGGAGGTGATGGGGTCCCGAGTCTGCCGGACCTCCTGGACCTCGTCGCGAGTGCGGTAGGAGGTGCCGGGGTCCGACATCGAGTGTCCCGAGTAGCGGTACGTCTCCATTTCCATCACTAGGGGACCTGGTCGAACATTATTTTATTAGTTAGTTCATATTACGAATAGACTCAAAATTAATTGATTTACTAGCTGTCCTGGCAAACTTCGTATCGCGCCTTACGATTTTATATCGAAAAATTAACTTAAAGATAGAAAAAATATGGAAAAATGTTAGGGAAGTTAGTATTTGCCTCCATTTTTACATATTTTCTCATCTTCTTTGAACTTTTACCACAATTTCAAATCAAAAATCAGCTACGATCGGCCGATAGATGATTTTGGTCTTAAAATGTTTGTCGTAGTCTAGGGAAGGTTTTAAAAGTGAGAAAATATATAAAAAAAAAAACTTTAGTCTAGTCTTACTAACAAATCGAAATAGGTTAAGTTTTATAGTATAACCTAAACATCAGAATAGAACAAAGGTTCATAAGCACAAAGTACTAATTATAGTTGGCAAACCTTTCCCGCTGGAGCAGTAGTCGATGGCGAAGCGCGTGGCCTCCTTGGCGGCGAGCACGTCCATGCCGTCGACCCACAGGCCGGGCACGTAGTCGCCGCGCGAGTAGTACTCCGTCGACGCCGACGACCGGTCCACGCTCGTGCCCATGCCTGCCCGCCACACACACCTCCGTCACTCAAGCACGGTGCAATCATATACTAGCGATAGCGACCACGTCACCGACACTAGCCTACGGCATCATGCTGAGACTGAGCGAGAAGGAAATAACAATTATTACGCGTTCGACCACTTATGTTTGTGACTTTGTGACGTAGGCTTGTGTCACTTTGGAAAGAGAAGACTATGTTTTATATTATGACTTTTAAGTCTAATCTACAATCCATATTAATATTATAAATGCGAAAGTAGGCAGGCAGAGTTGCCTCGCTTTCAAGCAAGTGAAAAACCAAATTAAATTCATTTTGGTACAGTGATAGTCTAAACTTTATACTAAAGCCAAAAAAATACACAAGCTACCGTACAGTACGAAGCACACGCCGCCATTGCCGCAATATTTGTGCTTTTGAGATTTCGACCCATGTTGCATTGGGAAAAATGTTATGTATGGTGAGCTGAATTCCTTCTTGATTTATAACCACCTTGTCAGTAACCACAGTAAATATAGATGTAGGTAAAAATAAGTTATCCATCCGCCGAAGACAGGCCTTAAATGGTGGCCACCAGGACGTCGCAAAGTCGGCCGCCCAAAGCAGACCTGGCGCCGCACGGTGGACCAAGAGGCTCCTACACTCGGAGCACCGCAGGGTCAGTTAGAGGAACAAGTAACAACAACACATAAAACATACTTAGTTTTCGTTTGCTGCAAAAGCTATTAAACTTAATTGTATTTTTCTCAATAAATAAATTTAAAAAAGTAGCGAGCTTTACTAAGAGCCCTATGTGTCTGATGAGGGATCATCAGGTAAAAAAAAGTCTGACCGTATCCGTTGTTCTCGCAGACGAAGACGCAGGGCAGGTCCCACAGCTTGGCCATGTTGTAGGCCTCGAACAGCTGGCCCTGGTTGGCGGCGCCGTCCCCGTACAGCGCGAAGCACACGCCGCCGTCGCCGCGGTACTTGTGCGCGAACGCCACGCCCGCGCCCAGCGCCGACTGTGCCGATACATTATTCCTAATTAATATACGCCATACGTGGAGATTATGGCAAAATATAATGGCAATAAGCTACACCCCCTACAAGGTTTATACTTATGACAATCTCGGAAGAAGCCTATGTCAAACAGTGGACGTCTTTTAGGTTCCAATGGTGAATGGTGACTTAATATTATAAATCAGACAGATGTATATTTCATACACTGAACACGCCAAAACTTCCAAACAGTTATTGCTAAAAAATTGATGGATAAGGTAGAAGTAGCTTATCTTATCCCGAAAACCCCACGGGAAAAAACAACTATATTATTAGACTTGAAGGGAAATCACGCCAGAAAGTCTGTGAGGATATTCTGATGTTTTGAGACTTGCTGCATTTTTAACCGGAGGTTATCAGTTTGACCTGTATGTATGTATGTATGTTTGTCCGCGGTTATCTCGCGTTTGGCTGAAACAATTTTAATGCGGTTTTCCAGATAAGTGTTTGTTACATTCAGTAGAATTTTAACCACTTGGAAAAGAGGAAGTGCTCAGTTAATGTCAAGTAAGTGTCAGTTTTTGTAAAAAATAAATTATTAAAAATAAGATTCCCGGCGGCGGGATGAACATTGCTATAACGCATTATTAATGTTCGTTCTCGTTTTAAGTGTCTTGCATGTGTTTTGAAACTCTAAATACGGTTCTAACTAATAAAGGAGTCTGTCTTATAGATAATTTAAAGTACCTGAGCGCCGACAATGCCATTTCCTCCATAGAAGTTTCGTCCGTAGAGATGCATGGAGCCGCCCTTGCCGCGCGAGCAGCCCGTGCGCCGCCCGGTCAGCTCCGACAACACGCCCACCGCACTGGAAACAGTCATACTAAACATCAGTCATCCATCCCTGTAGGGTTTAATCTTAATTCAATAGGGCTGGAAAAAAACTCTCAGCCCTACGAGACAAAGTTTTAATATTTAAATTTTTATTATGTAGTAGAAACAAAATTGATATATGAAAATGACAGTTTGCAAGATGCAATGGTCAAGTGACTTCGAGGCGTTTCCCAATCTCACTGCTTTGTGATGCTAACTCACATCTATTCTCCAATACAATGTTTTTTTGTTCTACTAGTAAAAACAAAGGGCAGTCTAGGGGGCAGATATTGTCATAATGGCAGAATTGAAATGGGTTATTGGAAAAGGCTCCACAGAACAGACGAGGATGAATATTTCAAATTTCATTAAGAACAAGCAGAGTTGATTAGAGAATAAAAAAAAACATAAATATAATTTTACCTAACTCCCATCAGATAAGTCCATCCATGACACCGGTATGCTGTTATGACTGAGTCCACATCTCGCATTGCAGCACGCATTCCTACTGCAACTGCCTCCTGGCCTGGTGAGAAGTTACTGATTCAAAAATTACGTTATGTAGTTTTAATTTATTTTACTTTTGTACCTACCAAATAAATTCTGTATTCCGGCATTATTGATAAGATGACCCAATCCTGCTTTTGGCAGTCCACAATTTTGAAATAAGAAAAATTATATCTAAATGTTAAATAAAAAAAAAACAGTAAGTTATGTAGGTAGGTATCCTGAATTTAATAAAGCTCAGTGGATTAGGGTTGTCAGTTTCAGTATGGTAGACATCTCAGAGATAAACTTAGCAAGAAACTCAATAGAAAGTAAATTTTGCACCAGACTCAGTCATTACACCCTATATATTTAATATTAGTAGTCTAGATTTTCGTTGATCTGCTGGGCAAAGACCTTTCCCCTCTGTATCCATGAGGAATAACTTGATTCCTATCTATCCAACTGGACTCGGGTGGCACAGGAAAGAGAAACATGGATACACCCCTAAAGTTAATCAATATATATAAAACTCTTCCGTTACTGACTGACTGACTGACTGACAGACAACGCAGGGCCGAAACTACTGGGCGTAGCGGGCTGAAATTTTGCATGTAGGTTCCTTAGGGAGTGTAGGTGAGCACTAAGAAAGGATTTCCCGAAATTCCCATGGGAACGGGAATAAAATGGATTTTTGTGTTTATGAGAAATCTGTGCGAGTGAAACCGCGGGGCAGCCTCTAGTATACTATAAAACAAACCAGAATATAAATGGCAAAAGCCTCTGATGATCTTCTCCTTGTACAGATTTCCAGCAGCTGTCTCCAGGCGGCGCAAGAGGGCTAATTTCTCATACATTTTTAGTGCCTCCTCAGAGGACACTTTCACTGTAGTTTCCGGACCCTTATCCAATTTATGGAGTTTGAAGGGCTGTAATATAGTAAATATGTAATATAGAAAATTTGGCAAAAAAAACTGTGGTCACATCATGTAGTATGGGAAAGGTAATCACGCCAAGCAGCCTAGTTATGTAACTTTTTTATTTAATATCAAATAGTTGTTGTGGAGTTCTGTCACAAGCCATCGATGTATAATATAATGGTTAGCCAAATGTTATGTTTAAATGCTGATTGGTACACACTCCGACAGTTTAGTTAGCTAAAAGTTCTCACCTTAACCTCAAAGGTAGCATCACTGTTAGAGCTAAATTTCGAATTGGACACTGTAACAACCGGTGCAGCTGCTTTCTGGAATAAGCATATAAAGTTAAAAAAACGAAAAGAGTCCATTAAACGGTCAAAATAACTGATTAAAGCAGAAAAACAAGAACAGTTTTTAGTCGCTACATACAGCAATAGTATTTCCGGCGAAAAACTTTGCAGCCGAAGGAATTAGTTTGCTCATTTTGACTAATAACTGTTCAACAAAACCCAGATTTGTTTAGAGATCCTGAGAAGAGGACCTCGAATTAATTTTCTAAACTTTTAATCCCAAAATCTGGGTGGTCGTGGTCGGTCAACTTGGGCAACAAAGTTGGAAGAAATAAGATTGACATTGGCAAAGGTCAAACGAAACACCAAATACAATCAATCAAGAGAATTACTAAATCAGTCAGCATAGCAATCAATCAGTTTTTAAATGTCAACAAATGAAAATGTGATTGATGATGTGTGTCTGTGTGTGATGTTACCTCAGAATAAAGACAAGCATAGAAACCGGGCTAAAATAAAAAGTTATTTTCATATTGTTACGCTCCTTACTAAACGGCAAAAAGACTATTAGTTAGAGAGAGATAAAATATGAGAATTCTTTGCAAGTTTTCTTCTTGTGGTATCAAAGTGGTTTATTGATGACACTGGTTTATTAGTACCGTACAAAATTAAAAACCAATAATTTGGTACATATTTGGTGGTTTGTTTATGGTTTGTTTTATTTTGACGTATAATATGACATTGTAAACATCGGTAGCAGCTCCAAAAGTTTTATGATTATTTTTTATGAAAAAGGTGTGATAAATTGGTTTTGTGATTGTGAATGTTTAACATAATGTATAACAATCTCTTGTGTAGTGACGGGATGTGAATCAAACGCGTCAAGGAATCAAAATCTTGATGTTTCGGTCACCTACCATTCGGTAAATAATTTTGTTTCATTGTAGACTTCTGGGCACTATTTTGACTAATAAATTATCAAGAACATCAATTTTACACGCTGTTTGTCGAACTCGTACCTAAATTTATTGAATTATTACGGTAAAACACCTTCTGTAAAGGTTGTGATAGTGTTGTGCCAAAATATGTTTAGACAAAAGTTATCGAACCTAAATCATCCGTTCTAACTTAAGGACAAATAAAAATCAGACATAATAATATGCTAATTGTTGTATTTTTTTCAGTTTTCAAGTAAATTATATACTAAAAACAAAATGACTGGATGCTATAAAGAGACAAGATTTTAAACATTCACAACATACTGTTTTATCAACAAAGAAGATTTAAGATGGTGAAGATTATAACCTGAAACTGTAACAACAGTTTTGCTGCTGCAATTTGAATAAGTTGGTTGGTGGTAATCATAAAATATTGCCCTTTCAATTGCTTATTTTATATCAAATTAATTAAATGTTATTCGTTATCAACTTAATGTTAAAGGAAATAGGACAGCGACATTCAGTGGACAATTCATATTACATAACTAAGAAAGAAATGCAACCAGAAAATACCATCATCTCAGCTAAAAACGTCTACTGCTGGATATAGGCCTTAAAGAAAATATCGTGACATACAATTTGCCCATTCTGGATAAAACAGGTTTAAGTTTATCTATGTTTTTTTTCTGCAGATCCTCATAATTGTATATGAAAATTTCAAGTTTAAGTTGCGGGATGTCATCGTTTAAGTTAATATTCTCTAAGATACCTGTTTTCTAAAAAAAAAATACGAAGGCTTTAATATATATTTGAATAAATTATTATTATTATTGTCTTGAATATAATATTTAAGAACATTTTTCTTGCTTTCTTACAGGCCTCACAAAATACTTTGATAAAAAAAGCTACAGAATATATGAACCGTAAATTTGGGTAAACGAATGCTGTAAAATGTAAACAAATATAATTCCATGAAAATTTTACTTTGTGATAAAAACAAAAGCGCCATTGTTGCTGCAGGATATCACTTACGTATGTATAAATTGTTTACACCCAGGTTTTATAATACTTACTCTCTTTTATAAGTTTTAATTAAAACATATTATATTTTTAGGTCTCAAAAAAAAACCACAAGCAGGGTTTTTTCATTTACAAACAAAGTGATGATCAAGATCAACCCAGGCAAAAACAAACATTTTGAGGTGCAGAGTGCAGAGCAAGATTATTGAAAATGAGTGTGTAAAGAAAGAAGCGCATAATTCATACATTATGAAATTTCCAAAAATAGATTTGTTTTACTTGTTTTATATATACATATTATTATAGGCACACTTCTTTTAGTTTTAATTATTTTAGAGCTGTGCTAATATCTGATGTGACAGAGTTTTTTATGAACGGAAAATCTTTAGAAATAGGTAAGTATTATTATATTTTTATCAAGACACCCGTTTTATTCATTAAAATAACTTATTGTGTGCAGTAGGTTTCCTGGAAGAAATCGCTTTAATCGATAAGGCACAATTGCCCTTATTCTTTTTCTGTTAAAAATGTTATACGGTTTGTTACATTTTGTATTTTTATTTGCATTTTTATAGCAATAAAGCGTTTTTATCTTTGTCTTTGTTTTCTTGTTATTATAATACCATACAATTACTCCTGAATTAGTTATGATAAGTTCCATAATAAAGAACCATGTCTTGTATAAAAGTATAGACAACTTGATTTAGGACATTTTATTTTTGCCATCACTAGCTTTTTAGAAAATTAAAAATAAAAAGTCGAACCCAGGTACGGGCAAGGTGCGGAAGAGTCATACGACCCAGTGGAGAAAGTATATTGGTCTCTTTTTAACATATTCAATGGTTGAACTTGAGTAAGTAGCGTAACACAATGATGTGACTTTTTATTTTAGGAGTCCTTCTATGCTTGTCTTTATTCTGAGGATGTTACGTAGTATCTGTAGTTGGTCTGTGGTGATGTTTTTTGATTTTCATTGCAGTTTCATTGTAAAATGTAAAATATTGCTCAATATTGATGAATCACTTTGTTTCACCAAGGAGATCGGTTCTGTTTGTGTGCTTGTTTCTCGAACAAGCTTCTATGAAAATAAAATTAAGTATATTTTAACCCGTGTTAACAACAATTGAAACAGTTCGTATCCACCCAGTGCTTTGCCCAAAGGTCTCCTAAAATAGGACAAAAAGTTTACTCGCTCGCTATCCAAAAAAAAAGTAATAATAACGATGGAATTCCCACATATTGGAAATAACTGTTCCTTGAACACCTGCAATAAATTGGGTAATTAGATTTATATATTTTTTAAACTTGCTCTCAACACTCATTTGCCAAAGAGATGCTTTCCAGCTACCCCAATAAATTCTAATATATGCAAATAAAGTGCTTATTCATAAAGGCAATCTCACTCTTTTTTAATCTAGTATCTTTGAATGAACTATTTTAAATTATTCTTTTGCCGTTACAGATTTTCTTCCTTTGAATTGTGGTGCTTGTAAAGGGACATTTTGGTAAGTGTTTGATGTTTGACAAGTGAGTTTAAACATACATAAAAAATTAATAACACAAAACTTTGTACTTATCTGTTGTGTCTTTCTATTAATTAAGGTGAGGTTGAGCTAAGCCTAAAGAATATTGAATATGAAGGCAACACTAAATATTAGAAACATACATATTTTGTGCTGTAAGTTCAGCAACCTGAAAGAAAAAAGAAAGAAAGTATTTATTTACGGCAGGAACACACATTAAGGTGATAACTCTCGCTATGGCGCGAAATTCAATTTTTTTCGTGTTTTTTTATTTATTCTGGCGAAAGTATACATATTTTTAATAGTTTCAATTTTTTTTTTTTTTTTCTCTCCTTTTTTATTGCAATCTATCATAAAGATATTCAGCAATTTGTTATGAATGTGGATTTTGTCTTGTAGAATAGTATTCAATAATACATATCCTTTTTATTTTCATATCTTTGTTCTTTTATAACAGTTTATATTAAGTCTCTCGGAGCTTTTCTCTTTAGCCGATAAAAGATAGTCTCCGGCTTCATTAGCTGGGCAGCAAGTATGTTGGGGTGCTGGTCTATTCTTGTATGGTATGATTTAATCGTGTATTTAATTTCTTCTTTAACTGTTCTTATTTGGAGATCACGGTGTAGCTGTTCATTTGTAACGAACCATGGTGCATTTACAATCATTCTGAGCATTTTGGACTAAAAGCGCTGGAGAATTTCGATGTTTGAATTGACAGACCTACTGATTTTGTGCCTAAGGACATAAAGGCCAAAAATCAAGTTAGGTCCTTAGACACAAAATTAGTAGGTCTGTCTTCGAAAAACGTTGTATTACATTGTGGGAAATGGTTTTTTACATACGCGAATTCATTAAAACTTTATTAAAAATTAATACTTTCGCCAGAATAATTAAAAAACGCGAAAAAAATTGAATTTCGCGCCATACTGTGACTTACCGCCTTAACAAAATAACACAAAGTAAAACAAAAAATAAAATAAAAAAACAAAACAAAGTAAAACAAACTAAAACTATCAAACAGAGTAAAACACAGTAAATAAAGTACCTTAAAAAACAAGTTTTATGTGCGGTGCAGCTGCCGTAAAATGGCACTGACTCAGCTTGTGCTGAAGGTTTACACCAACAGCGCTGATTTTCAGTCAATGCCAGCAGTGATCCACAAGCGTTCCCCAAGTGCGCTTTATAACACACGATCTGCTTTATCTACATGTTAATATACTTTAAAATTAATTTCTAATACAATTTTGGACGTAGCAATTGTGTGCCCAAACATAGCTAAGCTACGCATATTGACAAATGTTATAAATAAATAATATTAAATAATACTTTGATGCGGTACGGATTGTCAGGTTTAAGTCTGTCAGAGTGCTAGTGTTATTGGCATAGGCATAGCATAGGTAAGCGGTGCGGGAGCGGCGGTAAGGTACGGACTAACCTATTAAGATTGTCTCATATTTATCACTTTCTTGTATATATGCTGTAGCAATAAGAATTATTTAACTTTCAGTTCTGACCACTTTGCCTATGCAAACCATGACTGTCCCAAATCAAACTCGCGGGATGTCCAAGTCCTAGTCTGTCCTCTCTGCAGCAAACCAGTGCCTGGTAAGAGAGGGCAACCACCAGATGTTGCAGTCAGCGCACACATAGACAACCAGTGTGATTCTGACCCAGCCATTGAAAGGAGAAACAGGGTATGTTTAAATAAATCTCTATTTATACTAATACATTATATATTCTGACTTTACAGTAATAAAACTGTGATCAAAATATTATAAACTGTTGCTTCATGCAGATGTATGTGTTTTTGTAGGTGTAGTGACTTTATAAAAAGCATTGATTCAAAACAAAACCAGGGTAATTAGTTGTAAAGGATAGATTTATACTAAAAATAGTTTGCCTTTTGTGATATTACCTTATGAATAAAAGACACCTCCAACATTCTAAACCATTTTGTTTGTGGTGTTCCAACCAGGTGTTCAAAAACCGATGCTCCAACAAAGGCTGCAAGACGCGGGAGCTAGTGCCTCTAGTTTGCGGGGAGTGTGCGCTCAACTTCTGTTTGCGTCACCGGCATGCCGCCGACCACGGCTGCGACGGGAAACTGGGCGCCAAGAGACGGCAGGCTGCGTAAGTGTAACCAGCCTCATCATACTTGCAAGCTCTACTATTTTATTGCTTTCACAATACTTACAAACTGAATTTATTGAACTCACAATGTTGGCGGTTCATCAAATCTAAATCTTAGGGCCATAAAATTATTCAAGGATTTCAACTAAAAGAAGTTATTTCGAATTCGTCTCTTTCTCTATTACTACTGTTCATATTTTTTATAGATTTCCATAAAATTTTGTAACATTCTTAATATCATAAACTTTTTTTATAGTTTTACTTACAAATTTTCCTGTCCTCAGTGAATTTTCTACTGGGGATTCGATTTAGTAATGTAATGAATGGCAAAGCTCACCTTTATTTGTTTTCAAACAGTGCGGCAGCGATGGCGCGTATTAAGGCGGCAGAGTCTCCGCAGTCGAGGACACAGCAGGTGCCTGCTACAGTATTCACTGACGTTCAGGGCAGTATGGTAAGCTTTTTCATACTATGTGGCATGGTAAACTGTTTATTTGATATCAATTTTATGTAGATTTAGATAATCTGCTTCATTCTTGGCTTGGCCCCACTTCTTATTATTGGTTAGTACTTTAAGGCGATGTTGGATGTTGGATGGATGTAAGATGTTGGATTTCAATAGCATTAAACATCGTAATTCACGTTTTTGCTTTTTAATGCTGTGAAATGCCAAGACTCCTTCCCTCTTATTCATAAAAAGTTAAAGAGCATTTTAGTTATTTGACGTATGTCAATTTAGACTGGATGACACGTATTTACCATACAACAAACCAGAGAAGTAGACCTCCAGTAACGCTACTTAAAATCTACTGTATCTTTATGAATAAGGCGGCTTATATTTAGTTCCAAATGGACCATGCCAACAATAGGAAGGGGCGCCGAGAATGAGCATGCATTCCTTGTGTTATGGTGGTATGTAACGCGATTGTATAATATTATCAGAGTGAAGACGAAGCCCTGGCGCGGGCCCTGGCGCTCTCGATGCAGGAGCAGCGCGCGGCGGGGGCGGGGGCGGGGGGTCAGGGGAGGCTGCACGCGCGCGACGACCTCTTCGCGCGCGCGCTCGCCCGCCAGCGCGTCGGCGGAGAACAGAACTCGCGCTGCTCCGTCTCATAGCATAGCAACAAATAAGCATTATTAAAGAAGATCGCTGCGATTCGCCGCCCGCGCAATTTAAAACTTTTTTAGTTCCTTGTTACTTGTCGGAATTTCTCAAATTTTTCTTCGCTTCTAGACCACAACACCTTTATTCTGATTTCAAATCTGTATCTCAAGCGGTTTATGCTGTTCGTTGGTTGTCAGTGAGATATTTATTGCTCATAACTCGCGTCGCTCAAAACTTTTTTATGAATATTTTTTTTATATTAGTTACAGTGGCGGTCTATTACGGCGTAAAACTTCCGGTTTTCTCTATTGCAATTTAGTAATACAGTCCAGGGCGCACGAGACCATAGATAAATCTGTTACGCCGTCCTAGACCGCTAATGTATTTTTTTCCTGAACAATGCAGTATACCAGCATTTTTTGTTCAATAAATTTTATTTGAAAAACCAGTCTTTGATAATAATTTATTATAATCATTATGTTTTGTAGTTATTTGTAGTTTGTAGTTCAAATTTCACGGTTTTAAGTATTATTGGTTTGTTTTAGTACATATTGTCGAATTTTAACCATTACATTTCTTTCTTCCCAAACCCATTCCACTTTAACGTTTTTAACACTAAACACCTTTACCTACTTAAATGATTATTTTATATTAAAATATGTCAAAACGTGGTTGATGGCACAATGTCTTTTTTCAAGACTTACAACGCATGTTGTTATTTGTAATTTAATAAGTCTGTAAAAATATATTGAGTTAATTAATTTTAAGTAAAGCAAGATTTTTCGCTGTGTTCACAATTTATATACAAGTAAATGATAATTTAGAACCTAATTCAATATTTTTGAGATAAAATATAAAATGTCTATTAACTACACATTTGTTTTATTCGGAACCAAATTTTATTCTTTAAAAACATAAATTAAACGACAGTTTTTAAATAACAATTTATTTAGATTTGTCCAAATGTTTTATAAAAATAAGGCATACAATATTGTTTAAACATATCACAGCAAGTTTTTTACTAGCACCCTTTTAAATCTCTATAATGAAGTGTAAATCCTATACCCGTTTAGCACTACATCTATACTATGCTACAACCCAACTACAGTTTACTAGATTAATCAATATATATAAAACTCTTCCGTTACTGACTGACTGACTGACAGACAACGCAGAGCCGAAACTAATGGGCGTAGCGGGCTGAAATTTTGCATGTAGGTTCCTTGGGGAGTGTAGGTGAGCACTAAGAAGGGATTTTCCGAAATTCCCACGGGAACGGGAAAAAACGGGAATTTTGTGTTTATGAGAAATCTGCGCGGGAAAAACCGCGGGGCAGCCTCTAGTATAATATAAAGTTTTATAACTATCAAAAATATTATGCAGAATTAAATGCAAAACTAAATGCTAGATTTTTGGTTGAGAGAGCTGTCAGAGGCGAAGAGCCCGAAGAGGGCTGTCAGCTCAGGCTCAAAAATAAACTTCAGCCATCGACGTTAGTATCATCCACTCACTAAATGGTGTTGCTAATGGAGTGCGACGTCACAGTTCCAGCACACCTCGGAGACACTTCATGCAAAAAAGCGCGTTGCTTTGCGTAAAGCCGAAACTCGTGTACGTGCACGCGTATCGTGCTTGTGTTAGTGAGATACGATGTGCGAAGCTGCTTTATTTGTACTGAGCCTCACTGACATGTGCCCAGCGCGGGGGAACCGCACATGCTGAGGGGGAGGGGATTTCCCATAGTGGGTGTGACGACACAATGAGAGCAAGTGTAACAGGAGGCCGATTGTGACGTCACATTGATGGTAATTGTCACACGTGGCGGCTTGTGACGTGGCGAGGGCGCGAGTGCGAGAGGTCACAGGTGGCTGAGCACAGCCTTGTTGTGCAGCGTGCGGAACTTGTGGTTGTCGTTGAGGAAGCTCGTGAGGAACTCCGGCGGCTCGCGCGCCAGGAACACCTCCATTGACATGTATCTGAAATATATCATTTAACTTTCACTAGCTGACCCGGCGAACTTCTTATCGCGCCTTACAATTAAATATCATCATCATCATCATCATTTCAGCCGTAGGACGTCCACTGCTGGACATAGGCTCTCCATCTGTAGCGGCTATATGACCTGCCCATTGCCACTTCAACGAGCTTATCCGCTTGGCTATGTCGGTGACCCTGGTTTCTCTGCGTATGTCCTCATTTCTGATTCGATCCCGCAGAGAAATCCCGAGCATAGCCCGCTCCATGGCTCGTTGAGCTACTCGGAGCCTGTTCATAAGCCCTATAGTGAAGCACCACGTTTCAGAACCGTATGTCATCACTGGCAGCACACATTGGTTAAATACCTTCGTCTTCAGGCACTGAGGAATATTGGACGAGAAGACGTTGCGTAGTTTCCCGAACGCCGCCCATCCGAGCTGGATTCGGCGATTGACCTCCTTCTCGAAGTTGGACCTACCTAACTGGATGGTTTGTCCTAGGTATACGTACTCGTCGACAACTTCGAGAACCGAGTTCCCAACCATAACTGGGGTAGGCAGAACATGGACATTAGACATGACCTTCGTCTTGTCCATGTTCATTTTAAGGCCCACCTGTTGGGAGACTCGGTTGAGGCCTTCGAGCATCGTGCTGAGTTCCTCCATCGACCTTGCCATGACTACGATGTCGTCAATTAAATATAAAAAAAAATTTTGTTTGTGAATGCACAAGCTTCGTCAATAAAATAAATCATAAAATACAAATACATGTCAGCACAGCACAAGCTACGTCATTAAATAAAAACAAAATAAATAATAACATGCCTAACTAAAAAGGCCCTCGAAAGCCCACACTAGTAACACTATCAGCATTGCCACGCTGAATTGCAATGGAGAGCCTCCGCATCAGAAAAGAGCCAGATCGACGGTCCAACCCACAGTCTATTAGGCGACGACCCAATTTGTGAACAAAGGCGGCTGCCTCCGAACCCCAAACACCCGAACCGAAGTCTCAAAAGCTACAGGAATAAAAAAAATGAATTTTGAAATTTTGTGAGTTGTTGTGATGTGAGCCCCACCTGGCGGCAGACAGACGCTTCCTCTCGGCGCGCGAGCGGCACAGCTCGCGGTGCGCGCGCGCCGCGAACTGCGCCGCCGCCTGCTCCGCCAGCGCCGCCGACACGCGAGTCTCCGGCGTGTCCTCCAACTCGCACTGGAATACCAAATCTGTGTCATTTTTACTGTCGAAATACATATGAAATTAAATGTAATAGTATATCGTGGAGCTACGCTTATGGGGCAAAAAGAAACGACCAAAGACAGGCTCACATTCACAATAAGTGTTTGGAGTCTCCTCGCTCGAGTCTGAACTCGGATAAGTCGTTATCGACTACAAATTATCCTGGCGCTTTAGTTTTCGGTATCAAAGTTAATTTACAATTTTTTTATGAGATCACACAAAGTTTCCATAGAATAAAAATATAGTTACCGAAAATCTTATCCACTGCCATATCTGCGTGCGCGATATTTCCGCCGTGGCCGAGTCCTCGACGTTGCCGTTGTAGAAGAAGTGTCCCGCGCCCGCCAGCCAGTAGTATACGAACAGGATCGTTACCGCGATGTTGTGACGGACACCTGCATCATAAAAAAAAACTATACAAGATCTTTCTGAAAAGCGGTACCATTCAACTCATCATACGTAACATCTATCTCAAAGCAACATGGGTCAAAATCTCGATACAAAGATCAGCTGACCCGTGGATTGACCCCGATAGCTAATCGAACCAATGTATGGAACGACCTTGTTTGTTAGGATCTGTTGGAACGATTGTTTTTTTTTTTTGTATTTTATCCATGTTAATTTGGGAATGTTGTTTGCTATGGTGAGCTTAATTGATGTCCGATTTTTCAGAAACATCAGTTTAAGATTCTTTATTCACACACACATCACTGACAGCAGATAAATACACCGTTTAAAACAACAAAGCAAGAATATACTATTAGCACAGACACTAAATGTAAGCGCTGTGGGCGTGGCTCTGACTCAGCATTATGCTGCAAACTCTGGTAATTTTGTCAAAGCCACGATTTGGCAGTGTGAATCTAAGGTTGTCCGGGAGTAATAACTTGAGAACGAAATCACCCATTTATTAGTAAGTATGTATGTATGTCCGTGCATATATCTCACCGTGCATCGTGACGCCGCCGCTCGGTACCGTGAGCAAGTCCCGCGCCGTGACGTCACTGTCGTCTGTTTGGGCCAGTTGAGGCCCAGAGTGCTGTTTCCAGAGCTGGCAAACACATGTTACTTTAAAAGTTAGCAAGGTTATATTGACGCTTTGTTCATGTGGAGTCTTGATTTTTTTAAGATCATTATCCTAAAAGCTACACAACAAGGCCTTTAAAAATTAATTTAAGCAAGATTATCTAGGGCGTCAAAGACGCATTTTTTTATTTCGGCCATGGTTTAGAATACATTAATTATTTATCGAAGTCACACTAGTATCGCACCCGTTCGCCCTTTAAACAAAAAATAAATTGGTGGCGTGTTCGTGTGTTTGTAAGCTCACCTCGTTGACGTGCGGCACGAGCCGCGGGTCGTACACCAGGACCCCGGCCACGCCGAGCTGGATCTCCTGCAGCTTGGCGGACAGCACCGCGCTTGTTACATCCGACGACCTGGATATTACATTGTGTTAAGCTATGGTGCACCTTTATAGCCTATACTGTGTGGTGCGGTTAAACTAAATATTTTCTCAGAACAGAGTCTATCTCTTTGATATAGCATACTGAGGGAAAAGGACAGTCATATGCCAGTCCCAGTCGCCCACATCGGTTACTACACTTTATTGGAAAAAGTTACTTTTAAATCAAATCTTAATTACCAGAAATTGATTTTGTTTATAATCATTATTGCTAGGAAGTTTTAACAAAAACTACTTAGTAAGTAATTTCGAAGAACAAGCTATTCCCGTTTTTTTGGAAAGGTTATCTTGGACGAAATAATGTATCGAGCACAGCACGGGCGGCGGCCATGCCCCCGGAGGCGGGCGCGGCGCGGCGCCGACCCGCCGCCACCACGCAGCGCGTGTAGCTGCTCAGTGTGTGTGTGTACTGACTGCTGCAGGGCAGGCGGCGGCGGCGCGCGGCGGCAGCACGACGGCGGCCATGCCGCCACCACGCAGCGCAATTAGCTGCTCAGTGTGTGTGTTTGTTTTTTTTTTTTTTTACTCCCACACAGGGTGAGGGAGAGGGTAATGAGGGAATACATTTACGTACAGAGTGTCGGACTCAATGCAAACGTGTGGGCATGCACTCAGCACTCTTACTACCGACTAAAACCTCGCCCCATGCTCATCTGCCCCTGAGTCCTCCGCGGCTCGCCGTAAAGCATTACTTCTCGGAGGGGGGTGTAGCTATATAGCTTCTTCTTGACATGACTGCTAACAAGCAGTCATTGCATATTATCTTCATCTCTCTCTCTCTGCTGCGCTCGGTCTCTTTCTTGGCGACGAAGTTCTTTAAGGACCTCTGTCGCAAAAGCGCTTGTCGCCTCCCAAATTTCCTTTGACGATAGCATAGCTGTTATCAAGGATTCCGGCTTGATTTTCTTTTTAACTTCTGCTTCCCACACTCTGCGGGATTCATTAAATCGCGGGCACATAAAGAATACGTGCTCAGCATCTTCATTGACTCCAGGACAGGACGGGCACTCGGAAGAACTATCATGTTTGTATTTATGAAGGTACTCCCGGTAACACCCATGACCGGTGATCATCCGCGTCAGATAGTAGTTGACCTCTCCGTGACTGTGGTTTAGCCATTCTTCTATTTTCGGGATAAGTCGGTACGTCCACCTTCCATTTGTTGAGTTATCCCATTTTTTTGCCATCGTAGTATGCTATTTCGCCGCTCTTCACTTTTCAGTTCCTCGGCGCTCATCGTGCTGGCTCCTTTCCGCCGGTAAAGGGCTTTCCGTTCTTCAGCAAGTTCCTCTATTGGCAGCATCCCGGCAATAACGCACACGGCATCCTCGGATACTGTGCGAAAGGCGCTGGCTACTCTCAGGGCACTTTGTCTGTATACTGGCGCGATCTTTCTCCGTGACTCCTGTATCCCCAGTGTGTCCGCCCATATGGGGATTCCATAAGTTAACACTGACGTGACCACCGAGGAAAGAAGTATCCCCCTATTTTGCTTCGGGCCTCCTACGTTGGGCATAAGGCATGAAAGGGCCGCCCGGGTAACCGATGCTTTAGCCCCTACATGTTCCGCCTGCTGCTTGAAGTTGAGACGGGCATCAATCATTACTCCCAGATAGCGAATGAACGGTTGAGATGTTATTTCATGTTCTCCAACGCGCAGTGTGATAGTTTCTAGAACCTTTCTACTACTTATGAGAACTGCCTCTGTCTTGTGTTCAGCTAGCTGAAGACCAACTGAGTTCATCCACTGATTGATTGTCTCGTAGGTTATGTCAAAAGCCAGATTAATTTCTTCGAGGTGCTTTGCAACGATGACTACGGCTACGTCATCGGCATATGCCACAAGCTTGACTTCCTTTGGCATTTCCAGTTTCAGTAGCCCATCGTACATGACATTCCACAGAAGGGGCCCCAATACAGAGCCCTGTGGGACTCCTCCAGTGATCCTGTATTCCTTCGGGCCGGCCTCCGTGTCGTATTTCAGAATCCTGTCGCTGAAGTAGCTTGCTACCATCCTCCGTAGGTATCCTGGCACGTTCATCTCTATGAGGGCTGTCATGAAGCAGTCCCACTTGGCAGAGTTAAACGCGTTCTTGATATCCAGGGTTGCCACTAGACAGTACTTCTTAGTGCCTCCCTTCCATCTTTTGCCTGCAATTGCGTTTTTGGCAGTTTGCACAACTAGGTCTATCGCATCCAGGGTAGAGCGACCTTTCCGAAAACCATATTGGTTGTCAGAGAGCCACGGCTCGACGGTATTTTCTATCCTTTTATGGATAATACTCTCCAATATTTTCCCCGCTGTGTCCAACATGCAGAGTGGGCGGTAGGCTGAGGGATCATCTGGCGGTTTCTTTCCTTTAGGGAGTAGAACCAGCCTCTGCTGCTTCCACTTCGAAGGAAAGACCCCCTCTGTAAGGCAGGCATTGTAGAGCTCCAGGAACAGTGTCGGTACCGCTTTGATGGCTTCCTTCAACGCAACGTTAGGGATCCCATCCAGGCCCGGCGCTTTCCTATTTCCCACTCTGTCACACGCTGCCATCAACTGTTCTCCTGTGATAGGAGGTATTTCTTCTATGTCGTCGTATTGCTGCTCTTCCCAGTGCTGATGTTCTGGTTGCTGGGGGAACAACGTGGATACGATGACTTCTAGGAGTTTGGGACACGTGAATGAATGAATGAATGAATGATCTCTTTATTGTTCAAATAAACACAAAACAAGAAACAATATATATAAGTGAGGTGACAAAAGGCGACCTTATCGCTTTAAGCGATTTCTTCCAGGTAACCTGTTTTTATACAGTAAGAACTGGTTACTTTAATTTTTGAATAGCATGAAAACCGAACACGAAATTAAATATACATAATTTTTTTTTTTTTCTTTTTAAGAAAACAATAACACTAATAAATAAAACAAAAATATCTTATTATTTTAAAGGGACGATTATAAATTATAAAATGGGTGGGTGGTGGCATGGACTGATACTTTAGTCGGGTCATAACCACTAAGTCAAAGTCAAAGTCAAATTCTTTATTCAATATAGGATACAAGATATCACTCATTGAAAGTCAATTAGACTACATATAATCTAATCGCTATTGATACCTTATTTGGTAAAGTATCCTTTACTGTGAGAGGCGAGGTAGTTCAGGGTGCCCACCAATTGGCTCAGGTAAACAAATGTTTGCCTTGCCTTACGACAATAGTCGCCTGGAGAGGCCCCCAAACGAGCCCTCCTCTGTCAAATGATTCTACTCCCTTTCGCAATGATTTTACAGCGTAGAGAAGAAAGGGGTAACAAACTCTACTTTACAATTTATCTCTCTTTTTTTTTTTTCTTTTTGTTTTGTGATATTACAATATTTACAATACAATAAGGTGACAATACTATGAACATTATACAGATAAATAAAAATGAAATTACATGAAATAATGAAAAATATCTTAAGTGCAGAGCTAGACTACTTCCATGCGTCTTTGTCGTTTACATAATCATCAATATTGTAATAAGCTTTCTTAATCAGAACTTTTTTGATACGAGTTTTCAACTCATTATCATTCAGGATCAAAATTTCTTCTGGGATCTTGTTATAGAATCTTACTTCGTTTCCTATAAAGCATTTGTTTGTCCGTTTTAGTCTGTTTTGTGGAATACTGAGTTTTTTTTTTGCTACGCGTTCTAAGGTCCTTAATTTTATCACATTTTTTATCAAACATATGTATGTTTCTACGAGTATACATAATAATTTCGAAAATGTACTGGGAAGGAAGCGTCAAAATATCGATTTCTTTGAATTTTTCTCTGAGGGACTCGCGAGCTTTAACGTCGCTCCTCCCTTAATGTATGTCGGTTTATTACCGCAGTTGAGCAGGTCCACGTCCAATATGGACATGGCCTCCAGCAGAGCTTCTCCTCGTGCATTGGTCTCTTTGCTGCCCCAATCAGTTGCCCAGGAGTTAAAGTTGTGTGTGTGTGTGTGTGTGTGTGTGTGTACTGACTGCTGCAGGGCGGCGGCGGCGCGCGGCGGCAGCACGGCGGCGCGGCGCCGCCACCACGCAGCGCGTGTAGCTGCTCAGTGTGTGTGTGTGTGTGTGTGTATGTGTACTGACTGCTGCAGGGCGGCGGCGGCGCGCGGCGGCAGCACGGCGGCGGCCATGCCCCCGGAGGCGGGCGCGGCGCGGCGCCGACCCGCCGCCACCACGCAGCGCATGTAGCTGCTCAGGAAGCGCCGCGATAAGTTGACGTACTTGCTTCTGTCTGGCAGGAGGTACTCTGCGCGGTGCCCTGAGGTCATTTTCCGAATAAATACACATCACTCAGAGCCCCTAGCTAGCTTGAATTAACCTTTATCGTTTTAGTGATAAACTTGGAAACTTGTTATCTTTATGTAAGTACGTATTTGATGTTTTATTTTGATAGCAATGAACTACCTATTCTCTTATTCTTATCTTATGTAGGATTTCCAAAACACATACTTACATCCAAATAGATATTATTATTTTTAAACAGACAAAACTGTAGAATTTGTGACGTCCCCTTGACAAGATTAGAGACTCACATATCTAGAGTTGACGTCACTCATCTAGTTGACGTCACAAGCAGTCACAGCAAAAATACTGTCAGAGCTAAGGTCGTCGTACGTAACGTAGAAGTACTTAATAATTTCTTTTTTTTTTAAAAGAGACCCGCCTTCAATAAATTGACACATACATAAAACTGAGAACTCCCTCTTTTCTAAAGTCGGTTAAAATAGGTACTTAAACCTTCTCCTGAATGTAACAAATACTTCTGTGAAAACCGCATCAAAATCGGTTCAGCCAAACTCGAGATAATCGCGGACAAACATACATACAAACATACGTACATACATACAGGTCAAACTGATAACCTCCTTTTTTGAAGTAGGTTAAAAAATGTCGGAATATTTTATTATAGTACCTAACTTGTTTATTTAAACAAAAAAATTACTTACCAAACTTTCCAATAATCGACGCGCAGTAATCCCAAATACCACAGTTCAACCCCAAAGAGTGTTCCCGTAATGCATAGAGAATTTCATCTAGTTCGAATACTGATATTATGTTCTCTATAAGTACACATGCTTTTATAGTTCCTCGGGGAATGCCTAGCTGCTCCTGAGTCCATATAAAGATGTCGTTCCACAACTTGGCTTCAGAAGCACCCTCTAGTTTGGACAAATAGAAGTAAGGACCGCTGCCAGCTTCGTATAGTTTTATTGCATTATGATACATTAGTAGTGCAAAGTCAACTAATGGTCCTATCGCCTCTTTTCCATTTATCTGAAATTAATTAAAATAGTAGTCAATGTAAAGACGGCGCTATAGCGTAGCGCTAGAGCGTCAAAAAAGACTTTATTAAATATTGAAATGAATCTATCTTTTTTTTGTTTTAATTTTCTTTTCAAAATATTAACAGAAATTATTAACATACTTACTTACTTACCAGAATATTATGCTCAATCATATTCCAAGCTCTAGGTCGAAGAATTAGCACAGGGCATGCAGCAATGTTTGCAGGTGCACCAGGCAATTTACCATCCACCGCCAAGTTTATATTATGATAAGCTAACAACTGGTTCCTCCATGTTGGGCAGTGCCCATCATCAAAGTCAACTTGGATGCCCTGTACATCGCAGTTCAAAGCCTCAACAAAATGTGCAGAGTTTGATGCGGAGACATCGCCCAAATCCAAATGACGGTTCCTGCATTCAAACAAAAATTTAGTGTTAGAAAATTATTAATAACAAATCTCTAATCAATATATTATATGTCACCGGAAAATAACAAAAACCGTAAATTTTCTAGGAAATTTATAAACTTTCGTAAGATTCTAAACGAGAGATAAATTGTATTATTTTACGCCTACATTTTCGTATATTGATAAACTTACTAAATTCACTCGTAAAAAAATAAGTAACCTTATTATACCATATAATACCAAACGCCATGTATAATGAATTGAAATTTACCACAGAGCTACGAAAGTTTTATGGTAGCCATGACCAAAATGTTTTATTTTTGTAGAGTGAAATAGGCAACCCCAACCCCCTACTAGGTAGTAAGTACCTAAAATACAAGGTTACTTTTTATATTATATCTGTCACCGTTATATTGCGAAATACGTTAATGTGCACTTTACCGGGCAAATGTGCACATTAACTGTTTAGGTCAGTTAATGTGCGAATTTTTATGTAAAATATGGGGTATCAACACTTTACCTAGTTCATGTGTGTATTACCGGATGTCTCGCCGATTAAGTGCGGAAACAGAAAACTCCGACCGAAAATTCAAATCTAGGGCAAAATTGTAGGTTAGGTTAGGTTTGGCTTGTTGGGTTACCTGTGTGTAACTGAAATCTAAGTCAAAAATATTTTGAGCTTAAATTAGTCGTTACTCTGTAGATTACCTAGGGATTTTGCAGATTACCTAGTTAATGTTGAGAACAACATTTTATTTCGAACTCAAACGGATTCAGCCAGTTAGTACACTTTTACTGAATTTCGCGCATTAGCGGTAACATTTTAACCTATTAACCTACCTAGTTTTTGGTACCAGTAAAAATACTTTTAGTGTGATCGAATTGTTTGACAAGTCTGATTGTACGTATGTCTATGGACGCAAGCATTTTCACTGTCAACATCGACCAATCAGAGAGCAGTGTTATTTTCCGTCTTTCAAAAAGCGTAAAATTAAAAACTCTTCTGTGATTGGTCGATCCGTTTAGAATCTTACGAATTGATTTCCGTTAGTTTATAAATTTACTACGACGCGCCGAAAATTTATAAATTTGCGAAAAAGTGGGCGTAAAATAATTCAATTTATCTCTCGTTTAAAATCTTATTATTTTCCGGTGACATATACTTGACGAATCTTTTTTTTTTTTTAAGGCGGGGAAACTCCTAACTAGTACCCTGCAGCCCCAGGGGGAGCCGCCGGGTTATGTGGGGTCCGCACCCACTAAAACCCCGCCGGCGTCCTTCTCGGCTGATAGCAGGAGGGTCGCGGGAAAGCCAGAACTTAGGAATTCTCCGCGACCCCCCCCAGCATTGGCTGTGTAGCCTTTTCACGGGGGGACAGGTGGTGGTAGTCCCTCCTGAGCGCGATGGCTCTTCCTACGCCCGACGACGGAACTGGACACCTCGTTCCGTCGTCCTTCTCGGGGCCGTTATGTGACTACACGAGGCCCCCGCCTCGTGCACCAAACGACCCCGGGGTCCTGCAGCGGTGCTGCAGTGCGGATCGGGGGGCCTGTCGGCCCCGCCACGTATTGCTGGCCACCGTGGTGGGACCTTTGAGGCCCCGCCCGCTCTCCTCCTCAACCGCCCCATCCAGCAGTCGAGCGGGAGCAGGGTTTGTCACTCCCCACATGGCACCACGTAACGTGCCATGTTGGAAGTGTCAAGTCCCCGCTCCTTCCTCGTCGACTGCCAGGTGCTACTAGCCGTTCCACCTTGGCCGCAGCACCCAGCGATCGTGTGTGACAGTGCCCTGGATAGGACACTGCCACCCTCTCCTACGGGGCATTGTGAGCACCCCATCGGCACGCCCAATGCGGCAGCGACGGCGACATCAAGCCGACCGCAAAGCGTGGAGAAATGACAGCCCGGCATCTACTCCCCTGCGCGTTCGGATCAGCCGGGTAGACCTGTGATCCCAACGGTTGGCGACGTAGTCATCAAGCTAACCGTGGGCAGGACTATTGTTCCCGGCATCTAATAACGCAGGGTTTCTAATCAGCCGAGCCATCAATCCCCACGTGGACGTGCCATTGGGAAGCTCCCAATCCCCGCACTCCATCTCGTCGCCATCCTTCTTCGCCAATCTCTACTCCTTCCTTCCTCCCCTCTTTTGTCTTCCTCGCTCAGCAGGGCTTGTTAGTCCCCTCACGGCGCTGAGCAGTTCGCCGTGGTGGAAGTCTCAAGCCCCGCTCTCCTTCTCGACTCACACTATGCTCTCTGATAGGGCAGAGAGCATGTGGAGCGCCACTCCCGCCAGATTATTAGCCACCGGACGATCGCACCAAACGGGAAACGAAAAGTGTGATTGTCCGCTGTTGCCCAGGGTGCACCGCGTGGAGGTTCTCTGGCCAGCACCCAACTCTTGACGAATCTACACTAACCCCTATGCAATGGTTTTAATGCGGTTTTTTATTTTAATGAAGGTTAATATACGTATATTATATGCACAACATAGTAATAGTTTAGGCGGTACGAAGTTCGCCGGGTCGACTAGTAAGTAATATCATAAATGTGGAAGTATCCCCGTCTGTCTGTCTGTACTCTTTCATGCGTTAACTACTGATCAGTATCCAATATGGATAAAAATGGTCAGTTGGATAGATTAGAACCACACGATGGACTTGGATACTAATTATCCTCTTAATCCCACAAGAAGGGGACAACGTGAACTTGCTTTTTAAAATAAAATATATGCTGGTTGTCTTGTAAAATATTCAAATAAATCTGGTCTGGTCGTCACATAGTCCATTGTTGTCTCTGAAGGGGTCATTATTTACTAAGAAAACTTTAAGAGAAGAAGTTATTTAAGTAAATACTTTTAACTCAAGTCTTAAAAAAATTATATTGTCCTGATACCTGCCCCCGCAGCATGACGGACCATTTGTCGAATCTTTCTGTCACTTTTAATCGCTTTTGACATTTCAATGCGGGAAAATGTATGGAGACGATCGACAAAAGTGACAGATAGAGATACGACTAATTCGACCAATTGTCCGTCATGCTACGGAGGCTGTACTGCACCTAAGCAAAAAATATTATAATTCCAATCATAAATCTCTTCCTCTTCTTAATCTTCATAATCTTATTAGAATTTTGACATCATACATGACATGACACACTTATCTCCAAATATAACTTAAGAGGACCGTGTACCCTAAACGCATCCATACAAAAAGAGAAAACCTTTTTCCACTACTAATTATTTTCTAATCGGCATAAAGTTTTAGTATCAAAAACTAGGTTTGTACTTTTTCCTTTTTCAAAATTCGCTATAAATTCATACTTATAGGCCCCTGAAATACAGAGATTTTGTGATACAAAAATTGTTTGGTTTACGAAAGTAATTCATATTTCAAAAAAATATATAAACCTAGATTATTTAATGCTGAAGAGATGGACAACAAAATCAGTTTTGCTTAGATTTAGGTGGTGAAAAAATTTTTCCCCCCAAACACAAATTTAATAAAAAATTAGCTCTCTCTCTGTTGCATAGGGATATAGTTGCTACCGATATATTTTTGAAAACCGGTTTTTTTTTGGTCCCTCACAGATTGCCTTACCGAACGGTGTTCAGCTAATCTAAGATTAGAAATCTTATCCAGTGTACTTCCGCACGCAACGTTTACCAAGTCGTATGACCACCTTGTTGGGGATCTGCCTACTCTGCTCTTTCTGTGCGCAGTCGCCAATCGAGAACTTTCGAACTATGTGCCTTGCCCAATGCACAATTATTTGGGCTATGTCGGTGACTTAAGTTCTTCTGCGGATCTAATCATCATGCTACATGTAATAAGAAGACTGATGAGTGTATCCTTCCACTTTGACTATTATTTGTGGACTATAATAAAACCTTGGTTTCGATTGAGTTAAGACCTGGGCAGTGCTAAAATCTCTCCAGAGCGGTGCCAAGTAGACTACCGATGAATCGGTGTTTGTTAAAAACACCACTATGTCTGTTGGACTCTGAAGTCGAATCAATAGATCAGAAATCGAAGGTTATTCGACTGGTAGCAGGAAGTTATATAGGGATGTTATATGCCTAAAACTGTTTACCGAGAATGTCTCCAAGTCTCTGGACTGTTAAGAACTAGGCCTGCCTATAAACGGCGAGTATATCACTCAACATTGTAGTTTATGGCACAGACTGCGAAGGATTTCAGTGCAATGCTCGATAAATAGAATGAACATGTGATGGACCAAATGAAAATCATGTTGAACGCCCATGCTAAACCGATTTCAGTCAAGATCGGATACTTTACGATCGGTTGTTGTATGTATTGTTGACGAAAACATATACCTGGGACAAACTGTCCACCTAGGTCGGTCAATCTTCGAAAAAGAGTTCTATCGTCGAGTCAAAATTGGATTGCCAGCGTTCGGGAAGCTTCACTACATATTCTCGTCCAAGTTGACGACGAAAGTCAACAAGCCATGTCTGTTGCCAGAGGAAACTTACCGGACTGAGACATTGTAACTATCTATGGACCTTATGCAAAGCTCAGTCACTCAAAAAAAGGTTTAATACATTTTATAAATGTGCTTATATTAAAAGGAACAAAAACACATTTGATGACTCTCAGTGCTAACCTAAGCAATAAAATAAAAAATAAAGAAATTTTACCGAAAAACCGGTATTTTGAAATACCGGTTTTAAAATACGGTAATATTGGTCCGGTATCCCGGTTTTTCGGTACTACCGAAAACAGGTGTCTAATCTAAGCCCTAACTACTTCTCAACTTCTCGGTTATGGTCTGGCAGGTTTTTTTTGTTTTTCTGGCAAAAGTAGGTATTTAAAAACGATTACTTTCACATGCCTTTTTTGTGGCATAGCTTGTCCGTTACAATTTACTTACACTTTTTTATAAGTATTATTATAGATTAACCATTCATGATGTTATGGGCCTAAAGGATTTGTTTTAATGGGATAATTATGTTTTTATACTTTGCTTAAAAAAACAACAATGTTTGTCATAAATTCCCTTGCTTATCAGCACTCAAGACAAGAATGTATAAACAGTTATAGGTCATTAAAGGTTCTTGAACTTTAACCTTACACCACACTCACATGATAATAATCATCACAACTCAGTACTTACATGAATAATCAACCAAAAATAGATATGTGTGGTAACACCCTATAAAAAAAACTTATTAACAGAGAGGGCAAAAGGTGCATCTTGCATCTTAAATTCAATACACATTTTTATATATGTCACCGGAAAATAATAAGAACCTTAAATTTACTAGGAAATTTATAAACTTTCGTAGGATTCTAAACGACAGATAAATTGTATTATTTTACGCCTACATTTTCGTAAATTGATAAACTTACTAAACTCACTCGTAAAATAATAATTAACCAATAACCAAACGCCATGTATAATGAAGTGAAATTTACCACAGAGCTACGAAAGTTTTATGGTAGCCATGACCAAAATGTTTTATTTTTGTAGTGTGAAATAGGGAACCCCCTACTAGGTAGGTAGGTAGGTACCTATAATACAAGGTTACTTTTTGTATTATATCTGTCACCGTTATATTGCGAATTACGTAAATCTGCACTTTACCGGGCAATGAGCACATTAACTGTTTAGGTCAGTTAATGTGCGAAATTTTATGTGAAATATAGGGAATCCACACTTTACCTAGTTAATGTGCGTATTACCGGAGGTCTCGCCGTTAAAGTGCGGAAAACAGAAAACTCCGACCGAAAATTAAAATCTAGGGCAAAATTGTAGGTTAGGTTAGGTTTGGCTCGTGATCTTTAACCAGCGTAGCGAGCGGAGCTTGGGTTACCTGTGTTAAACTGAAATCTAAGTAAACAATTTTTTGAACTTAAGTTAGTTGTTACTCTGTAGATTACCTAGAGATTTTTTAGATTACCTAGTTAATGTTGAGAACAACATTTTATTTCGAACTCTAACGGATTCAGCCAGTTAGTGCACTTTTACTGAATTTCGCACATTAGCAGTAACATATTAACCTACCTAGTATTTAGTACCAGTAAAAATACTTTTAGTGTAATCAAATTGTTTGGCAAGTCTGATTGTACGTATGTCTATGGACGCAAGCATTTTCACTGTCAACATCGACCAATCAGAGAGCAGTGTGTTATTTTCCGTATTTAAAAAAGCGTAAAATTAAAAGCTCTTCTGTGATTGGTCGATCCGTTTAGAATCTTACGAATTGATATCCGTTAGTTTATAAATTTACTACGACGCGTCGAAAATTTATAAATTTGCAAAAAATTGGGCGTAAAATAATTCAATTTATCTCTCGTTTAGAATCCTATGAAAGTTTATAAATTTCCTAGGAAATTTATAAACTCAGCTCATTTATACACTCAGCCGTTTCAAGATGATCAGCTCTTAAAAAGTGTATGAGGGGATCTAACTACCTTCGAGATCAGATCTAAACACTCCTACCAAAGTGATGAATATAAACGTAATTTATTACATTTTACCAATGGGGACTGGGAATTATATATGTGATACCAGTAAATGTGATAAATACAGAGTTTTTTATTACATTTACCGCAAGTGCCGGTAATTATGCATAAATAATAACCGGGAATTATGCATAATTACCACATTATTCACATTTACCATAACATATATAATATGTTTTATTATGTGTGTCTATGTCAGTCACCCGGGGATAGTGTAGCGGCTACACTATCCCTGGGTGACTGACACAGAGGCTATAAAACATTCACAAAAATTTAGAATAGGACATGAAAGGTGGTACAAATTTCGGTTTCCCTGTGTCAGCTTATAGTAGTATTAATAGTAGTAAAATAAAATGCTTGACTTGAAATAAAAAATTGAAGAATGACTTAACAATAACAACTTACTGCAATCTTGGTGGCAACTCTGCAATTTTCCAACTTTTATCTAATCTTTCCGGAGAATTAAAAAATTCCAATTTCTTTTTTCCAGAATAAATATCAGCTTTTCGTATCAATCGATTCTTATAAAGTTGATCAATACTGTTGTCGAACTCTTTGTGAATATTTTCTAGAATAACAAGAGCTTCTTCATCAAAAATTATTTTTTGTATCTCTTCTAATTTTGGAGCAGGTGATTGAAGCAGCAATACATTGGCCATGATAATCTCCGCTTGCTCTGTGCTAAAGGGATTGTCTAACAAACAGTTGAAGAAAGGCTAGCTAACCTACTTAAATACATACTATTATTTATTATTACATTTAACAAAAATCACACAATTTTCTTAAGTACCGTAAAATGGGGTGAATAGGATAGGTTTTGAACTTTGAGACCAAATTTAAGGTCCTTAGACTACATATATGTTTTAGTTAGTATTTTTATATTTTTTTCGGGAACTTGTTTAGCAAATTGAAATTTATAGTTTAGATGTTTTCTAAGAAAATATATTTTAAAATGCAAAAATAAGGCGAAACCCCAGTAACCCCAAATTTGGGGTCAATAGAATCAAAAGCGGGGACAATAGAGTTTATAGCTAGGGTTGTCACTGAAACAAGTAAATATTTTAATTGAATTATGTTAAATGATTCTCGATTAACTATGGACGGTAACATTTTTATTTCTTATAGGTTTTCACTTTTTGCCTTGGTTTGTAAAGACGAGGTATTATCTGCAAGAAGCAGGTTTAAAGGTGAAATTATTTATTTTATTTATGTGTACTAGTCATACTATTAAGAAAACAATTACAAAATATAGGTATTTATGCTATTTTATATACACACTCAATATTTTTTTTTTAGTTTTATTTAAAACATCAATACAGTCTGTTTCAATTATTTTAATCAATATATAGTATGTGTTATCATATATTTCATGCCTCTTAAAAATTTCTGCATAAACATAAAACAGATAGACAATTTATTACAATCAATAAATTTTAAGTAAGTAATTACAAATTTTCATAAATTAATACATAGAGAACTTTGGGCAGCCTTATCGCTTAAAGCAATTTATTTTTGAAAACACACTGATTTTTATGTTGTAGCCCTAGCACAGCATATCCTATTCACCCCGCTGGTGACTCCAATCAACCCTATTCCGATTCCCCCCCTACTCGACCCTATTCCCCAAAGCATGTTACTCTATTCACCCCATAGGTAACCCAAATAACCCCAAATCAAGCAAAAATATAAACTTCGACGTAATTGTTTACGAAATCCTTTAAAATTAAGTTGTTTTATACTTTTCTTTATTTGTTAGCCTTCCCAAGAACATAAATAATGTCTATTTATACCTTAAAACACTTTTTACTTTGTACTTTCTTTTCTGGAACGAAGTTCATTAACTGAGACCAAAAAATGGGTGGTTCGACTATGTTCAATTCACATGCCTTTTTTTTAACCTTTTTCGCTTGTTTTTGGATTTTGTATTGCCGTAAAATAAAAATTAATACCTTCTAGTAAATAAATTCATAAACATCCTGAACGTAGCTTTTTTTCATAGAGAAAGAATCGACGCCAAAAAATCTTCCCGGTTTCAACCCTATTCCCCCCTTGAACCCTATTCACCCCATTTTACGGTACCTATCTATGTGACTGATACACAGTGTTGCCAACGGTTGAAATAGCAATCCATCAGATAAGGCTCCTCAAACCACCAGAAAACCACTAACTAAAAGATGTCCCCCTCTAAAAACCACTAAAATTTCCACTAGGGTGCATGACAGATGAGTGGACATACGTTTTGAAAGGTTGTTATTTCATTTTCAACCTTATTCATAGGCTCTGAACGTACAGGCGAATTTTTAGCCGCGCGGAAATAAAACCGCAACAGCTGATTTTTATCCGCGCGGTTTTTTATCCGCTGGTGCGGACACTTCCATAGGATTCAATGAGGGGTTTTCAAAGTGACAGAAGAAAAAAAAAGTTTCATAATACGCCGGTAGATGGCGGTGTCTAAATCAATATAAGAGAAATGGGAAATCGAATATGACTGAATCTTTGGATTGGATCATTTTCTGCTTAGTATAAATCTTAATTTCACCCACTCCGTCAGTGCCTCAGTTAAATTTTAATTTTTATGTTTCATTTTGAGCTATTGAATCATTCATTTCAGCTTGACCTATTGCTCCTGGCAGAGCGCCATCTGGTAGCAGCTTAATGAAACTTGTTTTTTTCTTCTGAGCTGTCAAATTGAAAACCTCTCATTATGTTACACGAGCTGTCCCAGCTTACTTCGTTACGCCATAGAATATAACATACTACAAAAGACTTGGCTCTATAGACTATGTTCTTTTGACTGCCCAGAATGGCCGAATAAAAAAACAAACAACAACAACAACAACAAACCACCTGTCAAAATATGTAAACAACGGAAAAAATATTGCACCTTGGGTTACATTATTTGAGTTTAGGTAAGGATCCCTAATTTTTTTGAAAATCTAATATAGCCTATGACACTCGGGGTTAATGTAGCTTCCTACCAGTGAAAAAATTTTTCAAATCGGTTCAGTATTTCCGGAGCCTATTCGTTACAAACAAACAAACAAACAAACAAATCTTTCCTCTTTATAATATTGGTATAGATAAAAACCGCGACGAAAAAATCCGCCTGTGCGTTTGAAGCCTTAGGCTATAGATAAAAACTCGCTTGTTCGTTCGGCTCCTATGAATAAGGTTGAAAATTAAATAACAAACTTTATCACCGCGCGGAAATATAAACGCAACAGCGGATTTTTATCCGCGCGGTTCTTTTCGTAGCCTTAGGCTTCAAACGCACAGGCGGATTTTTTCCACGCGGTTTTTATGTAACATATTGAATGCTATGGAAGTGTCCGCACCAGCGGATAAAAAACCGCGCGGATAAACATCCACTGTTGCGGTTTTATTTCCGCGCGATTAAAAATTCGCCTGTACGTTCAGGTCCTATGAATAAGGTTGAAAATTAAATAACAACCTTTCAAACCGCGCGGATATAAAACCGCAACAGCGGATTTCTATACGCGCGGTTTTTTTTGCGCGGATAAAAATCCGCCTGTGCGTTTGAAGCTTTATTGCCTCATTATCATTATGTATACAATTGCATACATAACTTAATCTACATTCATATCTTAAGTTTTCTAGTTCAAAAATCAAGGCAAAATACCATGAAACAAGTCCTTTTCAGAGAGAAGGCAAATCACTACGTTTTACGTTTAATCACTGGTCCTTATTCTGAGCAAAATACCATAATACTTACAATACATAGCGTAGCATAGCCGCGTAGCGGCGGTTTCCCTTACTCTGAGCCAGCGGGTGTCGACTTATGCTGTCGAATCTGCGACAAAAAAGTGCACAGACTTGGATTGTTTCTGAGATTAGATACCACAGGTTTTCAGGGATTTGTTTGTATACCAAGAATGTTTTTAAAAGCTAAGAAAGTTGCAATTTTGTTCTCTCTGCTGGCAGCACATTGTTTTTCATAGATAGTGTGTAAAGTAGAGCATAAAGTTATGTGTAGAGTGTAGAGTAGTGCCTAACTTCTCTCTGGATTTTATGAAAATCAGAGAGAAGGTAAATCCCTACATGAAAATGTCAAAGTTACTCTATGGATAATGTTTTTGAAATTTTCAATTTAAATGGCCGTTATTTTTAATTTTTTGTTTCCTTGATTAATTATTGTGCAATGAAAAAAAACCAAAGAAGGTGTTATACATATCGGAATTCAGTAAAAAGTGATTCTACAATAAAACTAAACGGTTTTCAGAACCCGGAATCCGAAATAATACAAAGGTAACATCATTGAACTATTAATTACTACTGGGTAACATTGAGGTTATTTTTAGACATAAAGACCGTTTTTTAGTTCGTATGTACTAGTAAATTTGAGTTTTAACATTTGAAAGAATAACGAAGTGAATATTATTATGTGATAATCCTGATTAAAAAAAAAAAAAAAGATCTAGCGCACACTAGGGGCGACACGCGACAGCGACGTGTCGGCGGCTAGACGCGACTTCAAGCTGCGAGGCACGCTCGCTTGCTACTTGTCGCACAAAGCAAGCGACAGCTCTGCGTCTAGTCGAGACGACACGACTCTAAATATAAACGACAATGCCTCGATAATACGCGTCTAAAAGTCGCTTAGTTTCATATCAATCTATATATCACTATCCATATACAAAATTCCATTTATATTGGTTCATTAGTTTTCTCTGGAAAGCGAGACAGACAGAGTAACTTTCGCATTTATAATTTTAGTAAAGATTGTCGCCCGCAGCCTGTCGTCACGTCTAGTCCTCGAGATCTCGCTTATAGAATAGCTTGCACATTAACGTCACTGCCTTCGTGGCTTAGTTGGCAGTGATGGCGACTGTGACTTTGATGGTTTGGGTTTGAATAATTATATAATATTTTTTTTTATCAAATTTAAGGTACAAACTTTGGCCAAATATGACACAAACCTTTTTTTTTTTTTTTTAGGCGGGGAAACTCCTAACGAGTACCCTGCGACCCCGGGGGGAGTCGCAGGGTTATGTGGGGTTCGCACCCACTAAAACCCCGCCAGTGTCCATCTCGGCTGTTGGCAAGGGGGTCACGGGTGATCTTTCGATCGTTATGTTCAACTCCGCGACCCCCTCCAGCACTGGCTGTTTAGCCTCTTCACGGGGGGACAAGTGATGGTAGTCCCCCCTGAGCGCGGAAGGCTCTTCCTACACTCGACGACGGAATCGGGACACCGCGTTCCGCCGTCCTTCTCGGGGCCGTTATATGACTACACGAGGCCCCTGCCTCGTGCACCCAACGACGCCGGGGTCCCCTCTTAGTCGCCTCTTACGACAGGCAGGGGATACCTCAGTCCTATTCTTCGGCCCGGTACTGCAGGGCGTAAATATGACACAAACCTGGTGGATTTTAACTTCCTGGTGGACAAGAAACTACTGTGGATGAAATTCAAGATGTGGTTAGCTTTGCTGTTATTATTTTACTATCTGACGCGATGTAATGACTTATCATTTCTCCAAACGCCTTCTAGTGATGGAATGCAAGACCAACTGTTTCTGTTCAGGGCCATACGGTGCGAAACTAGCGCCACTTCCGATAAATAATTATATCTTCTAAACCATGGCCGAAATCAAAAACATGCGTCAATGATGCCCTATATAACCTTGCTTTGAATTTTTAAGGCTCTGTTGTGTAGCTTTTAGGATAATGATCTTAAAAATATTAGTTTGTGAAATCAAAAGTGGTCACTTTAGGCAACAAAAGCATATTTCTAAGATCAGGTTTAGATTGGAAGATATAATTATTTACCGGAAGTGGCGCTAGTTTTGCAACGTGTGGCCACTTAACTTTGCTAATTTTTCTTTTCGTACAAACCAACTCCAAATTTTAAAGAAAATAACAAAAAAAAATTAATGTAATCGGTTTAGCCAGGGCCTATCCTGGAAAATATTTAAGTTTCTGTTTTTTTTTAATCCGTTAAAATCTTCTCGATCCTAACAATTATCTTAAAAATAACCTTTTCAAGTTCTAGTTTCATATTATTACGATTCTGCATGAAGTTTATTTCGATTATCGGGTTACCAGGAAACCAAACAAAACAATGTCTAACAGAAATTCAAATATACCTAATAAAAATAGAGCACCTACAACAGCACCCGGGACTGCAATTTTATATACAGGGTTACTGGTAAGTAGACCCGACCATTTTAGGAGGTGATAGTAGGGGACATTCATTGACTGCTGCTCCGTGGCTCAGTTGGCAGTGATGTCGACTGAGTAAGCGTCTGCACCTGGGTTCGATTCCCGGGCGGGGTGAATGTTTATATGATGAATATCAATGTTTGTTTCCGGTTTGGGTGTAATGTTCGTCTCTGTGTGTGTTTTGGGTACCCTAGATACAGGTTCTTCCTAGTTAGGGGCTCTAAGTGTAATGTGTTATTATTATTATTCAATACCAAAAATTTTAGGACATATAGATGTTTTTTAGATAATATTCCGATTAAATTTCTAGTTGAATTTCTTCACAAAATGCAACTGAAAAATTTACTTTTGCTAAAATTAAATTAAAATTATAGTTGAGAGGGCTGCAAAACTCATATTATCATTATTATTTTTGCAATTTGAGTATTTTTTATTTAAACAATTTATTAAGGATAATAATTGCATTTAAAAGAAACATCCTAATGCTTATAAATTCAAATTAAATTAAAAAAAATGTTCTCAAGGTGACAATATTATAAAAAAAAACTAAAAAGGTTAATAACTTGGAAAAGGTTGGGTTTGACCAGGGTTCTCTAAGGGTTAAAATTATTGGCAATGACCCTGTTTGTCACCTCCTGAAATGGTCCGTTTTGCTTACCAGTAACCCTGTTTATACCTATGTAGATACCTATTCAGGTTTTACAGTTTTCACGTAGTGGGCTACGAGCTAAAATTTAATTTTATTTTTAGATTAAAGACTCAGCAGACGAGAAAAAATACACACCTGCCTGTGACTTCTACCAGCAGACAATAAACTACTGTGAAATAAATTCAAGATTTGAATATGTGAAGGAACAGAGAAAATATCACCGCTCTACAGATCTTCAAAAGTTCGACTACTTCTGATAAGGTAGCTTAGAATAATTTAAAATTTTCAATCAGTCTTTTTAAAATTTGCCATATAATTTAAAGAACAGTTTATCAAACGTCGCTGGGCTTAATTTTGCAGAATTATGTATTATTAAATGAAATGTAATATCTACTTATTAAATTTTTAGTTAAACAAAATGCACTTATAATATTGTTGCATTTGCATTAAGTTTTTTGTTTTTAGTTCATTCGTTAGTTTTATTGTGTCTAGTATTTTGTCATTAATTAAGATTAAGTTTTAACAATACCGTTGTATACCTGGTCGCTTTTCCAATTGATTGAATCGATGCTTAAGATAAGTTATACTTGCTAAACAAACGGTTAAACGAATTCTGATGATTAGTTTATTTTATGTTTTGTACTACTTGTACAGTAGTACAAAACATAAAACGTGTTCATACACTTTCCCACTTATCTATATTGCTAAAATTATTCTTATTCGCTAAAACTTGATCATGCATGGCTAAGCCGATTTAGCTGAATTTTTTTCAAAATGTTTGTTGTAGGAGGGTAGACACTTTATTATAATCAATCAACTTAACATAAATTTACTTTTATAAGATCATTTATAGAACAATTTCATTTCTGATTTACACAAAACTAGTCGACCTGGCGTACTTCGTACCGCCTAACCTATTACCTATTATGTTGCTCATGTATAACTTGAATCACTCTATATTAAAAAAAAAACCCATAAAAATCCAGAATCAGAATCAGAATCTTTATTTGTTACCATTGCATTGTTTAAAAGATTTAAGCATACTTATGGACAGACGCGGGAAGCGACTTTGTTTTATACTATGTATTGATATAATTTTCAGCAGTTTAGGTTCTTCGGCCGAAATTATGTTGATCATGAAATTTGCCATAAAAACTGTTCTGTAACTATAAACTTTTAATATTGACCCAATAGTTCTGTTTAGACCAAAGATTCTTAGATTAACCCACTTCAAAAAAGGAGGTTATTAGTATGACCTGTATGTTTGTATGTTTGTCCGCGATTATCTCGCTTTTGGCTAAACCGATTTTGATGCGGTTTTCAGAAAAATAATTGTTACGTTCAGGGAAAGGTTTTTGTACCTATTTTAACCGACTTCTTGTTTATGTATGTATCTGTTTATTGTATCTTTTTGTAAAAAATAAATTATATATTTTATTTTTTGTTCTTTTCAAAATCATTGCACTTTTGTAAAACATATTAATAATTAAAAAGGTGTTTTTGAACTTTGTTTTTTTAATTTTTAGGTCTCGGTGGATGCTGGGTTTAGTGCCAAACTAACAAACTAAATTATAATTCAATGCGCATCAGGTTATATTAATTTCCCGCGTATTTCTAGCCCCTCGCAGCGCCGCGCCCTCTCTGGGCCTCCCTATCCAAACTTGAGATTTTTGTCTACCTATAATTTGTTTGTAGTTATCATTCTTCTCGACTAGAGAGTAAAATTTTTCTATGCTCTGAGCAATACATACACCATACACCTACAACCTACATAACACCTAAAATAAAAACGTAGTGATCTACCTTCTCTCTGAACGGCATAGAACGGTTCTGCAACCAAGATTCAGAGTGTATGGATTTGCACAATAAAAAAATAACTTTTCTGATGATGATGATCTCTAGATGAAGTTCGTTCAATCCTCAGATTAATGCGGCGGTTTCAAAGTTTTTTTTTTAATTTAATGGGGAAGAAAACTGCCAATTTATCCCGCTAGTGTCGTTTGTACGGTCGACCCATAACAAACAAAGTTTTGTATGTGATTTGCATTGGTGATCCAATGGGGTTTTTACACGGAAAACTTTTTGTAGGTGACGCTCTATATGTTCGACCCATAACAAACAAGTGAAACACAATAACAAGGCAATTTTTTGTGTTTTTCGACGTTATTTTACACTGTATTGTATTGTATCGTATGAAGCGTAGAAGAAAACATAGATTCAAGAAGAAATTAATGAATAAGAAGTCTTTTTACGTGGCAAAAATGCGAACTTCGTAAGCATGTAAACAATGGGTTAACTTAAATTAATGTTAGCTAGGACTATTTTTTTGTAATTATCTCAAGTTTACATTTAATTACTAGGGTGTATGGACACAAATTCATACGAATAAACCATTTTAAATGACTTTTGCAAGTAAAACTAAATATAACCTAAAAACAATCAAAGGTCATGGGTAGAAGTCAAAAAAAGTGTATATAGGTGCAAAAGGTAATGTCCTCAACGCTTTGAAGCTTATCTATACCAATACTATAAAGAGGAAAGATTTGTTTGTTTGTTTGTTTGTTTGTAACGAATAGGCTCCGGAAATACTGAACCGATTTAAAAAATTATTTCACTAGTAGGAATCTACACTATCCCCGAGTGACATAGGCTAAATAAGTTTTTTAAAAAATGTAGGGATCTTTACTTAAACTTAAATAATGTAACCCAAGGTGCAATATTTTTTCCGTTGTTTACATATTTTTACAGGTGGTTTGTTGATGTTGTTTGTTTTTTATTCGCCCATTCTAGGCAGTCAAAAGAACATAGTCTAGAGAGCCAAGTCTTTAGAAGTATCTATATTCTATGGCGTAACGAAGTAAGCCGGGATAGCTCGTAAAAAATAAACTGGTTGAAATACGGTTTCAAAATTGATGTAGACTATGACTATGTAGAAAGTCTATGTCATCTATATCTATACTTCTATACTAACATTATAAAGTGGAAAGATTTGTTTGTTTGTTTGTTTGTAACGAATAGGCTCCGTAAATCCTGAACCGAATTAAAAATTCTTTCACTGGTAGGAAGCTACACTATCTCCGAGTGACATAGGCTATATTAAATTTTCAAAATAATCAGGGATCCTTACTTAAACTCGAATAATGTAGCCCAAGATGCATTTTTTCCGTTGTTTACATATTTTGACACTTGGTGGTTTGTTGTTGTTGTTTGATAGTTTTAATTAGCCCATTCTGGACAGTCGAAAGAACATAGTCTCTATAGAGCCAAGTGTTTTGTTGAATCTTAAATTCTGTGGCGTAACGAAGTTCGCCGTGTCAGCTAGTATTCAATATACCTATATTTTTATTTTATTTCATATGTCTAAATAATTTTAAGTAAAAATCTAAAAAAAACACCAACCTCCAATTACATTTTCATACAAATCAGAAGTGTCCTCCCGCCGACTCTTAAACTGATAAATAAAATTAAAATTGAATGATGGCATTTATTATTGAAACTATATTATCAAAATGTAAACCAAGAATGAAATTTATGTTTTTTTTTAATATATAAGCGTAATTTATGAATTTCTAAGCTATTAAAATTTATTTTCGTTTGTATTATTCGTGTTTGTAACGGTGATTTCTAACAAATTACCAATGATCTTATCGCTGTTTAGTGGGTCTGCAGTCCTCGCACAGGGTTTCTGACCGATCTTAAGATGAGGGTAGAAGTCAAAAAATTGTACGCAACGCACATGAAATCCTGTTCGTGACGTTATTCACATGATCAAAAATTGTTACGCACAAGAACATAAAGGCGCATTCAGAATGAAACAATAAATCGGAACAAGTTTCATGTTTGGTTATTTAAGTTAAAAAATGTTATTGTTTAGTTTAATCGATTCATGACACAAGAAAACTTATAGCATCAATGGATAAACTTCATCAATATATATAAAACTCTTCCGTTACTGACTGACTGACTGACTGACTGACTGACAGACAACGCAGAGCCGAAACTACTGGGCGTAGCGGGCTGAAATTTTGCATGTAGGTTCCTTAGGGAGTGTAGGCGAGCACTAAGAAAGTATTTCCCGAAATTCCCATGGGAACGGAAGAAAACGGGATTTTTGTGTTTAAGAGAAATCTGCGCGGGTGATACCGCGGGGCAGCCTCTAGTTAAAGATAAAACTCCATCAAAATCTGTATTTTTGTTCAAGTAAAATAACAAATCCTCAATCCAGGGGTAAAAATGTAAGTCGATAAAACAAAACATGATTAAGAGCCGCGTTACGCATAAATTACATGTTTTCTGTGCATAGTTTTTTGCCTTTTATAGACATGCACAAGTATATATGTCACCGGAAAATAATAAGATTCGCAAGTTTATAAATTTCCTAGGAAATTTATAAACTTTCGTAGGATTCTTAACGAGAGATAAATTGAATTATTTTACGCCCACTTTTTCGCAAATTTATAAATTTTCGACGCGTCGTAGTAAATTTATAAACTAACGGATATCAATCCGTAAGATTTTAAACGGATCGACCAATCACAGAAGAGCTTTTAATTTTACGCTTTTTGAAATACGGAAAATAACACACTGCTCTCTGATTGGTCGATGTTGACAGTGAAAATGCTTGCGTCCATAGACTTACGTACAATCAGACTTGCCAAACAATTCGATCACACTAAAAGTATTTTTACTGGTATTAAAAACTAAGTAGGTTTATAGGTTAATATGTGACCGCTAATGTGCGAAATTCAGTAAAAGTGCACTAACTGGCTGAATCCGTTAGAGTTCGAAATAAAATGTTGTTCTCAACATTAACTAGGTAATCTGCAAAATCCCTAGGTAATCTACAGAGTTAACGACTAAGTTAATTTCGAAAAATTGTTGCCTAAGATTTCAGTTTAACACAGGTAACCCAAGCTCCGCTCGCTTCGCTCGCTACGCTGGTTAAAGATCACCAGCCAAACCTTTTTTTTTTTTAAGGCGGGGAAACTCCTAACGAGTACCCTGCAGCCCCGGGGGTAGCCGCAGGGTTATGTGGGGTTCGCACCCACTAAAACCCCGCCGGTGTCCTTCTCGGCTGATAGCAGGAGGGTCGCGGGTAAGCCTGTGGAATTCTCCGCGACCCCCCTCAGCATTGGCTGTGTAGCCTCTTCACGGGGGGACAGGTGAAGGTAGTCCCCCCTGAGCGCGGATGGCTCTTCCTACGCTCGACGGCGGAAACGGGACACCGCGTTCCGCCGTCCTTCTCGGGGCCGTTATATGACTACACGAGGCCCCCGCCTCGTGCACCCAACGACCCCGGTGTCCCCTCTTAGTCGCCTCTTACGACAGGCAGGGGATACCTCAGTCCTATTCTTCGGCCCGGTACTGCAGGGCGTAATCACAAGCCAATCCTAACCTAACCTACAATTTTGCCCTAGATTTGAATTTTCGGTCGGAGCTTTCTGTTTTCCTCACTTTAACGGCGAGACATCCGGTAATACGCACATTAACTAGGTAAAGTGCGGATACCCCATATTTCACATAAAATTTCGCACATTAACTGACCTAAACAGTTAAGTGCACATTGCCCGGTAAAGAGCACATTAACGTATTTCGCACTATAACGGTGACAGATATAATATGCTATTATGGGATAATAGCATATTTTATCAAAAAGTATCCTTGTATTTTAGGTACCTACCTACCGACCTACCTATTAGGGGGTTAAAATTCCCTATTTCACTCTACCAAAATAAAACATTTTGGTCATGGCTAAAACTTTCGTAGCTTTGTGTTAAATTTCAATGCATTATACATGGCGTTTGGTTATTGGTTACTTATTATTTTACGAATGAGTTTAGTAAGTTTATCAATTTACGAAAATGTAGGCGTAAAATCATACAATTTATCACTCGTTTAGAACCCTACGAAAGTTTATAAATTTCCTAGTAAATTTATAAATTTACGGTTCTTGTTATTTTCCGGTGACAAATATAATGCAACGTAATCATAATATTAATAATAATAATTTTATTTACTATAAAACACAGTTTTCAGATCTTAATTATAACTTACAAATTGATATATTGCAGGTAGATTTAGATATTTGTAAAGGTTATGTTATGTTAAGTAGATAGCGATCTTCTATATGTATGGTATAGACTATTACATTTACTAAGGTTCATTTCGTTTACTCGCGCGCGAGGAATGAGGTAGGCGTGGGACCTAAGGCCTACGTCGCGTTGTTTATTTTCTCGAGGGAGTGAGGGCGTGAGGCGTCGTTAAAACACAATCCGAACGCCTCACGACGCCTCACACTTCATGCCTCCTCATTCCTCACTCCTCCTCACTCCTCACGACGCCTCACTCCTCACGACGGCTCACTTCTCACGACGCCTCACTCCTTACGAGCCCCCTTACGAGTTTTTTACGAGGTACACAGGTGTCCTCACTCACCTCACTGTAACGAGCCCCCTCAAATGAGGGAGTAACTCATCACTTGAGGAACCTTATCTGGCGGATTGCTATTTCATCCGTTGGCAACACTGGAGCTAGTGGCTGTTCTAAATCGGTGGCTAAGGCTTCGAACGCACAGGCGGATTATTACGGAAATAAAACCGCAACAGCGGATTTTTAACCGCGCGGTTTTTTACCCGCTTGTGCGGACACTTCCATAGGATTCAATATGTTACATAAAAACCGCGCGGAAAAAATCCGCCTGTGCGTTTAAAGCCTAAATCGGATGCTAAATGCAATTACACTGTCCAGAATCAGAACTGACTGAATACAGAGACTGATTTAGGAAAGGTGTAATAGGCCCTTGATCTTGCTTGAGGAATCTGGTAAATAACCATTGGCAACACTGACCGTGACCATACCGTGCAGCGTTGCCAATGTGTGGAGAATTCCCCAAACTGCGGGGAATCCCAAAGCGATTGGGGAATTTGTGGGGAGAGGCACTGTGCCGGGAATATGCGGGGAATTAGCATTTTACCAATGAGGGGTTTTCGATTTTGACAGTTTTAATGGTTCTAGGAGAATGCTAATCGATGGCACAGTATAGCCAATGTATGTGGGTGTAATGTCAATGTCAAATCTGATTGACCTGACTGATTGAATTCCTATAGAATTTGACATTTAACCGGATTGCTAGTGCCATCTTATGGCAGTCTCTGTAACTAAAAGTGACAGTTCGAAAACCGCTCATTCAAAAAAACTTACAACCAAAACATCCATTGATCAAATATAAATTACTACCTTAATTTATTTTTAATAATAAAGGCTCAAAGTTATCTTTAGGAAGTGATTATTGACCTTATTCGTTTAAATTACTGATAATAATTTATTTTTTGCAAAAAGAGACCCGCCTTGAACAAACTGACACATACATAATCTGAGAACTTCCTCTTTTTCGAAGTCAGTTAAAATTGATACTAAAACCTTCTCCTGAATGTAACAAATACATTTCTGAAAACCGCATCAAAATCGGTTTAGCCAAACGCGAGATAATCGCGGGCAAACATACATACATACAGGTCAAACTGATACCTCCTTTTTTGAAGTCGGTTAAAAAGCGAAATACAACAATTAAAATGTATCACCCCACCCTAAAATCAGTTAGTTGGTTATCCCCAGACTTTGCTTTTGTACCTATGTAAATATTTGGTTCATTAAGTGAATTAGAAAAGTTTTGATATTTTTTTGGTTTTTGTTCGAGTAAGTTAAATTTACTATTACAATTTATCAGTTTTTACATGTATTTAACCTAGTTTTTACTTTAAGCCTGAACATAAGAGAAAACCTTATGTTCAGGCAATGATTTTTTTAAGTGATTGCATTAAGTGTTTGTCATTAATATAATATTATGGTTGATTTTTAAAGTTATATCGTAAGGCGGTTGGCACACTGCCACGCAACACGCAGCGTGGCGCGTGAATGCGTATTCTAACGTTGATTGTAAGTACCTCCATTTGTATAGAAACACGCGCAGTCCAACACACAGAAAATGCATCCACGCGCGCGCGCGTAGGTGCGTCGAAACGCAACATGCAGCGTGGTGCGTGGCAATGTGATAACCGCCTTAATATTTCACTATTACATTGTGAGGGGATTTTGTTGGGAATCAGGATATTTTTCTCCCCAAATTTGGGGAATTTGACCATTGATCTTGGGGAATCTGGTAAATAGCCATTGGCAGCACTGATACCGTGACCAACCGACTCGACCATCCATCTTAAAAAATTCGGACAGTAATTGGTCTGTGATTCGGACCATGCCAACCTCAGCCTAAAAAAAATTCTGAAGGAACCATTTTTTCTCCATTACACCACATCCAGTGTTGCCACCTTAGTGGATTTTCCACTAAATCTGGTGGTTTGGAACCCCCATTTAGTGGCCATTTTTTGCGTTGAGTGGCTAGTGGATTTTTTTAGTGGAAAAATTAGACCAAGAACTGTTGCAGTTTTTGAATAAATTGGAATTGCGGTATGCTGATACAAAGCGTATGAACTAAAGATGTTTTAGACAATTTAGTAGAATAACAACACTTTTCCTTTTTTTTTCAATTAAATACAAAGTCGATGTATTTTTTTTTTCTTTCATATTTTTGTCCATACTTCGAGGACACTTAGTTTTCTTTGTAGCTGTCTTGAGCACCTGATTATAATTTTTAAAGAAGATAGTTTAAGATCTAGATGGCAATAAAATTTTAGGGTTGCGAATTGGTTAATTTTTAGAAAAAGGTCGTCCCTCTCGGTATGGCGCAAAATAAAAAAAAAACTCGTTTTTTACAATGTGGGAGATGGTTTCTTATTTCTTACATAAGCGAATTCATTAAAAATGTATTAAATTAATACTTTCGACAGAATAAATAAAAAACGCGATTTTTTTTTAATTTCGCGCCATACCGACAGGGACCACGATAAAGTTTCAAGTTCAAGTTAGGGCTCAAGTCTTAAAAATTGAACATTAAAAAATCCTCAAAAAATAAAAGGGCCCAGGGAGGCAAATTTCTTAAGAGCCATAGCACAGCTAAAGTAGCGCCACTAGAAAAAAAAAATATCTTCTAAACTAAGGCAAATATCAAAAATGTGAAACAGCATTCCCCTAGATAATTCAGTCTAGTATTTTTAGGGCATTGTTGTATAGCTTTTAGGTTAAAGACCACAGTAAGTAACTGATTGGTGCCAAAAGCGGCCGTTTTTAGCAACAATCAGTTTCTTTATGCTGTGCTATGGCTCTTAACTTAAAACGATTGACTCGTAATTGTCTTGTTTTTTTTTTGGCGACTTCGTTAATCATTGCTGTTTTCTTTGGGCGTGTAACAGAAATCTCATTTATTAAAGCGGCAATGGTTAACGAAGTCGCTAACAAGTCAATTACGAGTCGATCGTTTTTAGTTATGAAATTTGCCTCCCAGGTCATATATTTGGGGTAGAACGCATAGCAAAGGGTCACCACTGTCCTCTATTTACGTATTTCCACTCATCTGTCATGCACCCTAGTGGAAATTTTAGTGGTTTTCAAAGGGGGACATATTTTTGTAAGTGGTTTTCTGGTGGTTTGAGGAGCCTCATCTGGTGGATTGCTATTTCAACCGTTGGCAACACTGACCACATCACAGATATTTTATTTATTCGACATTGAAAATCTAAGAAGTTAAGAAGTACCTACCTATTACGGTTTCAAAGATTTCAAAGATATTTATTGCGGTATTTATCCTGCCCTCAATCCTGCCCCTAAAACGACCCACCGACCGGTGTTTTTAATAAGAAAACATGAGTGCTGAAATTGTAAATGACCACGCTGTTCAAGAGGAAGTAAAATTCAGATCCGTTAGAAGGAAGAACTTACGACGCCGCATGAAATCCGAAGAGGAGGAAACCGATGACGAGCATCAAGTCTTAGCTAAGTTGGAGGAAGCTAGGGAATTGCAGAAACTACGAGATCGGCCGAATGGCGTTAGCATTATAGCTCTCGCTACTGGCAAAAAAGTCCCGCTTGAGGATGAAATCACATGCAAAGACCCGTTCAAGGTTAAAGCGGGTGGCATGGTCAATATGCAGGCATTGAAAAGCGGGAAAGTGAAGCAAGTTGATGACGCTTACGACACGGGGATTGGCACGCAATTCTCTGCTGAAACTAACAAGCGAGATGAGGATGAAGAGATGATGAAGTACATTGATGAGCAACTTGCTAAACGAAAAGGTAATTTTTATTTATGCTATTATTTTGTGTGTTGGTCGGTCAATCTTTTCACCATGGGTATCGTTGATATTTTTATTGATGTGCTGTCTCAGGAGTGTTCTCTTAACCCAATTTTTTTGACTTGTAATTGAATTTAGAGACCTAAACCCTAAAACGACCCACTGACCTAACCATTGCCGCTTTAGTAAAGGCAAATTTCTATTGTTAGCAAAGTTAGTAATAATGCAATTACAAGTTGAGCAAATTAATTTGAGAAACTTGACCCACAGCTGTTTTTGTTTTGCCGTATTGTTTGTAAAGAAGATTTATTTATAGATTATTTATATTTATTAAACTAGCTGACCCTTCTTACAAATAGCCCTTCTTATAAATAACAAACCTGTTGGTTTATTGCTGTTCTTGATTGCTATGAAAATAGCAAGTATTTTGACATGTGATAAGAAGGTATAGGTACATTGCAGGTCTAAAGATAAATCTTGTGAATAGTCTTGCACAGTATTAAAATTACAATGTAGCAATGGTTTTCATTCTCGTAGCCATTGAGAAGAATGGCAAGTAGACCACTGATCTAAAAATTTTATGGATTGGCATTAAATTCTCCGTAACATAAGGTTGCTAGAAGCACGGCAGCAGTTCGCCATAGCTCAATGCATAGCTTCAGTATTTAAGTTGCAATTGCGCTTTAGGCACTTGTGCTGCTCAGATATTGAAGGTATTCGGTTATGGCCGCACTGCTTTTATTATTATTATTATTTTAATTTGATGGACTTGACTCCACTTCAGTGGAGTTCACAAATTAGATTAAAAGGGTGGGCATAAAGCCTGGCAATGTTGTATGGTTATTATAAGTTTATGGATTATTGTTTTAAAGCCCGCTAACAAAACACGTGGTTTCGGAACCAACGTTAAAACAATAATCGCCGCACTGCTGCTTTGCTTCATGTCACTTATTGTGAAGGTGCTGTAAAAGTAGAAGATGTTGTCTGTCCTGTCAGTGAGCTCAGTATATAGTCGGTCAGAAAATGCATATTTTTTCTCAAAATTATTTTTAATACATTTTAACAGCCATTTTTAGCCTTAATCTTAATATATAGATAGATAGCACTTTATTGCAATCAGTCAACTTAAACACTTTCTTTACTTAACTAAAAATCTCTTTTTCAACTGTATTACATTGTTATGTATGTTGTAAGTAATTAAAAAAGGTTTCGAAAAAATTAAGGTAACTCCTTTTATAGCACATTTCGACCTTAGTAAGTTACAATATGAGTTATCTCAAGCAGTTTGGATTGTACATTTTCTGTCAGTCAGTCACTGTCAGTAGAGTTTTAATGTTGATATTTTTTCCTTATACCTAGAATAATATCTACAAAGTCTTAACTTCAAAAGTTTTTCTATGAATTTATGTCTTCATACTTTATTCAAACTCTACTACTATATTGTTATGTATAAATATTTAGTGGCAAAAGCCCTTGTTTCTAGGACAATAACCAACAATATAAAATAAATTTAAATTAACAAATAAATTTTGTTGTTGCAGAGGGTCACAGTAAGGGCAACAGTGAACAAGATCCACACGAAGCTCTTAAGTACCTGGCACCTGAAGAAGCTGCTCTCCTCTCACTGCCTGAACATCTCAGGACTTCATCTACTCACAAATCTGAAGAGATGCTTTCTAATCAGATGCTGAGTGGCATACCCGAAGTAGATCTTGGAATTGAAGCTAAAATAAAAAATATTGAGGCTACAGAAGAAGCTAAAATGAAACTGCTATGGGAGAGCCGCAACAAGAAAGATGGCCCATCACAGTTTGTTCCCACTAATATGGCTGTCAACTTTGTACAGCATAACAGATTTAACATTGACACTGATAATAAGAAAAGAAAAGTTGAACAGCCCCCAGCAGCCAAGTCTGAGCCTAGTATAGATGAGAGTGTTGATAAAATAGTTAAGAAAGCTAAAGGAGAGCGAGCTACAGATGATTATCATTTTGAAAGATTTAAAAAGCAGTTTAGAAGATACTAAATAAACTATTAAAACATTTGGCACTACTTAAGCAATTATTATTGTTTTGTGATGGATTCTGGTTTCATCACAATACAGATTTCTATTGGCCTAGCAATTATTCAGTTTTTGCCAACCTATAAAAATATAAAAAATATTGTGTAGTCTTCAATAATTTTTTGTAAGGATTGTACAGTTCAGTTCTGCTTCTGCGCTGTACAGACTTGAATAAAGTTACTTGCTGATATATCACTTCTATAGTTTTAGTGTTAGTTCCAGTATTAGAATAGAAAGACTTAGTATTGTGGTATTGGTTTTTCTTTGATATCTTTGTTTGTCCAAATATAAAGCATTCGTCTTTATTCTTTAACTGATTCTAGTGCTTATAGTGCCATTATTTATTTATGATATGTAATGCATTTATCCCTACATAAATTTAAAGGAAAAAAAAATCAAATTGCAAAAAACTATTGAATAATATTGTGTAGTCTTCATTTAATTTTTTTCGAAGGATTGTACAGTTCGGTTCTGCTTCTGCGCTGTACAGACTTGAATTAAGTTTCTTGTTGATATATCACATTCAATAGTTTTAGTGTTTGTTTCAGTATTGTGGTATAGGTTCTTTATGAAATGTTAGTCCCAATAATATAGCTTTGGTCGTCTTTAGTATTTATTCCATTTCTAATGCTGGGTAGATGGATATAGCCTAATTTATTAAATGTAATGTATCCCTACATAAATTAAAAAAAAAAAACATTGAAAATACCAAAAACTATTGAATAATATTGTGTAGTCTTCATTTAATTTTTTTCTAAGGATTTTACAGTTCAGTTCTGCTTCTGCGCTGTACAGACTTGAATTAAGTTTCTTGTTGATATATCACATTCAATAGTTTTAGTGTTTGTTTCAGTATTGTGGTATAGGTTCTTTATGAAATCTTTGTCCCAATTATATAGCTTTGGTCGTCTTTAGTATTTATTCCATTTCTAGTGCTGGGTAGATGGATATAGCCTAATTTATAAAATGTAATGTATCCCTACATAAATAAAAAAAAAACCTTGAAAATACCAAAAACTATTGAATAATATTGTGTAGTCTTCATTTAATTTTTTTCCAAGGATTTTACAGTTCAGTTCTGCTTCTGCGCTGTACAGAGTTCAATTAAGTTTCTTGTTGATATATCACATTCAATAGTTTTAGTGTTTATTTCAGTATTGAGGTATAAGTTCTTCATGAAATCTTTGTCCCAATTATATAGCGTTGGTCGTCTTTAGTATTTAATTAAATTCAAATGTAATGTATCCCTACATAAATTAAAAAAAAAAACATGAAATTACAAAAAAAATATTGTAAATGTGTCTCAGTGCCAGAGACACATTGCCCATCACTATAACGTCCTCTGTGTGCATGTTAAGGCTCGTCTCCTATGTTACTTTTTTCGCAACTATCAGTCCTGCTATGTTGAACGTCATCTGTAGCCTCCACCATGTACAGCAAACCCAACATAACAAACAACCCATAACAAGCCACTAATTATCCTGCTAATGGTAACAGCGACGAAACACCACCAAGACAATCAGCATTGCATAATTGTGCACGTCCATACTCGCACTTAGCAGTGCGTCCTCCACAGTGAAGAAGAATCCCAACATGCCAGCCCAGCCATGTGCACCTCCACGCCCATAACCAACGACTGACACATAGTTTCCAATACGAACGTGGTGACAAGTGCCAAAACTGACACTACATAGTGAAGTCTAGTCTGTAAGTCCGTATTTCGCTTAGGTGTGTCATCAGGCAGGGTGGTATTGAACAATAGGGTCCTACCGCAGAAAGGAAATGTTTATTGACCGATCACACACTCAAATCATAAAGTACATTCAATCTAAGTTACATGGTGGTACACGACCTATCCGTCACCTACACTCAGAGCGACTGACGCAACTGCCTGTAGCATCGATATCCCCGTATTGAATTGCCTGTAGCCCTTAAGAAGCCCCTGCAATAATGTTGATGTAGTTGTCAAGTTTACACTATGGATATGCTTTTCATTCCAAAGAAATTCTGCTGGTGCTCTTCTTTCGATTTTGACCTTTCACTCACAACTCGCTCTATCGTGGCCAGTTGTGGTTGTAAATTGTTGACGCTATTATGGATAGCTGGCGCCGTGGGTTTAGCTTCTTCGCGCACTTTTTTGACCGTATCAGCCACGTGATTGACAGCAGCATTGTATATCTAAGGCTTTCGCACCTTGATTTATCGCTGTTGCCACCGAGCTTCCGGCTTTGATAGCTGCCTGGAAACTTTTGAAGATGGCTCTCATAATCGCTGATCCAATGGTAGAACCAACACTACGCGATATTGTGTTAGCAATGATCGACTGCGTGGCAGAAGATTGCATGATATCATAAGCTGCTTGTTCAGAAAGTTTTTCAACTGAAATAATACCAAAATTGGCAATGATGACCAGGACACTTGAATGCATGTAGTACAATTTATATAATTGAATAGTATACATAATATAATGAATATTAATTGCAGATGAAATTGTCTGTAATATCACGTAAAACTTTCTTATTAAATTTTCGTTTACTACCGTAGAAGACGCAGTAGTAGCAACGTCTGAAAATAATATTTTGCTTTGTTGCCATTATTTGTAGGCTCGTGTCATTGTTTGTCGATATAGAAAGTAAGCCACACCTGTATTTAAATTCTAAAAAAGGCAATGCTGGATTGTGACCTTTTTTCTATTTTGTTATTTATCTGTATATACCTATCTACCTTTGGATATCCATGATTTAAATTCAAGTCTAAAGCCAATGTGCATGACCTATATCCAGGCATAGAGAATTATTAGAAAATTAATTGGTAAGAGTCAGAACTTCAATCATTGTTAAAAGTATTGTATGCCCTACTGCTTTTCTCCATTTCATAGTGTAATTTAATTATATTATTTTCGGTGGTAACAGTTGCCAAAATTTATTTGGTAATTTTGTAAAATAGAGGACTACAAAAACTTCATTTTCCCACACAACTTGTTCATCTGACATAAATTTAATAAAAACTAAATTTCCCATAAATATGCTAGAATCGTCCACATTTCTATCGGTCCTTTGTTTAAAATTGGACTTATGTGAAGCACCTTCAAATCCTTATTCACTAAATAATGTAAAGTTCCTGTTGTCTATTTTCATTTCTTCACACAAACTTTAAAATTTAAAGTCTTTCAACAGTTTTATTCAAAAGAGACTGTAATTTGATTTTCGCTGACATTTCAGTTACCTCGATGTCTTCTGTGGGAGGGTAACATTTAGATTTTGCTTTTTGGATCAAATAATAATATGGGAATATGTTTATATTTTTTTCTTTCACATATCGTATCGTATCGCAAAGTATCGTAACTATTGCCACTTAGTCAACTTTAAAGATAACATGATATAATTAGCTAAAGCTTTTTCAGCAGGTGTTCTTTTGGTTTGCGTAACTTAGCAGCTGCCACACGTAGTACTGGCTCACGTTGAATCGAATTCGAATACTTTGGCAGCCATTCGAATACTTTGGCAGGGATCGCGTTCGAAGTAGTCCATGATGTCCTCTTTGATTGAACTTTAGACGTGGGGTCGACATCACAGATAAATTTCGTAAGCCAAACGGCATTCTATTGAAGCGGAATGTTCCGAACGGTGTGACAAACGTTGTTTTGTCTTTATCTTCTTCTCTAAGTTAAATCTGCCAGTAGCCTGATTGTAAATCGATTGTAGACATGTAGGGCATTGCTTTTGCTTGTTTTTTTTTGTAGTAAGTCATCCATCCTAGGAAGTGGGTACCTATCTGGTACGGTGATGGAATTAAGGCGCCTGTCGTCCATACAAACACGAACATCTGTTTCTCCCTTTGGAACCACTACTACCTGTGCGGCCCACGCACTTTTGCTTTCCTCTATTATATTAGCCTCTAACATTTCGTCTAATTTTCCCCTTAGTTGTTGTTGTGTCATAGGTGATAATCTATAAGGTTTAACTGCTATTGGAGGATGGGAACCTGTCTCAATTTTATGTTCTGCATATGGCGTTGGTTCACCATCTTTTTTAAAAATGTGTGTTAATTCTTTTAACAGTAAATTAAGCTGATTTGTTTCTTCGTTAGTAAGATTTAACCCCTCATTCCTTTTTAATGAAATATCCATGCAATACAATTGAATTGGGTTTATTGGTATAGATCTTGCAATCTACGAGCGCACGGCGCCTTTAGTTGTGTGGGTGACCAATCTGTTTACGCGTCAACGTAGGCGTGACAGTGACCGTGCACTACGGTTAGCAAACAAAAATTCATTCATTGAAGTTGTGGATATTTCCGATTTTTTAATTTTAAGGTCTTTTTTATATTTATGAGGATTGGTCAAATTAAATAAAAGTCAACACCTTTAAAGTTATTATATAATTAATTACAGGTAGAAAATTAAATAAACACAAAAGAAATTAAACCTAAACATAACTTTACACAACATAAAAAGATCTCTCAATTAATATGATTAACATATAATATTAATTTATATCAATCCTTCATCTAATGTTTCTACACTGTCACTATCATCATCCTCACTGTCATTGTCACTTTCATCATCTTCTCCAACATTTATAATAAACTGGAAATCATAATCAAAATACTTCATGTATTCTTTTTCAATTTTTTCAACATGATTGCATGTATTTCGCCAGGTGATTTGGTCTATATCATTTATGCATTCATTTATTAAACTTTGAACAATGGTCATGTTTTGATCTATGTTTTTTGAAGCAATGCGGTTTTTTATAATACCCCAAATATTTTCAATCGGGTTTAGCTCTGGGTGATACGGAGGAAGTCTTAAGATTTCAAAACCTTTTCTTCTTATAAATTCATCTATTTTAAATGTTATGAATCGGTCCTTGTTATTTTTGATCAAATCATATAGTTCAACTTTTTTTAAATTACTATCATATGAAATGTCATTCTCTGTCAACCAGTTTTGCATTTCCCCTTTACTGGAATTAGAGGTCGGTATTTTGCTGCTTCTAGTATTGTGATAGGATGCATTGTCCATAACAATAACCGACTTCTCCGGTAAGTTGGGCAATAATTTTTCATTAAGCCATTTAAAATAATTATCATAATTCATATTAGAGTGATAATCTCCTGACGTAGATGCCGCTTTGTAGACCAGTGAAGCATTAGGTACAAAACCATCGCTGCTACCTGCATGCACTATAATGAATCGGCTTCCTGTGCTGAGTTTCTTAGAAAACTGTTTATTGCCTTTAGTGTCATTGTTTTTAACCAACCAGGTGTTTTGCCGCACGTGAGAAGTCAAAACATATGTTTCGTCAGTGTACACAATAGGACGACCTTCCAAACGGTATTGATGAATTTTTTTTAAAAAGTTGAAACGCCAAAGTTGAATCTCATGTCTTTCTTGTAATGCTTCTCTGTTATTTCCAATTTTTTTCCATTTATAGCCTAATTTCTTTAGTATTGAACGTAATGTGTTTAAGCACCCATCAAACCCAATCTTTTCTCTCAAAGCTGATCGTAGTTTTGACAATGTTGGTAGTTGCCTTTCCACAATATGAAAATTTTGCACAGTAGTACGAATAATTTCAAGGTTCATGTTGTCTAAATCAAATTTATTATTTCTCTTACGTCGTTTTTTCATAGGTGAGGTAAAACCTGCAGAAGAAGATGGCAGCTCTTTTTCTTCTTTTAAAATTGTACTTACAGTGCGTTCACTGACTCCTGTAGCTTCAGCAGTACGTTTCCGTATATTAGCCAAAGGACTTAAATCACAATTATCCACATTGTTCGCTTTCATAAAATTATACTCCTCTTGAAGAAAGTGATACACTCGAGCAATAATGGCGCGTCCCTGAAAATAATAAATAACTATTTTTAATTGATAGTTTTTTAACATTTGTTTTAAAAAAATATTGACACGATATCCTTTCTCGAGAATTTTTTTTTAATACCAAACGCGATCCACAAACCGGACTTTATCGAACTAGAAAATTACCTTTAATAAGTTTTAAAATGAATAAAAAATCTTACCTCGCTATGAATTACTTTGCGTTTTCCTTTACCCGTGTGATTTGACATGCTGATGGTACTTCATGCACATTAGCAGCGTGAAAACACTATGCACAAGTGACTCGAGCGATGGCTCGCTCGCTACTGACCGCTCCGTCGCGCACACACACTAACGCAATTATGTACTTACGTTTACAACTACAAATAATGATCAGGTGCGCTCGTAGATTGCAAGATCTATACATGAACCAAGTGATTCAACATTTCCTATCGTTTAGGGTTCGCGTGGACGGGCTGGACGCTGTGGCAAGTCAACCTCATACTGCTTCCATGGCAGCTCTGCTTTCTTGAGTGTTGGTGGCTCTTCATCGTTGCGCTCCGGGCTTTGCTGTATTGGTGACAGCATTTTCAGGTCCACGGCCCAGGCAAGAAAGTTTTTGTAGTCGCCCACTTCGTCCTCGCGAAATTCGAGCTTTTTTGTAACCTTTAGTGGGCGCTCAGTTTTCTCTTGAATAAACTAGTGAATCTCTTCTGGAAAGTCTATAAAATTCCAGACCCTTTGTGGTAAGTTCAGTATCATCCCACTTTTTTCCAGAAAGTCTATTCCGAGTAGGGTGCGATTATCCTCGGCCTCTGGAAACACTGAAAACGATATTGGTAGTACTCTGCTGCCAATATTAATTTCAACCTCGGTGACAAGTAATTTTATTGTTTTTATGGAGCCATCCGCCAATCCCACCGTTGTGGTTTTCTCCAAGAACTTAGCGCCATGTTCCAACATAAGATTGTACAGTTTGTCGCAGCTGGCCTTGAAGAGGCCCTACGATCATAATTTAGAGTTTAAATAAAAAAACTTTATTTAAGGTTCGATAAATAAATTTATTAAAATAGCCTAGCTCGGCATACAAGGGTCCCTGGCTAGGCGCGGGTACGAAATCCCTACACAGGTTACGGTCTCTTTACATTGGTCTTTACGGTCAGGTACTCATCTGAGCTGGTCGCCGCGGATGAACGCTCCCTCACTAGAGGACGTGTCTTGCGCTAGCTCTTGCAGATGAAGAGGACTCCGAGGGAAGGATGTTGCTCGAAGGCAGTGAAGGGGCGTCTTGCCCATAAAATGGTTCAGAAACCCAAAGCGGTTTCTACCCGTACATGGGACCCTGGAATGAAGAACCTACGCATTAGAACACGTCCTAGGAAAGTTTAAGTTCACCGCCAGCGAGACAGCAAGCGAAGCAGAGCCTGACTAGTTTGAGGGTGGCGGTGAAAGAAAACCAAGGACGGAGCAACGGGTCAATTGATAATTTATAAGTTAAATAATAAGACCAAAAGTAAAGTTATATATTACAATACATTGTATTACAATGAATTTACTTGATTTTAAATAGAAAAGCATTCTAAAGTGTAATTGCACTCATTATCAATAGTAAAGCTATGAAGAGCATAAAAATAGGTAAAATCACATAATAATTAAAATGTTATCATTTATATAATTAGGTTGTGTTACATACAATGCGTCGAGACATTAATCTTTCGAAAATAATGGAAGGTAATGCGTGATAAACACAAACAACAAAGATTTTGAGGTTTTAATTCAAAATTATAAATAAAATAAAATAAGAACCAATAATATATGTCCTAGGGGCATGCTTTTATAATAAATTGTTATGAAAATGATGAATGATTATTAAGAAATAAAAAGATGCGTTTAGCGGACCCATGTGGTCCTCAAAATTCGGGTGTGACGCCATCTTGGTCAACCAAACTAAAGTAACGAAAATAGCAATTAAATCATACTTCATTATTAGGCGAATAACAACGCATGAGCCCAGTTCAAAGAGTCATACGTTGCCATTCGTTGAACACAAGCTAAGCTGTAAACTAAAGCATTACAAAAAAATAAACTATAACTAACAGTTTTATAAAAATCTGTTCGCAACTTACCCTGAGAGTGAGGGGAACACCAAAACTAAATTTCTTAGAATAATATTAAGAATTTAAATTTGAATATAAGTATACAAAATGCAATAAGTGATTAAATGGCAGTGTTAGGTCGCTTGCGCGCACGTCGACCGCCCAGGGCGGTGGCGGCGCGCGACTGGCGAGGCGAGTCCACCCGAGACCCGAGCGAGTGCCCGGCGACGAAACAAAAGACCCGATACGAATGCAACATTGCAATTTCGATCGTTTTAGGGTTCCGCTAATGAAATGCGCGTGACCCTTTCTAATTTAATATTAGTAAATGCGGTTTATAGTTAATTTAGAGGGTTAAATTATAAAATTTAAACCTTTAGAAGCTAAGAATAAAACAACGATTAATTTTTTGTTTAGGCAATAAAATTAACGTTACAAGTTTCTTTCCCGCGATGCTGGTCCTGGCGCAGGTGTCGAGGAAGGCGTGCCCGAGGATGTTTTTGTACTTCACCTCGATTGTAGGCAGTCGTACCATTTCTTTCATTCGTGCCTCGTAATGGTAAAACTGGACCGGTTTTGTGGGCGAGTCCTTGGATTTACATACTGCAGAATTGCTGCGGAAGACTCCTGGTGAACCACAACCGTAGCACATTTTATAGTAGGTTTTTCTGCCGAGGTCAAAGCCTGCTGAAGAGAAGAAGAGCAAGTTTGTTGTTTGTAGGCCGCGGCTTCGGCCATACGCTTCCTACACTCTGCTATTAAATGTCCTCTTCTCTTATTGCAGAATAGACAGCGGGTTGAGTTTTTTCGTACAAACTTTGACTCGTTACTTGGCGTTATTTTTGGAGCCTGGCTCGAGGACGGCTTGTTGAGTGATTCTAAATGTCGAGCCTTTTCAAGTTACTGAGTAAACGAAGTGACCTCAGTACGGGCGATCTTCTTTTTTACCTCCATGTCTAAGAGGCCGTAGATCATGTCGATCTGTTCCTCTTCTTTGTGTCTTTTCGTAGGCAGCATTCCGAGTAGTACTCGTTTACGGCAAATAAATTGACTCTTTAACGCCTTGGATGTCAGCGAACAACTGAATACAGGGTGGTCTGACTTTCAACAACTAGCCGAGTCCCTTCGAGACATAACAGCTGCAACTACCAGCTCGCCGAATAACCAGATGCTAATCCGGCTCGAAGGGCCACTTTGTAGGCGTTGAGATGGGGCTGGATGAAGTTTTTAATGAAAACAACTAGAATAATTTACACTGAGCGTGTGCGTCGGTGGATGTCAGTGTTCCGTAAAACAATATGGCCGGCCTCTATACGCGAGTACAATACGTACAGTCTACGTGGTTCGATGATCTCTGTGGCTAAGGACTGGGTGGTAATGGTTGGCGTCCCACTCATCAAAACCGTATTGGGCTGGGCTGCATGAGCGCCCGTCATTGCGTTGGTTATATGAGCATCGCATTCCACCCACATGCCTAGAGAACGTAGGCGTTCATTGTTCTCGTCAGGGTACACAACAGTTGGTGCGTATCTGGCGAAGTCAATGGTTGCGATCGTTTCCAGCTTTGATCCGGACTTTTCGTGTGAAATGAATAGTCCTTTACGATGTTGTCCATTGTACCTGAAGACACCGCGTTGCGGACCGTCAGCGTCAGGTATGCCAAGTTTTCGCGACCACTGTGTTGTAAGTACACATGGGTGATACGATAACCAGTTTGAGTCAGTGAAAGGATCGATCCCATAATAGTCGGCAGTGCAGTCCTCGTCCCAGGCGTGCCAGGGCAGTATCATTGTCGGGATATCGATGTATCCGCATAATCCGTTGGAGGCCATACGTATTAGATGGGTATAAGTGTTCCGGGTAGTGTGATCATTGGCCTCTGCCTCATACCCTACCCATATGCGAAGAGACAAATCCGAACGAGCGAATAGCACCGATGTTTGCAAAGCCAGAGCCATGCTCAGCATGCGGAACCATCCCCGCGTCCCCTCGGCCGAAGTAAAACCGTTCTGGATGTCCTCCGTTATCACTAGCCCAATGTAGGTGGCTACTCTTGACATCGAGTCCATTGTCTTCAGAGTGGCAGGAGCGTGGACAGTACTAGATCTTGGTCGTCCTCTTCCTCGCTGTTCGGTTCTTTGTCCTCTTCTCGGTGGTTGTCAATATTTGTTGAACTTCCTCCTCTTCCTCTACCGTCACCACCTGCAATTGACTCAATTTGATTTCGTCGTCAAAAATAATGTTTGTAGTAGTTTCGTACTCGCCGCTCATTTTTAATGTATTTTTCAACGTTTACTGAAGTTATAATGTGGTATGCGTATCGACTGTGCCGTTGTACTGCAAGTCACCCTTTTTATATACCTCTTTGTGGCCTTGATTTCACTTTTCCCCCCATTCGCTTGCATAAACCCCTGTTTATATTTGTTACTTTAAATTATATTTTTAAAATACAGGGTGGATATCAGATGAGTGGACATGCGTTATTGGGGTACAGGGGGACCGTCTGCTATGCGTTCCACCCCAAAGATATTGGCTAGGCCCTATAATTTTTTTAATGATTTTTTAAATGATTTTTTGTTGAGAAATTATTCGGAAAAAAAAAACTAATTTTGACACATTCGAATCAAGATAGCGGCTCGCGCCTTCTCTCCTTGAGGTCGAGAACTTGGATTTTTATTGGGCCCCTTACCTGAACAACATAATATCAAAAGGCCCGGGGGTGGATGCGATCGCGGAGCTGGATGCGATCAAAATCGTTATAGGGTCGGTGTTAACTGTTTACAAAATGCAACGCCCGCGTATTTGTTCATACCGTTCCTGTGTAAAAATAGATGCAAACACTGGTACTGTTAGCAGGACGTGCGTGCTAAAATATGATTGAATTGTGGGCATCTTTTTGATGACGGACGAGCATCATCCAAAAGGCAAAAACACAAGATCTCATGTAAATTAGAATCGACCCATTGATTCTGAAATGAGGTTAAAACAAATTTTCGTGCGTGTTTATTTGTCTCCATTACGATTTTGTTGAGAATCTTATCGTTACAAAATGCGCGGAATGCACCCGACACGACTTGTTACAAGTGGAAACTACGTAATGGTTTTTAAAAATATTTATTAATAACTTATCTACTAGCTTATACTAGCAGAACTTCTAAGACTGAACTCACCAAATTTAATTTGATACGAGCTTATATAGGGAATGATTACAGCATGTGTCGACATTTGATTGGACCTTTGCTTTTGATAAGAATGTAATAGTCTTAGGTAGAGTGTCCGTTTGTAACACCCGCCGACCTAGATTGAAAATTATTTTCAAACATAGAAAAATAAGCTTAAAATTGCCCTTAAAACACAATTAAAACTGAAATACAATAAAAAATTATTTGTTAGCATATTTACTAGGATTACAAAAAAAAATGTATTAAAATTAAAATCATAAACAATCAATTTAAGCTTAAAATTAACATTAAACATTACACAATAAAATTTCACTTTCACAAAAACAATTACAAATTTTCTTCATCTATAACGTGTCGGTGAGTTTTAGTTTACGTGGCTGATTCTACAAGTTCTATTTTTTGTGAGGTTACAGATACTGATGCTCTGCGTCTGAATCTGAATCACATTCTGAAGATATCTGTTGTCAATTTTCGTTTATTACAATAGCAGTATAAACATAGTATTATAGTGAAAGTTGAACACGCAAAGAATAGTGTGAGCTCATGATTTTTACTTCATTGGATTTTGGCTTGATTGATTTAGATTAAGTGTTTGCTTATATGAGCCATTTGACTATCCATGTGATGCTTATTACCACAATATCTATGCTAAATTCAGGTAACGTTAATTCTTGTTCTGAATTACTTTCAGCTTTCAGCTTCGTCGTTTGTAGGGTTGCCTTACCCTAATTTCATTAATTGTTTCCGTATTATATAAAACGCCGATTTTTTTAAACTATTTATTATCGGTCCAGTATCATAGTCGGAGTGCCCTGTTAAAAATTAAACGCTGATTTTAAAGTCATCCTGTAGTAATATGATTTTTTTGCCTGAAGTTCTTCTATTTTAATTTCATCATTTTCTATCTTACTTATTACACTAGATATACATACGTTAACGATCGGAATTATCCATAGTTCCGAAAAGTGTTTTCCATATCAAACCACTAGCGTTAATTAATCCGCGTTTTTCTCGGTTACTTTTTACAACGGGATCAGGTAAGTTTTCTAATTTATAGTCGATATCCATACTAATGGCATTAAATGTACAGTTTCATTTTTAATATCATTTCGATATTGAAATATCTTTCAATTATAGATAATTGGTAAAAGTTTCTTATAAGCTAATATTAAACTATCATGATACAGTTTCATTTTTAATATCATCTCGATATTGAAATATCTTTAAATTATAGATAATTGGTAAAAGTTTCTTACTAGCTAATAATAAACAATCATAATTTCAAAAAGTAATAAGCTTCCAGTTTGCATTAGAATCATAGATGGTTCCAATATTCGTTCTATTCTTTTTATCGTTGCGTCGACGTAGAGGGCACTGATAACAAGCCATCTGAAAGTGAACTTTGAAAATAGTATCAGCGGACAAGGTTAACGTATTATCATTTTGTCAATGGTCACTGTTCGGTCAGTTACTTCGTTATCTTATATGGTCCCCAAAAAACTTTGTTTTAGCGCCCGTTTTCGTTTTTTTTTTTCGTTTTTTTTTTTAATACATAATCTCTTACTTTATCTTAATACGAGCTTTCCCGGCTTACTTCGTTACGCCATAGAATTTAAGATACTACAAAATACTTGGCTCGATAGACTATGTTTTTTTGACTGCCCAGAATGGCCGAATAAAAACAAACAACAACAACAAACCACCTGTCAAAATATGAAAACAACGGAAAAAAATATTGCACCTTGGGTTACATTATTTGAGTTTAAGTAAGGATCCCTAATAGTTTTGAAAATCTAATATAGCCTATGACACTCGGGGTTAATGTAGCTTCCTACCAGTGAAAGAATTTTTCAAATCGGTTCAGTATTTCCGGAGCCTATTCGTTACAAACAAACAAACAAACAAACAAATCTTTCCTCTTTATAATATTGGTATAGATTTACACGGTGAAGAGACCTTTATTTACTTTTAATGTTAGTGTCGACTGCTAATTTAATAAGCTTATTTAACTTACTACTCGAAGATTTAAAATAAAAATTACTTGTTCTATATGTTGTGACTGTTCTTAAGTGATCACCGAACATCATTTCTGAAGTTGTAAAACCTGTAGCGAAGTGTTTCTAATTATTATATCATTACAATAATTCGTAGAGCTATGTTAATATCAATTTTTTCTTTAAATAAAATACATCTGAATGAGATTTTTAATGTGGCATTTACTCTTTCTACGCCTCTATTTGATTGGGAAACTGTGATAATGCTTACGTCTTTTCTATCTCTGATACAGCACAAATCTTTTTAATTGCTTTAGATACTAAGTCTGTCTTAATGGTATGCCAAAGTGTTGTCAGTAACTAAAAATATTAGATATAACTTCTGTTGTACATTTAGATTTAAGAACATAAAGCTGATAAATATTTGGTTAAATCATCTATAATGGTAAGTTCATAGGTCTTATTATTTGTATCTCCTAACTCTAAAATATCAAAATATGGAAATAAACGCGTTCACGAGGCTATTTAACGCTCGTGGTAAACATAAGGTTGGTTCCAGTTTCTTGGATCTATTTTAAACTTTTAACAAATTTCACATGTTTTAATATACATATATTTAATAATATCTTTTTTCATTTTAATTGTTAGGAATGGATACTTCGTTGTATGTTTTTCAATTCGCATAGAAATTATGTTAATAGGTATTTGAATATTTCATAATTTTTAGTACTGGTAAGAAAAACACCATTATGCTTATTATCTTTATAGAAAATGTCGTTACTCGACTCTATTATATAAATTGGTCCAATTTTAACTTGTTTGAACTGAGTCTGAAAATGAACCATAATATCAACATTTATCAAATGTATGCAGGATCTTGAGAGAGAGCGTCTGCATTTTGGTTTTTCTTTCCTAGTTTAGATAATGTCTTCATCTAACGAGTCGTGAACCAGGGTCCATTACAGAAAACAACCAAGTTGGGGTTGGTGATCTGTTTGTATAATAAATTTTCTTCTAAAAAGGTAAGGTCTGAAATGATTATTGCACCATTACATCGCTAACAATAACAATAGTAGAATATCTTTGTTCAGATTCGTTAAGGGTGCGTTAAGCAATAGGCTTATCTTAACCTATAGTCACCTATAGTACTTTGAGAAAGGACACCACCTATCGCGACTTGCGATGCGTCTGTAGTTAAAATGAACTCTTTTTCAGAATCAGGTAAAATAGGGGCTGGGGCATGTTTGAAAGGTTTTTCAGCAATTTTCGCTCCAATTGAACTTAGCGTTCTTTTTTTAATAAATTTGTAAGTGGTTTTGTAATATCGGAAAACTAGAGGCTGCCCCGAAGTTTTTCCCGCGCAGATTTCGCATAAACACAAAAATCCAGTTTTTTCCCGTTCCCGTGAGAATTTCGGGAAATCCCTTCTTAGTGCTCACATGTGCCTATTTTCAGCTTTCTACGCCCAGTAATTTCGGCTCTGCGTTGTCTGTCAGTCAGTCAGTCAGTAACGGAAGAGTTTTATTATAGGAAAATTTAGGTAATAAACCTTCGGTAATATCCTACTAGTACTAGAAAAGCTTTTATATGCTTTGATTTTTAGGTTCTGGGATATTTTGAAACGCTATAATTTTATCGGGGTTTGGCTTAATGCCCTCGTCTGTGATAATGTAGCCTAAGTATGCGACTTCTTCTAGTAGAAATTCACACTTATCGACTTGTAATTTCAAATTGTTTATTCTTAATCGGTTAAAATTTTATTTTAATCTTAGTTCATGCTGCATGCAACAGAAGATGCATGCACAATTATATATTTTAGGTAGACTAGTCAGTGAGCGTCTGCAGTCCCGTTAGAACATTGTCCATTACTCTTTGGAAGGTAGCATTGGCGTTTTTAAGACCGAAGGGCAATTTCCACTACTCAAAATATCCTTCTTCTGTAAAAATCGCTATCTTTTCGACGTCTTGTGGATCGATTTCCAATTGAAGGAAGCCACTATGTAGACCTAGAGTTGAAAAGTACTTAATTTTCCCTAGTTTATCTAACATAATCTACTACAAGTCAACCCGGCGAACTTCGTACCGCCTAACCTATTACTATGTTGCTCATGTATTATACTTATCCTTCCTTTTGAATCACTATGTATAAAAAAAAATTAACCTGATGATGAAAATACTTTTTTTTTTTCTTTTTGTATCATGTGATTTGTGCGCAATGAACTCGCAACTTTATTCTTTCTTTCCATATCCTTTCTATCTAATGTAGACAATATATTCTTTGCGTACTAGTTGTTCTCCATTTAAGTGTGGGAGTGGGATTTCCATTTCAATCTTTTTAAAGAAATATAGGCTAGGACACATTAACGAACGAATACGGGATATTGTCTTTTGGTTTAAAAAAAAATTAAAATAATTATTTTTGATTAAACTGGTAAGTACAATTATAAATAGTAAATAGTTAATATTGACGCGACACCAGGTAAGTAGAGTTAGTAAGGTTGCTCTAGGACTGCGCGCGGGGGCAGGGTCGCGGAGCATTATATGTAAGTATAGTGTAAAAGATTCTAGTAAGCGTTTTAAGGTCATGCTGGCTTACCAGCATACCGTATGCTGCAGGGATATAACATAACGCATTTGGAATTAATACGCCGTTTAACTGAACTTTCAATCAGACAGTCGCCCTATAAGTTCAAGTTCCGTCCGTCCTTCTATAGTGATTTCAGAGCGATTTGGCTGTCTTTCTGTCTGTTTGTCAATTTGGGCCGTGGTTTGTGATGAACTTGGTGCTTCAGCTACGTCCCTATTTTTATAGACCATCATGAATCCTGTTTCGATGTCCATCTTAGCCCTATATTTTTAAGGAAATATATACCTATAATTCCACTATATGGAATATTTAAATGGATAATATACAATTTATGGTAGAATTCTTCAATTAAATTAAGTTTTACGTAATTTGTGATTTCCATTAAACTTTCTCCAATGCCGTGTACTTTAATAGTTTCATTATAAATGTTTATATCGGGAAGTTTTTTTTAAATTTATGGTTCAATAGTCGAAATAGCTGCACCGGTATCAATTAGAAATTTATGTTTCGCGCCGTTTGTCTTAATGGGTGCAAAAATTAATTGAGTTTCGTCTCTCACAACAATATGTATAAAGGTTCGAGAAGCTTCCTTACTAATTACGGAATTCGGTTCGGAGCTGATCTGCTCATTCAGCAGCTCCGATTCGCAGTTATCGTTTATTATACATATATTAAAGTTTAAATCACATGTATTAAATCTTTTATTTTCGGAATTCTTCTTCCTACAAAAATTATCTGTATGGCCTTGCATTTTCCAATGTGCTGCAGGTCCAACATTATTCGAGAATTCAACGCTGTTGGGAATAGCGCGACTTAATTCAGTAAAGAGTTCTTCTAGATCCCTAAACTGCCAATATTGGCAAAACCGGCTACCTCATCTTCTAAAAATAAAATTGCATACGGCAATAACAATATAAACAATGTTCTCTGTATGGTGCTGCTCAACTGCTCAATTGCCTTACCTGTCTACAGTTGTTGATGAAAATGATGAAAAAAAAAAAGTTGTTAGACCTCTCACTTTTTTTTTTAATTATACAATAAAAATTTGGTTGTACTCATTACTATGGGATTTATTAAAACTGCGGCGACTTTCTCTACGTTTCCGGTTACAGACATTTATTTACCATCACTTCCACCAGTTAATACATAACACATTATTATCTTTACTAAGAATCATGAACATGTTCCTATGAAAAATTGGGAAAATTTGCATAGTAGGACCGAAATTTTGGCATTTTGAGAATCTGAAATTTTGCGAATCTGGCACTTTGAGAAGTTGGCATTGTGAGAATCTGACCTTTTTAAGAATAAGGCATTTTGCGACTATGTTGCATTTTGCGAATTTGGCATTATGCGACTAAGCCCCCTGTGCTTAGCTAAGTAGTGTGAAACAGCTGGAAGGATAAAAAAAAATTATTTAGAACGGTGAGAGATTAAGTAGGAATTAAACAAATTAATTTCATCAGACGATCAAAAGTAATCTAGAAATCCCTATGTTTTTTCCAATGCTGACTTTAGTGTTAATGGAAGCTCGAAGGTCGCCTTCGGGCTTGAGAAAAATACAGTTTATTGTGATTAAGACCTTTTGCAGACTTCAAAAGAAGTATTCGCGTATTTAATTTCTTACCAAATTGTTTTTTCATCTCTTTTTTGTCTCCTTGAACGGTTTGTGGTAGAGAATGTGAAACGTCCGGAACTAAATTCGACGCTGAAAAAGTAGGTTGGATCTTTGGCTATTATCCTGTATTTTATCTTTCCTGGTCCGGTCAAAATCGCAAAGATGCAACTGTTTTGGCCAATAACGTGAAGTTGACCTTGCACTTGGTAAAACCATTTGTCAATTTGATTAACAATAAATTGATGTTTATCATGTATTCGAAAGCAAGTAATCTCGATCTCGTCTTCATCAGTGTAGACAAGATGACGCTTTTACTGTTCCTGCTGCCATTTTGCTGTCGATCACCTGTTTAGCGTACCAGTTGGTTTCCGGCACGATAATCTCAATCATGTCTTAATATCAGTATAGGAATCATAGTGCGTAACCCTTAACAGGCCCAGCCTAGTCTGATAATCTCATCGTTTCAAAATGCGCGGAATGCATCCGACACGTCCTGTTACGAGTGGATACTGCTTAATGGTTTTAAAAAAATAATTAATAACTTATCTGCTAGCAGAACTTCTTAGACTGAACTCGCCAAATTAAATTTGATACCAGCTTATATAGGGAATGATTACGGCATGTGTCGACATTTGATGGACCTTAGCTTTTGATGAGAAACAGGATATAAAAATAGCAATGGCTGTTTGCTCAAATTTTGTTAAACATCTTCATCTTAATCTTCCGAGCCTAATGGTCCGTATTTATCTTTCATAATATGGGTCTCCTTCAATATTTCTAATGCTTCGGCAACGCGTCCTCTCAGTTATGTCAATGGTAAAAGAGGCCCATCGTTAACTGATTCACGTTTAAAATAATTGTGCAATTTCACCACTAGTTCGCGAGATTGACTGTGTAGGGTTTTCACCCGTTTCGACATGCTAAGAATGTTCCAATTACTACTGTGTGTTTATTATGGCTATTTTTTTCGATGGTTTGCGATGGCGAATTTCATCGCGATGAAGCGTTACTCTTATAGTATTAGGCGTGTAATCAAATTAAAACGCAAAGTGCAGCGTCGGAGTAAAAGGGTTCCCCTGATAGACCGCTCTCATTTGTTCCAGCTGTTCTGGTCTAATGAGTCTCAGCCGTGGTCGCCTGGCCAATTGAAAACAATTTCAGGCGCTTCTTGCTCCGGATAAACAACGCGTACAGTCGGCAACATGACGTCCTCCAGCAGGCTTAAATACGATTGGCTGTTACTTCGCCGTTATAAAGCTACACGAGCACGAGCTCTTGAGTATGCAATAAAAAACCTGTAAATAAGTTATAATAACATTTATTAGAAATATAGAATAAAAAGGAGTTTGAATTTGAATAAGTGTACAGCGTACAGCGTATTTTTTTTAATTATCAGATTTTAGTATTAAAATGGTCGTTGTTTGTTTATATTAGGTTAATTAAAATAGAATTTTCGGGGATTCATTGTAAACTTCTCGACCACTTTATTATTAAAATTTTGTAAGTTTCCATGTATAAGTTTTCGGTGCACACTCATCATGGCCAAACCATTGAGGCGATTTTAACTCATAATGCTTCTTAGCCAGGTTTTTAATCTCCTGAGGCTGCTAAACGATCGCTCTACCGTACACGTCGTGCATGGAAGAGCGATCAAAAGTCCTGGCAGGACCAGCAGCACTCATCCAGGCCCACATGTTAACAACAATCCTTCCGGATTCGTAATTTGGTAACACATTTCGGGGTTCAGACCTAGTGTTATTCACACGTAATAAATGACAGCGACCATGCTGACTGGACTTAAAGGATTTTTCGTCGGAAATCCCTGTAATCTCATGCAAAAGAAGGCGCGCCTGTTTTTGACTATCAGTCAGGGCTATTTTTTTCGCTGGATTGCGATGGTGAATTCCATCGCGATGGAGCGCTACTCTTATAGTATGAGGCGTGCAATCAAATTGCAACGCAAAGTGCGGCGTCGGAGTAAAAGTTCTCACATCCAACTGAGCTTGCTACGCAGCAACATGCACAGCGCCAACATAGGCTAATAATAGGTGAGGCGGTACGATTCCGTTCGTCGGGTCGACTAAAAAAACTAAACTGTAAAATAAGTTTCTTACCGGGTAACGTTTTCGTGGTGACGTTGGCGTCACTTGAAACGTGACGACCGTGGTGGTGTTAATGCTGCCGTGGGCGTTGGTGGTGAAGGTAATGGAACAGGGGGCCAAGTTTCTTAACTAAAAACGAGTGACTCGTAATTGTCTTGTTAGCGACTTACTTAACCATTGCTGTTTTCTTTGAGCGTGCAACAGATATTACCTTTGTAAAAGCGGCAATGGTTAACGAAATCGCTAACAAGACAATTACGAGTCACTCGTTTTTAGTTAAGAAACTTGGCCCCCAGGGTGCTGGGACGGGTCTTTGAAACGGAGGAATAGGAGGCGGGGAAGGAGTGGAGTTGAAGAGTATTTTTAAACATTCTGTATTTTTTTAAATAACGTTAAATTAACCTATTTTTATTACATACTTAATTTTACTTTATATTGAGACATATTAAATAGCTGTGTTAAATTTGTCAAAAGTTTTTAGAGACAAGTTGAACTTATAACTTTTAGATATAACAACCTAAAAACTTCAGTGCCCTAAAAATTTCAAGTATGGTATATTTATATATAGAGCCATAAAGAATATCTAGAGCAACATTATAGCACTACAAGAATGAGTTTATACTCATGTCCATATAAAAATGTTCTATATAATGATCAATAAACATTTGACCACATCCATGGCAATAGTCCGACGCTATGAAGTGTGTTTCGTTCCACGGCCATATCAGTTCATTGTCAAGTATTCCTAATATTATTTCTCTGGTGAGAATAGTTTCCACATCAAAATAGACCTTTTGCACTGAGTGTTGAACATGAACTGAGAACCCGAACTGTGAACCCAAACTTTTAATAATCTGTAACTAAGCAATTGTTCTTTGTTGCTTCATACGATGTCACCTTTAATATGTGCTAATTAACGACGTTGGGGCCCCGAATGCAAGTTGGACATTCTGATCTATCTCCCCGATCAGGAACTATCTACTCGACTCGAGGCGAAGGCGCCCCGGTGATATTAACGTTTAACATAGCAGCGGACGTTGATTTTCACAATAGTCAGAACCCCAAGTAAGTCACAAACTTTATTCACGTGGGCAATGAGTGCTCATTTAGTCCTTTCTCGTCGGCAATCCCATAGCTGAACCAATATGCCCCACTGATTTTCTATAAGCCCGGGCTGCTCTGCCATCCAGTTGCGGACTGCATGTGCAGTGTGTATCGGGCAATGGTCACGAATAAAAACAATTTCAGGCACTTCTTGCTCCGGATAAACAACGCGTACAGTCGGCAACATGACGTCCTCCAGCAGGCTTAAATACGTTTGGCTGTTACTCCGCCCCGGGATAAATACGATCTTTCCATGACCAGCAGCACTCATCCAGGCCCACATGTTAACAACAATCCTTCCGGATTCGTAATTTGATAACACATTTCGGGGTTCATACCTAGTGTTATTCACACGCCATAAATGTCAGCGACCATGCTGACTGGACTTAAAGAATTTTTTGTCGGAAATCCCTGTAATCTCGAGCAAAACGAAGGCGCGCCTGCTTTTGACTATTAGTCAGCGCTATTTTTTTCGCTGGTTTGCGATGGTGAATTCCATCGCGATGAAGCGCTACTCTTATAGTATTAGGCGTGTAATCAAATTAAAACGCAAAGTGCGGCGTCGGAGTAAAAGGGTTCCCCTGATAGACCGCTCTCATTTGTTCCAGCTGTTCTGGTCTAATGAGTCTCAGCCGTGGTCGCCTGGCCAATTGAAAACAATTTCAGGCGCTTCTTGCTCCGGATAAACAACGCGTACAGTCGGCAACATGACGTCCTCCAGCAGGCTTAAATACGTTTGGCTGTTACTTCGCCCCGGTATAAGTACGAGCTTTCCAGGACCCAAGGGCGTCGACAGCAGATGGCGCAGGGCGGGGCAAGTTGACTTTACATACTACAATTCATACTTTTCTCATTCTCTATGAATGAGAAAAGTAGGTATGAATTGTAGGTAAAGTAGGTATGAATTGTAGGTATTCTGTGACAGTACAGAGTCCAATGTATAAAGCTACACGAGCACGAGCTCTTGAGTATGCAATAAAAAACTTGTAAAGAAGTTATAATTACATTTATTAGAAATATAGAATAAAAAGGAGTTTGAATTTGAATAAGTGTACAGCGTACAGCGTATTTTTTTTAATTATCAGATTTTAGTATTAAAATGGTCGTTGTTTGTGTATATTAGGTTAATTAAAATAGAATTTTCGGGGATTCATTGTAAACTTCTCGACCACTTTATTATTAAAATCTTGTAAGTTTCCATGTATAAGTTTTCGGTGCACACTCATCATGGCCAAACCATTGAGGCGATTTTAACTCATAATGCTTCTTAGCCAGGTTTTTCATCTCCTGAGGCTGCTAAACGATCGCTCTACCGTAAACGTCGTGCATGGAAGAGCGATCAAAAGTCCTGGCAGGACCAGCAGCACTCATCCAGGCCCACATGTTAACAACAATCCTTCCGGATTCGTAATTTGGTAACACATTTCGGGGTTCAGGCCTAGTGTTATTCACTCGCCATAAATGTCAGCGACCATGCTGACTGGACTTAAAGGATTTTTCGTCGGAAATCCCTGTAATCTCGAGCAAAACGAAGGCGCGCCTGCTTTTGACTATTAGTCAGGGCTATTTTTTTCGCTGGTTTGCGATGGTGAATTCCATCGCGATGAAGCGCTACTCTTATAGTATTAGGCGTGTAATCAAATTAAAACGCAAAGTGCGGCGTCGGAGTAAAAGGGTTCCCCTGATAGACCGCTCTCATTTGTTCCAGCTGTTCTGGTCTAATGAGTCTCAGCCGTGGTCGCCTGGCCAATTGAAAACAATTTCAGGCGCTTCTTGCTCCGGATAAACAACGCGTACAGTCGGCAACATGACGTCCTCCAGCAGGCTTAAATACTTTTGGCTGTTACTTCGCCCCGGTATAAGTACGAGCTTTCCAGGACCCAAGGGCGTCGCCAGCCGATGGCGCAGGGGGGGGCAAGTTGACTTTACATACTACAATTCATACTTTTCTCATTCTCTATGAATGAGAAAAGTAGGTATGAATTGTAGGTAAAGTAGGTATGTTACGTTATGTAAAAGTTCTCACAGCCAACTGAGCTTGCTAGGCAGCAACATGCACAGCGCCAACATAGGCTATTAATAGGTGAGGCGGTACGATTCCGTTCGTCGGGTCGACTTGTGGTAAGCCGGCTAGCTGAGCACAGGGTTTTGGGTGGAATCTACCTAACTGAGAGTTGACTCGGTGAAAGAAGAATTTATTGATAAATATGTTGGGCGCCTTAAGTAATTGATTAAACACCGAGCCAAACAAACAAGGCTATTTCATGGTTTTCCCTCCTTACCCTATAGTGAAAATACAATATAGGATTTACTGAGAAGTTTTATTATACAATTTCTTATACAAGTGTTGTTATAACTTATCTTATGTATTTTATCCACACCTTAACTTAGGGATAATAACGCTCTAAATATGGAGTACCATAGTGATGACCTAAACCACTGAAGAACAAAATAATAGAAATTAACGTTTTATAACCTAAAAATTTAGTATATGATTACCCGTACTGGTGTATGATACGTGAAGTGTGTGAAATGTTTGACTAGATCTTATTTTGCAGGGTGCTCCCTTAACGCGACTCTTACGGTACCCTAGGATGAGAAGGGGTGGCGCTATTCTAGCGGCGACGGCCACACGCCGATGTAGCCATGAAGTTAAATATACATTACAAAGTCAGCGAGAAATGTTTTATTAAAAATAATAGACGGGTCTAACTTGATAACCGCGTCGTTGACGAACGTGAAAATATGAATATAATTAATCGCACCTGGGAGGCAATCGATGACCCTAATGTCACCTGGCTAATAATGTCCTCAGAGTGTCAGCGGCCCGTTGTGCGAACACAGGAACAGCTCTGACCGGCCTCGGAACGCTGTCTGACTCCAAATATTTTGGCACTACTGTGCCGGGGTGCACCAAGAACCCTGGAATGTAGAAATACCAGTTTTATAGTGGAACTAACGGATTGCCTAACTAACAATCCAAATTAAATTTTCTAATTTTAATATAACTGATTGGTAATACAAATAAAAAGAGAACTTACCGATTATACGGGTTATGTAGGGCTTGGGCTAGCTTATCGTTGCTTAGCCGAGCAGTGTTATATAGCTGGAATGATAAAAATAATGAATCAGAATGCTGAGAGGTTATGTAAGTATGATGACTATTGCTTCAAAGAAATATTCACTTACCACATTTCCTGTATTTACGGACGTGACTTTTGGTCGGAATAGGTTAGTTCTAGTGCAGGCGTCTGCTGAAAACAACCAAGACAGGTTAAAGACAACTGTCGAAAAGAGAAACGTCACCACGTGCATCAGTACCATTTAAGAAGTAAAACTTACCATAAACGAGCAAATTACGCTCTTCGCCGTCCTGCGACGTAGGAATCTATCCTCCGCCACGCTTCCAGGCTGGTGTTCATGGACAAATGGTTCAGGGATCTAGAACAAATGTAACAAAAATGACACACTGCACTCCTAAACGATTACATGGAAACAACGACTTCTACCTGTAAGCAATACTCACGCAACGGCTGTCTAGTGCTGAGGAGACCTCTCCATGGAAGGCTATCCAACCATAAGGCCGGCAAAAACGAACAACACTTCGCAGCAAGTCTTGCTCCCTTGACTCACGATCCAAAAATGACTCGTGTCCCAATGCTGGCATTGGATAATCGCTCCACTTTCGTGTTCCGGATATTGGCTATCAACCAATCCCGGAGAGGGGCGCCTCCACCTACACTTCTGTAGTAGCTTAGGCAAAAAATATGAAATATTTTGCGACTGTGGCAGCCTTAGGTTTCTTGAAAACCAAATTCGTATTTATTTCACGCACAACACAAACAAATAGACAGTTAGATTTCTCTTTGTCTGCGTTTTAGCGTTCGTGCAAAAAATAGTTCCCAAAAAATCCGCAAGCTTCGAAAGTGTTGCCATTGCTTAAAAAACGTTTTCGCCGCGTTCACGAACAGAGTCGTGTCCGTCAAACGAGAAACGTACGACTACGATTTTTAATCATTACAATACATCTATAGTTAAGAAATAAATTATTTTATGAAAAAATTTGAAATTTTTTAATAAAATAATTTATAAACGGCCTGCTTAACGGCAAGGCTCTTAAGACTAGTCTCCAGACAAACTGCGAGACGTCCCGAACTGGAACAGACAAAACTTCTGCAGAAATCCCAAAATTAAGAAAATACCCACTAAACGGAAAAAAACTAAGGTTTAGTAAACCTACAATGTAAAAAAAAACGGATTACCCTTGCACGAATTCCTATGCTAAACCATAACTTAACCCGGTGAGGTCCTTACCAATCAGATATATTCGATAAGACTCGCTCGAGCTGAAATTAAAATTAAAGCCCGGTTTCCACTGCGAAAGGGTAATGTGCGGAAAATGGTTAGGCGGAACGGACTCCTTTTTAATGAAAGAGGTTTGCGTTTCCACCAACGAAGAGATGGTCATTTGATTTCCACTGCAAAATGAAACTGGGATAGAGAAATGAGCGGACTGAGCTGAACGGAAAATGAGAAATGAAAAACGAATAGATAATTTCCACAGAGAACGAGTTCAGTTGAAGTTTTGAGCTGGTTGCGTGTGGTCGTGTTGTTGCGATGTTATCGAGTGACACGGAATCGAGCGATGACAGTGATTATGTACACAGAAAAAAGAAGCACGCATTGTTGTATCTTATGCAAAGAAAAAAACGCGCTAAACGAAGATTTTGGCTGTGCCAGCATATTCAAGATCGTAAATTAAAAGGGGAATTTAGGCTGTTTTATGATTTAGACGACGAAAAGTTTAAGAATTATTACAGGGTTAATAGAGAACAATTTCAAGAACTTTTGTCATTTGTGGAGGTCGATATTTTGAAACAAAACACCAACTTCAGGAAAGCTATTTCACCTCAAGAAAAGCTAGCTGTGTGCCTCAGGTAAGAAATAAAACATTGTTAATAGTTAATTATTTTAGACTTTACTCAGAAATAAAACAAATCAGTAAAATAATTAAAAAGAACATTATGCTTAGTTATCATAATCATGTAACGGGGATGGCTCAAATCTTCCCGAGCTACTGTAGCCGTGGTAAGTCGTATTATTAGAACGTGACGCTTCTGCTTCCGGTAGTGTGTATACGTAATTGGCAGAACGTGATGATCCTGCTACTGCTGCCGGCAAGTTATTATTTACAGGGTCTCTCGACGTAGTGTATCCGTAATTAGCAGAACGTGATGATGCTGCTGCTGCCGGTAAGGTATTGTTTACTGAGTCTGGTGTAACACAAGTACTATAATTTTCTAGTTCTTCCTCGGCGTCACTAACGATTAGAAATATTTTCTTCTTAACGCGATTTTGCATCCACATAGGCATCGTTTTTATGGTGATCGCCATACTTTCTAAAAAAAAATCAATGGCACCTTTTTCTTGTGTTTTTGTCATTGTGCGTCTTACATCTCTTTCTTCTTGTCTTTTTTGGTGATTTTCCTCCATTTCTTTCAGTAATTCTATAAAATCTTCATCTGCGGTCCGCTTCCTTCTCTGAGTTTTACCTCCTTGTGGTGCACTAGCTTCCGTATTATTCATTGTATCGTTTGTTGGAACTACAGATATTTCTGAATTATTAGTATCTTCGTCATCTTGCGCTATGGAGGTTTCAGGTGTTGCCGATGATCGTATATCTGAAGAATTTAAATTGGTAGACCTACTACGATTTTTCATATATGGAAGTAAAAATTCCATCAATTCCGCATATCTCCAAGTATTGAGGTTTGTAGCTGCCTGCCCAGATCTGGTGGCTTTCATTCTCTTTAAACTGTCTCTATGGTTATCCCTTAATTTTTTCCACTCGGATTTCGCATCCTGGACTGAAACAATAAAGATAATTAGGTTCCGGTACTTAGTTTCGCATGACGCTGTAGCGACTGACTTTTTCTTAACTTGCTATCGTTAAGCAAGTTAAAAAAACAGGTTCAAGCGATTTTCGACCTTATTGACATTTACGCAAACATCGGATTTTAATGAAGGAGCAATGTTAGCCAACGAGAATGTGAGAAAAAACAAACTAAATTCTAAATGTCAATAAGGTCGAAAATCTCTTGAACCTGTTTTTTTTAACTTGCTTAACGATAGCAAGTTAAAAAAAAGGTTCAAGCGATTTTCGACCCTCCACCCCACTCCATACCAGTCCAGTCGTCCATTCCATTCCATTCCATGGTAATAAACACATTACCCTCCATTGCGTCGCGCAATCGGGTAAAAAGTGTCGTGACAACTTTTGGTCTTAATTTTTTCCATCTAGCTCCCTTTCGCAACGCGCGGTAAGGAACTTCGTTCCAAAAATTGTATTATTTATTAATATTATTATATTTTGTTTCAGATTTCTAGCAACAGGCGACGCATTCAAAACAATAGCCTACAATTATCGCATGAGCACACCAACTGTTTCAAGGATAGTAAACGATACTTGTATTGCAATTTGGAAAAAATTACAGCCTATTTATTTGAAAGAACCCAAAAGGCAAGATTGGGAAAATATAGCAGAAGCTTTTGAAAATATATGGCACTTTAAAAATTGCCTTGGTGCCATTGATGGTAAACACGTAGCGATTAAATGTCCTCCACATTCAGGAAGTCAATTTTACAACTACAAAAAATATTATTCCGTAGTATTACTAGGGGTTGTTGATGCACATAAACGTTTCATAATCATTGATGTTGGATCGATGGGGCGTTTCAGTGACGGTGGTATTTTTAATGATAGCGTGTTTGGAAAAAAATTAATTAATAACCAATTAAATTTACCGGACGACCGTCATTTAGATGAAAGTAGTTCAGTCAGAGTACCTTATGTATTTATAGGTGACAAGGCCTTTGCTTTACGTAAAAATTTACTGAGACCATATTCAAACGTAATAAATGATAGACCGAAAAGAATATTTAACTATCGACTCAGCAGAGCTCGAAATGTTGTAGAGAATGCATTCGGTATTTTATCCGCTAGATGGCGTCTTTATCGGCGACCACTAGAATGTAAACTTGAGACGGTCGATCATATAATAAAAGCAACTTGCGTGTTGCATAATTATTTATCTGTACAATTATCGTCACTACCCACATCGGCTGCAGATTATCAAAATGACAATTATAATAATCCACGACCCAACAACATGACCTTTGATAGACTGCGAGCTACACGAGAAGCTTTTAATGTACGTAACATATATTGCGATTATTTTAACAATTCCGGTAGAATAGCCAGTCAAGATTCACTTGTTTCATAAAATAAATTCAATCAAAAAGACACTTACTTGTTTTTATTTCAGCCAAATTTACATCATCAACTATAGATTTCCATGCCGCTTCTTTTATATCTATGTTTCGGTATTCTTTAATTGATACATTCCACAAACATGGGTATTGTCGTACAGCTTCTATAAATCGCTCCATTTCAAACCAAAACAACACGTGTTACTCGACTGCCATAACAAACAACAATGCGGTGATGCGAGCGCCAGCCGGCGCGTAGCTGCAGGAGGCGGAGCGCGGGGGGCAGACAGCGAGCGAGTCCGTTCTGAACTAGTCGGTGCAGGCCTTGCGCAGCGGACTCTTTTCAATTTCTTTTTACTCGCTCAATCCGCCCCGCTCACCACTTTCTGTGTGGAAACGCTACTATGTAAATTGTAATTGCGAGTTGAGCGGAGTCCGTAAGTACTCCGCTCCGCTCCCTAGAACTGAGCGAGCTCATTTCTACTCTTTCTACACGCTCGGCTCTTTCCGTCCGACTATTTGTTGGTGGAAATACAAGTATGCAGTTTGCGTTTGCGAGTTTAACGAAGTCATTAATGGGTCCGTTCCGCTCGCGGTGGAAACCGGGCTTAAGTACTTACATATTTACACAGGTAAATCCAAACGATTTACAAGATCTCCCCGTCATTCACAGCGAACTAGGGATCCTCGGCTATAATACCGGCCTGAGTATAAAACTCTGGAAATTTTCAGTACTAGAACTGATTCATAAGAATTTTTTAGGTTTTGGTCGAAACGCAATCACCTAAAATTCACAAAAAAACAAAATGCGTGCTAACACGCCTAAAATCAAATGAGAGGTAGACCTACAATTATGTAAGGTCTAGTAACTTCTAGATGAACGAGGCCTCCTTCAGGTGGGGGAGAACGTCGTCTTCTGAAAATAGTGTGCCGAACAATAGTGAAGGCGAGAAAACAAACCCTAATATCTACTATTATTTTTATTCCAATGACTAATTTAACCTACTCATAAGACACCAATCTTCTTGTCTAGCCTACTTGCTAACAACTAAGATTGTTCAGGGTCTGGTGTATGATCAGATCATGAACATCGGCAAAACCGGAAATGCACGAGTATGTACTGGGCATACCCATGACTTTAAGGTAATCGTCTTTATCTGTAAGTTTAAGTAGGGAATAATGAGCAAAATCATTTTCTACAAATAAAACCATGAGTCCCGAAAAGTATGGTTCCTGCAGTCCAATGGTTTCATAGGTAAGTACGTTTAGGAAAGAACCTGTGTTGATCGACCTTACACTCTATTGAGACGTCGGAAAGGCTCAACACGCTATAGTAAATTAAAGTGTAAGTTGCAGACTACTGTCGGTCCCGAAAATTATGCTTCCTGCAGACGGACAGCTACAACCCTAGTGTTAAGAAGTAACCCCTTTACTCCTCCTATATGAGTGATTATTATAAGGTATTGATCTTGCAATCTACGAGCGCACGGCGCCTTTAGTTGTGTGGGTGACCAATCTGTTTACGCGTCAACGTAGGCGTGACAGTGACCGTGCACTACGGTTAGCAAACAAAAATTCATTCATTGAAGTTGTGGATATTTCCGATTTTTTAATTTTAAGGTCTTTTTTATATTTATGAGGATTGGTCAAATTAAATAAAAGTCAACACCTTTAAAGTTATTATATAATTAATTACAGGTAGAAAATTAAATAAACACAAAAGAAATTAAACCTAAACATAACTTTACACAACATAAAAAGATCTCTCAATTAATATGATTAACATATAATATTAATTTATATCAATCCTTCATCTAATGTTTCTACACTGTCACTATCATCATCCTCACTGTCATTGTCACTTTCATCATCTTCTCCAACATTTATAATAAACTGGAAATCATAATCAAAATACTTCATGTATTCTTTTTCAATTTTTTCAACATGATTGCATGTATTTCGCCAGGTGATTTGGTCTATATCATTTATGCATTCATTTATTAAACTTTGAACAATGGTCATGTTTTGATCTATGTTTTTTGAAGCAATGCGGTTTTTTATAATACCCCAAATATTTTCAATCGGGTTTAGCTCTGGGTGATACGGAGGAAGTCTTAAGATTTCAAAACCTTTTCTTCTTATAAATTCATCTATTTTAAATGTTATGAATCGGTCCTTGTTATTTTTGATCAAATCATATAGTTCAACTTTTTTTAAATTACTATCATATGAAATGTCATTCTCTGTCAACCAGTTTTGCATTTCCCCTTTACTGGAATTAGAGGTCGGTATTTTGCTGCTTCTAGTATTGTGATAGGATGCATTGTCCATAACAATAACCGACTTCTCCGGTAAGTTGGGCAATAATTTTTCATTAAGCCATTTAAAATAATTATCATAATTCATATTAGAGTGATAATCTCCTGACGTAGATGCCGCTTTGTAGACCAGTGAAGCATTAGGTACAAAACCATCGCTGCTACCTGCATGCACTATAATGAATCGGCTTCCTGTGCTGAGTTTCTTAGAAAACTGTTTATTGCCTTTAGTGTCATTGTTTTTAACCAACCAGGTGTTTTGCCGCACGTGAGAAGTCAAAACATATGTTTCGTCAGTGTACACAATAGGACGACCTTCCAAACGGTATTGATGAATTTTTTTTAAAAAGTTGAAACGCCAAAGTTGAATCTCATGTCTTTCTTGTAATGCTTCTCTGTTATTTCCAATTTTTTTCCATTTATAGCCTAATTTCTTTAGTATTGAACGTAATGTGTTTAAGCACCCATCAAACCCAATCTTTTCTCTCAAAGCTGATCGTAGTTTTGACAATGTTGGTAGTTGCCTTTCCACAATATGAAAATTTTGCACAGTAGTACGAATAATTTCAAGGTTCATGTTGTCTAAATCAAATTTATTATTTCTCTTACGTCGTTTTTTCATAGGTGAGGTAAAACCTGCAGAAGAAGATGGCAGCTCTTTTTCTTCTTTTAAAATTGTACTTACAGTGCGTTCACTGACTCCTGTAGCTTCAGCAGTACGTTTCCGTATATTAGCCAAAGGACTTAAATCACAATTATCCACATTGTTCGCTTTCATAAAATTATACTCCTCTTGAAGAAAGTGATACACTCGAGCAATAATGGCGCGTCCCTGAAAATAATAAATAACTATTTTTAATTGATAGTTTTTTAACATTTGTTTTAAAAAAATATTGACACGATATCCTTTCTCGAGAATTTTTTTTAATACCAAACGCGATCCACAAACCGGACTTTATCGAACTAGAAAATTACCTTTAATAAGTTTTAAAATGAATAAAAAATCTTACCTCGCTATGAATTACTTTGCGTTTTCCTTTACCCGTGTGATTTGACATGCTGATGGTACTTCATGCACATTAGCAGCGTGAAAACACTATGCACAAGTGACTCGAGCGATGGCTCGCTCGCTACTGACCGCTCCGTCGCGCACACACACTAACGCAATTATGTACTTACGTTTACAACTACAAATAATGATCAGGTGCGCTCGTAGATTGCAAGATCTATAGCAACTATCGAACCCGAAATGTATACTTCCTGCAGAAGGATAGCTGCATACCGGCCAATCTTACTTATGAGGACGTTTTAAACTATTAATTTATGCAAATAAAAAATATTGGATGGTTGCGCAACCTAAACAAAACTATATTACTGCTACTACTATAGGTTGTCGCGGTCGGAAAAAAGGTTTGCGAACATTTAAATTAGAGTTGATTTTAAAAGAGATTAATTATATTTTGTTTTTAAGAGTTTTAAATTAAACAATAGTTATAGATCAACGATAAATATTTATTCTTAAAGACTAATGAATTTAAATTAGGAAAAAGGTTTTTAAAAAAAGAATTTAAAGAAAGTGGGTATGAATGTGGGTTCGAGTCCCTACACTTGGCTTGGTCTATGGTCTTGGTTCACTGCGGTCAGGTACTCCCCTGGCCGGTTGAGACGGGAACGGAGGCTGACGAGAAGATGGCCTAGCGGTGGTGTGGAGAGACGTCAGGGGACGACGACGCGGGATGAAGGGTCCTTAGAGGGCCGCCGTCATGACGTCTTGAAGTACGGTGGCGACGTCTCTGGAGTAAGACTCCGCAGCGGGGACGCCGCCCTCGTAGAAGCGTGATGGCACGCCAGATCGTGCCTCAAAGCTCGTACATAAAACTCGTACATAAAACTCGTACATAAAACCCTGGAATGGACCAGAAGACAGGATCAGGACTCGCCCATAAGTGGACAAGTCACCGTCCTCACAAAGCAAAGCGAGAAAACCCAACGAGTTTGTGAGTGGCGGTGAGAAGTCAGGACAGAGTAAAAATTACAAATAAAAGAAAAGCATAAGGCGGCAAATGGTTTACATTAAATGTTGAAATTACTAGTTTTTATGTTTAACTGCAACGTGCAAGTACATACAAATTTATTTAACTAAACACGTTTTTCATAAAATTATTAAAATATAGGTTTCAAAGGCTAAAGATGAGTATTTAATATAATTTAGAATATAAATTTAGAATAAATGATTAAAGATTGCTAAAATATTTCAAGATACAAAGCCATGCGTGATGATGATGATGATGAAATCTGACATGGCTGACAGCAATTCCAAATTAAGATGCACGCTAAATAATGAAAAAGCCAAGATTAACATACATGATTTAGCGTGCAATTACACTAAGATAAATAACTTAATTTAGAGCTACTAGAAAGACAATTACATAAAAATCTGTTTGCAAAACTTACCAATAAGTGTGGGTTACGCACGAAAATTACTTTTAAAAAAAATATAATTTTTGTGGGTGGCGCGTTGATGAAAGAAGGGTCCATCAACGCGCCGAGGGCTTCCCACAAAATAAATCTTAAATTAAAAAAAAACTAATATTTTGGCAAGACGCTGGCCGGCATGGCCGACCAGCGTCCGCTGGCGAGGTCAAGGAAGTCAGCCCTAGCTGGGATCCGCCGGTGGGCAGAGGATCGCGCGGAGAAGGGACGCGGAAGCGAGCCTAGCGTCGACCGGTCTAGCAGAGCGGCCGCGGCGAGGCAAGAAGATCGCGGGGGGAAGAGGTGCCCGTCTTATCAGCGAGTCACACATTCCTATGCATTAAAGTGCAATTATTTGAATTTAAAAATATTTTAGGGTACCGCGTCGTTTCTACTTACGCGGACCTAATTACAACTTTTAAATAATAACACTTAGTTTAAGATTAGGTATAAGTTGAATGTAAGTTTATTAATAGAAAAGTCTTTAATTTTAATAGTTAATAAAGAAAAATAATAAAGTCTCTAAAAACTGTTATAGACGTAAATAAAAATTTACGTTACAAGGTACATATATACAATGTAAAGGACCATGCAAAAAAATGTATGGGCAGTGTCCCATCCCATCAACAGACATGGGACAAGTTTCAATATCATTATTACGTCCCATGAAAAGTCAGTACCAATTTTTAGTTCGGAATTCGACGGGGTTTTTTTTTAAAAAGACTTTTGACAAAAATAAAGTATTTTTATTTTAAAATAAAAAATTATATTTTAGACGATAATTACAAAAAGCAATTGTTCAACTAGACATTTTTAGTATTAATAACACAAAAACAATTGTGCAAGTAGACACTTAATAACAACAGAACTATTATCCAGACAAAAATAACGTTATATTATTCATCTATTATAATAGTCGATAACATTGCCGCTGGTAGATTAAAGTCAATATGTCGACCTTTGCCCATATACCATATAATTGATATTATATGGGCACAACTTCCAACCGTACGCGCCCCTGTTAGGCATGTGCAATACCACTGTTCAATAGCACGTCTGCCAGTTTCACTTCGGTTTATTAATATGTAACAATAATAAACGCGCGATCTAACGTGTCGAGATTGTATTCGTCCTCTAATTAACCAGACATTATCTTCTCGAATATTATACCTTGGCAAATCAGTTAGCTGGTTTTCTCGAAATAATTCAATATAATAAATTCCATTCCGAATATGTTCCGCACAGTAGGATTTTGCAAGTTTTATATGGTAGGTCCCCAAGGCGAATAAAATGATATCATCATCAGTCAGTTCTGGAAAGTCCTCAAGATGTGGCATGGTGGCCTCCATCGTCACAAAGTTAACTCTTTGTCTGTTAAGATTTTTGCCTTCGACATAATTTTTCAAAAGGTTAGGTTGATGAACCTTAGTTTGAATTATTTCAAAGAATTCCGGCGCAAGCCTGTGGTCTGTAGCAACACGGTAATTAGCATTTATTAATGATGCTGCTATGCGGAAATCGACAAACATGTTTGGCAAAGCTCGGTTAAAATAATTTTGTTTTAATAACTTAAAACGGTTTTTGAATTTGCCGTTAACCGCCTCCACAATCCATCTACACACAGTCACCAATCGAGAATCATTTGCCTTTTCTGTTGATAGCTGGGTCGCGTTCCTGTCCTTGGTAGGTGGCATGTGAGGTTCATAGCCAAGGGACTCAATATCATTAATACTGTCCCTGAAGCCCCTGTCCAAAATAAAGACGTCCTCTCTGTGTAGTAACCAATGTAGTAAGTGCTCCTCGTCATTCATTATGTTCTGCATAATAGTTGCATCTGATGTTGTTGCAGGAAAAGGGCCTATGACATCTATGATATATCCATCGCTGCTTACTAAAATAAATGGTTTCAATAAATTGCGAAACTTGTGGAGGCTATAAGTTTTTCTTTGAAATAAATAATTAGTGCTTTTTTCAATATATATGTCACCGGAAAATAACAAGAACCGTAAATTTATAAATTTACTAGGAAATTTATAAACTTTCGTAGGATTCTAAACGAGTGATAAATTGTATTATTTTACGCCTACATTTTCGTAAATTGATAAACTTACTAAACTCACTCGTAAAATAATAAGTAACCAATAACCAAACGCCATGTACTTATAATGAATTGAAATTTAACACAGAGCTACGAAAGTTTTAGCCATGACCAAAATGTTTTATTTTGGTAGAGTGAAATAGGGAATTTTAACCCCCTACTAGGTAGGTAGGTAGGTAGGTACCTAAAATACAAGGTTACTTTTTGATAAAATATGCTATTATCCCATAAAAGCATATTATATCTGTCACCGTTATAGTGCGAAATACGTTAATGTGCTCTTTACAGGGCAATGTACACATTAACTGTTTAGGTCAGTTAATGTGCGAAATTTTATGTGAAATATGGGGTATCCGCACTTTACTTTTAATGTGCGTATTACCGGATGTCTCGCCGTTAAAGTGCGGAAAACAGAAAGCTCCGACCGAAAATTCAAATCTAGGGCAAAATTGTAGGTTAGGTTAGGTTTGGCTTGTGATCTTTAACCAGCGTAGCGAGCGAAGCGAGCGGAGCTTGGGTTACCTGTGTTAAACTGAAATCTAAGGCAACAATTTTTCGAACTTAACTTAGTCGTTAACTCTGTAGATTACCTAGGGATTTTTCAGATTACCTAGTTAATGTTGAGAACTACATTTTATTTCGAACTCTAACGGATTCAGCCAGTTAGTGCACTTTTACTGAATTTCGCACATTAGCGGTCACATATTAACCTATTAACCTACCTAGTTTTTAGTACCAGTAAAAATACTTTTAGTGTGATCGAATTGTTTGGCAAGTCTGATTGTACGTAAGTCTATGGACGCAAGCATTTTCACTGTCAACATCGACCAATCAGAGAGCAGTGTGTTATTTTCCGTATTTCAAAAAGCGTAAAATTAAAAGCTCTTCTGTGATTGGTCGATCCGTTTAGAATCTTACGGATTGATATCCGTTAGTTTATAAATTTACTACGACGCGTCGAAAATTTATAAATTTGCGAAAAAGTGGGCGTAAAATAATTCAATTTATCTCTCGTTTAGAATCCTACGAAAGTTTATAAATTTCCTAGGAAATTTATAAACTTGCGAATCTTATTATTTTCCGGTGACATATACATATGTGCCATCTGCGATAATAATTAACTTGGTGTTGTTTTCATTTCCAAAAATATGTTAGGGCAAAAATAGATTTCTCTCTAGAAGCTCATCTCTAGAAATATGACCTATACCAAGATGTCTTGGTACATATTGACCTGTCAAGCATTGTCGCGCTATTTTTAGGCGATATTCAAACACTTGACGTGTTACGCCGAAAAGCGTAGCTAGTCGCTCGTTAGGTTCTCCAGTTCGTATTTTCGTTAAATAAGCTCCGAGAACTGATCGGGGATGTCTGCATTTTTCTGCGAGCGATGGCGTTTCTTCCAAAATGACGTTGAACTGCTCTAAAGTGAATCCAGTCCAAAACATAAGTTCACTATTATTCAGTGAAGATAATGTTTCAAAATCGAATCTTGTCCTATTGTTGATTGCTTCAATTAACATGTTTGTCATGTTACTAAAAAATGAAGCATTAAAATAATGTGTAACATTTACATTATCCAGTAACTCTTCAAAATCATAGTTATTTAAATGTTCTTCACATATTCGCGAACTCGGTGGAATATATAATCGATAATGACATACCAAATGTAGCTTGATAGACACAGGAACTCGTCGTAGATTTTCATGTCTACATTGCCTATACATACAGAGCCGTGAAGTGTTCGGTGCACGTACGTAATCGCGAACATAGAAACGAGCATCATCCTCTGGATTGTCCTGAGGATCATTGGGGGCTTCAGCAACATTGGGGGCTTCAGCAACATTGGGGGCTTCAGCAACATTGGGGGCTTCAGCAACATTGCGGGCTTCAGCAACATTGGGGGGTTCTTGATTGTCAGCATCTAAAATTATTTATTTATTTATTACTAGCTGTCCCGGCGAAGCTAGACTGTACTTAGTGATGAAATAATTTATTTTGATAAGGATTAATAGCACAGATGTAATTACCTCTACAATGGGAGCGTTCTCAAGACGTAGTTGTCCACCGTCATTATTATTGGCTCTCTGCCAGCATCTATGGCATACTGCCATTACGTTATTGAATACTACCTGAAAAGGGAAAAAATGAAGATATCAGCATATGTGTGTTTTTGTAATAAGCAGAAGTATTTTTTCTGTGTTATATTGATTATATCGGTGTTATATGTGTGCTTGTCAGTTGTCTAGAACTCGGAACACAATCTACACTCACTTTTGGACTAGACTATAAAAATATTAAGGTGAGATTAAATAATTATGCAGGTAAAAATATCTCATTCCTCATAGGAATTATGGCCGGACGATTGAGTCGTTCCTAACGTAAGCTATACTTTAAGTGCTATATTTCTATTCAAGCAATTCTAAAATGTATCATATAGTATCGTAGCAATGTTCTATCTGCTTATATATTCTAACTACATGACACTTATTCTTATTCATTATACGTATTCTACATAATATCTAAAAGTTATCGATATATGTATAATAAATCAGTAAATAAATACAATGACTGTGACTTACTTATGTCAATCCATTTTGCAAAATGTAGGCCGCTAACTCAGGTAAAACTAATAAAATTTTACTTTTCTAGCCTTTCTATCGGCGAACTCTTTTATTAAGTTATCAAAGTCGATGTTTTCAGCAATTTCATTTTCGATTGACAAAGTTGCCAAGTTTGTCAATCTAGATTGAGATATTGTCGATCGCAGATAGGTTTTTATCAGCTTGAGCTTAGAAAAACTCCTCTCTCCACTAGCAACCGTTACGGGAATAGTTAATAATATTCGTAATGCTATCCAAACATTTGGATATAGTTCTTGTAAGTTGCGGTCTTTGATAAAATTTAAAACAAAAACAGGAGTAACCACTTTCTGATCAGGCAAAAACGATTTCAGACTTACGAGTTCATCGCACAACATACATCCATCTATATCTGATTTGGAATTTACATTTAATTTCAATTGAAGATCACTACAGAGTTTGATAAGGTCGTGTTTTTCTGGAATCTGTTTTAAATTTTACAAAAAAGACCAAGATTCCGAGTACTCACATAACTGTTCAAATCTTTCGTTGAGTGAAGTTAACGTCGTGTCCAAAAGACAGTTGAAAAATTCAACCTCAAATTTTTTTTCTGGAGAAGTTATAGGCTCATCTTGGGCAGTTTCACCAGCTTGGCGCTTAACACGTCGAATTCTTGTTGTCGCTCTAAACACAGGTTCTATTTCTAACTCTTCAGCCAATTCCTTCGCAGTTGAAATGGCGCTTTTAAAGCCTGTATTTCTATATTCTTCCAAGAAATTGCAGCATTTTTTCAACATGTCTGTGCATTTACCGAGATCCATGTCTGTTGATTGTAGAGATTTACTAACGACATTAATTTGAAAAAGTATGTCATACCAGACAACCAATGAAACTATGAAGCCGAAATCTTTTAGCTGTTCGGCTAGAGTAGTAGCCTCATGAGAGACTTGAACATCAGTTTTCTGAGTTTCAATAGCCAAAGTGATTAAAGCGTCATGGACGGCGCTAATTTGATAACGGACTGCTTTAACACTGCCAATTCTTGCTTCCCAACGCGTGTCACTGAGTTTTTTTATAGTGTACAATCCCAAGTGATCGGTCAGAATTTTCCATCGATGAACAGAAGCTGAAAACAACGTAAACAACCTCTGAAGTACTCCAAACAAAGTGACAGATTTTACAGATGACTTAGCGGCATCGCATAGTACGAGATTGTAGCTATGACAGCCACACGGTACATATACAGCTAAAGGATTTATGTCCAGAATTCTCCTTTGAACTCCAATATTTTTTCCTTTCATATTTGCTCCGTTGTCATAGCCCTGACCTCTACAATCGTTCAATTCCAGTCCGTATTTATTTAAAATATCAATAATAACTTCAGTCACCCTTTCACCAGTCGACTCATTAACAGGTATAAATTCTATGAAATGCTCTTTTACTGATATTTTATCGACATCTGATGATAAATCAACAAATCGTATTGTCAGTGAAAGCTGTTCTATATGACTAATGTCCGGAGTACAGTCAGCTATAATAGAATAATATTTCGATTTCTTTGCACGTGATATGATTTCTGACTTCACTTTTTCACCCATCAGCTCTATTAATTCATTTTGAATGTCTTTTCCGCAGTAGTGGTCAGAAACATCACCCTTTACAGCTAATCGCAAGTGCTCCTCCATAACTGGATCAAATTTGGCTAGTAGTTGTACTAAACCCAAGAACTTTCCATTATTTGGCGTATATAGTTTGTCGGAAGTACCTCTAAACGCCATATTGTTTTCAGCTAAATACAGTGTAATATGCATTAATCTAGACAAAATATTATTCCACCTTGTAGTTTCCTTTCTAATCAAATGTTGCTCTTGACAATCTATTGTTTTCCCGTTTTTAATCTTAGTTCAGCCTCAATCCATGAGAGGTAAAACTTCTTATGAAAAGTGCTACTTTCATGAACTAACATTTCTGATAAGTGTTTCCAGTCGTTATATCCTTCAGATACTAAATTCGACGTTGAGCTGCTATCAAATAGCCGGCAACAAAAACAGTAAACTCGATTTTTAGAAACTGAGTATATTAACCAACGACGCTGAATTATTTCATTGTTTGCAAGTTTTTTGGTAAAATGAGAATTTGAGAAATGTCGCCCTGTATCATTCTTTGGATAATTATCAATGGGAACTATATTTTCTATCACCAAAATTTATATTTGTCATCAAGTTGTATCACCTAATAAATAGATCTATCGCCACGAGATATTTTCGTTCTCAGATAAACAAAAATTGTTCCCAGGTATGAATTATCAAATTAATGTTAATATATGTGTAAAATAAGAGATCGATAACCAATAAAATTATATAGCATTACATGAATATAAACTTCGTTCTTATAATAACAGTTTTGTTACTTAAATAATAGCTCTGTGCTCAGAATGGTAGATCTGTCACTATTCTTCTAGCCATAAGCCAGCTATTTTAAACCAGCGCTGATTGTTCAGTGGTAATTATTTTAAACAATAAATATTGATTATTTTGACTTTAATTGTTTTATTTACTACTCTGCTAAATTTTTTATTTAAATATAATTTATACTACCAGTGGAAATTTAGAACCTTGGGAGTCTAGTTAAGTAGCAGAATCTTTTGGTTGAAACGATTATGACAACCCTAATTTTTTATTTGCACTTAATGCAATTTTCTAGTAACATAATATGATTTATTGGTGATCTCTTTAAATTAGTTTGCTTAAATACTTATTAGGACACACCTATTATAATACATACAAAAACATTTATTTGGTACTAGACCTTATATCTCAGGATTTTAGGTGATTTATTGTGGAACTGATTTTGCATTGTTTGGTGACTACATTTTGGTGACAGATCTACTATTTTGAGGACAAACCCTATTAGTTAAGAAACACAAAACTAATTAAATTGGTGATAGCTTAAATGATACCCATTATCAATGTGAGTTTGCACTGGGCCATTAGTTATTATATGATCAATAATTTTGCTATTTCGAGTGAGTGGCCAAGTGGCTGGATCCGATATATTTGGAACAAGAGAACTAACGTCATCTAGAATTTGTATTTGTTGTACATCACCAATAGTGTCATCCTGAGCAGCATCTGTAATTGTAACACAACTTGTCTCCTCACTTCGGGAAACTTCGTCCACAATCTCTTCAACAGCTAACTGATCTGACTTGTCAGACAGAGACTCCACTACCGATGCATTCGCTTGTATTTCAGATGTAGATGCCACATTAGGGTCTTGATTTTTTGTTGTGATAATATATTTGCCTATATTCATAAACTTTTTTGTTTTTATCAAATTCCTTTTCTTTTTCTGCTTTTCGTTTTCTATATTTTGACCCAGATGGTTTGCTTTTGAAAGGATCAACGTGTTCAGACATTTTGTACTAATCAAATCTGCAACAAATTAAATCTGCGTAAGTCCGATCATTTCTATAAATTAATTAAATATAACGCTATTGAGTGAGGACGACCAAAAACGCTTTATATTCAGGAAAGCGTTAGCATTAGAGGTGAGAATAACTGCTATTTTTCAATCGCATGCGATCGCTGTTATGCTATTTTCAAACAACTGCGATCGCATTTTCGTTGCCGGATCGCATATCATGTAACGGCAACGAAAATGCGATCGGCAACGAGAATGCGATCGGCAACGAAAATGCGATCGGCAACGAAAATGCGATTGACAACGAAATCGCAGGATGTAACTAGACATGCAAGTTTGCTCTAATATCAATGTTAATATGGATATTTTTATCGAAGTGCAGCAATTATCGATATTTCAAAACCTTATACAAATTTTTTTCAGCAAAATGTATTTTCAGTACATTTCATATTAATTCGATGAGTGAGATCGCAATGCTTCAATGCGTTTCGAAGTCAAAGTCAAAGTCAAAGTATTTATTCGTAAACATAGGTACATACAGAGGTTGTTACAATATCATACTAGAGAGCGCTATGTCCTACCATAAAGGTATACAAATATTTTATAAAATTAAACTAATACTTATACAATATTATTCATGCAGCATGCGTTATTTATATATTTACAATTGTCTAATTATATTTATCTACTTATTGTTGTCTAATAAAAACTCAGTGTCTTATTTAATAGAAAGTCCTTTAAAGATGATTTAAATTTAAAAATATCATGTAATCTTAAAATATTTTCTGGTAGTTTGTTAAAAATTTTAGGAGCCATCCCTAGCATATTATTCTTATATAAAGCGGTATGATGAAAAGGCATCCCTATTTTATGCGCGTACCTCTCGCTTCTAACTTTGGCAAAAAATTTTAAATTTGATTTGACAAACATGCACAATTCGAAGATGTAGAGCGAATAAAATGTAAGTATTTTTAGTCTATTAAAATGAGGTTTACATGTGTCTCTGCGGCCCAATCTACATACTGCTCGTAAACATTTCTTTTGGGCTTTAAATACGACTTCTACATTGGGCGCATTACCCCAAAATATTATGCCAAACCTCAGCTTTCGTTGCTTTGCTAATGATAAGCTGTCACATGCGATCGCGTTTTCGTTGCTGACGGCAACGAGAATGAGATCGTTGCCGACGGCAACGAGAACGCGATCGTTGCCGGGCAACGAGAACGCGATCGTTGCCGGGCAACGAGAACGCGATCGTTGCCGGGCAACGAGAACGCGATCGTTGCCGACGGCAACGAAAACGCGATCGCATTTTACATTCGTTGTGAATAGCAATGCGATTCGTTGCCATGAAATAACGAGTGTTTTTAAATGCGATTGTAAATAACGACCACCTCTAGTTAGCATACACGTGAACTACGATCGAAAAATCTAGGTAAGGTAATATTGTCATGGCAGCGGAATAATTGTGAAATGTTATATTTAAAAGCTTGTGTTACGTGATAGTGCTTAGATTTGTATGAAAAAAATCACGATCATCCACTCGTTCCCGAAAAAATGACTTCTATGTACAGTCAGATGCAAAAGTCGGTGGACACTTTTCACCTTTAACACAAAGGCTTACGAATGAACAGTGTTCATCCACTTTTACACTTGACCGTACCTCCTCGACATTCATTTAGAGACTCTCTGTCTTAAAACAGATCTAGGACACATTACACATTGGCGTCCAGTCTCCATATTTATAAATCACAGTCCATTAAACGTGCCGGGGTCATCGAGTAGCAATCAAAAGGTCCAATAAACAAGCAGAGGTTAGTAATAGTCTCAAACAAGCCGATAACGCACAAATAAACAACGCGAACACAGCAGAACGTACTAGCCACGACTGAGGGAGGTGCGCGGGCGCAGGCGTCGAAAGGGTGCGGTCGGGGTAACGGAGCAAGGAGGGAGGGTAAAGTACGTCTTACGGCTGTTCTCTCTCGAGTTTTTTTTAGTTAAATAGTACATTTTTAATTCGATTCTTAATACTTAATAAAACTGTATAAGTATAACATATTTTTTTTTATTGCACGATAACCCCATATCCTACAGTGATGTCGCCATAGTAAAAAATAATCATAATGTCGAGATGTATTTAATGAGATATGTTTGGCATCTGTTGATGATATGGGACGATTTTTTGCATAGTCCTTTGTTTTTAACCTTCTGTAAATTCTTTCTTTTTTTTTTTTTTCCAACGTCAGTACAAACGTTATCCAAACCAAATAAAGCCTTCAGGTACGGACTGTCCGTATGTTATACATACAATGTAAAATTGTTTTTAACCTTCTGTAAATTCTTTCCTTTTTTTTTTTTCCAACGTCAGTACAAATGTTATCCAAACCAAATAAAGCCTTCAGGTACGGACTGTTTTTTTATCTAAGAATTGCTAAATAAATTATGTACTAATCCCTACTATACTATTCGTGCAAGGTAAAACTATTTGAGAGAAAGGGTAAATAAACAAAATCAATTAAAAATAATATGAAAGGTAACCTAAGAGGACTAGGACGGTTTATCGCCGTATCTAACTAAATCTTTAACGTGAAACCTACCCAGGTTTTTGCCCTCTAGAGATTTCAGGGTAAAAACGAGTGGTGAATGCCGTTGTGCAATGATGCAACGCTGAAATTTCGGGGCCAATTTTGCCGAAAAGTTTTTTCCGGCATTCGATAAGGGAAAACACCTTTTATAAACAATTTGGCCTACATCTAAATGAACAGGACGTTTCCTTAAATCGTAATATTTCTTATTTACGTCGTGTGCCTTTCTCAGATTTTCTCGAACGATCTGGAAGATGTCCTTTAGTGATTTAAGGGATTCCTTTAAGGAATCTTGAGGTGAAACTTTAACGTCAGTCGGATCTAAGGGCTCCTCTGATCTATAAATTGACCCGTCTAGGATCATGTCCCTACCATGAACAAGCGAATATGGTGTGAAAGAAGTACCCTCGTGAACAACGGTGTTTATGGCACATTGGATCTCAGGAATGTTCTGGTCCCATTTTCTGTGGTCAGAACGCACATAAGAAGCAATAGCTCGACCTATGTCACGATTAACTCGCTCTGTATGGTTGGTCTGCGGATGAAACCTAGGATTATAAAAGATGTGAGGAATATTAAACTTTTTGATTAATAGATAAAAGTCACGAGAGGTGAACTGGGGTCCATTGTCACAGTAAATTATTTGGTGCTCCCACATTGCCGTTATAAAATGTTTGTAAACATTTTATAACACCAAAACATTTACTAACAAATGTTAACAATTGTTGCACTTTGTTAGAAACTGTTACATGTTATAAGTGCTCCTACATTAATGGAAAATGTTTAACATTTTATAACATCTAGTATTGGCTCGCAGTTTGGTTTCGCCTTCTGAGGGCCGAGGACGTCTACACGAAAATGGAAGAAGATTTGCTCATTGGAATAGCTTTTATTTTTTGTTTAAAAAAGAAGAAAAAGCGCTCTTATTGGATGCGCCAAACGCTAAAAGCTAGAGGAAAATATAGTGCCACAGACTATCTCAAGGATTTGGGTATTGACGGTTGCTTAAAAGATTTTATAAGAATGAACAGTTCCGAATTTGAATATCTACAAAATTTAATTGGGGCAAAAATAGGCAAACGAGACACTACATTTAGAAAATCTGTAAGTGTGACGGAAAGACTTACGGTAACGTTAAGATTTTTGGCAACTGGTAGCAGTTATAAAAGTCTTGGAAATGTGTTCAAGTTGTCAGACCAAGTGATATCTATTATCGTACCAGAAGTGTGCGAGGCTCTCAATGAGGTTTTAAAGGAATACATACAGGTAAGTCAAACAACATTTTTAATTATTTTTTTATTTACTTTTAATATGATCTAATCTAATCATACTTTAGGTAGGTACCTACCTTACCTTACTAATAATTTTTTTAATAATTAACAAACCAAACATGTATTTTTTAATTTTTGATTGGTTCCAACAAATCGTTTAATGATTGGGTCGAATCTTGGCTTGATTCCGATAAATTAGACGGACTCTGTGTTCTTGCGCTGGTACGAGTATGTGTCCTGGAGTTATCCGAAGAACTGGTTTCAAATGAAGCCGAGGGACTCGGTGCGGTGTAGTATCCTCTCGAGCTACAGTCAGCATTATTTTCCGAAAAAGTGGATAGATTTGGTTCAGAGTTGTATCCCCAGGAACTACTAGCGGTTGGGTCTGTAAAGGTTGTTGGAAAATCATATTGTCCCATTGTCGCATTGTACAAAATATTGTTAATGTGATGTTGAGCAGTATTCTTAGCATGACTGTTTTTTATTTGTTTCAGTTTCATCGAGACATACTCTCCAAATGCGTCATTTTCATCCCTGCTTTTTCTAGATTCGTACATTCTTTGTAAAATATTTACAGCTTCTTGTTGTGTTGGATCTTGTTCTACTTCAGGCCGTCTTCTTTTCCGAAATGGTTTTGGGGTGACGAAAGGCGTGCCCGTAGTTTCATTTACAGTGACAGTATTTCCTGTTTCGTTCAAACTGAGAGTGTTTTCTGAAGCAATTCTGTTTTCTTCGTTACCCTGAAAGAATAGAATTAAACGATAAGTTATAGGCGCGTCAGATTAGCTAAAATTGTAAAAAAATCTATAACCGCGATTTTCTTTTTCTATTACTTAACAACCCTTAACTGAAATCATATTTTTTTATAGTGTATTCTATTAATATTTCATACTTAATAAAAATATCCAATAAAATTTGTTAGAATAACGAGTTATAAATTTATTTTTCGCGCCTATTTCTTAATCTTCTATTTTTGTTCCAGATACCAACAACACCTCAAGAGTGGCTACACGTGGCAAATTCATTTGAAGAAAAATGGAATTTCCCAAATTGCTTAGGAAGTATCGATGGAAAGCACGTAGCCATACAAAAGCCAATTGATAGCGGCAGTGAATATTACAACTATAAAGGATTTTACAGCGTTGTACTTTTAGCGATAGTGGACGCAGAATACAACTTTCTGTACCTACGTGAATATTGGCTGCCAAGGACGCATAAGTGATGGCGGAGTTTTCGCAAACACAAAATTTCGAAATAAAATTAACGACAATAGTTTGACAATACCCAGTGACAGCTCACTACCAGGCAGAAACAAACCTGATCCTTATGTGTTCGTAACAGATGATGCGTTCCCTTTAGAAAAACACTTATTAAAACCTTTTCCAGGACCACAGGATAGCAATTCTAAGGAAAGAATCTTCAGTTATAGACTGAGTCGTGCGAGGAGAACAGTAGAGAACGCATTTGGGATTTTGTCAGCCAGATTTAGAGTTTTACGAACTACAATATTATTAGATCCAGAAAAAACTACTACTTTAATTATAACATGCGTGCTACTGCATAATTTTATAAGAAAAACTGAATCGAGCATGATTTACGCTCCATCTCAATACTATGATGGAGATGACATAGTAACTGGTACACGTATCGATGGACAATGGAGATTAGAACAGCAGCAATTAACACCACTTGAAGCATGTGAATCCCTGACAGATGATGGGAAAGAAATAAGAAAAGAATTCGCAGAATATTTTTCAAATGAAGGGTTTTTGGACTGTGCATCTAAATATTATTAAAAGACGTTAAAATAAAACTCACCTGCAACCCTCCATCGACAGTTAAACTTGGAATATTTTTGCCTTTAAGGAACATGAGTTTTTTAAATGCAAACCATTTACTTGACTCATTAGCTCCTGCACCAGATTTATTAGATTTACATTCTCGGTTAAATTGACCTACGAGTGATCGAATCTTTTTTTCAATTACTTTTTTATCCATATTAAATTCACTGGCAATTTCCATCCAAGCATCGTGTTTTTTATTTCGGTCTTTGTAGCTCTCTGACATCGTGTTCCATAGTACTTCTCTTGCTTGAAACATTTCAATCAGTTTGTAAACATCATCGTTATTCCAATTACCGGACATATTTTATTGCTTGGCGCACGCGCGACCACTAATACACACGCACAGCGATGCACGCTGACACAAAGGGACTGACAAGCGAGACACCACGCGCAGCGACCTGCGTACTCTAACCCCCACCGCACCGCACCGCCTATCCCGCCATCACCCTTATAAAATGTTTACAAACAAAAGATAACACATGTTTTATTTTGTTATAATTTGTTTTGTTATAAAATGTTTACTAACATTACTAAACATTTTCTAACATGAAAATTTATTTGTGATTAAATGTTTGCTAACAAATGTTTACTAACGTTATTAAACATTTTCTAACGGCAATGTGGGAGCACCAATTTTCGGTATCCCATGGATTAGGAACACGCCCTTTTCCAGACATTTAATTACATTCTTGGCTGTGGAGGTTCGTAAAGGGAAAATTAAGGTGTATTTACTAAAGTAATCCGTGACAACAAAGATGAACTGGTTTCGATTGTAGGAAGGTGGAAAAGGTCCCATTAGGTCGCAGGAGATTGCCTCCCATGGATAGCTAACTTGTTTGGGGCTACCCATAAGGCCAGCACGGGCAGAATTAACGGGCTTATAACAATTACAAGTCTCGCAATCGGCCACGTACCTTTTGATGTCATTAAACATTGAGGGCCAGAAATATAAACTAGCTAACCTTTTATGGGTTTTGGAGATACCGAAATGTCCTGCTGTAGGGTCATCATGACATTTATGCAAAATTTCTGGACGGAATTCTTCTGGAACGACTAGTTTCCAGTCGAACTGAGAGGTCATATTGTACTTGTTTTTTGAAAACCGATAAATCTTGTTATTTTCGATGCGGAAGTTAGGAAAACGTTGGGGACTTTCACAGATTTCTTGGAATAACTTTAGATACCACTCGTCCTTCACGAGAGTAGGGTCAATGGAATCAATTTTGACACGGGATAGGCAATCGGGTATGATGTGGTCCTTTCCTTTTCGGTGTTCGACCTCAAAGTTAAACTGACTAAGACGACAAGCCCATCTGCAAAGACGACCGGAGGGTTTTTTGAGCTTAAAGAACCATTGTAAACTTGCATGGTCCTCTACATAAGCTCGGTATTGCTCTAAAGCATAAATTACGGCTAGGAGTTCGCGTTCTGTGGCAGAGTAATTTACTTCTTGTTTATTGAGAGTTCGACTGCAATACGCTATCGGGTGATCAGTACCATCAATGTTTTGTGTGAGGACTGCTCCTACCGCGAAAGAAGACGCGTCTGTCTGAATAGCGAAAGGCTTATTGAAATCCGGACACCTTAAAATGGGAGCAGATACCAAGGCTGATTTTAACTGATTAAAAGCATCATTTGCTTCATCTGACCAAATGAATTCCACTTTTTTACTGGTGAGTTTAGTGAGGGGCCGGGCGACTCTAGAAAAAATTTCAATGAAACGCCGATACCAACCGCACATCCCTAGGAAACGTTTGATTTCTTTGATATCAGTAGGAATCGGAAAATTCATTATGGCTTCAATCTTGGAAGGGTCTGTGCGTAAACCGTACTTGTCTACGACGTATCCTAAATACTTAAGCTCACTCCTACAGAATTTTGACTTTTGCATATTGATGGTTAAGTTGGCGAATTTGAGCTTTTCGAGGACGGCTTTTAAGAGCTTTATATGCTCTGAAAATGAACTAGAACAGATGACGATATCGTCACAGAAACAGAAGACCTTATTATCAAATTCGGCTGTGAATAGACTATCCATCAGCCTATGCATCGTTGCCGACGCACCTACAAGTCCAAAACACATAACCTTGTAAAAAGAGAAGAAAGAGAATCGGCGAGAAATGAAAGAGATCGCGGCGAGGAACGGTAAATGCTGTGCATTCTTTCGATCCTTCCGCAAGAAGAATCTGCCAATAAGCTGAAGTTAGATCCAAGGAAGTTAGGAACTTAGCATCGCGCAGATTATCTAGGATATAACTTATATAAGGTAAGGGATAAGCATCCGGCTTAGAGACTGCATTTAACTTTCTAGAATCTAAGCAAAGTCTTAGTTATTCGTCAGCCTTCTTTGCTATGACGACGGGAGAGTTCCAGGGAGAGAACGAAGGTTCAACAACATCAAGTGTTAACATCTTGTCTAGTTCTGCTTCTAAAGCCTCTTGTTTTTCAGGACTAAGACGATAATATTTTTGTTTGATGGGTGGTGAATCACCCGTATCAATTTTATGTTGTGTTAAATGGGTACGGCCCTTTACATCGGTCGAAACCTCTTTATATTCTTCTATGATAGTTAAAATTTGTTCACGTTCGCTCGTGGACAACGAGTCGTAATCGCGAATGCCTACATCCCCCGAAGGTAAGATGTTATCTATTGAAAGGTCTGAGGAATGAAATTTGACATTAGTATCACTGCCAAAGATTTCTGGCGCAATTTTAAATTGTTTGAAAAAGTCTACACCGAAGTGTACCGGTAATTTAATTTCCGAGCAAATGAGAAATTCTAGGAGTCTAACTGAACCCCTAAATTCTATTTGTTATACCATATAATTAGTACTTAGGTGACACGAACCATCTCCTACAATAAGACCAATCGGCTTATTAAGTTTATAAGTTTCGAATTTTAATTCTGTGAAAAGTTTATGAGCTTCGGTGCCCAAGATGGAGCACGTAGCACCACAATCAAGAAGTCCGCAGATTTCTAAATTTAAAACACTGACTTTCACGTAAGGACGGTAATCATCATCAGGTGGAGCAAAATGCGCCCGGTTCTTTGAGAGTGTGTAACGAGAACGGACGCGTCTCTTTAGTTTTTTGGAGAGTTGCATGCGCCGCAATCCGGTGTGCGAACACCCTTTTTGCCACACCTGTAACAAAGAATCTCACCTTTCTGTGAACAAGCCCACGTAGGATGGTTCATTTGTCCGCATCTGAAACATGCTTTGCCGCTTTCTGCTTGATTCGTGTTTGCCTGGACAGCATCCACTTCTAAATCACAGAACCTATTATTACCATGGAAAGGTGCCTTCTTCTTTTCTTGGGAGGCCTTGGGCTTAAATATAAAATCTGAATTTACGGGATTAGAAACAGGTTTTGGCTCCGAGAATGCCTGTGCGCGAACTTTAGACAATTCCAGCTTTTTGCATGCCGCCTTCAACTCACTTATGGTCGTGAAGTTGCATAGTGCCAGTTGCGAACTATAGTCGGGACGAATATTCCGAAGAACTAAGTCTAACTTTTCGGCCTCCGACAAGCTCTTTGAGAGTCGAGAACACATCCCTAAAATGACCGAGAGGAAAGCCACGATGGTCTCGTCCTTGGCCTGTGTCCTCTGCCGAATTTCCTGTAACAATTTGAAGTCGTAGTCGGGAAGGTCGAAATCTTCCCGTAGTGAAGAAATTAATGACCCTTAGTCCTCAAACGAGTCCTTATGGGCTCGGTACCAGTGGAGTGCTGGTCCGTCTAACAATTCGGCGAAGCCTGAAAACGCCTTCGCCTTCGAGACATCCCTTGAAGCTAGTAATTCCTCTAGACGAGTTATGAAACCTCGTACGCAAGTATCACCTTTGAATTTTAAATTAAAAGAGCTAAAGTTAACCCGCTTAGGCTCGGGTTTATAAATGACTTTCGAACACTCGTGTTGAGGAGTCTCCTCGTCTACTTCCTGAAATGATGATTCCTCCTCCGAAGGTCCGTCATCTACACTAGTGAGGATTGCCAATAAGCGTGCCGACAAGCTATGCCCTGATTCCGGTAGGTCACTCACCTGCGTCAGCCGCTTCAACCAGTAATTACACCGGCCTACTACCCTGGGCACAGCCCTAGGCTGGATGCCCTTGTTGACTTCCTCCTCCAATTCGCCAACCTTCAAAGTAGCCTGCGCCAACTCCGCCTCTACGTTTACGGCAACGCTAGGCCTAACTGAGATACTGCCCCGTCGAGAGAGTCTTAGCAGTTGCCGCAACTGTTTTCGCAACTCATCCCTATCGGCCTTAGCTTTGCCCGGAAAATTCCTGACGGCAAGCTCCCGACTTAACTCCTCCTTGTGCAAGTACTCAATCGGACAACCTAATACCGCGACGTCCATGATGAAATTATCAAAGTTCAAAGTAAAAAAAAATTATGAAAATTTCAAGTGTTGAGTAGTATGTTGTAATGTGTGAGTGTAAAGTTAATTATTATTTTAATTATTTTTAAATGTTATTTTGTTCTCCAAGTACAAAATAGTTTATTAAATATAAACCTATAAAAGGTGCAATAAGAACGTAAAAAAAAAATTAAGTTCAAAACTTAACGTTAAAACTTAAAGTTCAAAAACGTTACAATTTATATGGTATAACGCATAGTTAAAGTTACCTTAGTCATAAACTTAATAACTAAATTTAAACCTGCTGGACACTTCACACACTTACACCAGAACGGGGTAAGACCGGATTGAAAAACATAAAAAAAATATTTAAAAAATGTGTACGGGAAAGGATAACCATGAAATTAAACTTTCTCAGCCCCACGTTGGGCGCCATTGTGGTAAGCCGGCTAGCTGAGCACAGGGTTTTGGGTGGAATCTGGCTAACTGATTGACTCGGTGAAAGAAGAATTTATTGATAAATATGTTGGGCGCCTTAGGGTACGTTCAGATGACGGGCGTTGAACGCGCGTTGAAGGCGCGCTAAAATTTTGTTCAGTGTTCACATGATACGCGCTTGCCAGGCGTTCAACGCGCGTTGCCGCGACCGCCATGGTTCAGTTCAGTCAGCAGAGTTCATTTGTCGAAGATGGACGTAGAAACTGTTTTAACGGTGATATTATACCGACGGTTGAAACGAGGCAACAGAAGACGGAGATATTGGGTTCATCCAATTTTGTCAACCAGGCTGACTGAAAGCCACTACATAATCTTGTATCCTAAATTAAGGCAATACGGACCCAAATTTTTTAACTACTTCAGAATGTCCATCAAGTCATTTGATGACTTACTGGCTCTCATAAACGAGGAACTCGTAGCAGATGAAAACGCAGTGCGATATACCATTTCACCAGAAGAAAAACTCATAATTACATTGAGGTAAGTTTTTTATTAATAGACATACATATATACGTATTTTTTATTAATCAACATATCTATATACGTATTTTTTATTAATCAACATATCTATATATGTATTTTTTATTAATCAACATATCTATATACGTATTTTTTTATTATACGTATTTTTTATCTATAAATTAAATCAAATCAAAATTGTTTAGGAAAGATTTTTTAAAGAAAATACAATAAGTTGTTACTCGCAGAATAAATCTAACTCCGATTCGTTGCTGGTATAGGTTGGTGCTGGCGAAGGAGTTGCTGGCAAAGGAGTTACTGGCGATTGAGATCCCATTGCTGTAGTATAACCGTAATGCGCTAAGTTATTTGGCACACCAGATTGCTGTGATCTAAAATCATGATATTGAAAGTCTTGATTACGCTGCTCTTGTGACAAATAATTTCTTCGTGGTGGTACAGGGTTACGATAATTTTGCTTTTCAAATGTCTGATGTTGCATTCCTTGAAAGACATTTTGGTTTTGCAAGATTAAATTATAAATACCAATTTTAGTGTGAAGCCGTTTATATTCCGGGATCTTTTTAATCTCTTTAACGAGTGACAAACAAAACAGCTTATCTTCATCGTCATCTTCTTTTGGGTGCGAAGCATTTTTCTGTACTAAACTCTGCTCTAATATGCTTGCAAACCTTTCGTCAGCAGGACTCATTTTTTGTTTTTTTCTTGGAGTAGATTTAGGACTCTTAAAGGCAGAACTTCCTTCTACTTCAGCAACTTCTGACGAAGCTGATTCATTTTCTGCATTGAAACTATTTTCTGTATGTTTGTCGGCTATAGATGGCTGTAGAAATTGTAGTCTATTAAAATGAATATATGATGAGGTTTTGGAAGCTCCTGATCCAGATTTAACAGTCTTCATTTTCTTGACCTCTCTCATATAATTATCTCGTAAACTCTTCCATTTCTTTTGCAGAGATGACGCTGAAAAAAGACAGATTTTAATAATAGATTGTGTTTTTTTTTTCAGATATTTGGCCACGGGATGTTCACTTGGGTCATTAAGCTACGATTATAGAATTGGCAAATCTACTGTGGCTACTATAATACCACATGTATGTGAAACTATTTGGAGAAAATTGAAACCCATTGTTATGAGTGAACCAACGAAAGAAAAATGGTATGAAATATCGGAGATATTTGAAAAGCACTCAAAGTTTCCCAATTGTTTGGGAGCCTTGGACGGAAAACATATACGGTTAATACAGCCTGAACACACGGGTTCCATGTATTATAACTATAAACTTTTTTTTTCGCTAGTTTTAATGGCGCTAGCGGATGCAAACTATTGTTTTGTATGGGTTGACATTGGTGCGTACGGTAAAAATAGTGACTCGGGTATATTCAAGAATTCTTCATTGTACAAAAAGCTGACTGAAAGGTCATTAGACCTGCCTGATCCAAAGACATTGTTAATAAAAAATAGACCGACAGTGTTGCCATATGTGATAGTGGCTGATGAAGCTTTTGGTATGATGGAGAATTTAATGCGGCCCTACGGCGGAAGGTCACTAACCTATGCTAAAAAAATATTTAATAATCGTTTGACATTAGCACGCCGCTATGTTGAATGTACTTTTGGCATAATGTGCAATAAATGGCGTATTTTACATAGGCCATTAGATGTTAACATGTGTTTTGCAGAAAAGATTGTAAAAGCTATATGTACACTTCATAACTATGTTAGAATGAGGGATGGCTACAATTTTGACGATACACTGTATACTCCACAACTGGAAAATCTAGCTTCACATTATACTGGGCGTGCTGTGCGACAGGCGGATAATGTTCGAGAAAATTTAACTAATTATTTCATTAACGAAGGAAAACTTGATTGGCTGGATCACAACATTTAATTTGTAATACAAACTGATTGGAAATGTCAATAAATATATGTACTCACAAAATAATTTCTTCTTTTCTTCACTGTCATCTCCTTCACAGAATATGAGGACGAGTTCTTCCCAAGCCCGTCTCTTTAAATTCCTATCAGAATAATTGCTACTTGTCATGTCCCATATCGCAGGACGTTTCTCTATTTCGTCTATAAATAATTCTGTATTAAAAGCTTCGGTTTCCATTTCGGACGATTTCTTGACGACCCGATGAACCCTATACATCCATCCGCGTCGAAAGCGCGCGCTCAACTGAACGGAAATATGGAAAACCAATGATCTCAAAGCGCGCGTTGACGCGCGCTGACAACAGTCGGCGCTAGTGCAGCGTTCAACGCGCGTATTAATAAAACGCGCGTTAGCATGTGTACGGCCCTGAATAGTTGTTATGTAGTTGTAAACGCACGTTATCAAAACGCGCGTTCAACGCCCGTCATCTGAACCTACCCTTAAGTAATTGATTAAACACCTAGCCAAACAAACAAGCCTATTTCATGGTTTTCCCTCCTTACCCTATAGTGAAAATACAATATAGGATTTACTGAGAAGTTTTATTATACAAATAATAACGCTCTAAATATGGAGTACCATAGTGATGACCTAAACCACTGAAGAACAAAATAATAGAAATTAACGTTTTATAACCTAAAAATTTAGTATATGATTACCCGTACTGGTGTATGATACGTGAAGTGTGTGAAATGTTTGACTAGATCTTATTTTGCAGGTTGCTCCCTTAACGCGACTCTTACGGTACCCTAGGATGAGAAGGGGTGGCGCTATTCTAGCGGCGACGGCCACACGCCGATGTAGCCATGAAGTTAAATATACATTACAAAGTCAGCGAGAAATATTTTATTAAAAATAATAGACGGGTCTAACTTGATAACCGCGTCGTTGACGAACGTGAAAATATGAATATAATTAATCGCACCTGGGAGGCAATCGATGACCCTAATGTCACCTGGCTAATAATGTCCTCAGAGTGTCAGCGGCCCGTTGTGCGAACACAGGAACAGCTCTGACCGGCCTCGGAACGCTGTCTGACTCCAAATATTTTGACACTACTGTGCCGGGGTGCACCAAGAACCCTGGAATGTAGAAATACCAGTTTTATAATGGAACTAACGGATTGCCTAACTAACAATCCAAATTAAATTTTCTAATTTTAAGATAACTGATTGGTAATACAAATAAAAAGATAACTTACCGATTATACGGGTTATGTAGGGCTTGGGCTAGCTTATCGTTGCTTAGCCGAGCAGTGTTATATAGCTGGAATGATAAAAAAAATGAATCAGAATGCTGAGAGGTTATGTAAGTATGATGACTATTGCTTCAAAGAAATATTCACTTACCACATTTCCTGTATTTACGGACGTGACTTTTGGTCGGAATAGGTTAGTTCTAGTGCAGGCGTCTGCTGAAAACAACCAAGACAGGTTAAAGACAACTGTCGAAAAGAGAAACGTCACCACGTGCATCAGTACCATTTAGGAAGTAAAACTTACCATAAACGAGCAAATTACGCTCTTCGCCGTCCTGCGACGTAGGAATCTATCCTCCGCCACGCTTCCAGGCTGGTGTTCATGGACAAATGGTTCAGGGATCTAGAACAAATGTAACAAAAATGACACACTGCACTCCTAAACGATTACATGGAAACAACGACTTCTACCTGTAAGCAATACTCACGCAACGGCTGTCTAGTGCTGAGGAGACCTCTCCATGGAAGGCTATCCAACCATGAGGCCGGCAAAAACGAACAACACTTCGCAGCAAGTCTTGCTCCCTTGACTCACGATCCAAAAATGACTCGTGTCCCAATGCTTGCATTGGATAATCGCTCCACTTTCGTGTTCCGGATATTGGCTATCAACCAATCCCGGAGAGGGGCGCCTCCACCGACACTTCTGTAGTAGCTTAGGCAAAAAATATGAAATATTTTGCGACTGTGGCAGCCTTAGGTTTCTTGAAAACCAAATTCGTATTTATTTCACGCACAACACAAACAAATAGACAGTTAGATTTCTCTTTGTCTGCGTTTTAGCGTTCGTGCAAAAAATGGTTCCCAAAAAATCCGCAAGCTTCGGAAGTGTTGCCATTGCTTAAAAAACGTTTTCGCCGCGTTCACGAACAGAGTCGTGTCCGTCAAACGAGAAACGTACGACTACGATTTTTAATCGTTACAGACTAAAAAACTAAACTATAAAATAAGTTTCTTACCGGGTAACGTTTTCGTGGTGACGTTGGCGTCACTTGAAACGTGACGACCATGGTGGTGTTGATGCTGCCGTGGGCGTTGGTGGTGAAGGTTATGGAACAGGGTGCTGGGACGGGTCCTTGAAACGGAGGAATAAGAGGCGGGGAAGGAGTGGAGTTGAAGAGTATTTTTAAACATTCTGTATTTTTTTAAATAACGTTAAATTAACCTATTTTTATTACATACTTAATTTTACTTTATATTGAGACATATTAAATAGCTGTGTTAAAGGACTATGCAAAAAATCGTCCCATATCATCAACAGATGCCAAACATATCTCATTAAATACATCTCGACATTATGATTATTTTTTACTATGGCGACATCACTGTAGGATATGGGTTTATCGTGCAATAAAAAAAATATGTTATACTTATACAGTTTTATTAAGTATTAAGAATCGAATTAAAAATGTACTATTTAACTAAAAAAAACTCGAGAGAGAACAGCCGTAAGACGTACTTTACCCTCCCTCCTTGCTCCGTTACCCCGACCGCACCCTTTCGACGCCTGCGCCCGCGCACCTCCCTCAGTCGTGGCTAGTACGTTCTGCTGTGTTCGCGTTGTTTATTTGTGCGTTATCGGCTTGTTTGCGACTATTACTAACCTCTGCTTGTTTATTGGACCTTTTGATTGCTACTCGATGATCCCGGCACGTTTAATGGACTGTGATTTATAAATATGGAGACTGGACGCCAATGTGTAATGTGTCCTAGATCTGTTTTAAGACAGAGACGACATATATTACAAGAAACATTGCTTCATAGTAGTCCTGAGTTAGCGGCCTACATTGCTTTTTGTAATTATCGTCTAAAATGTAATTTTTTATTTTAAAATAAAAATACTTTATTTTTGTCGTCTTTTTAAAAAAAAAACCCCGTCGAATTCCGAACTAAAAATTGGTACTGACTTTTCATGGGACGTAATAATGATATTGAAACTTGTCCCATGTCTGTTGATGGGATGGGACACTGCCCATACATTTTTTTGCATGGTCCTTTGTCAAAAGTTTTTAGAGACAAGTTGAACTTATAACTTTTAGATATAACAACCTAAAAACTTCAGTGCCCTAAAAATTTCAAGTATGGTATATTTATATATAGAGCCATAAAGAATATCTAGAGCAACATTATAGCACTACAAGAATGAGTTTATACTCATGTCCATATAAAAATGTTCTATATAATGATCAATAAACATTTGACCACATCCATGGCAATAGTCCGACGCTATGAAGTGTGTTTCGTTCCACGGCCATATCAGTTCATTGTCAAGTATTCCTAATATTATTTCTCTGGTGAGAATAGTTTCCACATCAAAATAGACCTTTTGCACTGAGTGTTGAACATGAACTGTGAACCCGAACTGTGAACCCAAACTTTTAATAATCTGTAACTAAGCAAATGTTCTTTGTTGCTTCATACGATGTCACCTTTAATATGTGCTAATTAACGACGTTGGGGCCCCGAATGCAAGTTGGACATTCTGATCTATCTCCCCGATCAGAAACTATCTACTCGACTCGAGGCGAAGGCGCCCCGGTGATATTAACGTTTAACATAGCAGGGGACGTTGATTTTCACAATAGTCAGAACCCCAAGTAAGTCACAAACTTTATTCACGTGGGCAATGAGTGCTCATTTAGTCCTTTCTCGTCGGCAATCCCATAGCTGAACCAATATGCCCCACTGATTTTCTATAAGCCCGGGCTGCTCTGCCATCCAGTTGCGGACTGCATGTGCAGTGTGTATCGGGCAATGGTCACGAATAAAAACAATTTCAGGCACTTCTTGCTCCGGATAAACAACGCGTACAGTCGGCAACATGACGTCCTCCAGCAGGCTTAAATACGTTTGGCTGTTACTCCGCCCCGGGATAAATACGATCTTTCCATGACCAGCAGCACTCATCCAGGCCCACATGTTAACAACAATCCTTCCGGATTCGTAATTTGATAACACATTTCGGGGTTCATACCTAGTGTTATTCACACGCCATAAATGTCAGCGACCATGCTGACTGGACTTAAAGGATTTTTTGTCGGAAATCCCTGTAATCTCGAGCAAAACGAAGGCGCGCCTGTTTTTGACTATCAGTCAGGGCTATTTATTTCGCTGGTTTGCGATGGTGAATTCCATCGCGATGGAGCGCTTCTCTTATAGTACAAGGCATGCAATCAAATTGCAACGCAAAGTGCGGCGTCGAAGTAAAAGGGTTCTCCTGATAGACCGCTCTCATTTGTTCCAGCTGTTCTGGTCTAATGAGTCTCGGCCGTAGTCGCCTGGGGAGATCATTGACATGGCACTTATTGCCATGACGTCGCACCCATAAACGAACCGTAGGTCTCTGTAAAAAAAACTGGATGCAGGGCTTATTTTCTAATTAACTTATGAATTTATAAAAAATAACTTACGGATCTATAGTCCGGTGGCAAATACAAATACACCATTGTTAAGAGAGCTATATTTACAATTTACTATATAAAAAATCAAAATAGTATCCCATACATATCGCACCGAATTTATATGGCTTTAAATAATTTTTTGTATTTAATTACGTGACCTCAGTTTAAAGACCTAATAATTAGGCCGCTCAGTGAATGCGAAAGACATGTATCAGGTTCGCATTACAGAGCCTTAAAAATTCGAGTTATTCCGGTCTGATCCCTTAAGAGCCATAGCACAGCTAAAGTAGCGCCACCCGAGAAAAAAATAAATTCTATAAACTAAGGCAAATATCAAAAATGTGAAACAGCATTCCCCTAGATAATTCAGCCTAGTATTTTTAGGGCATTGTTGTATAGCTTTTAGGTTAAAGACCACAGAAAGAAACTGATTGTTGCCAAAAGTGGCCGTTTTAGCCTATTATACAATCAATATATATAAAACTCTTCCGTTACTGACTGACTGACTGACTGACTGACTGACAGACAACGCAGAGCCGAAACTACTGGGCGTAGAAAGCTGAAAATTGGCACGTGGGGTTCCTTGGGGAGTGTAGGTGAGCATTAAGAAGGGATTTCCCGAAATTCTCACGGGAACGGGAAAAAAACTGAATTTTTGTGTTTATGAAAAATCTGCGCGGGAAAAACCGCGGGGCAGCCTCTAGTTCTTAGATAAACAGCAGGATCATAAAGATACATTTTCAAAATATTATGTTTTTACTATCGTTATAAATTTTTATCAATATATATAAAACTCTTCCGTAACTGACTGACTGACTGACAGACAACGCAGAGCCGAAACTACTGGGCGTAGCGGGCTGAAATTTTGCATGTAGGTTCCTTAGAGAGTGTAGGTGAGCACTAAGAAAGGATTTCCCGAAATTCCCATGGGAACGGGAAAAAAACTGGATTTTTGTGTTTATGAGAAATCTGCGCGAGTGAAACCGCGGGGCAGCATCTAGTTTAATATAAATAAAGTTATATTTGTATTAAATAAAATTATACTTTACATAAAATTTGATTATAATGATTTTTAATTTTATCTGCTTTCATGCTTTGTCAGATATTCGGGATTGGGTCGAAATCCGCCGATAACACTTTTTCACTGCACTCATGAAGCTTCTTAGCTATTGTATTATCAATTTCACTAGGCTTTCATTGATGGTGGCGCTCTTTTGCAATGTCATTTCACTAGTATGACAAAAATATATAATTAAGTAAATTTATTATTTTGCATGCCTACGTATTTAAAGTAAGAAAAAATGGTTATTTTATATAAGTAGCTTGATGTTAAAGGATCCACAGCGCTTTTTTCGCCAGTTAACACATCTCCAGAGACTCCTTCTACTCTTTTAATTATGTGTCTTGATGTCCAGCTCTGAGTAAAACAATTCCGCCATTTTTGGGTATGTACACCAATCCATCAGAATTTGCTCGAGTATGTCGATGGTTGGCTATTAGTTTCAGACACTAAAATTTAAATTGAATGTGTTAGGTAATGTTATACATTAACGTAAATGCATAAATTCGAATTGAAACATTAATATAATTATTTATAATGAATTTCAAAAGCATTTTTTAATTATATTTGTTAAAAAGTTACCCTATTATTACTTACTTTTTATTTCACTTTAATTTCACCCAAAAAGTGGCACTGACACGTCGTTCTTGCGGTTAACTGATCAGCTTAGTCCCACCAAAAAATACAGGTCACTCACTACCTTACTTGACATTGATTGGTTGCTTAAATTTTAAAGACAATTAGACATCCCACCCAAACCAATTTCTCAGGTAAAATTTAAACAAAAGATTCCAGGCCGTAACTGGGCCCAGAGGCCCTATTATGGCCGCTTTTGCAATATTTGATAAGCAATATTGCAAAAGCGGCCGTAATAGCCCCTCTGGTTCGAAGAAATGTCACAGTAAGAGTCAATATTTAAAGGCAAATAAATTATGTATATTACATATTTACAGTATAAAATTCCGGTTAACTAAAAAAAAAATTAAAAATATAACATATACCTACAAGTAAAATATTTCGTTCAAATCGCCGCCACTGGTCGGAACCGTGCCCAGCAGGCTGGCTGCGTTTCCACGCTGGATGGCCAGGCTAAAAAGCTGGCCAAGATATGAGCCGGCCCGCTGGTCACCTGACTGGTCGATCAGGCGCGTCGACAGTTCTTTAAACAATCGGCGCGCCTCCGGCCCCCACGGCCCTAGGGTTTCGACCCCAAACGGCACAAATTCGTACTCCCCACTAAGGGTGGCGTGTTTGCGCCGTTTGAGGTCTTCAGCAGCTGCGGCTGCCGCGCCCGCGCCAGCTGCCGTGTATCTGACGTGACAGGCTGCCAGTGTGTCGACACATGTGGCGTCCCACACTAGGGGCCTGCCGCGCTTCCACGGTATGACAGTCATACCGTCGGGCCGCTTGCCGTCGTCACGCACCAGCCCATTGGGTTCCAGTATGGCTGGTACGTGGACGCTGGCTAGGGCCCGGCGGATTATGTCGTTCAGGGTGGCGTGGCGCGGCAGTCGCCCCGCACTGCGCGCGCAGGAAAGTCCGTGGTGGCCGAATCGATCGACCATGCCACCGCAGTGGCAGCGATGTGGAGCGCAAATCGGTACCCCCAGCCGCAGGCACACCGACAGCGATAGGGTAATCCTGTCTAGCAGGGTCCCTATCGCTGCCGATGGAACAGCTTGCAGCCAGTACCCCGACACCGGATCCGAGGCGGCAAGGAGGCGAGCGCGCTCTACAGAACTGCTGGCAGTGTTTTGAAGATTTTTTTGGACAGCCCTGCAGAGCGGCTCGTCCCATTGTTTTTGTATGTTAGGGTTGGCAGGGTGGTCCTCGCCCGGGCAAGCTGCGCTCCAGGCTGTCCTTGCCTCGTCTACGTACGACGCCTCAACGTCACCGAGTGACGGGTTAATTATCTTACCGAAGAGGACGTGCGTACTGTGGACGGAGGAAAGGAAAGCCGGGAGCGCAACACTGGAAATTTTGCGGATTCCCAGGCCACCTAGACGAACAGGCAGCGAAGCTTGGGACCAAGATCTGTCATGAATGGGGCAATTTAGAATTTCGGTAAGAGTGTCCTCAATGATATTGTCTAATTTATTAAGAGAATTTGTAAATTTCCAAAAGGGTGCGCATCGGAGTGAATACATAAGTTTTGGTACGAAAAGACAGAATTTAATAATGAAAAATGCCATGTGGGGGTGGATGGTAAGCGGTCGTTCATGTGATTCTTCAAATTTAGAGGCCTGTTCGTCTACGAAGCCTGGGATCCCCTCGTTATACAACGGCGCGCCGAGGAGGCGGAGCGATTCTTTGTTTAAAATTTTGATGTTTTGAGTCAAAAGGTTAAATTTTGTAGAGATCGTTTGCTTTTGAGTAGAATTTAGGTTTTCCGAAATAAATAGTTCACATTTAGAGAAATTTAATTCTAAACCAATTTTGCCAAACATATCGATTAATTTTGATAAGTCGTCCAAAACTGTGTCTGCGTCGCCTCCTAGGGTACCGTCGTCGAGGTACCAAACATTAAATTTTGAGTTTAATTTCGAAATTGCCGGGTGTATTGCCAAAATGAATATAGCTGGCCCGAGTGGGTCGCCCTGTTGACAGCCTACTGCCGAAAGGAGTGGATTGCTTTTAAAAGTTTATTTGGATGGGGTGCTATAGCATTGCCAAAGGTAGGGGTAAATTTCTGGGATGTGGTTTTTTACTTTTGTCAACAGGGCGCCCCTGTCAACCGAGTTGAAGGCGTTCTTAACGTCCACCTTCAGCAGAACGTCGGCAGTGCTTTTCTCCAGGTAGGTTCGGGCAGCATGGACGGCGGCTTCGCCGCCCCTGCTGCCAAAACCTAGCTGTGTTGGCTGAAATCTGCCGCAGACACTCGGTAAAATGTGCCTGCAGCAGATTTTGGACACTAATCGACGGATGCACATGCCGACCGCTATCGGCCTGATCCCGCCATCCTTTTTTTTAAAGCGCAGAGGTTGGCGCCATATAGGACCTCTATAACGTTGGCGTCGACACCCCCGGACAGCATCAGATTTGCCAGCAGCACAATGGCATTCAATAATTCTTTGCCAGCGTCCCCGACGGTTCCCCCCACAAGGTCTTTGAGATGCTGTGGGGATAAACCGTCCAGGCCGCCAGCAGAGCCGTTCTTAAACGACATTATTGCTGCTAGCACCTCCGATGCTGTCACCTGGGGGGTTGGCGCGGCGGGGTCAGGCGGGGCCGGCTGGCTCGACGCTGCTGAAGGTGAAGGGTGCTTGCTGCGCAGGGCAGCAAGCGTCTCGTCGGTGGCGGGGGCGACTGCGTCACTGCTGAATAGGAGGTGGGCAGCTCCTCTGAGGTCTCCGTCGCTTACTTTACTCTCTATTATAGCTGAAATAAGTTTAGGTTTATGCTTAGATTTGTTAATATTTTTCTCAGTATTAATGTGGTGGATGGTATCACAGGTCTGTCTGCAGTTCTTTTTTATTTTTTGTGTAAGGGAGCTGCCATTCTCTTTACATTTATCTACGTGCAGTGCTCTATATGCGAAGGTGAAGAGCTGCTCCCAGCTTCTCATTGTATTAAGGGTCGCGGTGTCCTTGATAGTTTTGGTGAGGGCAGCGCAGACAGTGTGTCTTGCGCCACGAGGGATTCTCTTCACAACGAGAAAATTTTGTTTAAGTTTGTTAATATTTGCCAAATAGGTTCGGATGTAGAAACGGGATCGGGTGGAGGACTGTCAGGGTTCGCAGGGGCAGAGGCAGAGGGGCCTGCCGATGCATCATTGGGGGATCGCAATTTGTGCGCCCGTCCAATGTGAATCCGCAGGCCCCTCTGTCCCTTAAAGAATTTGGGCTGAGAGCAGCTAGGGCACTGCACGAGGTCGCCACATGCTGACGCGTCGCTGATACTGGACTGCGAGGCGGCTGGGGGGTTGTTGCTCATTGGAATTAAACATAGGTTCAGAATATAAAAATATGAAGGAATCTACATGTGGCAAAAATTAAGGAGAAAAAATATAAAAACTACCTACACAACAAATACAACTATAAAAATATGCAGACTTTAGCACTTTACGGGGTCAGTATTGCATAACTTTGCTTCATTGTTTTATAAATATCACAGAGGGATCCTTGTAGGTACACAGATAACTCTAGACGATTTCAGACGATCTAGTGTTGGCGTGAGGGCGCTGAAAATTTAATAGGAGATATCGTAGAAAACTCTGGCACCATTCTGCGACTGGCATAGAAACATTTTACTCTTTCACTGGGTAGTTTCTGACAACGATTTCTCACACAGATTTTGGGTCAGTTGGTTGGTCGTTTTGTTGTAATTGTTTGTAAATAATGCTGTGGCTGCTGGTCCTGACTGAAGTAAAGGTTGAAGATGGTTGACGTGCACAATTTTATTCACAAATTTTCTGTTTCACTAAATATAATTTGTGTATCATATTTTTGTCAAAAAATAAATCTGATTGATGCACTTTTGTCATCAATTTATCGGTATTTGTAATAATTTTGATAATTAATAAAATTTAGCTTGTTTATTTTCTTCTGTCCGTCAGAATCGGAAATTGCGAAAGCAATGTTTCCAAAGGAACCAAGGCCCCCCGCAATCGCCTCGAGACGCGAGTCCCATCGGAGCAGAGCAACCTAATTCTTGGTTGCCGCACCGGACTCCCGTCCCGAGACGCTGGGCGCAGAGACGGGGACCGTAGGCCGCCGATTAACGGCGACCAGCGAAACCCCGCCCGCGTCCGACGCCTCCTGAAGGAAGGCGTCAATGTCTTTCTCTGAGCTAGAGAAGACAAACTCCACTTTGTCAATGGATCCCCCCGAAGGGGGAGACATGACGCGAGCAGAGACGTGGAGATTGATCTTCACGCCCTTGCCCACTGTGGGGTTAAGAGGCGTTCGCGACCTGATGAAGGCTTTGCATGAGATAAACTTATTTTCTGGTACGACAATAAGGCTGAGCATGTCCGGGTCGGGTGGTATCACTCCACCGAACTCGGACCGCGTTCTCATCGCCTTGTTAATCAGAAAAGCGAACTTCGACATGTGTCCGTCGAGAACACGACGCGCATCGCGGACGAAATCTTTCGTATCGACCTCGATGCAGTCACGCTCGCGACGGCGCGCCCTCGCGAGTATGAATTATCAAACTAATGTTAATATATGTGTAAAATAAGAGATCGATAACCAATAAAATTATATTGCATTACATGAATATAAACTTCGTTCTTATAATAACAGTTTTGTTACTTAAATAATAGCTCTGTGCTCAGAATGGTAGATCTGTCACTATTCTGCTAGCCATAAGCCAGCTATTTTAAACCAGCGCTGATTGTTCAGTGGTAATTATTTTAAACAATAAATATTTATTATTTTGACTTTAATTGTTTTATTTACTACTCTGCTAAAATTTTTATTTAAAAATAATTTATACTACCAGTGGAAATTTAGAACCTTGGGAGTCTAGTAAGTAGCAGAATCTTTTGGTTGAAACGATGATGACAACCCTCATTTTTTATTTGTACTTAATGCAATTTTCTAGTAACATAATATGATTTATTGGTGATCTCTTTAAATTAGTTTGCTTAAATACTTATTAGGACACACCTATTATAATACATACAAAAACATTTATTTGGTACTAGACCTTATATCTCAGGATTTTAGGTGATTTATTGTGGAACTGATTTTGCATTGTTTTGTGACTACATTTTGGTGACAGATCTACTATTTTGAGGACCCTATTATTTAAGAAACACAAAACTAATTAAATTGGTGATAGCTTAAATAATACCTGTATAAAATAAATGTGTTCAAGACAAGTCTGAACCAATGAAATGCGAAGATTTGATCTTTTTTTTTTATTGTCTTACCTGTGTCACAATCTATCTAATTTCAATTAAATCAATTAAAACTTACCGAAAATCCACTTTCACGAACAATTTCACTAATATTTTTCGAAAATCCATAAATAGGTTTGTGTTGTAGGTTGGTCCAAAAACAAAAATATCTGCTTCGTAAGAAAGTCTCAAATGAAATGATGTGGGAACTCAGTTCAGTCCAAAAGTGCAGATACAGAAATAAAAATCCCACCCCGCCTTAAATTAAACAAAAAGGAATTTCTATAACAAAGGAGCCTCTTTATTTATTTTTTTGTAATTGGCTTAGCAAACCAAGGGGCAGGGTTTGGGATAACATTTTAGTTTAAACTAATTTGTTTGAAAGTGTAAAGGGGCCGCGAGTGTCGAGTACATAACGATACTCTAAACTATTGGGAATCTACAATAAATTGTTTTGAGTAGATGAATACATACTCTATTCAATACTCAATAACAATAAACTATTACATGATACACTAAACTATTGGGAATCTACAATAAATTGTTTTGAGTAGATGAATACTCTATTCAAAACTCAATAACACTAACCATTACAAAACAACAACATTACAGATTGCCAACAACACTAAAGGATATTTGAGTATGACTCCAATGAATGTTCTACTCAAGAACATTGATAAAATAACAACAGATTGCCAATCAAACAACAGTTAAGCAGGCTGTTGACTGACAGAATGGACCGTCCACTGCTAAAGCATTGGGTAGCAGTCCATATACTGGGTGTTTCTGACAAGGCGGTAATTAATTAAAGGAGGGATTCTGCTCACCATAACAAACAACTTTCCCAAAGAAACATGGGTCGAAATCTCAAAACTAAAATCGGCTATTCCATACATTTGTTCGATCAGCTGACGGGGTCAATGTACGGGACAGCTGATTTTTGTTTTGATATTACGACCTATGTTACTTAGGGAAAGTTGTTAGGTATGCTGAGGCGAACCCCCCATTTAATTTATTACCGCCTTGTCAGAAACAGCCTGTATGTAAATAATTTTTCAAGTTTTTAAAGTTAAAGTATAATTATGTGTGTTTTTAGATTAAGATATGGTTGTATATTCAACTGAAATAAACGATTATTATTATTATTATGTTTCTCAATACTCTTCGGTATCACGGGATGGAGCCCGGTCCTTTGAGAGGCGTGCGAGGGGACGAATCCAACTCGTAGAGGCCCTTTCGAGAGTTTTGCTATATTGTATATGGATCACCAACCAGGCACCGCCACTAAATGCACAAATAGATCATGCACCCAGAGGCGGCACCCAGAAGGTGATAGGAACTATTGTAAAATGGATGACATGAAATGGTTTATGGGGGTGAACTGTTTAATGGACCGGTTAACTGGTGCTATGGAGTGAAATACCGGTACGCCTGCCTTTAATGCAACATTTCACAAATTATCATGGCAGGCGGTGACTCGCTGTCCACTGGGTGGGATTCCACTAAGTCACCGATATATTGGCAACGGGTCGCAACACTGGGCGTGGACAGCTAAGGTTGTCGAGAGGTGAGACTGCGGGCAGCATAAGATGCACCCGGCGTTATGACATTTTACACTTCCAACCTGGAGCATAGGCTTCGCTCTTGCTACTCCACTCTGGCCGGCTGGTGAAGGCAAGCTCAGAGGCGGGGGGGTGTGTGTGTGTGATGACTGCATGTGAGTGTGCGTGTGATGAGTGCGTGTGTCCCCCTGGAGGTATAGGGTCCGTGGTGTCGCCACTCACCATCGACTCGCCACAAGCCGTCCCTGCGGTGACTAATTGCAATGGAAGTTCCAGACCGAAAGTACTGGAATTTCCACTGGGCGATGGGGTCGTCACATCCCTACGCCATTATTATTATTAAAGCAGGCCTCGAGGACTGAATCAAAGATTTTGCATAAATATATGGTTCCTCCCGTAAGAAAGATTCACAAATCGGACATTTTAAATTTCGAGACTTGCTTCCTCGCAACAAACCCTGCAATATATGTCACAACTGCCTCACAATATTGAGATATATTGGTATTTAGTCAGTCTTAACTAAAAATACTTCATACAGTGAACTGTAGTCCTCTTGAACCTCAACAAGCATTTTTTGGCTGTCAGATTTTTTTCAACCTGGATGCCTCGGAAACTTTTCGGTAGCCAAAGGTGTTTCTCACTAGTTTAAGAACCTGGCATCTGGAAGCAGAGTCACGCCACGTACTGGGTTGAAGAATAGGACTGAGGTAACCACTGTCTGTAGTAAGAGGAGACTAAGAGGGGACCCCGGGGTCGTTGCCAGTTTCCCTGGCAAGTAAGTTAAACGTGGAACTGGATATCTAGGGTTTCCTGATCGCTTAGCAGGCTGCTTTATTTGAAGCCCTTGCTTCTCGATCACCTTTGAATCTTTGATTTTTTCAAATAGGCTTTTACCGAATAATGTTTCATCCCTTTCTCAATCATGTATTACTTGGATAAAATTCTTATCCAAACTATGGGTCATTGACGGCCCCGAGAAGAGCGACGGAACACGGGCGGATGTCCCGTTTCCGTAGTTGAGCGTTGGACGAAGCAAACTACGCTCCGGGGGATGACCGCCATGTCCCCCCGAGAAGAGGCTTAACAGCCGATTCTGGGGGGGTCGCAGAGATAAACCAGTTCGAATAGATTTTCCGTGACTCCCCTGCCAACAGCCGAGGCTGGACACCGGCGTGGTTAAGTGGGTTCAAACCTCACATAACCCCGCGGCTCCCCCCGGGGCCGGTTACTCGTTAGGAGTTTCCCCGCCATTAAAAAAAAAGATGGGAGCTGAGTCGTGTAAATGTCGTAGCCCACTTCCACGACTCTGCTTCCACCCAACAAAAATTATGTTAATAAAATATGGGCTTTAAATTGGTATCATAAATTGGCAGACAGCTCGCTGTCAGCGAGCTTACCGCCGTCAGACTGCTCGGTAGTTGACGCCTCGCTGTCCGCATGTTATAAACTCTCAGATTGAATTGGTTGCGGGCAGGATAAGAAAACTATTATGGATTTTCAAAAAATTGCGACATATTGCTGACCGTAAACTACTTCTAGACTTATATATTTCACTGGTTCAATCTATTCTTATCTACTGTATACCAATCTGGGGAGGTGCATCAAAAACTAAAATTATTGAGTTGGAGAGATCTCAACGCTTACTATTGAAACTAATGACATTTAAGCCTTTTGTCTACCCAACTCATTTGCTTTACTCAGAGACGAAAATACTTACTGTAAGACAACTCTATATATTACATTCTGTTCTAAAGAGACATAAACTAACTACATATGATAAATATAACTTAGTGTCAAGAAGAAAAGACATAATATTTCGTGAAACTCCTGTCAAAACACATTTTGCCTATAAACAATTTATGGCGCAATCAGCTCGTCTATACAATATCGTCAATAAAGAGCTTGACATTTATTCTAAAACCTTTCATAATTGTAAGAAAATACTTACTTCTTTGCTAAAATCTCTTAACTACGAACAAACTGAATTATTGCTTAAACCCAATATTTAATCAAATTATCTACTAATTACAGTATGAAATTGATACTACTACACGCTCAATCATCCACATCCACACACACATACTCACAAAATATTTGCATTTTATGTTTTATTTTTATAGTTTTTAGTACCTACCAATATTAAAGTTTTTATTTCTTTTGTTCTGTAGAAGATACTGATGACTGAACAGGCTCTACCAGTCACAGGATTACAACTTACTTGGTAGAGTTTTGTAACAAAAAATTTGTAACGATTAAAAAGAACAAATAAATTATATTTTATATTTATATAAACGAGCGGACGGCGCGGTGTCTGCTAGCAGTCGCCGCGCGCGCCGTCGACGCTAGTCAGTCAGTCAGTATATCTGCTAAGGTAAATGTGAATAATCGGTAATTATGCATAATTACCGGGAATTATGTATAATCACCAACGTACGCGGTAAATGTGATAAATTATTCACATTGACCGGTAATTATGCATAATTTCCATGCAACAGAGGTAAATGTTGACAAAAGCCAAAGCTTTGAAAAAAAAAAATTAAAATTTAAAAACCTTCTGACCGAGTCAGATACCCTCATCAACTAAACTAGAACTAGAGCTGATCATTTTCAAAAGGTCATGGTTATCTTACCATTTTCAGATAAGTATTTGTTACATTCAGGAGAAGGTTTTAGTACCTATTTTAATATAAAGAGATGAAGAAAAATTTCGAAAGCCGAGCCCGTCGGATCTGTTCGCAAGTGGAAGTTCCGGAGGGAAAAGATGTTTCCTCACAGGAAAATTCTGCGGCTTCGGAGTCGGATGAAGAGGAAGGAATTGCTTCTCCTCCGCAAAATAAGAGAAGTCGGCGAGATCATAGATATGAGCCCCAGCAGCCCGTAAGTTACCAGGATCCACGAGTTGATGTTCTGATAACGCAGGTGAGTTATTTAACTCAAATAATAAGTTAAACAATAAGTTTGGAGATAAAGCCTCAGCGGCCGAAGCTCCAGAATTTTTGAGAAACCCTAACCCTCGATATGTAGCTCCAAAGCTTTCAATCGGGGGTATAGCTACAGCCTGCGATAACACGAAGTTAGTCCCTCCAGCAGATGGAGAAAGACTGAAGAGCCTGATCCAACAACAGCAGTTTGGATCACCAGCTTGGTCTGGCATCAGGTTCAAGAAGGCTCTTGTGGCTACCCCCGGGTTCGAGGCCCTGAGGGTAAATGATGAACTTTGTCATCTTGTGGCAAACCGGCTAGGCTGTCTGGTATCAGTAGAGCATAGGGCGTGGTGTTGTGGATAAGATCTTAGTTGGCCGGCTGAGAGACATTACCTTTTTCTTTAACAAAATGTTGGGCGCCTTTTAAACTTAATACACAAGTGGTAATGTGCAAACAAATTTTCCCTTGTTAGAATTGTAAATAAAATCCGAAAGGTAAAGTTAAATCTTCTTTTAATTCACACACATAAACTACCTTGGTCTACAATCTTTATTTCAGAAAACACACACACGTATGTCTGGGCGGACGCACTTATTCTAACTTAAACTAGGACTGGCACAAAATATTTATAGTGTCATCAGTAGAACTGGAGTTTCATGACTTGTCCCTTAGTCGGCTTCTACGACATCCGCGGGCAGAGACGGAGTTGGGGTATTCTATACAGCGGCCCAACACGCTGACGGTACAATAAATTCGAAAGGAGTTAGACATTCACTAAAGGATTGCACGCTGCAATTCCACAATGGTGTGTAGGTGTTTGTGGGTGTCTGTGAAGTGTATCTCTAACCGAGGGTTTCAGTCAACTACACATAACGAGCGAGATCTGCATTGATTATACTCAGCTGCCTGTGGCTTGAGCGAGCCCGAAGAAAGGGAGACTCTGGCTGGTCTGCAGCACACCAATCAATGACCGTAGCACCGGACCCTGAAATGGCATACGGCACATTTCAATCACACTATTACACCAGGTCACATACAGAGGCATGGAGCGGGAGGTTATTTTACAATAGATTCTCCTCACTCAAATCAACAAAGACACTCACCGAATAGATCGGGACGACAGGCGACGGGCTGTTGAACTTCTCCAGATGTACTGGCCTTACACTGCGGAACACAGGAAGAGGTTAACGCCAGATGACTAAGGTAAAAGGAATGTGCTCCACTTGAGGTTATACTTTGAGGTTATGGTAGAATTATGTCTCTGAATCTTTTCCTCAAGGCAGCGCTATGGCGTGACCAGATCAGTCCAATGGTAAGGGGGACACGAGGGACTCAATCATCCCAGTGGCTACACATGCGGGCCGGATGTAAAGATAACCTCTTAAAATTGGGACCAACCTGAATCCTGGAGATTCGTTGCTCCTGCAGGGGTTGTAGCGATGAGGTAGACGCTCTAGGTCCTATGTTTCATATAAGATCTGTGGAGAAAGGGAATGGTTCACGAGAGGGAATGGTTCCAAGATAGAATGACGAATGACAAACTTCAGTAGCATTAGAACTTGATGAGAATAGCAAACAATTTACGAGAACTTGGTACTAACCTGTGTAAACGGATATGCTCGTCATTGCAGACGCGGGATGGAGACGATGACGTGTCTTCGGTCTGCCAGGAGGACAGTATGTGTTCACGTCTCGAGAGCTCAGCACGAAAAGGATGGAACCAGTATTAGAGGTGAGAATAACTGCTATTTTTCAATCGCATGCGATCGCTGTTATGCTATTTTCAAACAACTGCGATTTTAAACTGCGATCGCATTTTCGTTGCCGGATCGCATATCATGCAACGGCAACGAAAATGCGATCGGCAACGAGAATGCGATCGGCAACGAAAATGCGATTGACAACGAAAACGCAGGATGTAACTAGACATGCAAGTTTGCTCTAATATCAATGTTAATATGGATATTTTTATCGAAGTGCAGCAATTATCGATATTTCAAAACCTTATACAAATTTTTTTCAGTTAAATGTATTTTCAGTACATTTCATATTAATTCGATGAGTGAGATCGCAATGCTTCAATGCGTTTCGTTGCTTTGCTAATGACAAGCTGTCACATGCGATCGCGTTTTCGTTGCTGACGGCAACGAGAATGAGATCGTTGCCGACGGCAACGAGAACGCGATCGTTGCCGGGCAACGAGAACGCGATCGTTGCCGGGCAACGAGAACGCGATCGTTGCCGACGGCAACGAAAACGTGATCGCATTTAAGATTCGTTGTGAATAGCAATGCGATTCGTTGCCATGAAATAACGAGCGTTTTTAAATGCGATTGTAAATAACGACCACCTCTAACCAGTATGCAATTTGGGGAGAGGAACGGCTTAAACTAGTCACAGCGAGAGAAAAACGACTGTTTCTTTTACAATTCCCTCTAGGTGGCTTCAGCGAATTGCCTGCGCAAGAGAATGTACAAATGCCCTTTCATCTTTTTGCAGCAAAGCTGTCTGTCAAATCGCGTCACGCAGTCTATCTATCGTATTGAATGATTGATCGCTCACTGATCAACCAGTCAGTATTCTGTTTATATCTAGATTAAGGGATTGGGCCTATTGAGCCTACTACAAAAAAAAATCATGACAGTACCACTAAAGTTGTCAAAAGAAATATTTTATTTAAAATAATTCAAATTTTAAATAAAATATTTCGCTAAACTGAACGCGTGACCCAGACAAAGTTACATTAATCTAAACAACAAAAATAAACTAATACTAACACAAAAGGATTACACTAACAACAACCTTGAATAACTAGGCTAAAAGACGGCGACACGCACAACAACGAAGCCGTCCCTTAGGTTATACTCCTGGGAGTACTTTACTTATACCGCCCACTATACTTCACGTTCACGTTTTTTTTTCCGTTCAGGTATTGAGTAGGACTTATTCTACAAAACAAAACGACATTAACAAAAAAAAAAACAACAACAGACTGCCGATCGCCCGTATGGGTACACAAAGTTCATAAGAATCTACCAAAATGCCTGGAGTCTTATACAAGGTTGTTCAACTCCAGTACATTGACCAAATACAACAACAATAGATTGCCAAAAAACAACAACAAACTGCCGATCGCCCGTATGGGTAGACAAAGTTCATAAGAATCTACCAAAATGCCTGGAGTCTTATACAAAGTTGTTCAACTCCAGTACATTGACCAAATACAACAACAATAGATTGCCAAAAAAACAACAACAAAATTACACGGAGCTCGAACCGAATTTTCTCGATGACGTTGACCGTGAGAACTTTCTTACCAATCTTTTAGATTTTATTTTTTTTAGTTCAAAACTACTAGCAATAAGATAAACTACATTACAACATTTAGCAAGATCCTATTTACATATTTACACGATTCTTACCTTCAGTAAATTCATTCCAAGATTTCCTTAGCGTCAGTACAGGTGTTCACAATCCTTTCTCTGCTTCGCCTAACTAGGACAAAGACAGGCTTCTCAACAGTACGGACTAATAGAAAATATTACCCGTACACGATTTCAAAAATCAAAAACAACAAAATAACATAAAACAAGAAAACTCTCTACACCCAACAACAAACCAAGAATCGACAGCAGGAAAGATATTTACAAGAACTACACAACCAACCACACACTTAATCACTACAGTCCGAACGCTCGCTCAATCACCTTCCTTATATACAAAAGAAAACTACAACCAGGTATCATCCAGACAGAGAAACGAACCAGGGCACACGCATGAACAACGGCGCCGATGGCGCACTGAGACCTACGAATGTACTGTAACCGTAACAAGGTCAGCACGCAAGCAAGCAACAGCAACACCACCAACTTCGCAGTCCACACGATCGGCAAGGTTGGTCTGAAGATGACGCCTGATTGCAGAAAAGAGAAAAGAACTAGAAGGGGCCAAAAGAGTGTGAAGAGAGCTCTGCATTCATCACTGGAACCAGAGACCATAGTCACCAAAAGCAAAAGGGCCAAAAAGAAGATTCCTACAAGACGCTAACTGTTCCTCTGCCATTATGGAACCATGGGGGAAGTAACCCCATGCAATCCCTTGGCGAGGTCAGGAAGGCGAGTAAGGATAAGAAAGGAAGGAACAAGAAGGGATCAAGAAAGGGGTCAGGAAACAGTAGTAAGAAAGGGAAGGGGTTAGTGTGCAGTGACTATATACATACTTACAACAGAAACAGTTAACTTAACTAACATTAGCCAACAACAAAATTCCAACCTCAACAACAGAAATTAAAATTAAAAGCAAAATCAACAACAGAAATCAGCAGGGGAAACAACATCACTAAACAACATTGAACAAAAAATTTATTCAAAAGTTCAAAATTTCGAGTGCCAATATTAAACAAAAGAAAAACAACAGTGATCCAACACAGCAAGATCAAAAACAACAACAATACCAATATATCACAAATTTAGAACACGAATGCCAAAACAAAACAAATCAAGATCGAAATTTAGTGGGTGCTAGATCCTAAGCGTAAGCAAACGAGTACAAAGAGCTAAAGCAGAAATAAAAACAACTCGCGCAGACCACAAATATCACAGTAGGTTACATGAATTTCATCAGTTCAAAGATGTTAAGCCTCAATAAGTAAAAATTTCAACATGATCTCACTAACAACAATAATCTAAACAGGAGCAAGCTTTGTAAAAGAACTAAATTTCGAATGAGCCAAAAGCAAGAACAATCTAAAATAAATTCTGGTGGGTACTAGATTCTTAGCACAAGCAAACGAATACAAAGAGCAAAAAAAAGAAATAAAAATAAATCGCGTTGAACACAAATAAGCTATCTCAATTAATATTATCACAGTAAGTTACTTCAGTCCAAAGGTTAAGTTTCAAAAATTAAAAATTTCGACAACACAATAACAACACTAAGATTACATTTCTCCTAAATGGTTGCAATAGCTACGAGCATAGAAATTAGCGCTTCGCATCTTGGCATGCCTTTTCTAGGTTGCTTACCTGCTGCAACATAAGCTCGAGGTCTTGCGCAAGGAGATTCGCTGGGACTGACGAGGGAACTATGCTACCTCGCCTAGCTAGTTTCAAAACCTGTGCTAACTGCTTCCCAAGACTGTACCTAGTTGCATCTGAGTTGCAGGGGAAATTTCTAACGCTCAGCTCGCATAGCAATTCGTCCTTATTTAAATATTTAATCGGGCAATCTATCAATGATACGTCCATGGTATAGTATTTAAAGTATTTGTGTGTAAGGTGAAAATGTGTCAACACTTAATTGTATTTTAATTCTTCTCATTACAATTTTATCAGTTTGTAAACATTTACCGATGCTTACATCTAGCCGCACACAAAAATTTGAAACAACAACAAATTTCCGCAAACGCAAAAAAACAACAACAGTAAAAAAAAAAAAACAACAACAAAATTACATAACATTTTCACTTATTCTACTTGTCCGCTCAGACGCTGTTACTCCAATAGAATGGTAAAGTAAGTTACCTACTCAAGTTAAGACATAAGGTTAAAAAAAATTGATTCTAATTTGTTCCAGGAAAAATTCTCAATATAAAACTAATACAAAAAAAAAATTCAAAATTTGGGAAAATTTTCTCAGCCCCACACGTTGGGCAGCCACTGTGGTAAACCAGCTAGGCTGTCTGGTATCAGTAGAGCATAGGGCGTGGTGTTGTGGATAAGATCTTAGTTGGCCGGCTGAGAGACATTACCTTTTTCTTTAACAAAATGTTGGGCGCCTTTTAAACTTAATACACAAGTGGTAATGTGCAAACAAATTTTCCCTTGTTAGAATTGTAAATAAAATCCGAAAGGTAAAGTTAAATCTTCTTTTAATTCACACACATAAACTACCTTGGTCTACAATCTTTATTTCAGAAAACACACACACGTATGTCTGGGCGGACGCACTTATTCTAACTTAAACTAGGACTGGCACAAAATATTTATAGTGTCATCAGTAGAACTGGAGTTTCATGACTTGTCCCTTAGTCGGCTTCTACGACATCCGCGGGCAGAGACGGAGTTGGGGTATTCTATACAGCGGCCCAACACGCTGACGGTACAATAAATTCGAAAGGAGTTAGACATTCACTAAAGGATTGCACGCTGCAATTCCACAATGGTGTGTAGGTGTTTGTGGGTGTCTGTGAAGTGTATCTCTAACCGAGGGTTTCAGTCAACTACACATAACGAGCGAGATCTGCATTGATTATACTCAGCTGCCTGTGGCTTGAGCGAGCCCGAAGAAAGGGAGACTCTGGCTGGTCTGCAGCACACCAATCAATGACCGTAGCACCGGACCCTGAAATGGCATACGGCACATTTCAATCACACTATTACACCAGGTCACATACAGAGGCATGGAGCGGGAGGTTATTTTACAATAGATTCTCCTCACTCAAATCAACAAAGACACTCACCGAATAGATCGGGACGACAGGCGACGGGCTGTTGAACTTCTCCAGATGTACTGGCCTTACACTGCGGAACACAGGAAGAGGTTAACGCCAGATGACTAAGGTAAAAGGAATGTGCTCCACTTGAGGTTATACTTTGAGGTTATGGTAGAATTATGTCTCTGAATCTTTTCCTCAAGGCAGCGCTATGGCGTGACCAGATCAGTCCAATGGTAAGGGGGACACGAGGGACTCAATCATCCCAGTGGCTACACATGCGGGCCGGATGTAAAGATAACCTCTTAAAATTGGGACCAACCTGAATCCTGGAGATTCGTTGCTCCTGCAGGGGTTGTAGCGATGAGGTAGACGCTCTAGGTCCTATGTTTCATATAAGATCTGTGGAGAAATTCACTGGCTCAGACACGTGTTCACGAGAGGGAATGGTTCCAAGATAGAATGACGAATGACAAACTTCAGTAGCATTAGAACTTGATGAGAATAGCAAACAATTTACGAGAACTTGGTACTAACCTGTGTAAACGGATATGCTCGTCATTGCAGACGCGGGATGGAGACGATGACGTGTCTTCGGTCTGCCAGGAGGACAGTATGTGTTCACGTCTCGAGAGCTCAGCACGAAAAGGATGGAACCAGTATGCAATTTGGGGAGGGGAACGGCTAAAACTAGTCACAGCGAGAGAAAAACGACTGTTTCTTTTACAATTCACTCTAGGTGGCTTCAGCGAATTGCCTGCGCAAGAGAATGTACAAATGCCCTTTCATCTTTTTGCAGCAAAGCTGTCTGTCAAATCGCGTCACGCAGTCTATCTATCGTATTGAATGATTTATCGCTCACTGATCAACCAGTCAGTATTCTGTTTATATCTAGATTAAGGGATTGGGCCTATTGAGCCTACTACAAAAAAAAATCATGACAATCTAAATGTGTCAAAGGATTACCATGTATCTACTGAACATGTCTTGGCCGGATTATCTAATGCTGTACTGGAGCAGAAGCAGATTCTGCAATCAGGTTTACAAGACCTTGTTGATTGGGCAGCTGAGAATCCGCAACAACTCAATGCTGGTACGCTTTTTGAAAAGATAGTATGTTTGGTCCAGGCTCTGAGCTAAGTAACAATTCAAACACAACAATGCAGGTCATTTGTGGAAAGAGGGCAGAGTGCATTGAAATTCGTAGAAATTTACTGCTTAAACCGATCACTAATCCAAATTTAAAGGCAAGCCTTAAAGACATCCCACCAAGTGCTGAACATCTGTTTGATAGGGAGAGGTTATTACCACTTATCCAATCTTTAGGAGGCTCTCAGATATGGTTGAACACACCAAGTTACATTAAGAAACCATCAAATACCACTGCACCAGCCCAAACCAATCAGCCTTTTTACAATAAACCTAATAAAAAAAAAGACCTACAAGACTGACAAAAAAAATAAGTACAAGAATGAACCAAAGAAACAACATTCCTTTCGCGGACACTCTAACAAGAACGACTCTAGAAGTCAAGCAAAACAAGATTGACAGACCATTCAGGGGGGGTTGTTTGAGAGAACATGTTCAAGCGTGGATTCAACTTTGTGCAAATCAATTCATAATAAAGACAGTTACCAAATGCCAGATTCCATTTGTTTACAAACCACCTCTATGTTATCCAAATCACAGAATTATGAGATCATGTTCAACAAAGACCTCCTCTGCCATGACAGACATGATTCAAAAACTCAAACACCAACATATCCTGGAAAAACCAAAAAAGATGAATGCAGGCTTCCACTCCAGGATGTTCCTCATTCAGAAAACAGATGGTTCTCAACGTCCAATATTCGACTTGAGAAATCTAAACACTTTTGTGTCAGCCCGTCATTTTCACCTTATTTCCCAGACAACAGTAATGGAATTTTTACAAGACAGGGACTGGTTAGTAAAGATAGACATCCACCAGGCTTATTTCCATTTACCAGTATCGGAACGTCACCGCAGATACCTCAGGGTAATATACAATCAGGAAGTGTTACAACTAACAGCACTACCATTTGACCTAAGTTCTGCCCCCCGTACCTTTTCAGCAATATCGAATTGGATTGCAGAAATCCTTCGTGCTCGAGGTATTCGCATGCTGGTTTATTTAGACGACTATCTTTTAGTAAACCAGGAAAAGTCCAGACTAGAAACTCAAGTTGCAGAAACTGTGAGTGTGCTGTAAGATTTGGGGTGGCATCTAAATTACCAAAAATCTGTTCTCTTGCCAACGCAGGAATTGGATTACCTGGGTCTGACATGGAACACAGAAAATATGACGGTAACATTACCTGCCCAAAAGGTAGTAAAAATAAAATTGTCTCTTTCTTGTCTGCTCAAAAAGAGAAATTGTACTCTAAAGGAACTTCAGAGTATATTAGGTCTTCTAAATTTTGCGAGCTTGACAGTCCACAGCGGACGTCTTCATTGCCGCAGACTCCAAATGTTTCTGAAAACATTCAAGAAAAGCAGAATAAGGCAAAGGAAGATGCTTCCATCCTTGGCTGTAAAGGAGATAGAGTGGTGGCTCAATGCAGTAGAAAGAAACTCTTACTCGCTCCAGAAAAAACAGGTAACACATTTCCTCACCACCGACGCAGCAGATGCTGGATGGGGAGCTCACCTGAACGGGTCCTACATGTCAGGTACATGGAAACGGTGTCAAAAAAGATGGCACTCCAATCTCAAAGAGATGTTTGCAGTGTATGGTGCAATCCAGAAATTCCAGAACACTCTGCAAAACGCCCATATACTGGTCCAGACAGACAACCGGACCCTGGTGGCTTATCTGAGGAACGAGGGAGGCACCAAGTCAATAGCCCTGTTAAGCCTGACTACCAAACTGTTGCTATTGACCGATCAGCTCAATGTAACGCTGACGGCGTGCTACCTTCCGGGAAGGTTAAACGGAATAGCGGACAGGTTATCCAGGGGAAGACCAGTGCCAGTATGGCATCTTCTGGCAGAAGCAACGGGACCCATATTTCAAAGATGGGGCATTCCAAACATCGACTTATTTGCATCAAACAGGGTGGCATTGGTCCCAAGGTACGTAACCTTGGACTCAAAAGATGGCTATGCAGAATTTTGCGACGCCTTCAGTCGACAGTGGAATTGGCCTCTCGCCTGGGTGTTCCCTCCACACAGTCTAATACCACGAGTTCTAGCACATCTAAACAATGCTCAGGGAACATACATAATAATAGCGCCGCTCTGGGAGAAGTGTTACTGGCTTCCAGACCTCAAGGCCAGAGCCCTAGAGGATCCGATAACAATACAGAATTTAGACAAACATCTGATAGACATGACAACAGGCCAAACACCGCCACAAGTCAAGGACCTGAACTTACTAGCATGGAAGGTTGGGGGTGGAGTAACCAGGTAGAACACTGGAATGAGGAAGAAAGAAATTTGCTTAGGAGAAGTTGGAGAAATTCTACACTAACAACTTACGGTCCTCCTGTAAAGCGATGGATTTCTTGGTGCAATTTAAATAACATTAATTCAAAGTCCCCTTCTGGGAATGAAGTAGCACAATTTTTAGCAAGATTATATTTAGATTACAACTTTGCATACAGTACTATTCTTTTGCACAAATCGGCTATTTCTACTTACTGTGCTAACTCAAGTGAAATAAAATCTAATTTTTTCATACATCAAATACTGAAGGCAATATCCTTAGAAAAACCTAAGCCTCAAAAAGTACCTATTTGGGACATAAAATTAGTATTTTCATGGTTGCAGTCAACTCCTAATAAACAAACATTATTTGATGTTTCAAGGAGAACTGCAATAATTTTGATTTTATGTTCTGGTCGTAGGCTCCATGACTTAACTTTGCTAAAAATATCTAGTGAGCATTTAATTTTTGAGAATGATAAAGTCACACTTTGGCCAATATTTGGTTCAAAGACTGATTCAGGCACTTATCAACAGACAGGTTGGCAGCTTACAAAACATGATGATCCAAATATCTGTCCAGTTAGACATATAAAACTTTTAATTTCAAAGTCAGAAAGTAGACGTGAAAGTCAGACAGATAATTTATTTATTACTATCAATGGCAAGGTGAAACCAGCTTCCAGAACTATAATAGCAGGTTGGATTAAGTCTATTTTAAAGGAAGTAAATATTGTCGCCCCGTTATCAAGGAGACTGCTAGAGCTGATTTGTTGTTTTCTAATTTTTCTGCAATCTAGAAGTACATTTTTTTTTGGTTACTTACATTTAATAAGTTTATTTTTATCTAATAAGGAGAGATGTTACTTCTTAATAGTATATTTATTTATAAGCAGATGAATATTTTATGTTCTGTTAAACTACTAGCTACTAAAGATATTTAACAATGTTGATTTTATTGTTATGATACTGTGCTGAAAACATTAATATATGTTTTTCTATTATTCACATAGCGTTTGTGTTTCTTTTTATCACCAGCAGATATCAAACATGTCTTCACCATAACGCTGTGCGTTTTAGGAAGCTACATAATATTAATGTTTTGCATTACAACAAAACATGTATTATGTGCTGAAGAAAACGCACAGCGTTGCAGTTAACTGCTTGCTGGTGAAGATAATATGACTGACAGCGCGATTGAGTCAAGCGCGCCCTTTCTGGTGAGTGATTGAAGAAACAATTTGAGACCAAGGATTGATTGGTAAGGTCTTTTGTATATGTCACCGGAAAATAACAAGAACCGTAAATTTATAAATTTACTAGGAAATTTATAAACTTTCGTAGGATTCTAAACGAGTAATAAATTGTATTATTTTACGCCCACTTTTTCGCAAAGGACTATGCAAAAAATCGTCCCATATCATCAACAGATGCCAAACATATCTCATTAAATACATCTCGACATTATGATTATTTTTTACTATGGCGACATCACTGTAGGATATGGGGTTATCGTGCAATAAAAAAAAATATGTTATACTTATACAGTTTTATTAAGTATTAAGAATCGAATTAAAAATGTACTATTTAACTAAAAAAAACTCGAGAGAGAACAGCCGTAAGACGTACTTTACCCTCCCTCCTTGCTCCGTTACCCCGACCGCACCCTTTCGACGCCTGCGCCCGCGCACCTCCCTCAGTCGTGGCTAGTACGTTCTGCTGTGTTCGCGTTGTTTATTTGTGCGTTATCGGCTTGTTTGCGACTATTACTAACCTCTGCTTGTTTATTGGACCTTTTGATTGCTACTCGATGACCCCGGCACGTTTAATGGACTGTGATTTATAAATATGGAGACTGGACGCCAATGTGTAATGTGTCCTAGATCTGTTTTAAGACAGAGACGACACATATTACAAGAAACATTGCTTCATAGTAGTCCTGAGTTAGCGGCCTACATTTTGCAAAATGACATATCGACTTTAATCTACCAGCGGCAATGTTATCGACTATTATAATAGATGAATAATATAACGTTATTTTTGTCTGGATAATAGTTCTGTTGTTATTAAGTATCTACTTGCACAATTGTTTTTGTGTTATTAATACTTAAAATGTCTAGTTGAACAATTGCTTTTTGTAATTATCGTCTAAAATGTATTTTTTTATTTTAAAATAAAAATACTTTATTTTTGTCAAAAGTCTTTTTAAAAAAAAACCCCGTCGAATTCCGAACTAAAAATTGGTACTGACTTTTCATGGGACGTAATAATGATATTAAAACTTGTCCCATGTCTGTTGATGGGATGGGACACTGCCCATACATTTTTTTGCATGGTCCTTTATAAATTTTCGACGCGTCATAGTAAATTTATAAACTAACGGATATCAATCCGTAAGATTCTAAACGGATCGACCAATCACAGAAGAGCTTTTAATTTTACGCTTTTTGAAATACGGAAAATAACACACTGCTTTCTGATTGGTCGATGTTGACAGTGAAAATGCTTGCGTCCATAGACTTACGTACAATCAGACTTGCCAAACAATTCGATCACACTAAAAGTATTTTTACTGGTACTAAAAACTAAGTAGGTTGATATGTGACCGCTAATGTGCGAAATTCAATAAAAGTGCACTAACTGGCTGAATCCGTTAGAGTTCGAAATACGGATTGATATCCGTTAGTTTATAAATTTACTATGACGCGTCGAAAATTTATAAATTTGCGAAAAAGTGGGCGTAAAATAATTCAATTTATCTCTCGTTTAGAATCCTACGAAAGTTTATAAATTTCCTAGGAAATTTATAAACTTGCGAATCTTATTATTTTCCGGTGACATATACATTATTAAAGGAACTAAGTTAATTTCACGAACATTTTCTTCACCATAACGCTGTGCGTTTTCTTCAGCACATAAAACATGTTTTGTTGTAATGCAAAACATTAATATTATAATCTATCCTTTATATTATATGCAAAAATCTTATTTATTTTTAGACTTGTGAAACCATTATTATATTGTTAATTGTAATGTTGGAAGTATACAGTGTGTCCGGGGAACTTATAACATAATTTTAAGTGTGTATTCTATTATCAATTTCATCGATGAAAACACCCGGGGGGTCGCATCCTCACCCCCCCCTCAGTATGATGTTTTTAATTTTTTTTGCAAAAGTCGACCCCGCCTACTTTTAAATTCACAGTTAAAGATCTAAGGCTCACAAAACCTTCATTAAGGTATTGATCGAAGGCTAAGTAGTTAGGCTACCTAAGTTACTAACAAAATAACCAAGTATTGCTTTTACTTTTTTTTTTTTAAATAATAAACCAAAAAAATATATATTTTTTTTGTATATTTAAACGGTTTTTCAAAGTTTTCACAAAAAAATGCAGATTCTTTTTTTATTTTTTGTGTTTTATTGTTAGCTTTTGAGTTGTTCTCCAAATTGGTATTAGATTTATTTTTCTACGTCTATTACTTCAGAAATTATCAACTACCAAAAAGACCCTTCGCTTTTACCTTTTAATTTAAGATTTCAGTTTAACCCACTGTTATCAATACATAGTATAAAATGAAGTCGCTTCCCGCGTCTGTCCCTATGTATGCTTAAATCTTTAAAACAACGCAACGGATTTTGATGCGGTTTTTTTTAATAGATAGAATGATACAAGAGGAAGGTTTATGAGTTTAAAACGTGCACAAGATAGGTTAGGCGGTACGATGTTCGCCGGGTCCACTAGTTAAAAAATAAAATCAATATTTAATTCTTTTCTTAGTTATTTTGGTAGCCTACCTACTTAGCCTTCGTACAAGACCTAAATTAAGGGTCCTTTTACGCGAACAGTGGCGCCACTCTAGAAAAAAAAAAAATTTCTAATGTAAGGCTTTTTTTTTTTCAGAAAAAAGTGCTCCCTTGTGCATAAAATCTTAGTCCCTAGTATTTTTTTAAGTATTTAAAATAATATCTAGGTTTAGAATGTTTATGGATTACTGTTTTATGCTAAAAGTAGCCACTTTTAGCTACTTTTAGGAACAAACAGTAATACATGAAACAGTATAAACCTAAACGGTGCTACTCCAAAAAAAATAAACCTTGCCTAACTCGTTGGTTTTAGAGATAAACCGGCTTGTTCTACCACAAAAACTTTTAAACCGTTTTAACAGTTGCCTAACTTTAGACTGTCCTCGGCAGGTTTAGCACCGGCTCAAGCGACGCCATATTGGATTGTCAGCTGATTTCATTGAAATTTGACTGCGTTAGGCTAAGTTTATTTTATTTCAATTGCAATTAATATACACAGAATCTTATTTCATATACATATAATGGACATCGAACGCAATCAATTTTGCCATGGGTTCAGATCTACGGTTCAGAACAGTTCAGATGTATCTAATCAACGATATGTATGACGATATTCACTTTTTGAAAAAGTTCCGTCTTAGTAAATCCATTGCCGAAAGAAATAACCATCGTAGTGGTCTTCCTCATGATGTTTTTGAGGGGTGAAAGATTGTGTGTTACATTTTCGAAGCTGCCATCAATCAGGGAGGTCAGTACCTACCCCTACCGCATCCCAAAAATACTAACATCAATATGTCTAAAGATATTTGCTTCACGCAATCCACCGAAAACTTATGTAAAACAACAAACAACCTTCTACACTTTAAAGCCCATCTATCAGACTACTACCCTAATGTCAATGTAGTCTGATACTTTCAACAAACTCAGCAAATTTAGCAAATCCAACATATCCCTAGACAGCAGACAGTGTTGATGAGATAAAATCTGTTCAAGCATAATGAAATAAGTTCTATAGCTCTGTGTATTTTTATTACAGGTCCAGGACTATTCTAGGGACATGCATGGAATATCCCATACCAGCATATCTTATACTTATTTGGTTAAAAAGTTTATTGGTTGTGTAAGAAGCAGATCTCGGTGAAGTGACACTGCTGTTTGTTAGAGAGAAAGCACCAATGACTTTAGGATATTTTGGGAAAGTGCAATAATGAATTATGAACAGGAGATAGTGCCATATAGTGGAACCCTATTTTCAGAGTGTATTACTTTCAGCGAAGAGAATAAAGATTGCCTACATGTTGTGTGTTTATCTAATATTTTTCTTTACTATACTTAAAAGTAAATTTTTTCACTTGATTACTTGTTATGGCACCTAAGTATTAATGATAATAAAGGACTTTTTCTCCAAATCTCTGCTTTTCCAATTGTTCAATGTCAGATACAGTACACAGACTAATTAGTAGAAGTAGGAGTAGGATTACTAATACAGTACTAATATTGCTGTTGCCAATGAAAATAAGAATAAAAATCACTTTGACATGTGATAATGCATGCATGTGACATTGCATGACAGGTGGATCTCTACCTAAATTACCTGCAATCAATTTAAACTATGTCAAAACCATTCTCATTGCGAATGGTAATAGATCCCCAGACTGGTAAAATCGAGCATAAAATGTAACATGTAAGTAATCAAAGAATTTGCTGACCTAACCATCGCAATGCACCATGCAATGTTACAGAAGTTGATGCTCGCTAGGCATCCACACTTTGAGAATTCAGTAACATTGCATAATTCACAGCGACAGCGTAGACAGCTAATCCTTTAATTACATGATACGTTTGAGAAAGAAACTATATTTTCATAACAATGTGACACACAATTTTTAAAGTTTAATACTAAAATAAGAATTTCACGCTCGCATTCACCAGTCTGCATAAGTTTTCTTTTTTTGAGGCATCTAGTTACAGGTATAATTTGTAAGTTGTAAAAAGTTAGTTAGAAGGTAGGTTAGTAGGAAGGTAGGCAGGCATACAGGTATAAAGCTGGTTTCCAGTGCTGGTTAGCGCGCTAGTCCGAAAAATATATAATAAATACCTGCGCTGAAATAAGCGACTTGTTGCCAGTGCGAGGGTTAGCCCAGGTATTTTCTATAATACGCCCTGCAGTACCGGGCCTAAGAATAGGACTGAGGTATTCCCTGCCTGTCGTAAGAGGCGACTAAGAGGGGACCCCGGGGTCGTTGGGTGCACGAGGCGGGGGCCACGTGTAGTCATATAACGGCCCCGAGAAGGACGGCGGAACGCGGTGTCCCGTTTCCGCCGTCGAGCCTAGGAAGAGCCATCCGCGCTCAGGGGGGGACTACCTTCACCTGTCCCCCCGTGAAGAGGCTACACAGCCAATGCTGGGGGGGGTCGCGGAGAATTCCACAGGCTTACCCGCGACCCTCCTGCTATCAGCCGAGAAGGACACCGGCGGGGTTTTAGTGGGTGCGATGCGAACCCCACATAACCCTGCGGCTCCCCCCGAAGCTGCAGGGTACTCGTTAGGAGTTTCCCCGCCTTAAAAAAAAAAAGGTATTTTCTATAACCCTGAGACGTATTCCTACCCTGAGACGTATTCCTTCGGGTGCTTCCCGGGTTCCTCTATGACAGATGCAGTGGTGGTCACCGGGGGGTTTTAGTCGGTGCGAGTCCGACATAACCTTTGTCTCTCCCCCGAGCGACGAGGTACCCATAACGGGTTTCCCGGTTTATTTTCTATACATTTTCCAAAGCAGAACTGAGAACAAGCTTTTTACGCGAATATGGCCTAAGAAAAGAGAAAGCCAACGTAATATTATAAAAGTCTTTATTCTTGTCTTTTTACACCTCAAATCTGACAAATAGTAATCATGTAGTTCAGTTGTTTTAATATCTTTATCTTTTATAATTTGTTTTATGATATGGGTCATTCAGGGCTAGTGGGTTAGCGTAGGTTATCTCGAACTTTTGCTAGCTTGTTACTCTTGAAATACATATTGCAACATTGTACGCTAATGACAGCATTATTAGAAAGATGAAAGAAAATTCAACTTTTAGCTTGTTTTGAATGATTTTAACTAGGTACAATTTTGTGAGTTGACTATGTCTTACCTTTGCGTCTTCGCTCCAAATACCTCCTTGCCACAGCTCCTGGCTTACGATATAAAGCGACCGCTTAGTAAATCTAGCTCCAGTCATGTTATTTTATCGTAAATTAACTCTTTTTTGAGTAAATTAAATTAACCTACAGTTTGTTTTGTTTCCGCGAATTTTTGACACATTCTGACATGTGGCATTTTTTTTTTCAAATTACGTTTTGTTATTATATACCAAAATATTGTAGTGCAACAACTTTTTCATACAATTTAAAGATCAAACTGAAGTTGCCGCAATGCTGTTTAATGGATAAAACGGAAAAGTCAACCATAGAGTAAGATAACCGAGTGATGTACTCTCGGCATGCCGTGGCATGGAGCTAGTATATTACCGGTTTTTACTGTGTTGCCAGAGGTAAAATAGTTGAAATCGAGTTCGGTAGTGTAAAAGCAGCAAAATTACTTTTTAGAACTCAGATCAGTTAGAACAAGCAGTCGAAATCTTTTGTAGTAGAAACAGAGTTAAGCCACGGTTCTTGCTTTTGGTCCGTTCTTGTTAATCAATGGCTAAACTTCTCTTTTTGTGGTGGGACCGAAAGTGGACACTTTTAGCAACAAACAGTAAAAAATAAATATTCTAAACCTAGATATTTAATTTAATGTTGTCCTCTTTTAGCAACAAACAGTAATACTTAAAACATTCTAAACCTAGATATACACTTATATACAAGTATTTACAAAAAATTATAATAAATAATAAAACACATACTTAATTATAAATAGAACACTGCTTCCAGATCACCACCACCCGGCGGCACGGTGCCCAGCAGGCTGGCTGCATTGCCACGTTGAATGGCCAGGCTGATGCGCTGGCCCAGGTATGAGCCAGCCCGCTGATCACCAGTATGGTCGATTAGGCGCGCCGACAACTCTTTGTATAGGCGGCGCGCCTCCGGTCCCCATGGTCCGAGCGTCTCCACCCCAAACGGCACAAACTCATATTGTTGTCCGATAGATGCGTATTTGCGCCGTTTGAGGTCTTCTGCTGCCGCAGCTGCCGCACCAGCGCCAGCCGAGCGCCGCTGGACATGGCAAGCCGCTAGAGTGTCGACGCAGGTAGCGTCCCACACCAACGGCCTGCCATGGCTCCAGGGAATGACCGTCATACCATCGGGTCTTTTTCCATCGTCACGCAGTAAGCCATTCGGTTCCAGAATGGCTGGTACGTTGACGGTGGCAAAAGCCCGACGGATGATATCATTTAGGCTGGCATGGCGCGACCAGCGGCCTGCACTCCGCAAACAAGACAAACCATGGTGCCCTCGGTTGTCGACCATATCCCCGCAGTGGCAGCGATGTGGAACGCAGGTCCTTACTCCCAGCCTTAGACAAACCGCTAGGGACAATGTGGTTTTATCCAGCAGTGTCCCTATGGTTGAAGATGGTAAAGCCTGCAACCAGTACCCTGACACCGGGTCAGACGCAGCATTAAGACGGGCTCGCTCTGCAAGATCTGTAGACGAATCAAGAAGAGAATTTTGAACGATTTTGCACAGCGGCTCGTCCCACTGCTTCTGCGAGCTAGGGTTGACCGGAGGATCTTCGCCCGGGCAAGCGGCGCTCCAGGCGGTCCTTGCCTCGCCCGAGTACGACACCTCAACATCACCAAGTGATGGTTTTATTATTTTACCAGTGAGAGCGTGCGTACTCGACACAGAGGAAAGAAATGCCGGGAGTGCTATGGATGAGGCTTTGCGAATTCCCAGGCCACCCAGACGAACAGGAAGCGAGGCTTGCGACCAGGATTTTGTGTCCAGCGGACAATTTAGAATTTCGACTAAGGTATTTTTAATAATTTCGTCAAGATTATGTAATAGAGAGGGGAATTTCCAGAAAGGTGAACAACGAAGAACATATGTAAATTTGGGTACGAATAAGCAAAACTTAATAATAAAAAAAGCCATGTGAGGGTTAATTTTGATGAGATGTTCATAATTTTCTTTGAATTTGGAAATCTGTTCGTCTACATAGCCGGGGAATGCATTTTCCAAAAGGGGGGCTCCAAGGAGACGAAGCGACTCCTTGTCTAAGACCTTTATATTTGGAGCCAGATTATTAAATTTTGCCGTTATCTCTTTTTTTTGTATGGAATTTAGATTGTCTGAAAGAAAAATTTCACATTTAGAAAAATTTAGATTTAAGCCAATGTTTTTAAATGAGACTATCAATTTTGAAAGGTCTTCGAGCACGGTGTTCGCATCGCCTCCTATGGTTCCGTCATCCAGGTACCAGATATTAAATTTAGAATTAAGTTCAGTAATAACCGGGTGGATTGCCAGACTAAAAATTGCTGTCCCGAGCGGATCGCCCTGTTGACAGCCTACTGCCGAAAGAAGAAGATCATTTTGATATATTAATTTGGACGGAGAACTGTAACATTGCCAAAGGTAGCTATAGATAGATTTCAGGTATGTGGTTTTTAATTTCCGTCAACAGGGCGCCTCTGTCAACAGAGTTAAAGGCATTCTTCACGTCCACCTTCAGCAGCACCTCGCTGGTCCCTTGCTCGATGTAAGTTCTGGCAGCATGGACGGCAGCTTCGCAACCGCCCCTGCTGCCAAAACCTAGTTGTGTAGGCTGAAATCTGCTGCATACACTTGGTATTATATGTCTGCAGCAGATTTTAGACACCAGCCGACGCAAGGTCATGCCTACCGCGATCGGCCTGATGCCACCGTCCTTTTTTATAAGAGCACACAGGTTGGCACCATATAGTATTTCGATGGAGTTGGTGTCAACCTTTCCTGACAGCATCAGATTTGCCAGCAGAACAATGGCGTCTAGTAAGTCTTTGCCGGCATCCCCGACAGTTCCTCCCACTAGGTCTTTCAGGTGCTGTGGGGTTAAACCATCGAGGCCACCGGCCGATCCATTTTTAAAAGACATTATTGCTGCTAGCACCTCCGATGCTGTCACTTCGGGTGTGCTCGCGGCGGGATCAGGCGGGTCCGGCAGGCACGATGCCGCTGAGGGTGAAGGATGCTTACTCTGCAGAGCTGCAAGCGTCTCATCCGTAGCAGGGGCGACAGAATCGCTGCTAAACAGAAGGTTGGCAGCTCCCCGAAGGTCTCCATCACTGATTTTCTTTTCGACACGGGTATATTTTTCTGAGGTTTTATATATCTTGGGAGAATTTAAAATTATCGAATGATCGGTATTAATGTGACTACAATTATATTTAATTTTTTGAGTGAGGGAGCTGCCAGACTCTTTACGTTTTTCAACGTGCAGCGTCCTGTAAATAAAGGTAAAGAGCTGTTCCCAACTCTCTGTCGTATTATGGTTCACGACATTTTTTATTGATTTGGTGAGGGCGGCGCATACAGTATGCCTGGCACCGCGGGGTATTCTTTTAGTTACTGGGAAATTTATTTTATAGTTAGTTAAAATTTTCCAAAAGGGCAAAGTGGGTGGCAAAGGGGTGTTGTTTGGGACAGAAGGGCCCACGGACACTACGGTTGGTTGAGCCTTGTGGGCCTTGCCAATGTGTATCCGTAGGCCTCTCTGCCCCTTACAGTATTTTGGTTGGGAACAGCTAGGACACTGCACGAGATTGCTAGCCGATGTGTCGCTAGATATTATTTTTAATACAAAAAAAAATACTAGGGACCAAGATTTTATGCACAAGGGAGCACTTTTTCCAAGAGTGGAGTTTTTTTTTTTCAAGAGTGGCGCCACTTTTCGCGTAAAAGGACTCTTAATTTAGGTCTTGTACGAATGCTCAGTAGGTAGCTAGGTAGGCTACCAAAATAACTAACAAAAGAATTAAATATTGACTTTATTTTTTAATAAAAGTGGTTTAAACTGAAATCTTAAATTAAAAGGTAAAAGCGAAGGGTCTTTTTGGTAGTTGATAATTTCTGAAGTAATAGACGTAGAGAAATAAATCTAATACCAATTTGGAGAACAACTCAAAAGCTAACAATAAAACACAAAAAATAAAAAAAGTATCTGCATTTTTTTGTAATAACTTTGAAAAACCGTAAAAATGTACAAAAAAAAACCTAGATATCATTTTTAATACAAAAAAATACGGGTAGCAATAAAAGTTCTAAGTGTCAAAATTAATTAATTTGGGTTATAGATTTACTAAGTGAGCGACTGACTGCGAGAGATGAGAAATCAACGTTCAGCAACTTACAAACATTAATTTGAGTTACTTAAAATACAAAATGAGCAGCTTCATAATATTTGAGCGACCTAATATTTTTTTGAGTGTCAACGTTATGTCCTGCTTTTTTTCCAATATTTGGCAAATGTATTTTTTATACTGAGCGACATTTTATCTTAAATGAAGTGTATCGAATTCAAAAACCACTTTGAAAAATACACTAATGAGCAGAGTATAATGAGCTCACATTTAAAAAATAAAAATAATATGAAATAACTATTTGAAGAAACACTATTCTATTAGTTGAGAAATGTTATTATTGAAATATAAGGGTAATTAAATAAAACAATGTACTCCGTAAAAATAAAGTCATATGCATGCATTTATTTCAATCAAATGAACAAAAAATAAAATAAAGACGCTTCAGTCAACTAAAAAAACTTCTTATTAATACTAAGAAACATTGATAGGTATGAGGAGCCCTACTACTCATCGTCACTGGTAAATAAGTGCTGGCTTGGACTTAGTGGGCCGGCCTCGTTTTCTTGTCCAATGGGTATCATTTTTGCTTCCAGTGGTGGTGTTGTTAGTTTGAGCCGAATTGCTAGCCCCAAAACGTGTTTGCATACATATCTATTGAAAAATTCGGGACAGTAGCACGATCCTTTTTGCCAGTCCAAATTTGGCAATGTGGTTTTCTGGAAAGCAACTGACTGCTTTTTATACTCGTCAAAAGTCTGCCAACGATCATTGTAGTTTAAATCTGTAGCATTTTCGTTGCAAATCAAATATACTTTTTTGGTAGGATCCGATGCTACTATCTTTATATTTATGCTTTTCTTCGCCCAGACGTAAGCTTCCGTCCATTGTCGAAGCTTAATAGTAGAAGCCTCAGATAACGAAGAGTTTACTAATTACCTAATTGATAACGAAGAGTTTACTAATGACCTAAATAATAATGACCAGGCTACCATATCGGTAGCAACAGACAGAAATCGCGACAGAGGAAATCGTTCTCGCAATGTATTATGGTCTTTTATGTTTCTATTAAATGACTCGAGGGCATTATTTGTCGATGGCGACATAGGTGCTGCACCTAAGAACCAATTGCGATTCTTTCTGAACCATTCCTCTTCCATGTACTTTACAAAGGTGGTTTGTGTTTTCCATTTCTCAAGGAACGCTTGCGAAGCAGCATTAAACACTTCGAGTGAAGCTGCGTTATGCAAAGCATCTACATCCCTGAAAACGCTTTTTTGTTCCTTTTTTGGCACAATTTTTTCTACTTTCTTTTGTATATTTATTTTAGCATGTGCCCAGCACATACGAATAGTCGGTTCTTCACCAAAAACATCTGAAAATGCGTTTTTTATACTTTGAGCTGCGTCGCAGATCAGAACTCTGGGTTTCATTGTGTAATCGTATAATTGCATAACTTTGTCCTTTAATCCTTGGAACATTGTCTAAAAATCTTCTTGGCGCTCATTTGTAGCTACTCCCAAGCAAATAGGATGAAACTTGCGATTTTTATCCGTAGTGCCAACAATCAGCACCGGAAATCCCTGCCATATCAGTTTGTAAGTGGCATCAGTGTGTATGAGTTCCGTGAATAAAATTGTTTTCAATAATGTTTTTGTAGATAGATTGAATCGGAACCTTGGCTGATCACCTTCAATAACGTGGTAACTAATGACGAAAACCTCGTTGTCATCTTCTGGAATAGCGCTACGTTTAAATATCCACTGCTCTAATTCGCCCAGACAAATACCCGATTTTCCAAATTTTTGTGCTCTGAGATCCGACAAATAATTGTAGAGTTGCCTTTTTGATGGTAAGTGTATTCCTTCTATTTTAGCAAGTTCTGATAAAATTGCTTTGGGTTTCAAGCGTAAATTAAAGAATTTCTTAATTTCCTCTTTTGTATTCTCTTTAATGCCGTAAACATCTCGGGTACCAATAGCACTATGGTTATGTTCCGAGTCAGTTTGATACACATTTACCTTATCGTCATCATTAACAAATAACAAATAAAGCTCCGCGTCGCATTGCGGCCCTCTCCTTTTGACTTTATTGCAGCGATAGAACCTTTTTTGACCATCTTCAGTGGCACGCGTGTAATTCCGCGACCAAATACATTCAGAATTTACGAAGTTTAAAACATCTTCTTCATTAGAAAATTGTTTTTAAAATATCCAATCTTTCGTCTTCTTTTGCTTTTTAGTCACTGTTATTTCTGTTTCACTCTCAGATTCACTTTGGTACACTGGAACTTCATTCATATTATCACCACTTGTCCCTGGTAAGCTAGAATTGTTCATGATTGTAACTATAAGCAGTTAAAGATGTTAAAACAAATTAATTACGCAGCACGTCCAAATATAACGTCACATCACACACAACATAAACAAACTCACAAATGCAGCGTGCGAGCCAGTGGTGCGAGCACATGGCAATCGTAAACACGCAACGCTATTGGTCCGCAGCCCAACTCACCTGACTGCAACGATTCGTCGCCCCGCCCCCATTCGAATTCGCGCGCATTTAAAAATCTGTAGTTTTCATTAAAAAAGCGTATCAAAATAAAAAACATAAGCCCTCAAATAGAATATCAGTAACCAATAATCATAAATAAAGCAGCTTACAAAACTTTATTCAAAGTGAACTTTTTAGTAGTTCGCTAAGTATAACATCACTTAGAAAAATCGAATCTATCTTAATATTGAAGTTGCCCTTTCTGTATTTCCAGTCGCTCACTTAATAATGAAGTCGCTCGGATAAAATTTTAATATCTGAAATGGATTTATCACAATCCACTTTTTGTAAGCTCGTTCTGGATTTTATTATAAATCAATATTCGTCGTCAGTTTAGTTAATTTTTCGCTTACTCAAATTCATGCCGCTCAAGTTATTAAAACAGTATGTCATCATGAGTCGCAAAGTTTTTTTTTGTTCGCTCGTTTTATAATTCCCCAAAAAATACTAGGGACCAAGATTTTATGCACAACGGAGCACTTTTTCCTGAAAAAAAGCCTTACTTTAGAAAAAAAATTTTTTCAAGTGTGGCGCCACTGTTCGCGTTTAATATTTTCTTCTTTATGTTTCACCTCGCCCTCACTCCATTTTGGTGCTGGCAGAATACCAGCGTTACAGGAAACTGTGACATGATGCTAAGTCGGGGCCTTTTTTCAGTTGTAATACTTTTCGCACCTTTTGGAACTATACATTTTATATGTAAAATTGTTATTTGTCTTTTTATGTGATTTTATGTTGTGTGTATTAGTATTATAAGTGAAAATAAATATTTTATCTATCTATCTACCTATTCAATAGGTACTTTGAATATTTTAACAAGAAGTAGAATTTTACCATTACTGGGCCGTCAAAACTTAACTTAACTTTAACTTTAGAAACAAGTTTAGTATTAGTTTTCCCATAATTCTAAAATAATAAAATAAAACAGCAATATTTAGAGAAAGAGTTTGCTTGTGTGTGTGTATGATTCTATTGGTCAAATGTAGGGCCGTATAGGAACTTCTTCTCGTAGAATTAGCTGTCAAATGAAGCAAGTGCAGCCGACTTCACATCAGTTACGGCGACCGTATCCGCCGCTGTACTTAAGCGATAAGCGGATATTGTATCGTTCATCCGCATCGTTCTCCTTTTTGATCAGCATCAGTCTATTTTCAGGCACGATTGGACTTATTTTAGTCCATTCGAACCATAAGTACGTTAGTAGTTTTTTTTTTCAACTGACGTGTACGGCTGATATGGAGCATTCGGGAAGACCATTCGGAAAGAAAAGTTTCAACTAGCACCTGAATGACCTGATTAGTCGTTTCAAGATGATCAGCTCTGAAATAGTTGATGAGGGGCTCTAACTACCTTTTATGTGTGCATAATGAATAAAAATAAAAATATTTTAAACTATAGAATTAACAAAAAAAAAAGTGTATAAAGTTTCACGATCTCGTTATCGATAAAATGCAGAGAGGGACGCGGCTCGCTTGAGCGCTGCGCGTGTCCTTGAGCCTGGGGTACATATCATTTTGGCTATTCCTATATTTAAGTTTACGGCACTCTTGAATAGTGTGCCCAGGATTTTTGCAATAACTACATTGCTTAAATTGAGAATTCTGTAAAAAAATAGTAAAAGTAGTAGGATTGTCGTGAAAAGTGCGTATGATAAATGAAAAGACAGGCTTTTTGTTACGGAAGCACTCAGATGCGTTGTGGCCTATCTTGTGGCAAATAGAACATTGTTTTTAAAAACGGTGATTGGAAGATGATGATTTTAGATTAAATAATTTATCTTCTTCTATAGCGTGCTCTACCGCCTCGTGCAAAGTCGCAGGGTTACGGCAGTGCACAATGTAAGAAATAGAATTACTGAGACCTAATAAAAATGTATTTAATGCCAGGTGTTCCATGGCTGCAATTCGGCCTGAGAGTTTGCTATATTCTTTACAGCTGCAGTGAATTTCGGATTGCAATCTAGTTAAAATTGACTCGGTGCAGAGAGAATATTTCGCTACGTCTTCGGAAGGAAGCTGCTTCCAATTTTGTAAATCAATAAGCATATGATAGTCCAGGCAAAATAAAGTTTGCGGTCGCATTAATTCGTAGTGTGAATAAAACGTGTGAATAGAAATTCTTGTAAAAATAGTAAAAAATAAAATAGCACTTTGTAAAAATAAAATAGCACTTGCACAAAAACACTGGGAAAAGTTAAAATTCAAAGAAACTCACAGTAACACGACGATTACGCTATTGAATTTCATTGGGTGGCAACTGGGTAATGAGTCGGTGAGAAACGTAGCACGGAGTGTCCGATGACAGCAAGCGTGAGAGCGTGTTGTATGGAAATTTCCACGGCGCCTAGAATGTTCTGGTTGTAGATGAAGATGGAAGTTTGAAGAGGAGATGAGTTAGATCTGCGGCTTTCACTTTTTTCATTTTATTATTGTAAACCGTAATGGCGCGTCACATCAAATCACACAACACACGCAACAACAGCGCCACTAGCGGAGAAATTTTTAACTATTCAACGATATGATCGCTAACGTTTGGCTATTTCATTAAATAGTCAAACGATCACTTGGCCAAATCGTTGAACGTTGAGATTTGAACGATCTGGCCAACGAATATTGGCCATTTCATGATAAATTCAGATTTCATGAAATGGCCGGTCATATCATGAAATGGCCAATTTTACGATATGGCCACGACATCGACAAACCAGCCCAACTCTTTTGCTTCCGAAATCACATCGACAAGCCGTCCTAAAAATCAGCAGAACCACAGCAGACAGCAGCAACCTCAAATTAACTCAATTAATACATATTTTCATAAACCACTTCCAATAAAAAAAAAACAAGAAACCCTTAACAAATCATTACTAAACATGTTAGTCAAGAACTATTTACCGTTTTCATTGGTTGAAAGCGACCATTTCAAAGCATTTGTACAAGAACTCAACACATCCTATCAAATACCAGCAAGAAAAATTTCCAAAAGGCATAGCAGAACTGTCGCAAGCCGAGTTTATAGCTCTTACGACCGATTCCTGAACCTCCGATGCGCACGACCAATATACTGCAGTGACAGTGCACTTTTTGGTCAGTGAAGCGAAGCTCAAAACATTCATGCTAGAATGCATACCAGAACCAAACAGACACACTGCCGTGAATCTAGCGGCTACACTGAAAGATATTTGCGATGACTGACAGATTTTTGAAAAGGTTGTTGCAATCACGGCAGATAATTCTAATAATATTTAAGCTGCAATCCGCATTCTCAAATGGCACAATATCCCTTGTTTTGCCCACACCCTAAATCTCGTCCTTCAGTCCAAACTGGACCATATTAAGGAGGTTTATACCAAACTTAAAGCTATAGTAGAACTGTTCCGAAGAAGTGTTTTGGCTTCTGAGCGACTAAAACAGATGCAAAAACAGCTTGGCGTGAAAGAATTAAAAGTTAAACAAGACGTTATAACGCGCAGGAACTCTTCATTTGATATGATCGAGAGAATTTTAATAATAAAGAAAATTGTCATTACTACTATAGCAACAGAGTATCCGCACATTCCTAATTTGACGCCTGAAGACATTGAAATTCTTTCGAAAACCTGTGAACTTCTCCAGCACCTTAAGTCCGTGACAGAAATCATGAGTACCGAAAAGCACGTGACCATCTCTCAAATGATGGTTTTGGCAAACTTGCTAAAAAATAAATGCGAATCTTTCATTGACGAAAATAAGGGCACTCATAAAACCGTGCTTGAAATGGCATCTGCAGTAAAAAAAGAGATTTCTTTACGATTCAAATACTCGGACGACCACCCATTATTTACGACTAGCACCCTCCAGGACCCAAGGTTCAAAGAGTACGGGTTCCCTGACAATAAACAACATAATAACAACAAAACAGGTTGCCTGGAAGAAATCGCTTTAAGCGATAAGGTCGCCTATTGTCACCTTACTTTATGCTGATTGTTAACATATTTTTAGATTTGAGTACAATAAAGTGTATATTCATTCATTCATTCATAATATGGAGGTAGCTAAAAGACAGCTCGCAAATTCAGCGGCCCAAATTCAAATTGCGCAGGAAATGCCAGAGGAAGTAATTGCCATCAACGACCGAGACCAAAACAGAGATAAACCAAGTATTTGGGGCGACTTCGACAAAAGGGTAGCCGATTTTGTCAGCAGCCGGAATCCTACATCGGCGGCAATCTTCGAAGTCGATAAATACCTCGATGAACCTTTAATAAACTGGGAAGGGAAAAAACAATATACCCGCGACTTTATAAAATCTTTAGAAAAAAGATTTGTATTCCTGCCACATCGACCCCATCCGAAAGGCTGTTCTCGAAGTCATATTATAACCGATAGACGCAATCGCTTGCTGGGACAAAAAGTCCGCATGATATTATTCTTGCAGGCTAACATTAGGTAAGCTACATAATAAGAATAAATATACTTACCTAAAAAAAGCACACTATACTATAGTTTTATTTTTTATAATAATAAATCTAAATTCGGTAGGTAACTACAATATTATATGAATCGGTACCTATTTACCTTTTTATTATTCTATCTTAATAGTTAATTTCTAAAACATTAACGTTTTTTCTGTTTGCTAAACAATAATATTTTTCCAATGAAAATAATAACTCTTGAACAAGGCTATACCTCCCTCACCTCACCTCACTTAGCCCTCATTTATTAGGGTTCGTTTTGTTTACTCGTGCGCGAGGAATGAGGTAGGCGTGCGACCTGAGGCGACGTTAAAACACAATCCTCACGCCTCACGCCTCCTCATCCGTCTCGCCTCCTCACGACGACTCACTCCTCACGACGCCTCATTCCTCTCGACGCCTCACTACTCACGAGCCCCCTCACGAGTTTTTATTTTGAACAACTGTTGTAGATTAAGATCGTAGGGTAGAATGTCACAGCGCGTAGGTTGCGCCTCGCGCCATGTAATTGAGTCGAATAAATAACTACTTCGTACTGGACGTGTTTTTACTCTGCTACCCCTACGCCTCCTTGTTCGTAGCTATAACAACAACGAAAAACACGTGAACACACTACAGACATGCGCTAGCGACTGCTAAGCACTGGCGCGGGAGATGCGGAGGTCACTGGCGTAGAAAATAGACCTGTGTTCTATTTCCCATAATAACACTATTAGAGCAACGCTCACGCTATGGGATCTTTGTCTTTGATATCCAAAATACAGATAGGGTACTCAATTTAGAATGCCCAAAGCGGCGGTTCCCAACCTTTTTGGCCTAATTTAATATTTGTATTCATCTGAATACTAAAGCACAACTTATTTATGATGAGAAAGAAAAAGATTTTAATCTTCAAATATTTATTTTCAATTTATAAAAAAAATCTTAATTTTAATATAAGTACCTAAGTATTCCTATTATATTGATTTTGTTCCCTTTTTTCTGGTGTCTCAGACGCGTCTTTCCGTTCTATACAAGGCCAGTACGCAGCCATAGGAAACTGTTCACGTATACATTGTAGTGCTGTTTTAAAATCTGTTATTACAATGCATACACGAGCAGTACGCAAATTCTCACGTATATTTCGTAGTTACATTGAAATTTATCTGGCTGGACTAATCGTGTATGAATCGGAGTAAGCGCTCCAAAACTCTATTTACAATTTGTACGTGAGCAAGTATCATGCTCGCCATTTCGATGTATTGACCTCTCTTTTTATTTCACTGAAGTTCATATACGGGTGTCCTTTTCTACATTGCATCTTCTTTTGGCACTCGAAATTATTTTAATTGTCAGTTTTCTGTTGTTTCTAACTATTACTACAATTTTACTCTATATTCTAACACAAAAAATGGTTACCAAGGCCAGCCAAGAACAGTTTTTATGTAAATGTTCCGCTACAAATTTTCTCTATTCACTGCTCCGCAGCACAGTAATGTGGACTAAGACGCGGGTGCACCGGGTTCGGTTCCTGGCGGAGGCAATTCTTATGATGAATATCGATGTTTGTTTCCCAGTCTGGGCGTATTGTTCGTCTGTGTATATGTTACGGGCACTGGGCACCCTAGATACAGGGGTTCGTCCTGGTAGCGTAAAGCCAAAATCTGTATACTATTCAACACCTAAAAGTGTTGACCTCACACAGATATTGTCTCTAATTTGCCGAAAAATGTGAGGACACAATCTGTTTTGGCTCAACACCCTACATTGACAGTTTTTACGCAACATGTTTTGTCCAGTCTTTGGAATTAAAGTAAGAGCCAAATTATGTTCGCGCTCAACACTTTTCTATGGTAACGCGTTGAGCCGCAACATGATTGTTCGATCTAAAATCTAAACATTATTAGGGAGGTTCCAACCTGTGTTGAAGATAGCATGCATTAAAACGATATAGATAATAATATAGTATGTTGTAATCCAGAGGTTGGAAACCGACATACCTATGATTGTGTTAGCATTGCATTTTGGGACAGTTGACCTGTAATTATCGAATATTTAGTAAAGTTTAGTTTCTTTCTTGATTAGTGTGTTTTTTAAACAATAAAGAGATTTTTCATTAATTTCATTCATTAAATATCGTTAGTTATTATTATTAAATCATATTAAATATGAAGTTGACTGACTTAGAATAATTATTTTTATATAAAAAAGAATTAAATTCAAAAATTTTTTTTTGTTAATTTGTGTCCAAATAGTCAACAATTTAAACGGTAAGTTAAGTTATTTTAAGTATTAAAAAATATATTTTTTGTTAAACAGAACCGCCTTTGACAAACTGACACATACCTACTTAAATCGAGAATAAAATAAGATGTTCAAGAATAAGAAGTAGGTTTTTCGATTAAATAAGTATTAAAATCTTCTCCTAAATATAACCAACACCTTTTCTGAAAACCGCATCAAGATCGCTTTAGCCAAACTCAAGATAATCCATACGGACAAACATACATACAGGTCAAACTTAGAAACTCCTTTCTTGAAGTCGTTTTTAAAAAAAATCTTTAAACTTTTGGCTTTTCGTATTACTTTTTATTACTTGTAGTTCTTCAATAATATTAATTACTATAATTTAGACCGTTTCAAGTAGTTTCCAAGATGTTGGCGCGTAACATACTTTGTCCTTTCAAAAAAGCTTTAGATACTAATTTTAGAAGACACGTTCTGTTGCGGCTCAACTCATACAGCGTTGGGCCATACACAGATTGTGGCTTTACGCGTCCTGGTAAGGGGCTCTGAGTGCAAAATAAAATTGTGAACCAATGATGAAGACTCCATTGTTTCTATCACTTAAAGTAAACCGCTGACGTAAATTAAAAAAAGACTCAACAAATATACATCCATTTTAGAAGCTCATTCATCTTTATCAAATTTAAAAGCTATTTATATTTTCAAAAATACACTAAAACATTTCACTTATAATATCGTTGTTTAGATTTAATCCTACCTAATATAATTTAACTCCACATTTAACTAAATAAAAAATAAAAATAAATAATTGTAGAGTGTAAGTAAATTGTGTAGTATAGTCCGGAACGAATACGCGAGCATCCACGCTACAAACTATACACGGCCAGTACGCAAAATTCGTGAATACATTGTAATAACAGATTTTAAAACAGCATTACAATGTATACGTGAGCAGTTTCCTATGGCTGCGTACTGGCCTTGTATAGAACGGAAAGACGCGGCTCAGACATTGAACTATTATTACTAGCGTATGGAAAAGACAACCCCGAACTGGTTCTTGCGCAGTGCGTTGGAGCTAATTAGCTCCAACGTGTTTATTCGCTCGCCGAAGCTCGAGGTGTTTACCCGCTTTCGCGTCTAAAAAAAATATATGAGAAAATGCCGTCTTGCATAATTAATGGATGCACAAATCACTCCATTGGAGTAAAAAAAGACATCGGTGTGACTTATCATCGGTAAGTATCCAAAACATCAAATTAAACTAGTTTTTTACATTATTTTCTAGTGTATTCCACGGTTTCGCCATTTTGTAAGAAAAAACACAGAGTAAATCGTACAGATAGGACACGTAGGTACTTATTGTTGGCTGTGACCTCCTCTTTTGTCTGACTTCGTCTGAGCGTCAGAATCTAACTAAATGTTTTTTTAGGTTATATAAAAATAATGCTAAATGACATTTAAGTTTGGATTTTCATTTTATTTAATTTATTTTTGAGCAATTTAATTTTTGAACAAATTTTATTTTAATTACAAAATAATTATTAATTCTTTTACTTCTTCAATTTATATTTTTTATTACCAAGTCATAATTATGCAATAAATCAAATTAAGTTTCGTAGGTTTAATAGCTGTGCACTTCTGCACTATCATAATCCATGAGACGCGAGAGAAAGAGGGAGGGGGAAAAGGCGGACACGATTTTTGTTAGAACGAGCGTCTCTATTACGTAGTAATTACAACTCACTGGGCTTGTACGAGACTTGGAGGGTCTTAGGTCTATCTAGGTGGAAATGATAAACCAGGAGCTTGTAGTGGACTGTATCTATATTATAATGAATTTTAGGTGAGATCACACTTGTGCGCTCGCAGGCGACGGGGTTGGAAGAGAGAGGGAATTACAAAATTACCCTCAAATAAAATAAAGTTAACAAAATTATTGACAACTTAGAAAAACTTAAATATATTTGGCGCCAAGCTTAAAATAAGTTAAAGGAAAGTTTTATGTCTCCGACATAGCTGGGGCCTCGAAGTTATACAATGTTAAGTATACAATTGTTTTCATAGATTTAGAAATGTGTATAAACACCAATTTCCAAATTACTTCGTAGTAAACAAAGTTATCAATAGAGTTAAATGAAAAGGAACTGAAAGTTATACATATAAATATATATCTAGCGCTTATCTAATAAAATAGGCGTTTAAATCTAACTCTAGAATGTTAGTACAATGTACATAACTTTATATGTAAATTATTTTAAACATAAGTATGCATTGCTACATAACATAAATGCTTCAGAACTGGCAATAGTTTTGCAAATATGTAATGAATAAACCATTATGGAACCACTACAAATTTGTACTTATTTAGATAAAGAGTTACACATAAAAAAACTAACATTAAGAATAGTTAGGAATTAAATTGTGTCTTGCTTGAAATTATAAATTTAATAATTAAGAGTTTGCAAGAGACAATGTTAAATTAATAAATTATGAGAAAATCTTAATAACTAGACAAACTAAACATCAATAGGTAATTGACAAACTTTAGTGATGCTTCTTCGGTGACAATGACCGTTGGCAGTTTTAATTTCTATGGCACGTACTACACCATCAGTGCCAGGAAAGGTTTGTGTGACTAGCCATTGGCCAGTACAGGGGTGCCACATTGTCGTCTCTTAATATAACGAGTGACCCTACAGTTATGTTAGGTTTTTTATTTTGCCACTTAGGGCGGCTTTGTAAGGTTGTGAGATAAATATTTTTCCAATATTTCCAAAATATCTGCTATAAATTTGTACATATAGACCAGAATTTTAATAAATTGGTTGGAGTGTCGCTGACGTCAGGTTCGGGAAATGAATTTAACGGAGCGCCAGTAAGAAAATGACCAGGCGTGAGGTAAGTAAAATCGCTAGGGTCCGCGGACATTGGACTGATTGGACGCGAGTTCAGCACTGCCTCTATTTCTGTGAGGATAGTGTAAACCTGTTCGTACGTCAGTAACGCTCGCCCCATTACTCGCTTGAGGTGATACTTAACGCTCTTAACTGAACTTTCCCATAATCCGCCAAATACTGGACTGTAGCTTGGAATTGCGTGAAATTTTATTCCGCGCTCTGAGGCAAAGGAATGCACCTGCATTAGGTGTGTTTTGTCGCCACCATAAAATTTATACAGGTCGCCTAATCGAGCCTTCGCCCCCTTGAAAGTCGATGCGTTGTCGGAATAGATTTCGCTTGGAACGTTTCTTCTAGCTATAAAACGCTTAAGACACGCCAGAAAGGTGTCTGTTGTGAGGTCTGAGGCTAGCTCAAGATGTATAGTTTTGGTTACAAAGCAAACTAAAACTAAGATGTAACCTTTTCCTATGACTGCTCGTCTGACGCGACCTTGCTTGACAGAAATCGGGCCAGCGAAGTCTATTCCAACTTTTTCGAACGCGCGGCACGCATTGACTCTGTCAGCAGGCAAAGACCCCATCAGTTGACTCGACGCAGCTGCTTTAAGTCTGAAACAAGTTACACATTTGTGTATGACCTTTTTTACAGTTCTCAAGCCATCTGTTATCCAATATTTTTGGTTAATACTACATAAAACTAACTTTTGTCCTGCGTGGAGGAGTTTCATGTGCTCGTGTCTGATGATGAGTTCAGTAAAAGGTGAAGCCTTTGGCAAAATGATGGGATGCTTCTTTGTATACGGTAGTGAAGCATGATGAAGTCGCCCACCAACTCTTAAGATGCCATCTTTGTCTATAAAAGGATGAAGAGGCTTCAAGCTTCCACTGCATCCACCATCTGACTTTATGGATATAATTTTCTTTATATAATATTTTTCTTGTTCATATTTAATTAGGGCTAATAAAGCATCGTTTAATTCTTGTGTAGCTAAATAACTTTCTTTGTTTTTAGTGCATCTTGGTTTTAAATTATTGCAAAACCTGTTTATGTAAGCTAATATTCTTATTATTTTATTGAGATCTGAATATTTGTTGATTAAAGATTCTTGAGTGCTATTATTGTTAGTATCTTTAGTTGCGCAAACCACCGGTACAAAATCTATATTTCGATTATTGTCGTCTGCCTGTAGGGGCGTGGCGGGTTTACTAAATGCGTTATTTAACGCAGTGTTCTCGTTGCGCAGTTTTGGTGATTTACTTAAAGCTAAGTGAAATGAGTCCCCTAGTTCGTTGTTTATTTTGTCTAGAGGGACCTTGAGAGGCATTGTCACTTGGAATTGATTATTTTCTAATTTTACAGTGTCCTTAAAATGTTGCTCTGAGTACTCAAATTCTGACAGTTTCTCTGGGTAGATTTCATCGACTTGATCAGCCTTCCAAAACCTTGACAAAGATTCGCTAATGTCGTCCTTGCATTCCTTGCAAAGAAGAGATATGACCTTATCGGCTGCCGTCCCTGTGAAGTTGCCGCCAATGATGTAACCAAACGAAGTGAGTATTATTTTCGGTTGTTCTGGATGTATAGTTGATGTGGCTCCCTTGTCGCTGACATGCTCGTCGCCTTGGGGCAACAGTGCTCTGAAAAAGATACCAGCGTCTAAAAGAAGGTCTACATCTCCAGGAATATTAAAGTTTTTGTCGGCAAGTTGGGAAACTTCGGGCAATTTAACATTGGAAATATCGTATGGACTGTGTGGTATTTCTGATGTAATTTGTGGGACCACACGACAAGATACACTTGTTTTGAATGGGAAAACTACTGAGTGTAGCTCGACATTAACGGAATGAGTTATGGTTTGTGTAAAATTATTGATACCCGTAACTGTACCACGAAATGGTTCTGGTTGTACCCCTAAAAGATTTACCAATCTCTGTGTTATAAATGAGGATTGTGCTCCTGTGTCTAGCAGTGCCCTGCAATTAATGACTAGACCTGATTTGGCATGCAACTTGACTCTAGCGGTTGGCAAAAGGACTTGTCCTTGAGACGCATTGGACATCAAAGTCAGTGAGGGTTCTTCCGCACTGCTGCGCTCATCATTATGTAGCAAGGTGTGATGAGACTGTTTGCACACATCACATTTGAAGTGAAATCGACACTTTTTAGTGTGAAAGTTGAGGCAGGTCTTGCAAATTTTATTTTGGGCTACAAAATTTAATTTTTTATTTATTGGAGCAAGCTTGAAAGTTGGACAACTGTATAATTTATGGTTTGACTTACAATAGGTGCAGATTGGAGATCCACCATGATCGTTGCTGGACGTACAAACCAAAGTGTTTGTAGCAAACCTCTGCGTCTTCTGAGAGACGCTCTCCGTGTTTTCAAGAGCGAGGGCCCGATGATCAAGGAATTCTAAAAGTTCCTTCACGGTTGGCTGCTGCTTTGAGTTTCGTTCCAACTGGTAGGTTCTGCTTGTTAGTAAATCTAATTTTTTGGACAATATGCATACTAGAATACTGTCCCATTGCTCGACAGGTTCGCCGAGATTTTTCAACGCAGCTAAATGTTGCTTAGTGTAAGAAACAAAGGTTCGCAAAGCTGTGGGCGTTGATTTAGAAATGGTTTGTTGCTCTAACAGTATATTAACATGTTCGCTAATGATTTTAAACTTATTATCATATCGTTCATTTAATAATCGCATTGCTTCGTCATAGCTGCTGTCTGTGAGGGGTAGGTTGCTCACAAGAGCCAGCGCTTCACCTGTAAGGTAAGATTTTAAATAATATAGTTTTTGTACCTTTGGCTTGGCAGCGTCAAGACCTATCGCAGAATCAAAAATGTTCCTAAATTCGTAGAACTCTGTGTATTTGCCGCTAAAAGAGGGAATTATGATATAAGGTAGTTTCACTGGGGTATTATACGATGGAGGGCTAGTGACTGAATTTTCATTTAGGCTTCTAGGTAAAGCAGCTAAATACTCTTCTAATTTTGATAGCAAATCAATATACTCGTCCTCAATCTCACCTGGGTCTTCCGTGTCTAAAGCGTTGATAGCTTTTACCTTTTTGCAATAACTATTGTACTCGCGAAATGACTCCTTCAACCTGTCCATTTTTATGCGTACCTTTTCAGCGGAAGGAAGAATGTTAGTAAGTTCGCTAACAAATGTGTTTGCTTTGGTTATAGAGGCTTTAGCATAGCCCCTATAAGCTACTAACTCCTTTAAGTCTGTCATTTTACTGTGAAATTTCAATTACATTAGCAAGATGCAATATCAACAAAGAAATGGCAATGTTTTACGTCCGTTTCAAGTACACTTACTTGCTTTATAGCCGAAATTAAACCTATAAATTGCAATTTTGTTAGAGAAATACAGTGTACAATTTTTTAGTATTAAACAGAGTGAAGTTAGATTAGAATGCGTAGGAGTACATAAAATGGCGGAGCGAACAACCACTGTGATTGGCTGTGTTGAGGTCAGGTGATATTCTTGTGTTGCCAGTGACTTTAGTTTTTAGCACTGTTTATTTATTTAGCACTTCACTCGATGTAATCTGGAGATGGATGGCTTGTACGAGTCAATCTGCGCACGATGCTGTATACTGCAAATCCTTAGGGATGCGTTAGCGTCGTCTTCGGCGCGACACGAACAGAAATATTGCCTCCACTGATCGCTCCTCGAATGAATTCGTTGGTGCTTGATGTTATTGCTCCTCAATCGCAAAACGTATGGCGTTTTGATGACCGTCTTGTAATGGCGGCGCGTAGCTCGTTGCGTGACCGATTGTTCACCTTGGCGCTTGCTCAAAAGTTCTTCGCTCGAAGACCATGTACGAGACTTGCAGGTTCTTAGGTCTATCTAGGTGGAAATGATAAACCAGGAGCTTGTAGTGAGCTGTATCTATATTATAATGAATTTTAGGTGAGATCACACTTGTACGCTCGCAGGCGACGGGTTTGGAAGAGAGAGGGAATTACAAAATTACCCTCAAATAAAATAAAGTTAACAAAATTATTGACAACTTAGAAAAACTTAAATATATTTGGCGCCAAGCTTAAAATAAGTTAAAGGAAAGTTTTATGTCTCCGACAGGGCTCAGACGAAAGTTTTGCAGTTTCCTGGGCTTGTATGTGATCTGACACAGTTTTAAAACGTATTGTAAAATAAAGTTTTGTTTGCACGGAAAATACTTATTACATGAGAATTATCTCTAAGAAGCAAGTAACAACAACTTGCTTCTTAGAGATAATTCTCATTAAAGCGGGCCGTGTCCAATGCCGGCCCAGCGCAACGCACGTATAATTTCTTTTGCTTTTCCATTTTGCAAACTTGCTCAATGCCCTCGAAATACTAAACGAAGTACATAGGTTAGGTAGGTAGGTCATTAAATTTAAATAATTTTAATAAACAAAATGTACATAATGCCCTGAACCTTGCCTGAACAAAACAATTATTCTTCAGTCACCTCAATTGAGTCAATAAATCATTAGAAGTTTTTTTTCCCTCTAGAATTTGGTGTGCCACGGCTGGGCAAAGGCCTCAAAATAGACAACATTTTGTTTTGTTGGATGATTGATTGAAATCACTTGATCTACTTGCCTCTTATCTTACTGATCGCGACCAACGAGTGGACGTGGGTGGTGCGATGTCTGCAGGTTGTCCTATCAAGATTGGTGTACCTCAGGGATCGATATTGGGGCCTTTCCTGTTCCTAGTCTACATAAATGATCTTCCTTACATGTTAGATAAACTTACAGATGTTGTCCTCTTTGCGGACGACACCTCTTTAACATTTAAAGTTAAACGAGGTGACTCCCTCAACTTAGATATTAACAAAACATTAGTAGAGATTTCTCAATGGTTTACTTCTAATAATTTACTTTTGAACGCAAAGAAAACTAATTGCATTAAGGACCTGTACTTTGAAGCTTCTTACCTAATTAGGTATGAGGGTCCCTCACCCTCGCAGCTGTGACATGCGCGCGTCGAAATGCGAAATGTCGCGGCAGTTTTAAATTTTATTACTTTTCATACAAGCCGAAGTTAAATCGAGATGTTTATACCTACCGCACAATTTTTCTTTCCGATTTTCGTTTCAGCTAACAAGAATTTGCGTTTAGGTAAGGTATTTGTAATAACGAGTTTTTTTTAAACCATCTGAGAAATATAAAACAGATTTCTTAATTCTGAAAAATATAGATGTAGGATTTATTAAAAAGTAACAAGATGTAATGAATTTCACTCTGTAGAAATAAATATCAAAGTAAACCCTTTTTGTAGTGTTTTCTCAATATAAATAAAACACCACTGGTTGTTTTAATTTTAAACAAATAACGATATAGTTTGAGTTGATAACTTTTTTTATTTGGAACTAAAATCACACCCTAATGCCTCCTTTACGAAGACGCGGCGTGTTGTGCGGGATGTCGTGTGGGCTCCGACGCGGGCGCCACCACGGTAGCCGCCGCTGCGGGCGCCGCCGCGGGAGCCGACGCGTTTACTTATACGATATCGGCCTATGCGCGTCTCCGTAAACGGTCTCATACTATTGCTATACATTTGATTTGGGCGCAGCACGCCCCGCACGACGCCTCGCGCAACGCCCTGCGTGCGGCCTGCAAATGCGGCCTAAAGGTGGATAAAATATGGATGCCTTTTTTATTCACTCACAGATTGTATTTCCATATTGTAATTTACATGAGAACCGCTCGCATAAGTATATATATTTTTTATATAAAAGTAAATTGTGCCTTTCCTCCAACCTTTTTGTAACCAAACTAATTTTTGATACTGTTACTTTTTAATTTATAGAAGAAGATTTTAAAATTGACATTGTTACCTTTCAAAAAGACTTTTGTTAACTAGGCAGTGCATCTCAGCCGCTGTACACATTAACATGCATTCATTTTCTTGTAAATAGTGTACCTAACCATGTGTAAATATATCATCCCTTCTTCAACCTCTGGAGTTATTTCTACTGCAGGCGGGCGGACATAGGAGTTCTCTAAATTGGCGACCTACGACGATTGGATTACAAAAACCGCAAAATTTTCAACACTCGCCCCACCAGTTCCATTGTAAGTGGCGACTACCTGCCTTCTTCTGGAGGACTCTGGGGGACTTCTGGAGAAGCGCCTCGCCGACTAATATAATAATAATCATCATCATCATCTCGGCTGCCCAAATTCAAAACCTAGTAACTGGTGTTTTTGCAAAAAAAACATTTTTGTCATTTTTCGACTTACTAGGCGGTATAGATTTGATATGAACCTTAAAACACCCAGTTTCTTACGTAATTTTAAAAATAAAATTTAGCAAGTCTACCCAATTTGGAAAAGTTATTGAAATTTCCATGAAGTACATATTCTTAACATAGCGCATGTCGGATTACAAATAAAAAAACCTAGCAACTCAACCGACTGAGCAGCAACAACAACGAAACGACTTACTAGGTTATGAATTTGAAAGCTGACTTACTATGTTTTGAATTTGGCGCCGATTATAAAATCAATCAAATTTTGATGGAATTTAGTAAGTTACAAAAACAGTATACAAATTTGGCTGAATTAACCACGAGTCGTAACCAAATCGTAAACAAAACTTAATTCTGCCACAAATAAATCATTTAAGCATAAACTCGGCTAAACGTGGGTCCGGCTCTTGAGCTGGTACCTCTGCCTAACCCTTCGGGGAATAAAAGGCGTGAGATTATGTATGTATGTATAAATCATTTGTATAACTTTTAAATGAATGCACTTCAAAAAATAACATTTTTCATTCGAAACGTACAACTAAAAATATAAATTGCTTTAAAAAGTAGAGAATTAACTCAGAGATTGTATTTCAAAAGATAGTATTTCACACTTAGTTAATTAACTAAGTGTGAAATACTATGTTTTGAAATTGTTTTCATTGTCATATTTGGGTAAATTAAAAAAAAAATAGTGGGATCGATTTAAGTGTGACTATAGTCAACAATATAGTCAAACTTTTGGTCAAACACCGAAATCACTATTGCGTCTGGTTTCTTCGGGGCAACGAATTAAAGTGGTCGACCCGTTTTTTGGCTCTCCTGAACACTTTTGTTAAAACGAGTTACTAGGTTTTGATTTTAAGCAGCCGATCTCACACGATAGCGTCCACTGCTGGACATAGGCCGCAACCTTTACCAGGTCGTCTGACCACCTTCAGGGGTGTGAGACCAGCGTTTGGAGGGTAATTTGAGGTGAAGGTGAACCTTGAAGTGAGGGGGGGGGAATTCCTTAAAATTAAACTAAAAAGCAAAAAATAAAATCTTTTCATCAAAAAATTAAACAGCCGAAAAAACCGAAAAGCGTTAAATAAAAAGGAAACATTTTCTATGAAGACATAAATTACTGCCTTCTTAAAGTAATTTGAGTAAGTATACCACGTAATATTGTGCTAATGTAATATTAATATTGTGTTATCGGCGCCACAGAACTAACAAAGATATGATATAACTATATAATAAGTAACCTATGATTTAAGTTTTATTTGTGGGAATAAAAAAGGTAAGTTTGTAATGCGACGGTTTTATAAATGTAATATCGGTATCAAAATTGGTTTCTTTCAGCTCCATACAGATCCTAATCAGATGTTATGGTTCATTGTTTTGACATCTGTTGTCAAAATTTGTTTACATTTGAATAAAAATAAAACGAAATACGAGAGCGCGAAAACAAAAATTTGACACAGAACCGGCCTCGGCCGTGGCCACAAGGGTACTGACGGGGTAGGGAGCGGCGCGGCATGGCATCGGACCGCGCGAAAACGATGTTTTTTTTTTAGTTTTTGCTGGTTTTTTGTCTTTTCGTTAAACTTAAAAATTCTTACTATAGTAGTATGTCTAAAATTTAAGGTCAGCAATTTTCATTCCAAAAATCAAATAAAAACAATCAGCGGTTTAAAAATAAAATGGAAAAAACGGAACAAAAAGGGGTAACTTTGAGATTTTTTTCTATCAACTAAAATAAATTAGATCTTATTTCCCTTTAGTATGATGACAAGATTAGATCCTTAACTAACACATATATTTTTTTCAGAATGAAGACATCAATTTTGTATGTCTCAGATTGTTTAAAAAAATCTCAAAAACACAAATTTTTGAAGCACCAAGCCTTAAGTTTTCCTTGCCAAATGTGACTGCTTATGATACAGACATACATTTGGACAATAACAAGCTTAATCTGGTAAATCAAACAGTATTCCTTGGTATCACTCTAGATTCGAAACTTCAGTAGGGCCCCCATATCTCAAATCTTGCGGCAAGGCTCAGTTCGGCTGCGTACGCAATCTGGAAAATCAGAAAATTAACTGATGTGTCTACCGCGAGACTTGTGTATTTCAGTTACTTTCATAGCTTAATGACCTATGGCTTGCTTCTATGGGGAAGAGCTGCAGATATTAACGTCATTTTTATACTACAAAAACGCGCAATTAGAAACATTTATCAGCTTAAAGCTCGCGGGTCCCTCAGACAAAAATTCAAAGAAATTGATATTTTGACGCTTCCGTCCCAGTACGTCTTTGAAATTATTTTGTATACTCGTAAAAACTTACATATGTTTGATAAAAAATGTGATAAAATTAAAGACCTTAGAACGCGTAGCAAAAACAAACTAAGTATTCCACAGAACAGACTAAAACGGACAAACAAATGCTTTATAGGAAACGAAGTAAGATATAATAACAAGATCCCAGAAGAGATTTTGATCCTGAATGATAATGAGTTTAAAACTCGTATCAAAAAAGGTTTGATTAAGAAAGCTTATTACAATGTTGATGATTATGAAAACGACAAAGACGCATGGAAGTAGTCTAGCTCTGCACGATATTTTCATTGTTTCATGTATGTACTTTAAATCTTATTAATTTATGTTCTTTGTATTGTAAATTAAATTGTAATGTCACATAAGAACAAAAAAAAAAGAGAGATAAATTGTAAAGTAGAGTTTGTTACCCCTTTCTTCTCTACGCTGTAAAATCATTGCGAAAGGGAGTAGAATCATTTGACAGAGGAGGGCTCGTTTGGGGGCATTTTCGTAAGGCAAGGCAAACGTTTGTTTGCCTGAGCCAATTAGTGGGCACCCTGAACTACCTCGCCTCTATCAGTATAGGATACTTTACGAAATAAGGTATCAATATTAATTAGATTAGTCTAATTGACTTTCAATAAGCGATATCTTGTATCCTGTATTGAATAAATCATTTTTTACTTTACTTTACATTGATCGTGGATTGACCTAGTGAATTCTGGTGCGACAACCTGAAAATACAAAAAACTACTATTAGCCTCATGTAGTTATAGCAGGCCTAAATTGCGTACGCCCTGCAGTACCAGGCCGAAGAATAGGACTGAGGTATCCCCTGCCTGTCGTAAGAGGCGACTAACAAGGGACCCCGGGGTCGTTGGGCGCATAAGGCGGGGGCCTCGTGTAGTCATATAACGGCCCCGAGAAGGACGACGGAACGAGGTGTCCAGTTCCGTTGTCGGGCGTAGTAAGAGCCATCCGCGCTCAGGTGGGACTATCACCACCTGCCCCCCGCGAATAGGCTTTTCAGCCAATGCTGAAGTGGGTCGCGGAGTTGAACATTAGGCTGCCCCCACATTGGGCGTTGGCCGAGCGTACGCGTTTCCTGAGCGTGCTGCCGGCGTCGGCGCGGCGCGGGCGTCGCGTCAGCGCGCCGTCTGTGGGGCGCGGGCGTCGCGCCATCGAACGCCATGCAAGCGCTGCGCAAGCGCCGCGCCGACGTCGCGTCTTAAGTAGAGGTGAGAATAACTGCTATTTTTCAATCGCATGCGATCGCTGTTATGCTATTTTCAAACAACTGCGATCGCATTTTCGTTGCCGGATCGCATATCATGTAACGGCAACGAAAATGCGATCGGCAACGAGAATGCGATCGGCAACGAAAATGCGATCGGCAACGAAAATGCGATTGACAACGAAATCGCAGGATGTAACTAGACATGCAAGTTTGCTCTAATATCAATGTTAATATGGATATTTTTATCGAAGTGCAGCAATTATCGATATTTCAAAACCTTATACAAATTTTTTTCAGCAAAATGTATTTTCAGTACATTTCATATTAATTCGATGAGTGAGATCGCAATGCTTCAATGCGTTTCGAAGTCAAAGTCAAAGTCAAAGTATTTATTCGTAAACATAGGTACATACAGAGGTTGTTACAATATCATACTAGAGAGCGCTATGTCCTACCATAAAGGTATACAAATATTTTATAAAATTAAACTAATACTTATACAATATTATTCATGCAGCATGCGTTATTTATATATTTACAATTGTCTAATTATATTTATCTACTTATTGTTGTCTAATAAAAACTCAGTGTCTTATTTAATAGAAAGTCCTTTAAAGATGATTTAAATTTAAAAATATCATGTAATCTTAAAATATTTTCTGGTAGTTTGTTAAAAATTTTAGGAGCCATCCCTAGCATATTATTCTTATATAAAGCGGTATGATGAAAAGGCATCCCTATTTTATGCGCGTACCTCTCGCTTCTAACTTTGGCAAAAAATTTTAAATTTGATTTGACAAACATGCACAATTCGAAGATGTAGAGCGAATAAAATGTAAGTATTTTTAGTCTATTAAAATGAGGTTTACATGTGTCTCTGCGGCCCAATCTACATACTGCTCGTAAACATTTCTTTTGGGCTTTAAATACGACTTCTACATTGGGCGCATTACCCCAAAATATTATGCCAAACCTCAGCTTTCGTTGCTTTGCTAATGATAAGCTGTCACATGCGATCGCGTTTTCGTTGCTGACGGCAACGAGAATGAGATCGTTGCCGACGGCAACGAGAACGCGATCGTTGCCGGGCAACGAGAACGCGATCGTTGCCGGGCAACGAGAACGCGATCGTTGCCGGGCAACGAGAACGCGATCGTTGCCGACGGCAACGAAAACGCGATCGCATTTTACATTCGTTGTGAATAGCAATGCGATTCGTTGCCATGAAATAACGAGTGTTTTTAAATGCGATTGTAAATAACGACCACCTCTAGTCTTAAGCCCTCGGCCGAACGCGCCGTGCCCCTCGCACTCATTGCCCCCGTCGTCGCCCGCTAGGGTCAGGCACTAGAATGGATTCTGACGAGGAAACACTGCTGTTAGCTTTACTACTCAAACGGAAAATAAAAAAGAAACGTAGGACGAAAACTAAACGGCTTTGGCAAGATCCATTATGGTCATATTGTTTACAAGAGAGTGACTATTATATTTTGTATAGCAAGCATATAAAATATAACGAAAAACATTTTTATGAATATTTACGAATGCCTAGGGCGACATTCTGTGAACTTTTAGAGATAATTGAAAATGATATACAGTATCAAGATTCAAACTTTAGACTTCCTGTGACACCTGAAGAAAAGCTGGTTATTACTATAAGGTAAGGATTTGAGCTTTATATAATATGAAATGAAACTAATCATAGATGAAAGAATAACAATATATTTTAATTAACAGTGTACAGAACGGTTATCACTTAAATAATTTGACAAATCATGCAAAATCACCCACAAAATAAGATATATTTTGTATCTCTCTTATGTTCCATTCTGTGTAGGTATTAATCATATAAGATAGCTAATCAATATCTAATTTTCACCATCATCGCAAAACACGTCGCTATATAATGACTCTTGTGTAGTATCGCTTAGCTGAGAATGCGGAAGCGATAAAGTGTAAAAATTTTGCGATGTTTCGGGTGTTTGTGCATGGGGCACGTGAGACGAGAAAGACGTTCCCATTGGCGTAAAATAACCTCCGCTATTATTATAATTTTGGTTGGAATATTTTGACATCTGCATGTATTTTTTTATGATATTCATTATTTCCATTTTCGCGTCCATTTTATATTCTGAACTGATGGTGTTAAAATCATCCAGTAATGATATAAAAAAATTGTAATCCGGATTATTTTTTTCTTTCTTATTTTCCATCCTTGCAGTTAAAATTTTGATGAGATTCTCAGAGTTGTCTTCATCACTATTTACTTCGACGGTTTCTTTTCTAGAATTCGGGCGAGGATTCTGGTTTTCTTTTTGTGAATGATTCAAAGGCCGAGTATTTGATAATCGGTTAAGAAAAGACAAACAATGTGAATATACGTAGTCTCTACTTGTAGTTGCTTCCGATCCACTTTTAGATTTTTTATTTCTGTCCCTCGTGTACGCATCTCTGATACTTTTCCATTTCTTTTGTAATTTTAGAGCTGAAAAAAAATACATCAATATAAATTTATTTCAGGTATTTAGCTACTGGATGTGCATTCAAAGATCTACAATACTCGTTCAGAAGAGGATTCTCAACGATAGAAAAGATAGTGCAGACGACTTGTGAAGCCATCATAAAAAACTTATTTCATATTTGCATGCCACCCAAGAAAACATCAGACTGGATAAATATTGCAAACAACTTTAATTTGAACGCAAATTTCCCTAACTGCATAGGCGCCATTGATGGCAAACACATCAGAATGATTAGGCCATGCGATAGCGGTTCACTTTACTATAACTATAAAAGATATTTTTCAATAAACCTATTGGCGGTGTGCAATTCAAATTATGAATACATTTATGTAGATGTGGGTTCCTATGGAAAAAGTTCTGACTCGACGATTTTCAATAATAGCAGTTTTCATAAGAATATAGAAGAAAATGTGTTAGGCATCCCAGAACCAACTCCATTAACAGAAAACGGTGAACCGCTTCCCTTTGTGCTAGTAGGCGACGAAGCTTTTCCCTTATCAGGTTACATGCAACGACCTTATGCTGGTAATAATTTGACACATAAACAAAGAGTTTATAACTATAGACTTAGTCGTGCAAGGATATACATAGAATGTACATTTGGTATTATGACAGGAAAATGGAGGATCCTCCACAGACCGTTAAATATTGGACTTGAATTTAGTGAAGAAATTATTAAAACTTGTTGCATATTGCACAATTTTGTTAGATCAAGGAAGACTAGCAGACCGCAAATTGACATACCATCGATTTCTGGACTCGATTGTAACCCAAACACTGACCCAGAAGAAGAACAAGTTTTACAATTCTCAAGAGGTATAACTGAAAGAAATAAGTTTGCCGATTTCTTCGTGTCCGAAGAAGGTGCACTGCCATGGCAAAATACTAAAATTTAACACTTACCTTCTTCATTTTTTTGCTTTGTATTTTTCGTTGCAAAATCTGTTATGAATAAAGTACTGATTTCTTCCCACGCTTTCTTTTTTGCAATACGATCACTGTACTCCCTCTTGGACATGTCCCATATTGCTGGACGATTTTGTATTTCTTGAATGAAATTTTCGATATTTATTTCTCTCTCCGAGTCAGATTCCATTGTAACGTGTGTACACAACACTGTCCGCCTTGTGACTGACTGAGATGCTAGCGGGCGCGGGGGGGAATGTGTGCGGGGGGCACGGGCGGCCGAACGCCCGTGGAACGCGACGTAAGCGCGGCGTCTGCGCGGCGTTCACGCAGCGCTTGTGCGGCGCTGGACAACGCGAAGCCCGCGCCCCGCAGACGGTGCGCTGACGCGACGTCCGCGCCGCGCCGACGCCGGCAGCACGCTCAGGAAACGCGTACGCTCGGCCAACGCCCAATGTGGGGGCAGCCTTACGATCGAAAGATCACCCGTGACCCCTTTGCCAACAGCCAAGATGGCCGGCAAACCGGCGGGGTTTTAGGTGGTGCGAACCCCACATAACCCTGCGACTCCCCCCGGGGTCGCAGGGTACTCGTTAGGAGTTTCCCCTACAAAAAAAAAAGGCCTAAATCGCTTTTATGAATAATGCATTTCGAAATCAGTATTTTAGCGTTACCAAACGTTTACTAAATTGAACGTTAAGGCAATTTTAGGGTTTTTTTATGGTCATACACACATCCTCGCGACAAAAAAACTAAAACAGCTGATCAGCAGGCGCCATCTTGGCAAAAATCCGTGTGTTAGTGCGTTAAAATAGGGTCGGACCTACTTACGTTAAGTTACGGAGGTATTATAACGACGTTTTAGTGCTAATGAGCGTTTATGAATCATACTTTTGTGACAACACGCCATTTTAAGCCAAACATGGGGTTTAAGGCCGGATATTTTTTTACCTTTAATCCTCTCTTGCTAAACTTTTTGCATCCCTTTCAAGCGCTCAGAAGCCAAAACACTTCTTCAAAACAGTTCAACTTTACTTTACCTCTTTAATATGGTTTGGTAGTTTAGTCCAAAGGACGAGGCACATTGTAATAAGGCAAAACAAGGAATATTGTGCCATTTTAGAAGGCGAATTGCGGCTTTTATATTGTCTGCCGTGATTGCCACAACCTTTTTAAAAATCTTCCAGTTATCTAGTCACCGCAAATATTTTTGAGGGTAGGCGCTAGATTTACGGCAGTGTGTCGGTTCGGTTCCAGTATGCATTCAAGCATAAAGGTTTTGAGCTTCGTTTCCTTGTCCAAGTCCAAGTGCGCTGTGACTGCTGTATATTGCCTTTTCTAGATATATTAGCCACTTGCTCTAACCTTAGACCCGCTATTCCCAATAAACCCTCTACGGCCCCCTTGTTCCTTGATGGAATTGTGGTACATACAGAATCCCTCCTTTTTTAAGGCGGGGAAAGTCGTAACGAGTATCCCGCCGCCGGGTTATTTGGGGTTCGCAGTTCGCAACAACTTAAATACCGCCGGTGTCCACCTCGGCTGTTGGCAAGGGGGACAAGGGAGATCTATTCGAATGATCTCGATGGTTTCATCATTTCAGCCGTAGGACGTCCACTGCTGGACATAGGCCTCCCTCAAGGCTCTCCATCTGTACCGATCGCAGGTGGCCTGCATCCAGCGTGGACCCGCAGCCTTACGCAGATCATCCGTCCATCTGGTCGGTGGACGTCCTACGCTGCGCTTGCCGATCCGTGGTCTCCGCTCGAGAACTTTTCGGCCCCAGCGGCCATCTGTTCTGCGGGCTATATGACCTGCCCATTGCCACTTCAACGAGCTTATCCGCTTGGCTATGTCGGTGACCCTGGTTTCTCTGCGTATGTCCTCATTTCTGATTCGATCCCGCAGAGAAATCCCGAGCATAGCCCGCTCCATGGCTCGTTGAGCTACTCGGAGCCTGTTCATAAGCCCTATAGTGAAGCACCACGTTTCAGAACCGTATGTCATCACTGGCAGCACACATTGGTTAAATTGGTTTGTGCATCGGTTTATATGCATAGCAAGTTTTTGTGTGTTATTTGTGTTGTTTACATTCCACCTAACTGTAACGATTGGGAATATCGGATATTGTTTAAAATTATCGTTAAAATTTATTGATTTTATAGTTTTAGGAGATTTTAATTTATATTCATGTTCAAGTAATGTATGCATTGATTATGAATGTTTTTCTAGTTTTTGTGGATTCACTCAGTGTAACAAGATACCTAACTGTAATAACCGACATCTAGACATAGTACTTGTTCCTCCGGGGGTAAGGGGGGGGTGTGACGGTGAACGCGGTTGATTCCGCTTTGGTACCGGTAGACTTATACCACCCGCCACTTGAGATCCGCGTTGCATCGCGCGCTGCGACCCGCGCCACTACTGCGCCGCCGACGCCGGCTGCGGACTCCGCCACTCCGGCCGGCTGCCGCCGGTCACTCAAACACAGTTTGAACAATGAGTTAGACGATTTAGACCCGCAGTGGAATTTTAATAAGGCTGATTTTCAACGGCTGTACTCATCGATTGCTTTTATAGATTGGAGTTTATTATATAGCTACACAGACTTAAATAATTCTTTGGATTATTTTTATAACACTATTTATAAAATTATAGATGACTGTGTTCCCAGAAAAAAGCGAAAGCAGTTCGACTCGAGATATATTTATCCCGAGTGGTACACAGCTGAAATAATTCGCGACATTAAAATTAAAGCGCGGCTTCATAAGCAATATAAAAAAAGCAGTTTAAGTACCGATTATATAGAGTTTTCGCGTTTTAGGGCTAAGGTCAAAAACATGATTAAACTTGCATATGAAAGTTACAGAAATCGAGTCCAGAATCACCTGCACGAGGACCCAAAGTCTTTTTGGAACTATATAAAATCTAAAAAAGGTAGTTCTAATCCTACAAATATTATACGAAATGGAAACGTTCTCACAGCAGAAGAATGCGCTAGAGAATTTGCTTTCTATTTTCAATCAGTGTATAATACTGAAAAGCCGAAGTTAGATGTTACGGAAGCCATGCATAGCGCCGGCGATTACAACTCTGCTGCTAGGGTTCATCTGGACGGGTTGCAATTGGTTGAAGTAACACAGGCGCTTGCGCGGCTCAAACCAAAAATTTCAGCGGGTCCTGATGGCATTCCTGCGTATTTATTTAGAGATTGCCGTATGGTTTTAGCTAGGCCGCTACTTCACATCTTTAACATTTGCCTAGCGAACGCAGTCTTTCCAGATCGTTGGAAAATTTCTAGGGTTATTCCTGTACCTAAAGGTGCCTCTTGTTCGAACGTTGATGGATATAGACCAGTAGCAGTGTTATCGACACCCGTAAAAGTTCTGGAGTCTGCGATACAGAAGAGTGTCCTGACTCAGGTAAACGCCCAACTATCTGAAGCACAGCATTGCTTCAGGCCAGCGCGCAGTACAGCTAGCAACCTGCTGAACCTGATGTCGCACGTGGTGCCTGTGGTGGACGCAGCAGGACATGTAGACGCCGCATACTTTGATTTTAAAAAAGCGTTCGATCTTGTCGACAACGATATTTTATTAGGGAAGTTGGCGGCAGTCGGCTGCACTCCTCACTTATTGAAGTTTTTCGCAAGCCATATAGCTAGATAGGCGACAGTATGTCGAATATAACGGCAAGAGGTCAGAGGCTTACTACACGAGGTCAGGGGTCAGCCAGGGAAGCAACTTGGGACCTTGAGAGCTTATCATTATGATAAATGATCTCCCTGGAGTGGTCCAAAACGCTAACTGTCTACTGTTTGCTGATGACCTTAAGTTGTTTATGGAGGTAGAAGACTTATCAAGCTGCAAAAAACTACAGCAAGACATAGATAGGGTAGTGTCTTGGAGTGAAGAGAACAAACTGCAATTTAACACTGCCAAGTGCTTGATGATGTCGTTTTCTAGATCGCGAGCTCCACTTGTACAGGAGTACAAAGTAAACGGTGACGCTATGGTGAGGGTTACAGAAGTGCGAGATCTTGGAGTGACACTGAAAGCTGACTTATCTTTTAGTACACATATTACGAACATTTGCAAAAAGGCATTTCGAAATTTGGGTTTTGTGTTGCGTAGGGTTAATTGTTTTACAAATATTGCTGCAATAAAGGCTCTTTATAACGCTTTAGTTAGGTCCCAGTTAGAAAACAATGCAGTCATTTGGGCTCCACATGAAACTAAATATAGTATCATGGTGGAGCGCATACAGAATAAATTTGTAAGATATTTATATTTGAGACAGTATGGAGTTAACCCTTTTTATCCTTTATCGTATCCTACCGTATTTATTTTAGGAATGGTGGGGTATTTTGAGTTACGAGTAAGGAGGGAGTTTGCCGTAGTGTCGTATTTATTTAAATTGTTAAATGGAAAGACGCATAATCCAGAGCTTCTGGCATGCGTGAGTGTTTGCGTGCCCGACGGCTACGTGACGCGGCGGCGGCGGCCGCGGCTGCTGGCTGAGCCGCGCGCGCGCACTAACCTACTCGCGAAGGCGCCTTTGACCCGCGCACTGCGCACTCTCAACCTGGTCTCGGAGAGAATAGACTTGTTCTCATGTACACTGAGTGAATTCAGAAGGGTTACAATGTGTATTATTTGTTACGATACTACTCTATTGAAATAGGCATAACCTGGGCCCTCAGTCTCATCAGATTAATCGTCGTCAATATCAACTAGGTACCTACCTCTATTTCCACTACCATTTTATCGGTTTGGTTACTGTGACTAAGCATATTTTGGTCCTGTGTAATAGAGGACTCACGTTTAGCCATGTCCTCTGGTATCTCTAAAATATGTAAGTATGCAATATTTCAAAACTAATAAAACAGAAACTAGTGTTATTGCTAAAGCCTATCGGTAGAATAGTTTACATCACATCGATTTAATAAAAAGCTCTATCTATAGTATCGATACGGGGCCACAGTTGACCTCCTACGTTGAGCGATCCGCCTTGTCCAGACCTGAAAGATTCCTCGATAAAGGTCATGTCGGTTAGGACATAACTGTACCGCCAGCCGTCGATGACGTCCCGGCTCTCTACCGCGGCCGGAATTTGCTCCCTGAAAGGGACGGACCAGTTCACTCCGGTAGGGAACGGGCACCCGTAGCTCCGCAGACAATCCAGTAGCCTGGTCTTTAACGCTAGAGGCCTGATGTCCGCTTTAAGATCACACGCCGAGGATGCGACAGCGGCAGCTGCTCTAGCGCCGTGCCGGATGTGACTCCACATATCTCTAGAGAGGGATGGGTTTACCCTCTGATCTCGACTCCCCGGATCCCTTTCGGCAGCGACGACTTCTCTGCAAGCGGTAGAAGGGGTAACGGTAGATACCGAAAAACTTTCGTCCTCTCCCACCCCGAACCAACCCACATCCGCGTGAGCCTGGAGGGTAGCTTCCCTGCGCGCTGCCTCTAGCGTAATGATACACTGGGAGACTGTGGGAGACCCGCTGGGGGACAGGCCTGATGCGAGGGACATGACCGCCTCTCTTGTCTCCTCCAACCTCCTCCCTTCCGCAAGGGCTGCTACACTTGCAGTGCGGGCACGTCTATAGAGCGCGCGCTCCGGAGGAGGAGGAGAGTGTCGGCCCTCTTGGGCCGGGCGATTGTGTGCTTGGACCGCCGCGGCTGCGGGCCTATCACGAGGGGCCGACCTGCCAACTGCCCGAGAGGGCCCTGGTTGGGGCTCCCCGTCCGGCACGTCGTAACGTTCTTCCTCCTCTGCACCCTCCTGCGCTGCAGCGCCGTCCGGAGCTGGCTGCTGAGGAGCACCCGGTTGAGCTGCAGCAGGTTGTGGAGCAGGCTGGCGAGGAGCACGGGGGGGAGCGGGCGGGTCCTCGTCCATAAGAAGGGACGCAGCCGTGCCCAAAAAGCAGTGCTGAGTAGGCGGGCACGACGTGCTCTGGGCCCCACCTACGGTTGTGGTCTGCACCGTGAAAGTGGGCAGTTCTTGTTCCCCCTCCTTCAACGCGTCTTCCATCAGACGTCCAGGCCTCCATCTGAGCCTATCACCCCTCGCGGACAGCCGCCTCAAAGACTCTAGGGTGTCAATTCGCCTTTCACCGTCCCCCGTTATATGGTGAATGTTGCCGTTAGTGGCGTGCATTTCCCGGTTATGGATAGCTGCAGCCATGGCTACAGCGCGGGCGCTAGCGCCAGGGCGAAGAAGAATTCGCCTGATGTCCTCGAAGTTAAGCCCCTCACCGATAGAGGGCTCAACGTTCACAGTAGCCTCCTCACCGCTAAGCCTCGAAGCTAGGCACACCACGCACACGCGAGAGTCAACTGTCCGGGAAGCCACGGGCTTGTTAGAAATAAAGGCCGTGACAGCCAACTCTACGCGCGCGCCTGGCGCGTCCAACCTTTCCGCCTCTGCGATGGCATCTGCCGCCCTCATCCCCGCCAATTGGGCCAGCGCTCCGGTCTCAGCGGAAACCGTGGACCCCCGCTCGTCGGAACCAGGGGCGCTCGTGATGAGAGAGGTGTCCTCCCTGGACGCCCACAGCCTAACGATGGCCAACAAGCTTTCCGCCTCCGCTTTTGAGCCCAGCTCAGCCTCGATGGATCCGGCGTTCAACATCGGGAGGAGGACACGTGCCACCGTGCTGGCGAAAACTGTGTTGCGCGTACCAGTGGCGAAGAACCCCCTCACCCTCCTGCCCATGCCACCCGGCGTACCCTGCATACGCCTGGCCAGCTTCACAGCCGACGAACGAAGTATACCCCTGCCGGTCCCCTCGGGCGCGCCCCGGGTTGCCGTAAACGTACGAGTGCTTCCGGGCGTTTGTCCGGCGCCGCCCGACGTGGGCCCCTGGGTGGCAGGACCTCCCTGGCCGCTCTCCCCGCTCCCGACTGTCCTGTCGGCGGCCCTAGGCGCGGCATCGAGCTCCCGGGCTGCCGCAGGACAGTAGTCCAACGTGCTAAGAGCGTTGAGCAACGCGCCACCCGCCAGGGCGCCCACCGCTCCGAGAGCTAGCCCCCGCGGCCCCGCCGCCCACCTGCTATTAGCTACGTCCCTCTCCATTAACTCCTCCTGGAACGCGTCACAGAATGCAGCTACATCCCCGGTAAAAATTTGGCAGACGCCCGCCCGCTCGGGGGTTCCCGTCCTATCCACCGGCGCCACGGCCTGGACACGTTCCGGACTCGCAGGGGCGCGCGACGGAGCAACGTCCATAGGCGCCGCCGGTCGCTCCTCTGGTAAAGGAGGAGACGGGGATGGAGACGAGATGTCGTTTACGTCAATATGTCGTATGTCCAACCTCCTTTGAGCGCGCAACTCTCTTGCTGCCGCCTTAGCCGCCGGGACCGCTGCATTCCTTGCCCCCGTCCTAGTGACCAGATCATCCAAGATCTGGACCGGGCGCTCCGGTACCACTCCGCTAGGACCGCTAGCGGGGCTCCCCGCCGGCGCTCCGGACCCTGCTAAGTCCTGATCCATAGGGAGGATCGCCATGGACGACCGGGTCCGCCCGAACCACGGGCTCTCTTCGAGCAGGCGCGGAAGTACCGCCCTGCCTCTCCCCGCACCCCTCCCCCGGGTTGACCCCTTGGGCCTACCCCTACCTCTGCCCCCTCTCCCCTTCCCTTCTCCTAGCTCCACCTTAATTGGTGAACGGCCTGCTGTCCTACTAATCTCCAAGACTTTCGACAGGAACGCCGTGTAAAATAAAAGAAAATTAATTCCTCGAAACTTAAGTGAACTCTCTATACGATTGCCGTTTCGACCGCGCAACCAAGTTCTGAAATAAAAAAATGATTACGCTCAGATTCTGTCGAAATTTGTCAAAACTGAATGGTGAAAACCAGGAATTTGTCAAAGCATAAATAAAGAAGTTATGCAGGTTTGATGGTGTCCGCGCGAACGAAACAGGGAGAACCGCGCGGACATTGAGATCTAGACTTCTGGAAGGTTTAGAGACCTGGTTTTTTTTGTCAAAGCAAGGTTCAATTTGTCAAAAAATGTCGAAGTAATAAAATTTTGGCTACCTCTAATACTTGACCAGATAATGACCCTTCAGTCCCATGGCCGCGCGAACCTCCAATTAAGATTCCTTTAGGTTCAATTATTTTCGTAACTATGCAACCAAAACAGCCGGAATCGGTGTTCAGACCTTTATCTTAATTTGTCGAAGCGTATGAAGCCCAAAAACCACCGACGTCTGTTGTTAGTCACACAAAATCTCTGAAAAACCTTACCTTAAATCCGCGCCAACGAAACGCTTCTTCATAGGCTGATAACTCGATAACTAAGCAAAACTAAGCTATGATTCTCATATCAAATTCTTTGACATGTGGGCGGGCTCCTTCGAATTGACACCTAGCTGGACCGCTAAAGCCTACTGCAGCGAGAGAAATTAAAAAAAACTTTATCTCGTACATTGTTTGAGTAGGGTTACCATAATACCATAAGAGTTCAACTAGATAGCAAACTCTTATTTGATACGAATTATAATAATAATATTAATAATATTAAGAGAGATTATGCTTATGATACAAGGAGGTAGTTACTGATTAGAACCGATTTTTATCCTCTATAGACTTATTCTCTGAATTGTGGCTCGGCTGATTCGGTGCTCTCGCCATTATTCACAGCAGCATGAAACAATTGAGTGCCAGCTGCAATATTCATTAGAATGCGTTTATCAGTGGTGGCAATCAGTGCACCACCAAGTACTTTCTCGGATATGGAGTGCAACTTCAATAAGTATGAGTGGACCATTTGTTGTATCGTGTCCCCAGACTCGCTCGCAACACTCCCTTGATAATTCTTCATAGAATTATGTAGGAACGATCCTACAGCATATGCTGCATCTATGGTAACCGTAAAGTTGTCCCTATGTAACTTCTTCGTCTCCTCCGGTCCGTATAGCAACTTGGCGTATGGGCGTTCTTCCTCCTTGAGACCAGACAAGTAAGACATGGCCTCACGTAACATACCCTGATGGGACCCTTGTAAAGGCCTCAAAGTCAACAACTCTGGATATCTGTTAAAGATATACAACTGTACCATGCGGACATGGTTCATCTCGGACCATGCCAGCACGGTCAACATAGATTTGCACGCCGCCCCTATCAGGCCGTGAGTTTTGGCACCCCCCATAATCGCACGGGTTGCCATGGACCTAAGCTCTGTGCACATACCTAACTGACGGTAGATCCGTGTGGCAGTAGGTAGATGGAAGGGTAGTATTAACCCCATTTCTATATCCCCACCCATGCTTGCTGTCAGGGCCATTATTCTCTTCGTGAGCCACGGGCCATTGGAATTATCGTTTAACTGCTTGCCCATAAGGAGCAAGACTGCGGAGCAGTATGCTAGCATAGTAGGATAAGGGCTCCCCATCTCTTTTATGGCCAAACTTGCGCGAGCTGTCTTCACTTCCGATAATCCCTCAATTTCCTCTATGTCAGCCCTATTGCTTTGATCTATCTCATGAACTATAACATCTATGCCAATCTTTTTAAGTGAAGTCACAACTTGTCCCTCAGCTATCACGTTTTTCCCGATGACGGCGATCAGGGCTTGCAGAAATATTCCTAGACAAGTTTTATCTTGCTTCCTTGTATCGGAGAATACTCCTTCAATGCCATATAGGATTAGGGTGATGAGGTCTTTTCTGGAGACCTGACCATTCTTAAAACAATAGATATCTAGTTTTAAAGGGGTTATCTGGTTGGGGGTGATCCTGATGCCCGCATCAGAGGGCCCATTATAACTAGAAGCCCTTGCGATAAGGTCGTTGTGGGGAGATCGTAGTTCTTCACTTAGATGGTGGGGTACCAGGTCAGCCACACTGGCTTTGTACTGAGTCGTTTTAAATAGGCCATCCGGTCTATGCATCTTATAAGGAATTCTAATCAAGCACCTTGTGTTTTCTAAAGCTTGATGTTGAATCGCACTTATGATAACGTTTCAGGAAGCGTATTGAGCAGATGCAACATAGAGTACCTGTTGCCCTTGTTGCTATCTTCCTTTGTCACAATAAACCTTGTGTAGATTTGAGCGCGGTTATTGTTTCAGTTCTTAACGAACCAAGTGGTGAACTTGATTCGCAATGTAGCTCAGTTGTGAAGTAATTGTATATCATTTAGAATTGTGTCAAAAATAGTATTATGACAGTGTAAGATGTTATTTTTAGTAGAATAATTTATTTTTTACAAAAAGAGACCCGCCTTCAACGAACTGCAACAAACATAATCAGAGAACTTCCTCTTTTTCGAAGTCGGGTTAAATAGGTACCTACTAAAACCTTCTCCTAAATGTAACAAATACATTACTGAAAATAGCATCAAAATCGGTTCAGCCAAACGCGAGATAATCGCGGACAAACATACATACATACAAACAGACAGGTCAAACTGATAACCTCCTTTTTTGAAGTCGGTTAACAAATTCAAGTATATTATTCGATTAATTTAACCTCAAAACGAAAAATTATGGTCACCCTACTCAAACAATGTACGAGATAAAGTTTTTTTTAATTTCTCTCGCTGCAGTAGGCTTTAGCGGTCCAGCTAGGTGTCAATTCGAAGGAGCCCACAATGTCAAAGAATTTGATATGAGAATCATAGCTTAGTTTTGCTTAGTTATCGAGTTATCAGCCTATGAAGAAGCGTTTCGTTGGCGCGGATTTAAGGTAAGGTTTTTCAGAGATTTTGTGTGACTAACAACAGACGTCGGTGGTTTTTGGGCTTCATACGCTTCGACAAATTAAGATAAAGGTCTGAACACCGATTCCGGCTGTTTTGGTTGCATAGTTACGAAAATAATTGAACCTAAAGGAATCTTAATTGGAGGTTCGCGCGGCCATGGGACTGAAGGGTCATTATCTGGTCAAGTATTAGAGGTAGCCAAAATTTTATTACTTCGACATTTTTTGACAAATTGAACCTTGCTTTGACAAAAAAAACCAGGTCTCTAAACCTTCCAGAAGTCTAGATCTCAATGTCCGCGCGGTTCTCCCTGTTTCGTTCGCGCGGACACCATCAAACCTGCATAACTTCTTTATTTATGCTTTGACAAATTCCTGGTTTTCACCATTCAGTTTTGACAAATTTCGACAGAATCTGAGCGTAATCATTTTTTTATTTCAGAACTTGGTTGCGCGGTCGAAACGGCAATTCTATACGTAAGTGCTTATAGTTTTTCGGATGCAATAGATACACACCGGTTTCAATAATTTGGAATTATATTCGTCGATTTAAACGCATAGCTTCATTGAATTCTTCTAAAAACGATGAATGGATCTCTGCATTTTTAGATAAGTATGCTCCAATTTCTGCACCTGAAAAAAACATAGATAAAACACAGTTAAATTATCTTTTTACTCAGACAGATGATGAAAATATTGAAAATACTTTTCTTTCTGAAAAATTTACATGGGAAGAGTTTCAAAGTGCACTTAGGTCTAGAAAAGATACTACTCCTGGCTTAGATGATATTTCATATAAAGTCATACGCAATATGCACCAAACTGCACAAAAAATTCTACTCAAACTTTTCAATTTACTTTGGGAAACACAAACAATCCCCTCCTCTTGGAAGACACAGTGTGTCATACCTATTTTAAAACCAGATAAACCTGAAAATAGTCACAATTCTTATAGACCTATATCATTATCATCTTGTTTAGGTAAAGTTTTTGAATTTCTGTTAAAAATTAGAATAGATTGGTTTGTTGAATCAAATAATATCTTACTTGCGGAACAGTTTGGTTTCCGTAAGTGAAGAAGTGCAGCTGAAAGTTTCACTTCATTGATATCGGATATAAGAAGATCCTTCTTTAGTAATTTATCCACAGTATGCGCATTTTTAGATGTACAGGGCGCTTTTGACAATGTCAATCCAAGTGTTCTCGTGAGCATCTTGAGGGACATAGGAATTCCAGAAAAAGTCTGTAAATGGATATTTAATTTTCTTTATGACATAACATTATTTGTGAAATTTAATAATAAATTACATGGACCTAGAAATGTATATAAAAGAACAATGCAAGGTGCAACCATTTCCCCTTTGTTATACAATTTGTACACATCGCAAATTAATAAACAATTAACAGCACTAAATGTAAAATATTTACAATATGCTGATGATTTAGTTGTATATAGTGTTAATAGAGATGTTAATTTAGCAATAAGTAATTTAAACCAAGGTCTTGCCCAGGTTCAGACATATTATTGTAATGAGTTAAAGCTTAACATAAGTCCAGAAAAAAGTGGTGCAATGGTATTTTCTAAAAGAATCTATGATTGTACTGCTTCTGTTAAATTTAGTAATGTATCCTTGCCATGGCTTACAGAAAATAAATTTTTAGGAGTCTTATTAGACCAAAAATTGAGTTTTGAAAAGCATATTTTATATTTATTGAGAAATGCTTCAAAAGATCTGAACATACTCAGGTCACTAGCGGGTGTCCACTGGGGTTCAGATCCCAAAACATTATCAATGTTATACAAAAGCATAGTAAGAAGTCATTTTGATTATAGTGCTATATCGTACATGAATTGTAATATAACATTTTTAAGAAAACTAAATGTTTTGCAAAATAAAGCTCTGAAGATTATAACAGGGGCCATGTGCTCTACACCAATAAATGCAATGGAGATTGAGGCTTGCATTCCTCCATTAATTTTAAGAAGACTACAAATAGCTGAAAAATTCTGCCTCAAAATGGTAGCTTCAGACAATAATAATGTTATTGAAAGAATCCTTCCTCTAAATTCATTGCCACCTAATCGATTAGGACCTTATGTAAATAGTGCTTCCATCTTAGCTGGATGTACTCCTACTTTAATAAGAAAATTATCTTATGTTAAAGAAGTTGCTGTAAATTTGTATATAAGCAGGCCTTGGCCACTTTATAATTTAGATTTTGAGGCTCTCATTAACTACAATGTAAATAATCTTAGATATTCTATCACTAACCAAACTGATTTATTAGCTTTAGATGATATTGATTTATTTTATAAGTTATATACTGACGGATCTAAAAGTCAGAATGGCGTAACATCTGCATTTTATGACCCACAAAAGAAATTAACTCAATGTTTTAAGATTAATGATAATTGTAGCATTTTCACTGCTGAATGTTACGCAATTTTTTCAGTACTTTTGTATATAAACGAATTTGTAAATTTTTCAAACATTGTTGTATTTACTGATTCTCAAAGTGTTTTGGCAGCACTAGAAAATAAAAGTAATAAATTTAATTTGAATTATTTGGTATATCGCATACGGCAAGTATTGTATGAATTAACTCTTAGAGATGTAATTGTTAGTTTTAATTGGGTACCTTCTCACTGCGGCATCACTGGTAATGAAGAGGCAGACAAAGCCACAAGATCCAAATTTGATGAAGATCATTCCACTACTTTGAAGATACCATTCTCCGACCTTCATGCTCCTATGGCTCGGAATCTGAAAACAGTATGGGTTGAATACTGGAATATAGTCAGCAAAGACAAAGGCAGATGGTATGCAGAGATACAGAAAGCACCGCCCGCTAAACCCTTGTACCAAAACGACAATGCAGCCGATAGCCGAGATTATGGGGACATTATTAAGACAGAAGACTTATGGGGGATATCAATTAAAGTACTTCAACCTGTTATAACACTAATAGCGCCTCATCTAGCATTAATTTTTAACTCTTGTATCGAAAAAGGCATTTTTCCAAATTTATTGAAGTACAGCAAAATCATTCCAATTTTTAAATCTGGAAATACCGAAAACCCCACTGACTATAGACCAATCGCGGTTCTTCCAGCCTTAAGTAAAATATTTGAAAAACTTATTCTTGCACAATTAGCGTCTCACTTCTCAGTCAATAACTTCCTACACAAAAATCAATTTGGTTTTAGGAAAGGGCGGTCTACCTTAGACGCAGGTCACAAACTCATCAGCGATGTCTATGGAGCCTGGGAGGATTCTCACGATGCTATTGGGGTTTTCTGTGACCTCTCGAAGGCTTTTGACTGCGTTGATCATGAGACTTTGCTACTTAAATTACAGCACTATGGCTTAATTGATAAATCACTTGATCTACTTGCCTCTTATCTTACTGATCGCGACCAACGAGTGGACGTGGGTGGTGCGGTGTCTGCAGGTTGTCCTATCAAGATTGGTGTACCTCAGGGATCGATATTGGGGCCTTTCCTGTTCCTAGTCTACATAAATGATCTCCCTTACATGTTAGATAAACTTACTGATGTTGTCCTCTTTGCGGACGACACCTCTTTAACATTTAAAGTTAAACGAGGTGACTCCCTCAACTTAGATATAAACAAAACATTAGTGGAGATTTCTCAATGGTTTACTTCTAATAATTTACTTTTGAACGCAAAGAAAACTAATTGCATTAAGTTTTCCTTGCCAAATGTGACTGCTTATGATACAGACATACATTTGGACAATAACAAGCTTAATCTGGTAAATCAAACTGTATTCCTTGGTATCACTCTAGATTCGAAACTTCAGTGGGGCCCCCATATCTCAAATCTTGCGGCAAGGCTCAGTTCGGCTGCGTACGCAATCTGGAAAATCAGAAAATTAACTGATGTTTCTACCGCGAGACTTGTGTATTTCAGTTACTTTCATAGCTTAATGACCTATGGCTTGCTTCTATGGGGAAGAGCTGCAGATATTAACGTCATTTTTATACTACAAAAACGCGCAATTAGAAACATTTATCAGCTTAAATCTCGCGAGTCCCTCAGACAAAAATTCAAAGAAATTGATATTTTGACGCTTCCGTCCCAGTACGTCTTTGAAATTATTATGTATACTCGTAAAAACTTACATATGTTTGATAAAAAATGTGATAAAATTAAAGACCTTAGAACGCGTAGCAAAAACAAACTAAGTATTCCACAGAACAGACTAAAACGGACAAACAAATGCTTTATAGGAAACGAAGTAAGATTTTATAACAAGATCCCAGAAGAGATTTTGATCCTGAATGATAATGAGTTTAAAACTCGTATCAAAAAAGGTTTGATTAAGAAAGCTTATTACAATGTTAATGATTATGAAAACGACAAAGACGCATGGAAGTAGTATAGCTCTGCACGATATTTTCATTATTTCATGTATGTGTCACCGGAAAATAATAAGATTCGCAAGTTTATAAATTTCCTAGGAAATTTATAAACTTTCGTAGGATTCTAAACGAGAGATAAATTGAATTATTTTACGCCCACTTTTTCGCAAATTTATAAATTTTCGGCGCGTCTTAGTAAATTTATAAACTAACGGATATCAATCCGTAAGATTCTAAACGGATCGACCAATCACAGAAGAGCTTTTAATTTTACGCTTTTTGAAATACGGAAAATAACACACTGCTCTCTGATTGGTCGATGTTGACAGTGAAAATGCTTGCGTCCATAGACTTACGTACAATCAGACTTGCCAAACAATTCGATCACACTAAAAGTATTTTTACTGGTACTAAAAACTAAGTAGGTTTATAGGTTAATATATGACCGCTAATGTGCGAAATTCAGTAAAAGTGCACTAACTGGCTGAATCCGTTAGAGTTCGAAATAAAATGTTGTTCTCAACATTAACTAGGTAATCTGCAAAATCCCTAGGTAATCTACAGAGTTAACGACTAAGTTAAGTTCGAAAAATTGTTGCCTTAGATTTCAGTTTAACACAGGTAACCCAAGCTCCGCTCGCTTCGCTCGCTACGCTGGTTAAAGATCACAAGCCAAACCTAACCTAACCTACAATTTTGCCCTAGATTTGAATTTTCGGTCGGAGTTTTCTGTTTTCCGCACTTTAACGGCGAGACATCCGGTAATAAGCACATTAACTAGGTAAAGTGTGGATACCCCATATTTCACATAAAATTTCGTACATTAACTGACCTAAACAGTTAATGTGCACTTTGCCCGGAAAGTGCACATTAACGTATTTCGCAATATAACGGTGACAGATATAATACAAAAAGTAACTTTGTAATATAGGTACCTATCTACCTACCTAGTAGGGGGTTCCCTATTTCACTCTACAAAAATAAAACATTTTGGGCATGGCTACCATAAAACTTTCTTAGCTCTGTGGTAAATTTCAATTCATTATACATGGCGTTTGGTTATTGGTTACTTATTATTTTACGAGTGTGTTTAGTAAGTTTATCAATTTACGAAAATGTAGCCGTAAAATAATACAATTTATCTCTCGTTTAGAATCCTACGAAAATTTATAAATTTCCTAGGAAATTTATAAATTTACGGTTCTTGTTATTTTCCGGTGACATATGTACTTTAAATCTTATTAATTTATGTTCTTTGTATTGTAAATTGAATTGTAATGTCACATATATAAGAACAAAAAAAAAAAAAAAGAGAAATTGTAAAGTAGAGTTTGTTACCCCTTTCTTCTCTACGCTGTAAAATCATTGCGAAAGGGAGTAGAATCATTTGACAGAGGAGGGCTCGTTTGGGGGCGTCTCCAGGCGACCATTGTCGTAAGGCAAGGCAAACATTGTTTGCCTGAGCCAATTAGTGGGCACCCTGAACTACCTCGCCTCTATCAGTATAGGATACTTTACGAAATAAGGTATCAATATTAATTAGATTAGTCTAATTGACTTTCAATAAGCGATATCTTGTATCCTGTATTGAATAAATCATTTTTTTACTTTTTTTTATTATATCACCACAATAAATAGACTACGATTTGGACATTGTCATACAAAATCTCACCTGAAAAGACTTGAAAATTCGAACTGCACATATTGTGACTATGAAAATTCTAACCTAGAACATTTCTGTACCTCAGAAGCATAACACTGTAACTGACATTTTTGCGATTTTCACTTTTTGATGGAATCCTAATGTATTTGACGAGCTCTTTCGAATGCGCTTACTCCCGTGGCCGTAGCTAGCCTGGAAGTGCCTTTTTTCGATTTGCATTATAGTGTAAATACCTTGCCTGATGAGAAGCATTAAACTGTAAGAGCGTATACTGCTTTATGCTTCGAATTAATTTTATTGCATAACATTGTATGTACCATCTTATAGTTTTATGCTTCTGAACTATATCCGATGCATAATACTGTAACTGCGCAGATACCGTGTTTTGCTTCGAAGCAAATCAAGATGCATAACACTGTATTTTTGCTGTTACAGTTTTATACTATTCAATTAAATCCGATTAAGAGGGCGTGGTTTAAGGCATCTTTATATAGAAGCTGCTAGTTACGCGGAAGTTCGGTCTTGGCCGGGTATCAGAGATAAAGAAAATAGAAAAAATTGTATCTAAATTGACAGTTTTTGGAATTCTTAATTCAGTGATACTTACCATACACGTAAAAATACACGCAATCTTGTTTTTAAAATAAATGGTAAAAAAAAGTCCGTCAACGAATGCTTCCTTATACTCTCAACACAACAACTTCTTGCAACAACTCCATCAAAGATAGATTATACCACTGTTGCAGCTGAATAAAATACCGACAAAACTCATTACCCATAGACGAAACCATACAACGTCACTTCCACGCCATACCTTGCGAGTCGCATCATTCACGGTAAAAAAAATATCCGGCGTGAATATCCTGGACTAGAACCGAAAGAAAACTGCAAATAAAATGGCTAACAGACATTCAATGAAGACCTCAATTCCTCACTCCATTTGCCAAGCAATGATACCTTTACACATGTTATCAACACGCGGTCACGCTACAGTAAGAAAACAAAAAAAAATAGTTCTCCAAGATTGGAACACAATTCTGACCTTAGATATAAACATCTTATAAAAAAAAAAGTTTATATCGAAAACCAGAAAAGATACATACTTACTCCAATCCCAAAGTCTCGTCCTTTTTTCGATTCTCTTTCAAGCCTGAGGATGGTCACGCACGGATCTTATCTCAAGTGTGACATCACATGCATTACTGCCAGGCAAACTAAATTGAAAATTAAAGTCTTCATTGGTCATACTACCGTACAACCATTTGTTTTGCAATACTTTCCTAGGAAACTTGGTATTTATTAACCAACTCTGATAGTGCCCGCCGATCCTTAGCACATGCTTTCGCTGCTGATTTACCCGAAACACTGCAGCAGTTATGTATAATCTGTCCTTGATGATGCTGCTGCATCAAACTGCTCGACTACTTTGAAAGTATTAAGAAACATTAAATCAAACAGACGTCATACAATTTACATTACAATCAATATCCGAACAGCAAATCTGTGAATTTCTAAGGTAACTTTTAAGTATCGGTCCTGTTTTCTGGCGCAGATCTACTACTTCAGATAAACTTTCAGACTGCATTTAGGTAACATAATATAAAAACTCTGGTTTCTCTCCCTATTAGCTAGCTACCAGACCCTGACATCATGAACTGCTTATTGTGAAATCTACAACGTTAAACTCATGCTACGTCGTCGCTAAAGTTCAAACTTCCTATAATGAACCTTTCATGACCCCACTATGCGTGTGACTACAGGCAAGGAAAGAGAAACTAGTGGCATTTTATTTATAAAGCTCAAAGCAGTCTTAAAACCTTACTAAAACTAATCTACGCCAGAATATAAGACAAGAGCTCAAACTTCCACAAGATACAAGATATTTATTGCTCTCAGTGTACAGGAGGATCTTCTTGTATCTTGTATCCACGAGTTATACTACTAATCAGTGAGCCACTGCAGACTCAGAGCACAACCAAGAACAACGTTTCGCCTACCCTGACATAATGGAATCCTGATACCAAAGCGCTAGGGACGTATGTCTCATTCATGCAACAGTTACTTAAGGACCCCATATGTCCCATATTATTTTATATTCAACCATTTCTTAATCATTCTCTATAATGTTCACTACATTAGGTCACAGATTCAGACAACATCATTTAAAACATGAAATTTCACTCAGAAAGTACATAATATAAATTATTGACACAGATTTAGAGTTGTAACGGTTCTGAATGTATGTTCTACAGTGTTTTTTAACACTAAAGTTGTTTATTGTACTTTGTTTTCTTAAAGAAAATACTGTAACTGACACCATTTCTCACCGGATTACAAAAATAATCTTAGAAGCATTTAAGTGTATGTGATGCATGTTTTTACAAAAGTACCTGAAAAACTATATTTTTTCATAGGACTTATTTTTCTGAAAATTGTTTTAAATTAAGAGATAATTGCTCTTTATTATCAATTAAACTCAAGATGATTATAGCGTCTACTTTTGCGTCTTATTTGCGTCTAAAGTTGAAAAACATGCTATTTCAAACTTTAAAACGCTCTCCTGTAAAATTACGATTTGCGACTTACAGTCTTATGCTTCTGAGGTACAGATTTGTTTATGTCGTGTCCTGCGTTTGGAATTGACAGATTAGTGATGTCCAGTGAACTCAGTGAAACTAAAGACAAAAATAATAAAGAAGTTCCTGTGCCTAATAATATACATGAAATACTCTCGTAACAAATTATTTTTTAAAACATTGTATAGATTTGTACTAAATACTGTGAAAAAAGTGAAGTGAAGTGACGAGAGGCTTAAAAGGGCTTGATCCCAGAGCCGTTAAACCAATTAAAAAAAAAAACAGATAGGTTAATTTAATTTACTCAAAAAAGAGTTAATTTACGATAAAATAACATGACTGGAGCTAGATTCACTAAGCGGTCGCTTTGCATCTTAAGCCAGGAGCTGTGGCAAGGAGGAAATTGGAGCGAAGACGCAAAGGTAAGACAAAGTCAACTCACAAAATTGTACCTACCAAATCATTTAAAACAAGCTAAAAGTTAAATTTTCTTTCATCTTTCTAATAATGCTGTCATTAGCCATGTAAATTAATAGGTTTTTATTAATGTGTAATATTTTATTCCAGAAATAGACATCGTCGTGTGGACAATGGTTATGTATAATGTTGCAATATTTACTTCAAGAGTACAAGCTAGTAAAAGTTAGAGCTAACCCACTAGCCCTGTATGGCCAAATAATAAAACAAATTATAATAGATAAAGATATTAAAACAACTGAATTACAGGATTACTATTTGTCGGATTTGAGGTGTAAAAAGACAAGAATAAAGGCTTACATAATATTACATTTAATTGTGATTTGTGGAGCGCGGCGGCGGCGGTACAATCGCGGCGCGACATCAAAGGTATTGCGCCACAGTAGAAAAGATGTACGTGTACATACATACTAACATCACGCTCGGCTCGTTATTGGCCGGCTAAAGTTTTAAGGAAAAACCTACCGCAGGCCTATAGACTTAGATATCATTTTACTTAAATAGTATTTGGGAACGTTCTATTTTATTAACCCACTTCAAAAAAGGAGGTTATCAGTTTGACCTGTATGTATGTATGTATGTTTGTCCGAGATTATCTCGCGTTTGGCTGAACCGATTTTGATGCGGTTTTCATAAGTGTATTTGCCCTCTGTGCACGGCTTGTATGGAAGTGGATGAGACGGTGGAGCATAAGTAATTAGCCTGTCCAGCCACTATCGAAACCAGGTTGTCCATTCTCGGCCCAGCTGACCATCTAGCTGAGCTGTTGGAGCATCCTGGCCTCATCCTGCAGTTTGCTGATGAGCTCGGATGGCTCCTATAAATGTGGGGAAATGCACAATGGCTCCAAGTTCGCGAGCTAAGTGCAGGCACTTCTCTACCCCCACAACTGAAGAAGAAGAAGACACCGTTGCCAAGCTATACATACATACATAGAGGTCAAACTGAATACCTCCTTTTTTTTAAGTCGGCTATCAAGGCGGTTCAAGACAGTGTGGCGCGAAATTTGTCATCATATTTTCTTAGCTCTGCATAATGTACCTACGTAGAAATACCCTTTTCATAGGCCTTAAGGCCGTAAATGGGTGAATACAGGTTTTTTTCTGACATCTTTTTAGACGTCTGTTACGTCGCCGCAGTAATAAAATATTAATTAAAATTTTCTCGATGTCCATTCTGCACAAGGCTTTTAACGTCCGTCGCCTTCGGGAACTGAATCGAACTGACGCAACCGCGCGGTTTTTTATCCGCGGTGCGAATAGAGCATTTCGAAAGCGGATTTTTATCGGATTAAAAAAATCCGCCTGTGCGTTTGAAGCCTAAGTGCTTGTTCACGTAGGAACGCGCGGTCGCGGGGGCGGGTGCGCGCGCGGGAAACGTTGCGAGCTCGTGTTCACATTAACCGCCAGGCGTTCGCGCGAGCGTGACGTATTGTCAGAGGTCGAATATGGACGACGATCTTTTATTTTTGACCGAAAATTCATACCTAAAGTGGGAGATGCAAAAAATTAGAATTGGTGTGCACGAGATTAATAAAGAAAGAGAACGGTATGGTGAATTTCATACTTTATATCGTAATTTGAGAGAACATCCTTCAAGGTTTTTTGGATATACCAGGATGAGTGTCAACTGTTTTGATTACATACTGGATTCAATAAGGAGTGATATTTCAAAAGTAGACACACATTTTCATAAAAGTATAAAGCCCGAAGAAAGACTATTTGTAACTATAAGGTGAGTTTAAAAAAATAATTTTCATAGTAAGTAATTTATAATTTTTATCGGGATACATATTGCATTCATTCAAATTCAAACAAGGTTCCTCTTTATTATTTAATTTAATTGATATTATCGTTATCAAATATACAAAGTTTAATTTCCATAATTAGTTGTGTTATAATCGTATGTATTGTATCCATGGTAAGACTGAGTCGTGCCACTATTCATTTCATCCATAATAACTTGTGTAATTTTGTTTCTAGCACGTAGTTTTTGCATAGGAGATAATTCTTTCATGTACGGCAACAAACTTTTAAAAAATAACAGATCTTCGCAGGCTTGTTCTGTTTTTTCGCTGCTTTGTGACAGTTTAATTTGTAATAATTCCAACTTTTTCTTCTCCAATTCCATAAATTCCTGTCTTACATCTTGTGCACATTTACGTTTGGTGCTCGTATATTGTGTACTGGAAGATGCACCAGATATGGATGGGGGAGTTGGGTACCGCTCATAATCATCATCATTGTTATTGCAGTTTTCATCAGTACGAGTAGTTTCATCTAAATTGCCTTCATTTATTTCTGGGGTAACGTCATCTTTTATGAAAAGCATCATTTGGAAATATGGCCACATTGAAGTGTTTTGATCTGTTCCAGCATCACCAGAACGAGGAACCGGAATTTTCTTAATTTATTTCATAAATTGGTCCCGAATGTTTTTCCATTTTTTCCTTAAAGCCTTTTCTGTAAAGTCACAAATATTGTTTAGTGTTGGTGATTAGTGTAAATATATTTAAGTTTTACATTATAATTGTTTTTTTTTATTATGTTTCAGATATCCACTGGGTTGGCATTTCGATCTTTGGCATATACCTTTCGTATGGGTGTTAGTACTGTGTCTGAGATTGTTTATAGTACCTGTGAAGCTATTTGGAAAAAAAATTTGAATGTCCACATGCCACAGCCATCTGAAGACCAGCTTATGAATATTGCGTCAGATTTTAAGGAGATGTGGCACTTTCCTAACTGCATTGGCAGTTTGGATGGTAAACATTGTAGGGTTAAACGACCTAAAAAATCAGGATCGGCATTTTATAACTACAAGCATTATTTCTCTATCGTTTTGCAAGCTGTGGCTGATGCGAGGAAAAGATTTTTAACTATTGAAGCAAAGGAAAGCAAAGCGACGGCGGTACATTTAAGGCCTCGTCCCTGAACCGGTTACTCGAAAGAGGTGCATTTAATATTCCGTAACCAAGAACATTACCCAATTCTAACATTACAGCTCCATATGTTATAGTAGCCGATGAAGCTTATCCTCTTAAAGAATATATAATGCGTCCATACCCACAGAGAACATTGAATCAAGAGAGAGAAATTTTTAATAATAGATTGTCAAGAGCGAGAAAAACCGTGGAGTGTGCATTTGGAATTTTATGCAATAAATGGCGAGTTTTGTTAAAACCTATTGAAACTGATGTTAAACATGCACGCCTGATTATAAACACCGCTTGCCTATTGCATAATATTGTAATTGATACAGATGGTTACGATTGTGATAATGAGTTCACAACTCCAACTCAACACCAAAGGCGACAAACTAGAACTGGAAGAAACAACAATCCATCAAATCGGGCTAAACAAGTTCGGAATCTATTCACGAAATATTTTTGGGAAAACAATCGTTTAATATACACGTAGTCGACTTTGTATTATGTATCTTCTGTAGCCTTCAGGAAATAAAAAGTTTAAAATACCTGCAAATATAACATACTCGTATTTCATTTACTCACCCTCCATATCAGGAAACAATTCAGCAATTTCCTTCCATAGCTTATTTAGAACATTTCTGTTCATATGATTGTTAGCGACGGCATACTTTAGGAATATTTACATTTTGTTTTATACTAAACTTTTATTATCTGTGCTCTAAAATGATTGAGACTGTTCGAGAATCAGTCAGTACTTGTAGACGAGTGACAGGATATTGATTGATTGATGGAAGGCAATCAATCAAGAGGCAGAGAAATGGAGGGAGTGTAAGAAAAATGGTTTTTGGGGAATAGAATTAAGATTTTATAATAAGAAAATACGGAATTTAACCAATAAACAGTTGTTATAAAAGTAAATATGGTGGTTTTGATGATAGATACAACATTTCAGAAGTGCAATTATCTACGTAGCCTAATGCCAAGGTAAACCATCCGACGAGAAACAGGTGAGTGAAAATTTTGTGTATAGATCGTAGGTACTCAATTAAACCTAAAAAAAAAGACAAGAATAATAAAATCGGTTTCGTTCAGAGTTGTATTGTAACTAAAACAGTAAGTTTTTACAGTATAAACGCAAGAAAGAGTTCTTTCTTATCGGCAAAATAACCTAAAAAGTAAAATTGTTTAGGTACATTGTGCTAATCTAGGAATTTTATGTGTTGCACGAGAGCATAAGCAGCTCGCGTTGTGTCCTTGAAATATTGGCAGTAACTGTACTAAATTGATGCTTTGTGGCTAAGATATTTCTAAAGAAAACCAATAAAAGTGGGAAAAGAAGTTATGTAAACTCTATGCAAAACTGCTTATCTAGCGAGAAAGTCAATTATCTTAGTTATATTATAATATATTAATTTAAAACATGCTTAGCAAATAAAATTGTCAAATATGAAGTACAATGAATCCTAAAATAACAATGCAAAGAGTCCACTAGGCGTGAGGGGCATGATGGAAATTGCGCACAATGGTGCTTAAACTTAATTACAAAAATTAAAATATCAAGAGATATTTCATTGATTTAGTACGCTGCGGAAAAATTAATTTAAGATTGAATTTCGTAGTTAAATAATACCCAAAAGAAATTAAAATGGCAACTTGGTTTTTCTGTAAAAGTAATGTTCTATGAAAGTAATGTTTGATCCTTGTTGAATTGGTTGCTGGATGATAGTTACTAAGCGAGTCAAGTAAATAGTTATGAAGTGAGGTAAGTAATAATTTGGTTTAGATTTTTAATGGATTAATAGTTCATGGTCTCTGAACACATGGAGAATCCATTTATGGTTCGAGCTGAAATATGACAATTGGTTCTTTACAATTTGAATTACTATTTTATTCAAAACAATGTATATATATAAATTGTTCAGGCGGAGGTGCTTGTTTTTTGGAACAAATGTAACTTTGCCTTGTAATTTAAAGGAGAGGTTTGATTAAGTTCAACGCTTTATTTATTTTACATATACTTAATAAAGGATGCTCAATTAAGTCTTGACTCTCATCGATTGAGTAAAAAAAAATAAATAATATATAATATAATATATATATATATATATATATATATATAGATATATCTTCTCGGCAAATGTTGATTATTCGGGTTGTAGCATCAGTTAATTGTTGATCCGTTGGCAATTGTTGATCCCGACAGCTTTTGTTGATCTAATTTATAACCCTGCATACAAATGTGGCTCCGCTCGGATCAACAATCGCTGTCCCTATAATAGCACAAATACGAACAATTTATAACATTCTTTATACAAATCCGCTCCATCAAATGTTGATCTGATTCAAATGAACCAATCAGAGGCCACCATTCTTATGATTGGTGGTTTTCTTATGTGCGTTGTTGCCACTTTGTTGCTTTGCTTTGTGCAACGTCACAACACGTTTATGAATGAACGTCAATAACTATAGAGGAGAATTTCAATTTTGGCCAGGACTATGTAAGAGTATTGCAAATAAAAATTAGTATATTTTTTTTGTTGAGGTCAGAAAAAAATATATTTTTTAAGGGGTCAGAGAGGGGTGTTATAATTTTAACGTGTGTATCTGTCTGTCTGTCTGTCTGTGGCATCGTAGAGCCCAAACGGCTGAACCGATTTTCGTTTAGGTTTTTTTGTATCATAGATAATTTCAAGCCGAGTATTCTTAGCCAAGTCTGGTGAAGATCTGATCAGCGGTTTGAAGATGATCAGCTCTTGAATAATGGATGAGAGGATCTAACTAGCTTCCCTATGTCCGATCGATTTGAAATTTGGTACCATGTTACATCTATGATATATATGTATTTGGTATGGTAACCATGACCTGATCTGCCGTTTGAAGATGATCAGCTCTTGAATAATGGATGAGAGGATCTAACTAGCTTCCTTATGTCCGATCGAGTTGAAATTTGGTACCATGTTACATCTATGATATTAAAAGTATATGTTAAGGTAACCATGACCTGATCTGCCGTTTGAAGATGATCAGCTCTTGAATAATGGATAAGAGGATCTAACTAGCTTCCTTATGTCCGATCGAGTTGAAATTTGGTACCATGTTACATCTATGATATAGAAAGTATTTGGTAAGGTAACCATGACCTGATCTGCCGTTTGAAGATGATCAGCTCTTGAATAATGGATGAGAGGATCTAACTAGCTTCCTTATGTCCGATCGAGTTGAAATTTGGTACCATGTTTCATCTATGATATAGAAAGTATTTGGTAAAGTAACCATGACCTGATCTGCCGTTTGAAGATGATCAGCTCTTGAATAATGGATGAGAGGATCTAACTAGTATCCTTATGTCCGATCGAGTTGAAATTTGGTACCATGTTACATCTATGATATAGAAAGTATTTGGTAAGGTAACCATGACCTGATCTGTCGTTTGAAGATGATCAGCTCTTGAATAATTGATGAGAGGATCTAACTAGCTTCCTTATGTCCGATCGGTTTGAAATTTGGTACCATGTTACATCTATGATATAGAAAGTATATGGTAAGGTTACCATTACCTAATCAGCCGTTTGAAGATGATCAGCTCTTGAATAATGGATGAGAGGATCTAACTAGCTTCCTTACGTCCGATCGAGTTGAAATTTGGTACCATGTTAATCTATGATATTGAAAGTATATGTTAAGGTAACCATGACCTGCTCTGCCGTTTGATGATGATCAGCTCTTAAATAATGGATGAGAGGATCTAACTAGCTTCCTTATGTCCGATCGATTTGAAATTTAGTTCCATGTAACATCTATGATATAGGAAGTATATGGTGAGGTAACCATTACCTGATCCGCCGTTTGAAGGTGATCAGCTCTTGAATGATGGATGAGAGGATCTAACTAGCTAGCAGTGTTACTTCAATGATATTGAAAGTATATGTTAAGGTAACCATGATATTTTTAAGATGATTAGCTCTCGTTCTACTTAAGTTGATGAGGGGTCTGACTTGTTCGTGGGTTTTTAAATTTTTAAATTTGAGTTATTATTAAAACTTATTAGGTAGATTGTAAAAAATAATCAATATATATAAAACTCTTCCGTAACTGACTGACTGACTGACTGACAGACAACGCAGAGCCGAAACTACTGGGCGTACAAAGCTGAAATTTGGCATGTAGGTTCCTTAGGGAGTGTAGGTGAGCACTAAGAAAGGATTTCCCGAAATTCCCACGGGAACGGGAAAAAACGGGATTTTTGTGTTTATGAGAAATCTGCGCGGGAAATACCGCGGGGCAGCCTCTAGTATTTTTATAAAGTATGGCAATATTTTTCATGCGTTTATGACAAATCTATACATATAATAAAATAGTGAAATCGCGTGTCTGAACATCCATACTATAATATTATAAATGCGAAAGTAACTGTCTGTCTGTCTCTCTTTCACGCCTAAACAGCAGAACGGATTTTAATGAAAAATGGTATGGAAGAACATAGGCTACTTTTTACCGCGGGAAAACTTCTCATTCCCATTTTCCGCGGGAAAATTACAGCTGATAGTTAACGCGATACGTACACATACAAACAAACACAAACACACTAAAAGTCTACGGTCTGCGACCTGCTGTCTGTGTTCTGTGGTCTTTGGTCTGTGGTCTCCGGTCTACGCTGCAGTCTACGGTCTGCGTTCTGCAATCTCCGGTCTACGCTCCGGCCTACGGTCTACGTTCTGTAGTCTGCGTTCTACAGTCTCCGGTCCACGGTTTGCGGTCTATGGTCTTCGTTCTGAAGTCTCTGGTCCACGGTCTATGCTCCGGCCTATGGTCTACGGTCTGCGTTCTGCAGTCTACGGTCTACGGCTTACGGTCTGCGTTCTGCAGTTTCCGGTCTACGGTCTACGCTCCGGTCAACGGTCTGCAGTCAGCGTTCTGCGGTCTCCGGTCTCCGGTCAATAGTCTACAGTCCTAAGTATATAAAGTCTATAGTCTACAGTCAAAATATTTTGTTTCCAAGTAAAGGATGTCACATACCTGCGCGGGCATTTCGCGGGCAGTGACAGTCGGTCTGTCATATAGTATGGAACTGCCCGCGACCATCGATAAGCCGATCTTACAGTTCCATATATTCTGACAGGCCACTGTCACTGCCCGCGAGCTGCCCGCGCAGGTATGTGACACCCTTAAGGGGTAGCCCACATCTGCGCGATCTGTGACAGCGATCTTTGACAGATCTGTTAGAATGTATGTATTAGTAATTATTTCATCTGGTATCGTGTCAAAAAGGATTCAGAGTTTCAGAGGATTTACTGGGCAAACCTAAACCTAACCTCAAAACTTCTTCTTCTTCTTTAATTTAAGAGCCGAGCTCTTGTCTTGTCCTCAAAACTAGAGGTAATTTATCTGTGAACGGCTGTACATTTTTTGTTTTGTCCTTTCTGTCAGAAAAATCGGATCTCTCTTTCGCACTCGTGAGTGGAAGAGAGACAGCGAACTCTTCTATCTCTCTTCCACTCAGGAGTGCGAAAGAGAGATACGATTTTTCTGACAGAAATTTCTGACCGTGTACGGCCGCGCTAAGGCGGCGCCCACGTCTAGCTAGGATACGAATACATCTCTCTCACTCACTCCAGTAAGAGAGATGAGTAACCATTATAACAACTTTCACATATTGTTTATAAATTTATTTGACCTTTAAGATTTAAAAATCAACAAAACATCAAAACTCAAAAAAGATACATTATTATTATATACGGTGAAATTTTATTAGTGGTGGATCCGTTAAGGGTGTGTTCTGTCAATGAAACTGAACACCTTTCCCCAAGGAACATAGGTCGTAATATGAAAAAAAATTTGGACACCTCGCTCCCGTAGAAGATGCCTCTGTCAGCTGTTAATTTTTGTGTAGAGGTCCAATTTTTTTTTCATATTTCGACCTATGTTCGTTTGGGAAAGTTGTTCAGTTTAATTGACAGAACACACCCTTAACTGATCCGTGACAAATGAAATTATAGTTAGATCCTCTCATCCATAAATAAGAGCTGATCATCTTCAAACGGCTGATCAGGTAATGGTTACCTTACCATATACTTTCTATATCATAGATGTAACATGGTACCAAATTTCAAATCGATCGGACATAAGGAAGCTAGTTAGATCCTCTCATCCATTATTCAAAAGCTGATCATCTTCAAACGGCAGATCAGGTCATGGTTACCTTAACATATACTTTCAATATCATAGCTGTAACATAGTACCAAATATCAACTCGATCTGACCTAAGGAAGCTAGTAAGATCCTCTCATCCATTATTCAAGAATTGATCATCTTCAAACGTTTGATCAGGTAATGGTTACCTTACCAACCATATACTTTCTATATCATAGATGTAACATGGTACCAAATTTCAAATCGATCGGACATAAGGAAGCTAGTTAGATCCTCTCATCCATTATTCAAGAGCTGATCATCTTCAAACGGCAGATCAGGTCATGGTTGCCTTACCAAATACTTTCTATAACATAGATGTAACATGGTACCAAATTTCAAATCGATCAGACATAAGGAAGCTAGTTAGATCCTCTCATCCATTATTCAAGAGCTGATCATCTTTAAACCGCTGATCAGATCTTCATCAGACATGGCTAAGAACACTCGGCCTGAAATTATCTATGATACAAAAAAAACTAAACGAAAATCGGTTCAGCCGTTTGGGCTCTACGATGCCACAGACAGATACACAGACAGACAGACACACGTTAAAATTATAACACCCCTCTCTGAATTTTTCGTTCGGGGGTTATAAAATTTACTTGTACTTAAGAATGATCAGCCACAGTTCAGGTTATACCCTGCCTAGCACTCTAATCCCTTGCAATACAGTTTATTTTACTTTTAAATAGGGTAACCTGATCTGTGGCCGACTGTTCCTTAGTTTTACAAACATTGTAGTTACAAATAAGTAATTTTGCCTGCCCTCTTGATTTGAGCTTCGAACGAACACCACATTCTAACTGAGACAGACGAGCGCCCCCCCGCCCGAGCGAAGCGCACACAATAATCGTGGGCGCAGTATCTATTTCGCTTTACTTGAACATCTGTCTCACTTGTGCAACGTTGCCGTTCTGCAGTATCGGTCTAAAAGTTTACGGCAAATGTTGCTCATAAATGATTTATATAGATCAACAAAGCATTATTCTCTTGTAAAAAAAAAGCCGTTTCAGGATCAACAAGTGCCGTGCCAGTTGGTGTCAAGGTAGCGACTTTTCTGTAAGCTTGGGTAGTGCGTTACAAGTCGGTGAATAAATGTAAATCAAAAATAAAACGATACCCGCAATAGTTCCCTAGTAAACTGCGGACAAAGGTGGATCAACAATTAACGCGTATTTCAGCCTGATCAACAACGGCCGAAGGGAGGACAATATATATATATATATATATATATATAATATATATATATATATATATATATATATATGTCACCGGAAAATAATAAGATTCGCAAGTTTATAAATTTCCTAGGAAATTTATAAACTTTCGTAGGATTCTAAACGAGAGATAAATTGAATTATTTTACGCCCACTTTTTCGCAAATTTATAAATTTTCGACGCGTCGTAGTAAATTTATAAACTAACGGATATCAATCCGTAAGATTCTAAACGGATCGACCAATCACAGAAGAGCTTTTAATTTTACGCTTTTTGAAATACGGAAAATAACACACTGCTCTCTGATTGGTCGATGTTGACAGTGAAAATGCTTGCGTCCATAGACTTACGTACAATCAGACTTGCCAAACAATTCGATCACACTAAAAGTATTTTTACTGGTACTAAAAACTTAGTAGGTTTATAGGTTAATATGTGATCGCTAATGTGCGAAATTCAGTAAAAGTGCACTAACTGGCTGAATCCGTTTAGAGTTCGAAATAAAATGTTGTTCTCAACATTAACTAGGTAATCTGCAAAATCCCTAGGTAATCTACAGAGTTAACGACTAAGTTAAGTTCGAAAAATTGTTGCCTTAGATTTCAGTTTAACACAGGTAACCCAAGCTCCGCTCGCTTCGCTCGCTACGCTGGTTAAAGATCACAAGCCAAACCTAACCTAACCTACAATTTTGCTCTAGATTTGAATTTTCGTTAGGAGCTTTCTGTTTTCCGCACTTTAACGGCGAGACCCCAGATATCCCATATTTCACATAAAATTTATTTAATTTCACACATTAACTGACCTAAACAGTGTGCCCGGGAGAGAGCACATTAACGTATTTCGCACTATAACGGTGACAGATATAATATGCTATTATGGGATAATAGCATATTTTATCAAAAAGTAACCTTGTATTTTAGGTACCTACCTACCTACCTACCTAGTAGGGGGTTAAAATTCCCTATTTCACTCTACCAAAATAAAACATTTTGGTCATGGCTAAAACTTTCGTAGCTCTGTGTTAAATTTCAATTCATTATACATGGCGTTTGGTTATTGGTTACTTATTATTTTACGAGTGAGTTTAGTAAGTTTATCAATTTACGAAAATGTAGGCGTAAAATAATACAATTTATCACTCGTTTAGAATCCTACGAAAGTTTATAAATTTCCTAGTAAATTTATAAATTTACGGTTCTTGTTATTTTCCGGTGACATATATATATATATATATTCTATAAAAATGAAAATTAAAAAAGTTTGATGTGTATATGAATACTACTACTAAAGTTGATATATAATGATAAAAAATGTAGGAATATATGATTGCTTATATAATCCTCGTGAATATACCGATAACTCAATAAGCAATAAACCTACAAGACAAATGGTACAATGATTCCGTTTGTTCGGAAAAGTTGGAATGTAGAGAGTTATAGAAAATATTATTCTGCAGTTTAACTGGTATTATCGGTGACTGGTATGGAAAATTTATAAATATTTGTATTTGCAGTGTTTTTACTTTTACCCAATCATGTAATTGGAAATATATAAAAAAATATATATATATATAGATTTTCTGAAATGATTGTAAGTAAGTACACCTACTTAACTTCTTACTCATATATATTCTATTTTATATAGATTTTGGCACCTACTCCTAATTATGTGGGAATGGTACATTTTTTATGCATCTACTTTATTTTAGTTTTGGAAAAGGTACCGCATAATAATTGGTTTATTAATAACAAGATATATAAAAGAGTAATATTTAAGAATATTTTATCTATACCAATATATGAAGAGGAAAGATTTGTTAAGAATATAATTATTTTTAGAGATCAGCAATCTGAATTTTGCTAACGAATGGACTTATCTATTTCCAAGGATATGTTAATATGGACATACATATTATGTTTATGTCCACATGACATTTAATTGCATACAAGGGCGTTATCGATTATTGTTGTTTTGTTTTAATGAGTTAATAATTTATTATTGACCATAATTTGTCAATAATGGTCTTTGGTGACCAAGTTGTTTATTATTTAATATAGTTGAATGAAGTGTTTGGTTCACATGTGGACCAGTTATTAAAGTTGATGTTTTCAGAAATAAGACAACTGTTGTGCTTTAAAAGGAATACTGCATTTAGACGTGCAAAATTCAAATTTGATTAAGCTTATATAAATTATGAAATTGTTGTGTTGCAGAACTCAGTTACCTAATACGTAAGAGGCAGTAGCAGCTTGCTTGAGCAAGCGGTACGAGGTTTATGGTCTCAGGCCGTAGCTTGATGTGTGAGCAAGCGGTACGAGGTACGAGCTATATAATCTCAGGCCGTAGCTTAATGTGCGAGCAAGCGGTACGAGTTATAAGATCTCAGGCCGTAGCTCCTTGTGTGAGCAAGCGGTACGAGTTATAAGATCTCAGGCCGTAGCTCCTTGTGTGAGCAAGCGGTACGAGTTTCCTGATGTGAGGCCGTAGCTCCTTGTGTGAGCAAGCGGTACAAGTTTCCTGATGTGAGTCCGTAGCTCCTTGTGTGAGCAAGCGGTACGAGTTTCCTGATGCGAGGCCGTAGCTCCCTGTGCGTGCAAGCGGTACGAGTTTCTTGATGTGAGGCCGTAGCTCCCTGTGCGAGCAAGCGGTACAGTGACGGACTGGGAGGCCGTAACGGATTTGTCTATGGTTTTGTCAGCCCTAGACTGTATTGCCAGAGAACAAGAGCTATTTTGCAATGCATAAGGATTGGAAGTGTTATGCCGACCGTGTCCGCCACTGTAAGAGTTTCCTGATGCAAGGCCGTAGCTCCTTGCGTGGGCAAGCGGTACGAAATATGAAGATGTAGCTCCTTGGGTGGGCAAGCGGTAAGAGTTCCCGGACATGAGTGGTATGATATGACATGGGTTGCCTGGAAGAGATCTCTCTCTAAGCGATGTGGCCTCCCATTGCAATCAAATTATTTATTATTATTGGATTAATGTAATGTAATAGAGTGTCTATCTATCTATCTTTGAGACCGTAGCGTGTAGTATACGGTATTGTAGTGTAATGACGCCGTAACGCAAGCGGTGGTTACTACGGTGACCGAGGCCGTAGCGTGTAGTATACGGTATTGTAGTGTAATGAAGCCGTAACGCAAGCGGTGGTTACTACGGTGACCGAGGCCGTAGCGTGTAGTATACGGTATTGTAGTGTAATGACGCCGTAACGCAAGCGGTGGTTACTACGGTGACCGAGGCCGTAGCGTGTAGTATACGGTATTGAAGTGTAATGAAGCCGTAACGCAAGCGGTGGTTACTATGGTGACCGAGGCCGTAGCGTGTAGTATACGGTGTTGTAGTATAATGAAGTCGTAACGCAAGCGGTGGTTACTATGGTGACCGAGGCCGTAGCGTATTTGATAATGGAATATAATGAAGTTGTAACGCAAGCGGTGGTTACTATGGTGACCGAGGCCGTAGCGTATTTGATGATGTGATATAATGAAGTAACGCAAGCGGTGGTTATTACGGTAACCGAGGCCGTAGCGTATTTGATAATGGAATATAATGAAGTTGTAACGCAAGCGGTGGTTACTATGGTGACCGAGGCCGTAGCGTATTTGATGATGTGATATAATGAAGTAACGCAAGCGGTGGTTACTACGGTAACCGAGGCCGTAGCGTATTTGATAATGGAATATAATGAAGTCGTAACGCAAGCGGTGGTAACTATGGTGACCAAGGCCGTAGCGTTTTTTATAATGTGATATAATTTAGTAACGCAAGCGGTGGTTACTATGGTGACCGAGGCCGTAGCGTATTTGAAAATGTGAATAAATGAATTCGAAACGCAAGCGGTGGTTACTGTAACCGAGGCCGTAGCGTATTTGGTATTTTAATATTGTTTTTAACCCTTAACGCAAGCGGTAATCAATGTGGTAATTTAGAGTTTACTAATGACACTATCTTTGTATATTATACAGACACCCCCTAGCTGAGACCTGTCTGATTCAAGTGGAGAGCTAAGCGCGCTGCTTATATGCCGAGCGCGCCGCTGGTGTGCCGAGCGCGTTGCTGATGTGCTGAGCGCGCCTACTATGTGCTGAGCGCCCTGCTGATGTACCGAGCGCGCCGCTGATGTGCCGAGAGCGCTGTGCTGATGTGCCGAGAGCGCCGCTGATGTGCCGAGCGCGCCGCTGATGTGCCGAGCTTGCTGCTGATGTGCTGAGCGCGCCGCTAATGTGCTGAGCGCGCTGCTCATGTGCTGAGGGCGCTGCTTATGTACCTACTGAGCGTGCTATTGATGTTCTGAGCGCGCTGTTCAAGAGCAACATATTACAGGGACTTGCACATTGTAGATACAACTTTTTGCGATTTGTAAATGAAATGAAATGAAATGTCATTTATTTGCCTGCATATGAGTATCATACAGTTGTAAAAAAAAAAATATAAAATTGATCTTGCATATTCTACTGATAGGTCAGTGTGCAAATATTGAATCTTGAAACTACTATGTACAGAATAAAAATCTTAGAGAGCTTATAAATATATGTACATGTCAGCAAATTTTAATTTAAATATTCTTATTATTATTGATTTAAAATGTGATTTCAAAGTTTATCGTTGAGAAATTGTTTAACACTATAATAAGTTTTTTTTTCCTGTAATAATTTGTTTAGCCAGCGTTTGAAAATTGAAATTGGGAGATCCCTGTATTGGGGAGGTATCTTATTAAAAATGTTGTATAAACTTACCTATGTATTTTTTACTCCTTAATTCACGTTTTCTCCCATTATAAAGTTGAGCAATTCTTGTTATAGTTTAGTATAGACTGTACTCGCTGCTACTGATAAACAAATAAGTTTTTCTTAACAGCTAAATGCATGTAACTATATAAAAAATAAAACATTAAGTTTAAACCTAATCAGGTTTATCCGCTTATGTACGATGTATAAATGGTAAAATGTATTGCATTTTGCAAATAAATGATTTGAGTTAGGTACAAATTTTTAGACAGTGTTCTCATCTATGAGGACATTCAATAAATGATTTGAGTTAGGTACAAATTTTTAGATAATGTTTTCAGTTATAATCTTTGAATGAACACATTCAATATATGATTTTAATTTAAGAAATGTTTTCAGTTATAATTTTTAGACAATGTTTTCTGTTATAATCTTTGTATGAGGACATTCAATATATGATTTGATTTAAGTTGGTACACATTTTTAGACAATGTTTTCAGTTTTAATCTTTGTATGAGGATATTCAATATATGATTTGATTTAAGTTAGATACACATTTTTAGATAATGTTTTCTGTTATAATCTTTGAATGAGGACATTCAATAAGTCAGATGGCCGAACATTAAATTTGTTATTCAAGTTGTTTTTTATTATTGTAATTCAAATAGGTAAAATACCTGTTTAATGAAAGTACTTCAAGTTTTACTTAATTTTATTAGGTATTTTTCTATTGTAATTGCCGTTTATCTATTCTGTTTTATATTTTAGCTGTGTTTCTGTGTTATAAATTGAATTTAAAATATTATTCACTTTTAGAATTAGTTTATACTATATATGTACATTAATTTGTTATTCATAAAAATTTAGAGCATTTTAGTTATTTGACGTATTTAGACTAGATGTCAGATTATACCATACAGGTTTCCAGAGAAGAATATCTCCAGTAAAGCTATTTTGAATCTATTGTATCTTAATGAATACTGTTAACTAGATGACGTTAGTGTGCGCTACTTAATGTTTCTATGTTGTAAACTCAGTTAAAATTAGTAAGTAATTCAGTTGTTCATCTGGTTATATCTAATTATACTTTGGTAGACAGTTGATACTCGTCGATAGAGAACGTGAACATTATTATACTTAATAAGATATTTAATTGTATTCTATCGGTGATGCTGTGCATCAGGTGTCTGGGACAGACACCGGATCAGGATGGCCGACTGTTAGCGACGGCATACTTTAGGAATATTTACATTTTGTTTTATACTAAACTTTTATTATCTGTGCTCTAAAATGATTGAGACTGTTCGAGAATCAGTCAGTACTTGTAGACGAGTGACAGGATATTGATTGATTGATGGAAGGCAATCAATCAAGAGGCAGAGAAATGGAGGGAGTGTAAGAAAAATGGTTTTTGGGGAATAGAATTAAGATTTTATAATAAGAAAATACGGAATTTAACCAATAAACAGTTGTTATAAAAGTAAATATGGTGGTTTTGATGATAGATACAACATGATGACTGTGTTTACTTTGCCAAATAGGAGTTCTAGCCTGAACAGCACTAATAAACTCTTCTGTATTGAACGACATGATAAAAACGTGCTATCTTTTCTAGCGACAAGTTCAAACTGGTTGAACTTACCTGACGTCGCGAGTGAAACGCGCGCGCCGCCGCTAGTTTGACATGAACACACACAAACATCTCACGCGTTTGAAATTGCCGCAAGAGCGCCGCGCGCGCCGGCCGCCAGTTTGCCCGCTACTTCGCCCGCACGTGCGTTTTGTACGTGAACACTTGGAATCACTACATATGTTTGATATTTCGTCACCGCGCCCGCCACCGCGCCCGCGAGGCTACGTGAACCAGCACTAAAATGTATCAACTGCGGTGGTTCTCATCTCGCCATCTCACGCGATTGCCCTGTTAAGAAAGTTAAGATAGAAGAAAAGAGAAATAAAGTCTCATATGCGAGTGCAATGAGCAAAGCAGAAAAAGAAAATTTGACTACTAATTATTACACTAACGACTTCCCAATGATGACCAAACGAAAACTGGCAGCTACCAATACTAAAACTCCACATAAGGCGACAAACTCCAATGATGTTCAACCAACACACGAAACACTTATCGAACAATATCGAATGAAACTATATTGAAAGGTCTGGTAGCAACCCTAGTTAGCCTGGCCAACTTAAAGGATGGCAAGACGATAACCACCTCAGTTATTAAAGATGTTTTAATTAGTAATCTTAAAAATGGATAAGCAATTTTTACGTATAGCTCATTTTAATATAGAAAGCGTTAATAGCAAAAAACCTTTATTAATTGATTTTCTTACTGCGAATGATGTTGATATTTTGTCTGTTAAATGAAACGTTTTTAAAAAAGAACAGTATATTCAGAATTTCAGGTTACAATTTTATTAGACAAGATGGCAATAACGGTCACGGAGGAGCTGGAATACTTATCAGAAACATATTCAATTATTATTATGTTATTATTATATATGTTTCTGTTAAACTTAATATGCAATCGGTGGCTATAGTTTTAAAAACTGATGTTGGTGATCTGTCCATTTTAGGTGTGTATTGTCCTCCCGGAGGCGGTCGTTTCAAATGTAGGCAACTGAAACAAAAAATAAATACATTACCAAAGCCATTGTTATTAGCAGGTGACCTAAATGCGCATCATGTTGCATTTGGATGAAAATCTATTAATTCTAGAGGCACTGATGTGTATAACATATTAGCTGAATGCGATTTATGTATATTAAACACAGGCTTACCAACTACTGATTACGTGTAGATTACGTGCGTCGACAGGCGTCAGGATACGAGGGCCCCGGACCGGGATGGTCGAGACGGGCAACCGATGCGTACCAATCTGGATGTGTCTGAGGCCTCCCGTAGAGATCAGGACCAATTTCGTAACTTTAGATCGGATAGTGACCAGACCCTCGTTCCGCATGAACGCAAAAAGGTCAATGTCGTCAAGTCCTGTAGGTCCGTTCGCTATGAACCATTCCGTACGGCTCACCAAAGGGTAGGGGAGCGAGTTTAGTATCTGGAGCGCTGCTAACTCACCCATGCCCGGAGAAGCACAGTCTAACACGACCACCGCCACATCCTCGGCGTGGAGGGGCCACAGTTGACCTCCTACGTTGAGCGATCCGCCTTGTCCAGACCTGAAAGATTCCTCGATAAAGGTCATGTCGGTTAGGACATAACTGTACCGCCAGCCGTCGATGACGTCCCGGCTCTCTACCGCGGCCGGAATTTGCTCCCTGAAAGGGACGGACCAGTTCACTCCGGTAGGGAACGGGCACCCGTAGCTCCGCAGACAATCCAGTAGCCTGGTCTTTAACGCTAGAGGCCTGATGTCCGCTTTAAGATCACACGCCGAGGATGCGACAGCGGCAGCTGCTCTAGCACCGTGCCGGATGTGACTCCACATATCTCTAGAGAGGGATGGGTTTACCCTCTGATCTCGACTCCCCGGATCCCTTTCGGCAGCGACGACTTCTCTGCAAGCGGTAGTAGGGGTAACGGTAGATACCGAAAAACGTTCGTCCTCTCCCACCCCGAACCAACCCACATCCGCGTGTGCCTGGAGGGTAGCTTCCCTGCGCGCTGCCTCTAGCGTAATGATACACTGGGAGACTGTGGGAGACCCACTGGGGGACAGGCCTGATGCGAGGGACCTGACCGCCTCTCTTGTCTCCTCCAACCTCCTCCCTTCCGCAAGGGCTGCTACACTTGCAGTGCGGGCACGTCTATAGAGCGCGCGCTCCGGAGGAGGAGGAGAGTGTCGGCCCTCTTGGGCCGGGCGATTGTGTGCTTGGACCGCCGCGGCTGCGGGCCTATCACGAGGGGCCGACCTGCCAACTGCCCGAGAGGGCCCTGGTTGGGGCTCCCCGTCCGGCACGTCGTAACGTTCTTCCTCCTCTGCACCCTCCTGCGCTGCAGCGCCGTCCGGAGCTGGCTGCTGAGGAGCACCCGGTTGAGCTGCAGCAGGTTGTGGAGCAGGCTGGCGAGGAGCACGGGGGGGAGCGGGCGGGTCCTCGTCCATAAGAAGGGACGCAGCCGTGCCCAAAAAGCAGTGCTGAGTAGGCGGGCACGACGTGCTCTGGGCCCCACCTACAGTTGTGGTCTGCACCGTGAAGGTGGGCAGTTCTTGTTCCCCCTCCTTCAACGCGTCTTCCAGCAGACGTCCAGGCCTCCATCTGAGCCTATCACCCCTCGCGGACAGCCGCCTCAAAGACTCTAGGGTGTCAATTCGCCTTTCACCGTCCCCCGTTATATGGTGAATGTTGCCGTTAGTGGCGTGCATTTCCCGGTTGTGGATAGCTGCAGCCATGGCTACAGCGCGGGCGCTAGCACCAGGGCGAAGAAGAATTCGCCTGATGTCCTCGAAGTTAAGCCCCTCACCGATAGAGGGCTCAACGTTCACAGTAGCCTCCTCACCGCTAAGCCTCGAAGCTAGGCACACCACGCACACGCGAGAGTCAACTGTCCGGGAAGCCACGGGCTTGTTAGAAATAAAGGCCGTGACAGCCAACACACAGCACACCGCACACATCTCCGCTTTGGTGGAGTCCCGGCCTAACACAGGTAACCCAAGCTCCGCTCGCTTCGCTCGCTACGCTGGTTAAAGATCACAAGCCAAACCTAACCTAACCTACAATTTTGCCCTAGATTTGAATTTTCGGTCGAAGTTTTCTGTGTTCCGCACGGCTAGACATCCAGTAATACGCACATTAACTGGGTAAAGTGTGGATACCCCATATTTCACATAAAATTTTGCCCCATATTTCACATTGCCCGGTAAAGTGCACATTAACGTATTTCGCAATATAACGGTGACAGATATAATACAAAAAGTAACCTTGTATTATAGGTACCTACCTACCTACCTAGTAGGGGGTTCCCTATTTCACTCTACAAAAATAAAACATTTTGGTCATGGCTACCATAAAACTTTCGTAGCTCTGTGGTAAATTTCAATTTCATTATACATGGCGTTTGGTTATAGGTTACTTATTATTTTACGAGTGAGTTAAGTAAGTTTATCAATTTACGAAAATGTAGGCGTAAAATAATACAATTTATCTCTCGTTTAGAATCCTACGAAAGTTTATAAATTTCCTAGAAAATTTATAAATTTACGGTTTTTGTTATTTTCCGGTGACATATACAACACTGTCTAGGGATATTTGCTTCACGCAATCCACCGAAAACTTATCTAAAACAACAAACAAAACTTTATATACCTTCTACACTTTAAAGCCCATCTATCAGACTACTACCCTGATGTCAATACTTTCAACAAACTAGCAAATTTAGCAAATCCAACATATCCCTAGAGAGCAGACACTGTTGATGAGATAAAATCTGTTCTAGCATAATGAAATAAGTTCTATAGCTCTGTGTATTTTTATTACAGGTCCAGGACTATTGTGGGGACATGCATGGAATATCCCATACCAGAATATCTTTTATTTGTTTAAAAAGTTTATTGGTTGTGTAAGAAGCAGATCTCGGTGAAGTGACACTGCTGGTTGTTAGAGAGAAAGCACCGATGACGCCAAGATATTTTGTGACAGTACAATAATGAAGTGTTTGAAAAGGAAATAGTGCCATATAGTGG